>CM060904.1:1240205571-1241455571 GCA_030737815.1 Allium fistulosum | reverse complement strand
ACAATATATAATAGATGAATGAATAATCTTTATAACAAAGAACTATATCAGTTTATACAATACATCATCAGAGTTTACAACAACAACACACATCACTGGATAGTTATATAAACTTGTCCACATAACATAATACACAGCGGAATAATACTAGTATAAGTGATACGTCTCGCCATCCAGCTCGCCTCCAGATTTCCACCGCAATCCATCCAGATCCAATTGATAACCTGATTCTAGGCTGCCCGTATGGAAAATTATGGGCACCCAGAGTTTAGAAAGGGAACAATAAACTCCAGGTCATTCATGGGACTGGTGTGAGATCTTAAAAACAGTTATTGGTATTAAAAAGAAATTCGCAATGCTTTTGGAAAATGAAACTACCATAAGGCCTCCCGCCACACACACAATGCAAACGCAGAATTGGAGGAGATTTCTTCTTATGATAGTCAAACATGCTTGATACGCAAAATCTTTTTAATATTATCATTAGTGCCTAGTGTGGAAAACATTTCGAAAGTATAATATTAATCATAGCCAGCATACAACCATTATTGTATGCCTACTATAGCTACCATGTTTTGTGGCAGGTTACCGCCACGCTGCATGGCAGGTTATACAACTAAACCGTACAAGGTTCGTATTGTTTCTTTGGATTTTCCAACAAATGGTCAGGCTAAGGAACTTCCTATGCCACATGGGTATGCTTCTGGAGGGATGCCCCGAGAACTTAACCAGCTCTCTGCCAACACAAGGCCGGGTTACCTCTGTAACTAGGTAACTACTACTCGAGTATGCCATCCCCCAGTCGTTTGCGACCTTTATCTGAGGGCCCTCAATCAAAAAGCAACAACCACACAGTAAATGAGATTGCAGCAACCACATAGGTAAAGTATCTGGGCTCCATACCATGATACCACCTTTTTCCAGAAGGAAATGACATACCCTAAAGGGTGCGACCCTCATAACCTTGCCGCATCTTTCCTGTTTCGACCATTTGCGAGGTGTGAGGTTCGTTGAGGTCTCGTCCACAAAGCTACGCTTTACACGAAAGCTTTGCTTTGATCAACAAATGATCAACGACACACAACAGCACTCAGCATGCCACATTACCAAATTGGGAGTATATCACTGATAACCTTCAACTACATAACCTCCGAGCTCGTACGTCTCAGAGAAGGGTGTTAAGCTAAGAGAATAAATTCTCCGCCACCAACCAGAAATGTATTTGAAAGAAATCTGCTTTATATCTCAAAGTGTAATGTCAGACATATGACCATACAAGTCTGTTCCGGGTTCGAACAGGATCGAAGGCACTTCGTCCAATAAAGAAAGAAGCCCTTGCAAATGCGGGTATCCACAATCTCGATCGGACTCCCCATCACATGTGTAGATCTCTATACCGGAGTAACTCAGTGCAGAGACATTCGATAGGTTATCCTATCATTCTCGCAAACACCCGGTC
Organism: Allium fistulosum; assembly: GCA_030737815.1. Lineage (NCBI taxonomy): Eukaryota > Viridiplantae > Streptophyta > Magnoliopsida > Asparagales > Amaryllidaceae > Allium > Allium fistulosum. Next base: position 1,241,454,112 of record CM060904.1, on the reverse strand, counting down.
TTCAACACCGGTCTTCCATTGCGAACCATAACATCGTATCATTATTCGGAATGAGTTATATGACACAAAGGTCCTCTCCCGGCTAAACCGAATAATGAGCGCTTGTTTTAAAAACAAATTCAAGTGCCATTTCTAAGGAAAATATTGAAAGTCGGTTATTTAACTATCAAACAACATTCACAACAATCAAGCCTCAATAATTTCCCCAAATTGTTTATACTGATAGTTGGATATTTTACTATCAAACAATATTCAAAATAATCATCCAATCTAAATAATTTTTCCAAATTATTAAATTTCAAAATATCTTTGCAAGATATATATTTTCCACACTTCATCACTTTGAAAACCAATTTCAAATCACTTTTCACTCGCGGAATAAAATTCCCGATATTATTTATTTCCACTGGAAATCTGCCAAGTCCGAATACTTTAAAGTAATTTAAATCACTTATCCAAAATATACTTGGAAATATTTTAAAATAAAACTATCTTTAACTCTTACTTAAATATTAGTTATGAAAATATTATACTAATATCTCATATAAAACTTCAAGTCCAAACTAATAAAATTAGTAGATAGAGTACAAATATTTCCAAATAACAAACATTTGCAAATCGATTTCCAAATTAATTTTCAACACAAAATCAATTTTTCATTCAAACACCAAATCAATTTTCATATTGATTTTACAAAGATTTATTTTCCAATACCAAATCAATTATCAAATGGATTTCCAAAAATTTATCACCTTTTAAATAAATCCCTTTATTCTTTCCAAATTATTTAAAATTCCATTTTCAATAAATTCTTCAACTTTTAAACAATATGATTCAAAACCCATTTATTAATATCTTTTCCCATATTTTGGAAATAATTCGATAAGATTTCAAAAATCAACTTTATGCTTTTAAATTCCTTCTTTTAAATTCACCCAATTCTTTCAAAAGGGATTTACTTAAAATTTCCTACTTTAATTTAAAAAATCCAATTTTATTTATTTCTAGTATCCAACGATACAAAAAATACATTCGGCTAAATTATAACCTTCAACAAATTCAATCATCAATATAATCATTCACAGATTATCAATAAATCATCACACAACATATGAAACAAATTCATACAATTTGAGGAATCCAGTTGGATCCCTCCAACCTGTTTTCCTGCATCCACAGATGTTAGCACAACAATTAAATACCCATTCCACTTCGAGGTGTAATATCAAGGTATATGGGATTTATAAAATATCATCCACTATTATGCGGCGCATAGGGTCTCATCCGCTATATAAGGTGGGAAATACATCTCCAAATGTATATATATAATACCAATTCCACTTCGAGGTGGAATATCGCTGTATATGGGATTTATAAAATATCATCCGCTATTATGCGGCGCATAGGGTCTATTTCAATACAATTGATAATAATTATCATACAAGCACAAAATCAACAATTTTAAATTTAATCGAAAAAATTCGATTGAGAGAGAAGATCTCACCTTTACTTTTATTTTGCAATCCATTTTCATTCCAGATTGTTTTCTTCATTGTATTAGACCTAGCATGAATCAGGCATTCATTGAGTTCCTACCGATCATCAAATCCAAAACACCTCGTCGACTTCCAGCCCACAGCCGCGACTTTGAAGTCGAAATCGACTATGCGATGCTCCCCCATTTGCGATTCCATCATTGGCCATGCTCGAACCCCACCTGACTCGCGTGCATGAGTACGTGATCATCCCACCCTTGATTTCGCTGCCAGGTAGGCGCCTTGAAATGTGCGACTTCCCCACGCGGTGCTGTGCCTGGCTTCGCACACGCCTCCAAATCTTGCTCGATTTGATCCATCTTTGAACTGCCCCAAACCCAATCGCGCGCACAGCGCTTACTCCTCCTTTCAAACGAATTTTAGGATGTTTGCGCTTTCGATTTTGAACTCCCATTTATCGTTTGAAAGATTGCGGCCATTTTTTTTATTTATTTATTCTCCCTCGATCTGGTTTTGAGAATCGAAGAGAGAAAAGGAATTCAGCCATTTTTATTTATTTTTTTCTTGTGATGGCTTCGGTTCTGAATCGAAAATGAAGGGGTGGAAGGATGTGATTTTTGTCGGCCATTTTTCTCGACTATTCGATATGTAAAGGAGGGAGGCATGCAGAAGAAGCTTGGCTACAGTGGACGCAAAAAGTTTTTGATGTAGAAAGGAAACATACTGATGGGGAAGAATTACGGCTGAAGTTGATTAATATATATATATATATTATTTAAATTCAATTGTCTCAATAAAAATTTCAAAGCGTTTATATATCCTATACTCACACAACAACTCTAATCACTACGAAATTTGAAATCCGATAATAATACAATATTATGGATCCAATGGAACTGGTTTCGTCGAATTCCGAGACTGTGCCTCGGAAGGCTATTTTTAAATATCGATTTAAACGATAAAATTTCAAAACTGAACAAAACACTGTTAAATTCAATTTCAAAATTTCTATCACCTTCAGTATTATTAATATAAATTTTCTAAGCCTTGAAAATATTTTTAATCAGCTTAAAAATTGAAGGTTCAATATTTTTACCCAACTGCAATAAATTAAATTCAATATTAAATTGACAAATTCATTCTGATATTTGAATTTCAAATTAAACTAACTTCCAGATGTTTAAAATCAACTAAATATTTTGATTTCCAATGTCAAAAATTCAGGGTCGTCACATTCTTCCCCCCTTAAAAGAATTTTGTCCCGAAATTACAAGTTAAGAAGAATGATCCTCAACCCGTTTATCATTTTCCCAAAACCAAACAGTTTTATCAAATTCTCAAACCAATCTTCTTATCATAACCACACTATCATCCTTATTAATTTTCCAAACATTTTCAGAGTTTCAAGCAACTTTATTTTACTTCAGAATTCAAATTTAAATTTAAATTCAAAATTTTAATATTTCAATATAATAAATAAATAAATAAAATAATGGCGTCTTCGTCTTCAACTTCTTGCTTTCTGCCGAAACATACTCGATCGATTAACAATCCAAATTTGCATCTGTCTTTGTTCGATCATCACTCTGATCGTATCCCTTTTCATCTTTCTTATGCCCAAGCAGTTAAAGAGGGAATATCTTCGATTCCTAATTCAAAGAATAATCATCGTCTTAAAAATTGGGTTTTTAAGAAGGGTAATAATATATGCTTTAGATGTGGGGATCGAGGACATTTCGCTCTCAATTGTAGAGACCCCATTAGGTGTTTTGCTTGTGGAAAGACTGGGCACAAAAAAGTTTCTTGTTCGTTTAATGCTGATTTCGAGAGCTCTGGATCTACAAAAATTGATTTCGTCCCTTTCTTTAATAATAAAAAGTGTTCGGAGAAGAATTTCTGTTCGTTGAATTTGAAGATTATCAACACTGGGCCGCAACTTATTGATCATGGTTTTCAATTCACCTTGAAATGTATGATGCTTAAAAGAATTTTATTAGATAATCTATGGCAACAAAGATCAGAAGGGATTCATCTTTTAGAGGAATTGTTCTCCCACTTCGACGTGATTAATTCTCCGAACATAGGTAGGGGTTATAGGGATAGATTTGGAGACCCAGAGGATTATTTTAGTAAGTCAGATAAATCGTCTATCATATCTGACGTTTGTGATGAGATACCTGACGATTTTTTGGATAAAGGAAATCTGAATAGTGATTCTTGTGTTTATTCTAACAAAGATGAGATTATCGACTTTGATCCAATGCTTATAGATTTTTCTGTTATTCAATATTCTAAGGATTTAAATTCTTCTGTTGCTAATAAAAAGATGAGTTCTGTTTTGGATGTTGCAGTTAAGTGTAATGATGTTGATATAACTTCTGTCTTCACTCGAGTTAATGGCAGAAAATCTAAATCTCAGGAAATCTTTGAGTTAAAGACTAGTAATAGATTTAATTGTCTGGTCGATGAAGAAAATGAAGTTTTAGAAGTAGGAGTGGAACAAGCTGATGAATCTATGGAGGTCATAGCATATACCCAAACTGGTGATTTAGCTAATAACTATGATCTGAAATTGAAACTCGGAATTGATGAATTCCAATATTACTCTTATACTTATGAAAATCTTATTGCGGTGGATGATCTTTTTGGGCCCTTATTGAAAATTAGTTTTTCTGATATCTTAGAAGATTTAAACTTTTATCAGGAAGAGGATTTGGATGGAATCTTATCGTCGGTTTCAATGGTTAATTTGGATAATTTAATGGTTTATGATATAAATAAGAGTTTGGAATATGGCTTAGTGTCTGTATCTAATGCTGTGCACTATGATACCAAGATGTCAGATACACAAATAGATGATGTTAAGAGCTTAGACAGGAAAAATCTGATATCGGTGTCTTTTGATAAAGGGATTGATGTTAGCTCTGTTCAGAAATTGAAATGTTGTGATGATGAATATCAACATTATTCAAATAGTCATGAAATTGGTTTTATTTTGGGCGATTCTTCTGTTAATATACTTGAAGAGGTAGAGTTTCATTTGGGAGAGATATTCGAAGAAGTTGGATCTTTTTCACCGATAGTTAATCTAGATGAGATTAAAGAGATTGATATCAATTTGAAAGTGGCCTACTGCTTTGAGTCTGATAATGTTGCTGTTCACAATATTTACAGTTTCACTGATACACAAAAGATTTCTGATAGGTTTAATGTAGATAATGGCACCAGTATACAAGATATCTTGAATTTTCATAACCTTCTATGCTTCGATGATTACATAACTATGCTAAATGATGGCAGTTTTGAAAATAGTTCAGATTATCCAGTTAATAGTTCTGATTTTGAGATATTGCACATGGTAGGGATGGGCTTATTGGATGATGAAGAACATTCTAATAGGGAGATGAGAGATCATTTTGATACAAAAATTTGTAATTTCCAAAACATAGAGGATGTGGTGGATCATTCTATCACTTTAGAAGATAATTTGGGTATAGAAGGTCCAAATGTTGGTATGAATTCGGGTGATTATATAGGGGAAGTATATCAAAGCACAAAATCTTCTTTGATTTATGCGACCAAAAAATTTAATGCGTCATCGAGTGTTAGATTGGCCGATGAGGCTTCGAATTTTATGCAAGATAATTGTGTGGAGAGTGGCAGTAGTTCTTTATCTAAGTCAAAGAAGAGAAGGAGTAAGAAGACTGTAGCTTCTACTGGATCTATTCGTCGAAGTGCTAGGATTCGCAGCAGTCAGTCGTGTCCTATGGGTGAGTTACCTGGTTCGAGCGCCTTAAATGGTGCTACGGATTCAGGCTCAGGTATGATTTCTATTTTGGGTAGTACGTATTCTACATACACATTAGGTAGTTTATCATCAGCTGAGTTTAGCCAGTTAGCCTATAATACTTCTTTTATTTTCTCTGATATCGAGATGGATAGGGAGTTCATTAGAAGTAAGGAATTAGAGAGGGCTAGTACTGTTGGTTTATGAGGATCATTAGTTGGAACATTAGAGGTCAGAACAACTTGAATAAGTGTGATAAGGTTAGAGCGTTCTTTAAAGATTATTCGATTGACATTACATTGCTTCAAGAAACTAAAATTTGATGTCCTGATGTTAGGTTTTTTAGAAGATTAGGCGGGTATCATTTTAGAAAATGGGTTTTTTACCTTCTGTGGGTACTTCAGGGGGATTAATGATAGGGTGGCGGGATAATTATTATAAATTGCTTCATGTATTGTTAAACAACATTCTCTTCATGTTATACTCATTAATCTTTCTGATAACTCTTTTTTAAATATTTCTAATGTTTACGGACCTAATTCTAAAATTAATCGGAGAATTTCATGGAATGAATGCTTAGATTTTAGAACCTTTGCCCCAGGTTCTTGGATTTTGGGGGGTGATTTTAATGTTACGCGTTTCATTGGTGAGCGTTTTCCTAGGGAAGGGGATTACTCTACAATGGAGGAGTTCGATCAATTTATTATTAATTTTAATTTGATTGAAATTCCCCTTTCTAATAGAGAGTTTACTTGGAATAACGCTAGAGAGTCTCCATCCATGGCTCTTCTAGATAGATTATTTGTTAGCGGAGATATAGAAGATAAATTCCCAATCTGTAGAGTAACTGGTCTACCTTATACATACTCCGATCATTGTCCGATTATTCTTTCTTGTGAATACTATAGAGGTATTATTAACAACTTTAAATTTGAAAAGATGTGGCTTTTGGAATATAACTTTGTAAATCTAGTTAAAGGTAAATGGGTTTCTTTGAGTTTTCATAATATCATAAATAAGGAAAATTCTGCGAAAGCTTTTGTTTCTAAACATAGGGAGCTTAGGATTTTTCTTAAAAACTGGAACAAAAATGTTTTTGGCAATCTAAAAATTAAAAAAGATAATATTCTTAATGAAATGCTTAAAATTAATAAGATAGAAGAATCTAGACCTCTAAATTTAGGTGAACGTAATGTTCTTGCTAATTTAAAAGATGAATTAAATTCTATTTTAGAAAAGGAGGAGGTTATGTGGAAACAACGATCCAGAATTCAATGGATCAACGAAGGTGATAATAATACCAATTTTTTTCATAATATAGCTAATGGTAGAAAATGTAGTAATATAATTAACTCTATATTTGTTAATAATATAGAGTTAGTGGATCAAAGAGATCTTAATAAGGCTTTTACAGACTATTATAAGGATATTTTTGGTTCCAAAATCAAACATAGAATCAATGTTAGATGGATAGATTTGTATCCACCTGATTCTATTATTGTTTTATCAGAGTTAGATATTCCTTTTACTGAAGAAGAAATTAGAAAAGCAATTAATGACATGCCAAGTGATAAATCCCTGGGACCTAACGGGTTTCCTATTTTATTTTATATTACTTTTTGGGACGTTTTAAAATTTGACTTAGTTAATATGTTTAATGATTTTTATAACGGTAATTTGCAATTAGGGAGATTTAACTTCGCAAATGTTATTTTGTTACACAAACAAGTAGGAGCTAAAAACTTAAAAGATTTTAGACCTATTTCTTTGATTAACCGTTCAGTTAAAATCATTTCTAAAGTTCTAGCTAATAGACTTAGTAAAAGAATGAATGAATTAATCGATTGTTCACAATTGGCTTTTATTAAAGGGAGAAATATCACTAATGGTGTGGTAGTTGTTCAAGAATATATTAATTACTACTGTAAGAATAACATAACTTGTGCGATTTTAAAACATGATTTTGCTAAAGCTTTTGATTCAGTAGATTGGGATTTCCTTGTAGATATTTTTCATGTCAGAGGTTTTACCGTTTTAGTCCTAGATGGATCTTTTGGATTTTGAACTTGCTTAGAACTGGAAACTCTAGTATTATGGTTAACGGTATATTAGGTAATAGAATTCAATCTAAGAGAGATTTAAGGCAAGGGATCCCTTATCGCCCTTATTATTTAACTTAGCTGCTGATGTTTTTGCTAAAATTATTAAAAGAATAGTGGATAATGGATCTCTAGGACGTGTAGGCAATGAAATTTCGCGTAATGGTTTATCGGTTATTCAATTTGTTGATGATGCCTAACTTTTTTCTTCCCATCTTCCAAGACACATCATTACCCTTAAGTTTATCCTTTACAGTTTTGAACTTTTATCTGGTTTAAGAATAAATTTTTGACAAACGTTCCATGTTAGTTTTAAATGATTTTGATAAAGTTGGTAACTTAGTTGCTAATACTCTTAATTGCAAAACTATGAACTTTCTTTTTGACTACCTTGGTTTTGTGATTAGACCCACCAAACTCAAACATGACGACTGGATTATTATCATTGATAAAATTAAAAATAAGATTTCTAACTGGAACGGGAGATTTCTATCTAGAGAAGGTAGACTAGTTTTAATAAATTCGGTTTTATCAGCTCTTCCTATTTATTGGATGTCCTTGCATTTGTTCCCGGATTGGGTTATTGATAAAATTGATAAGATTAGAAGAGATTTCTTATGGAGTGGAGAAAACTCTAATAATAATATTAAATGTCTAGTAAATTGGGAAACCGTCTGTAAGGCCAAAAAGGAAGGTGGATTAGGTGTTATTAATTTGCGTAATATGAATTTGTCTCTGTTAGGTAAATGGCTTTGGAAGTTTAAAGATATAAATGATAACGCTATTTGGAAAGAGATCATTTCTAAATATTACTATAATGGAAATAGCAATTTATATCAAATTGCTTCTCCTGCCACTCAAAATATATCTAACTTTTGGAAAAACATTTTAAAATGTAATGAGATATTTAATTTAGGAATAAATACAATTGTTCACTCTGGTAATAGTACTTCGTTTTGGCATGACCGTTGGATTTCGATCTTACCTCTTAAGATAGAATTTAAGGATCTGTATGAAATTTGTATCTTTAAGTATGCTTTAATCAAAGAAGTTTATTTTCCAGAAAATGATCCTCCTTGGAATTTTAGTTTTAACAGAATTTTAGTTGATTCAACTTATAGAAACCTTTCTTTGTTATATGCCAGATTAAATCTTTATAATATTGATAATGATAATGATTTTATTAATTGGGAATGGAATAAAATTAAGAAATATACTTCTAATTCTTTCGACAGATTCATTAATTTTTCGGGTATAATAAATTACTCATTTAAATATATGTGGAAATCAATGCTCCTCCCAAATCCAAAATTCACATGTGGTTAATTCTTCATGGAAAACTTAATACAATCGAATTTTTAAAAAGAAAAAATGTTCAAAATGATAATAAATGTTCTTTTTGTAATCTGTATCTTGAGGACATTAATCATATATACTATAATTATATGGATTCTAATTACATTCCAATTAATACTCTTAAAATTTTTAACTTTAATATAACAACAAAAATTTCGGATTGTGAATTTTACTGGAATAATTATAGATTCAAGTTCAAAAAGAATATTAGATTTTTACTAGACACTTTATTCATTATCATTAGTTGGTTTATTTGGTTTGAAAGAAATCAAAGAATTTTCAATAATAATAATTGTCATTTTAACAAATTGATCCTTACAATTTCTTCATTTTGTTTTAATTGGATCTCTAACCCCAAATATAAATTAGCTAAAAATATCCTTTTCAAAAGATATCTTAACAAGGTTAATCATAATATTAATTTTTTAAACACAACAATAATTTTTTTAACATTAATAATAGTATTATTAATATTTTCTCTAGTTTAGATGATGATTTCACTTCTAATCATAACTTACTTATGATTAAAGGTTCATAAGATTGATCCGTCTCAGTATTTGTACTAGTCTCTGTTTGATATTGGTTTTTAAGTATTTTATTTATACTATTATTGTCTAGTTAGTCTTATTTAGGTTTTATTTCCTTCCTTATTAATACATATTTATGTATATTTATAATATAAATATACATATATATGTATCATTCTAATTTTTTCTTTAGTCATTTTCCAGTTACAGGTATGGGAGTAAGGATATCAGGTTCATTTTGCAGGTTTTGTATCTTCAGATTGCTGGACACCAGATGGTAGAGAGGTCAGCAGAGCAGAGTATCTTCATTCAGGACTACTAGCAGTTTCTCCTCAGTTTTAGGATTCTGCTATCCTCATTATGGAGTACTTTTTTCAGGAGGATATATTCTTCACTCCGGTACCCCTTTCTCTTGATCAGAGGCTTCAGAGCGGTTTCTCTTTACAGCAGTTCCACTTCAGAGCAGATGCTTATTCACCTCTACTGTTTCAGTTGGTTGGAGCTTCCTCATTACTGTGGGACGTCATCCAGTTGTTTTTTGTTTTTTTCCTCTAGTTTTTTAGGTCTTTCTAACACCTCAATATCGGGCGGTGGCCATGCCGGAGCTCAATATCGGGGTGTGATGGGTGGTGGCCTTGCCGGAACTCATCTTAGGAGTACCTGAGATTTGATATATATGTATTTTGTTTTTGTTACCTGCCAGGCATGTTGGCAGCACTTTATATTCGTGATATATATATTTTCGCATGTGTGCTCTCTCCTCTATTCGTAGAGGATCGCACATTTTCTCAAAAAAATAAATCAAATTTTAAATTATCCAAAATTTCTCAAAAATTTTCTAACACTCTAAATTTTCGAATTTTTTTTGCCAGCGTCTCCTTTGCGCGTCTAGCTCGGTACGACTACAAAATGTCCCTATAGACCCCCAGGTTTCAAAAAGAAAAAGAAAAGCCAAGCGACTAGACAAGAAAGGATCAAATTTCATACTGAAATTTAAATACATACCTTATTGTCGAGCAATTTAAATTATCATCAAAAACCAAAAATCCACTTAGTGAAAACTCGATATTCACTTCTTTTTTTCCAAAACTTTTAACTTCGACCAAAACAATAGTTTTCCCTTTTCTAGTTCAATTCTTACGTTTCCATTACAATTTGAAAATCAATTTTCCGTTAACAAAAATTTTCCAAATTTTTCAAGATTTTTCTAACTCCCAAAATTTTCAGAAAATTTTGGCAGAGTCTCCTTTGTACGGAGGAGCTTTTGCAATTTGACAAGTGATATAAATATATATACATTGACCCATATGGTCGGAAAAACAAAAACAGTTCATATTTCCTATTTTTATTGCATAGGCGTACCTTTATTAGCATTTTTAGCAAAGCGGTTATTTTTAAGCATTTTTGCGCAACCAAATGCAGCCAAACGCCCCCACGTACCTGTACTTACTCAATTTAAACACGTAAGTGACATATATAGGAAATCTATTAACATTTTACTCTTTTTCAATAACAAACAAGTAGTTTTCGTAAACAATACACTCAAAATTATTTCCATTAGCAATTTATCAAGTTTCAATACAAATTTAATCGCTTTCATCTAATTCACATACCATTTCTATTCAATTCAAGTGATTTACAATGCAGTTCCTTACATTCAATTCATTTTTAAGCGAAACGAATTCATATCCATTTCAATTGATTCAAAAATCAATTTTTTATTTTCTTTTAATAACTCATAGAATTTTATATAACCTCGTTCGCATCAACAACAACCATTTATATGCAAATTCAATGATATTCACTTAATAGAATATCCATTCTAGTTTATAACTAATTTAAATTGATACCAACTCAATTTATTTTAATTCCATTTCATTTCCAATTGATTCCATTAAATTCATTTTGCCTTTCATTAATCAAACAAATTTCATTGAAAACCATTTCACAAAACTCAACAACAACGCTTTTGTACAAATATTTCTTAAGTCATTTCAACTCAAAACTCAAGTTCGTTTTCCTTGTAAACAATTTCTAATTTAAATCTTTAATTTGATTTTTTTTTCATTTATCAAACCCATTCCATCTACTAATTTAATTCAATTAGCATATTCACTTATCCTTTTTAAATTTCGAATTTCCATATTCAATTCATCCTGAATTTACTTTATCTTTATCAAGGAAATTTCAATTTTTTTTCCAACTTGATTCAAATCAAATCTCATTTCATTATTCAATTCCAATTCATTTATTTACAAATATAACCTCATTTGTTCATTCACAAATTCATTCCTTTTCAATTTGAACCTTATTCCAATCAAATTTCAAATATTTTTATAAGTTATCAAACTTTTTTACATTCCATAACATTTTAAACAAAATTTCAGAGTCTTTTTTTTAACAATTACCCACATTTCAAAACTAACTTTGAAATCAATTATGTCCCTTCAAAATATTTTCCCAAATATTTTTAAATTTCAAACCCCACCAGATTTCATATCCAACTCAAAAATACTTCTCAAATAATTATTTTCCAGACTTCTGGAAACCACTTTCAAATTAGGAAATTTAATCCTTTGAAATTTCAATTCAAATCCTTTAATCTGTATTGCAAAAATTTCTCTGGCACTTTATTTTAATTTATAGAACTCATTTATAAACTTCATTCTATTAATGAATTTATTTTCAAATATTATTCTAGAATTCTATTTCAAATTATAAATCACATTTACATTTTACATTTACAAATCCCATTCGTATATGAACTTTATTTCCTTATCCTTTCAATTCATATTTATAAATTTCATTTGTCAAATGAATTTATCTCCAAATCTTTGGTTATACCATTATTTCTTATTGCGTTTCTATATAACAATGATAATAATTCAATATTATCTCTTCCTAACAACCAAGCAACCATATACAATAATAATTCATAGAAAATCATTTCTTTTCTACAAAAAATAGTTTTGGGAAAAATCATTTCATTTACCCTATTTTAAAACAATATGTGTCAGTTTATCTTGTTTAAGAGTTTAGAAACCCCTATCGATTACAATGGGCCAAACTGCACCGACCAGAATCTATAAACAATCAACCAATAAGTCAACACAATATAAAACAAATTTTTTGTATTCACTAACAAATACGCGCTCATATCTATTATTACACTCACACTCATTCTATTGTACCACTGACTCTATCTCTAATGAGTAACACCCAACAGAGCCAAGGTTGTCGCTTAACCAATTGCTCTAATACCAAATGTAACAACTCAATTTTTCGATGCTCGAAAGTCGACATTAATACGTCCACTGTATCAAATGCCGCACAATCGAATGCCGGAAAACCGAATCATTAGGGTTAAAGAAAGAAAGAGGTAGAAGAAGAAAGAAAGAAAAAGAAACAGAAACAATATCAGAATCTCACATTCGCAGTGGAACAATATATAATAGATGAATGAATAATCTTTATAACAAAGAACTATATCAGTTTATACAATACATCATCAGAGTTTACAACAACAACACACATCACTGGACAATTATATAAACTTGTCCACATAACATAATACGCAGCGGAATAATACTAGTATAAGTGATACGTCGCGCCATCCAGCTCGCCTCCAGATTTCCACAGCAATCCATCCATATCTAATTGATAACCTGATTCTAGGCAGCCCGTGTTGAAAATTATGGGCACCCAGAGTTTAGAAAGGGAACAATAAACTCCAGGTCAGTCATGGGACTGGTGTGAGATCTTAAAAACAGTTATTGGTATTAAAAAGAAATCCGCAATGCTTTTGGAAAATGAAACTACCATAAGGCCTCCCGCCACACACACAATGCAAACGCAGCATTAGAGGAGATTTCTCCTTATGATAGTCAAACATGCTTGATATGCAAAATATTTTTAATATTATCATTAGTGCCTAGTGTGGAAAACATTTCGAAAGTATAATATTAATCTTAGCCAGCATACAACCATTATTGTATGCCTACTATAGCTACCATGTTTTGTGGCAGGTTACCGCCACGCTGCATGGCAGGTTATACAACTAAACCTTACAAGGTTCGTATTGTTTCTTTGGATTTTCCAACAAATGGTCAGGCTAAGGAACTTTCTATGCCACATGGGTACGCCTCTGGAGGGATGCACCGAGAACTTAACCAGCTCTCTGCCAACACAAGGCCGGGTTACCTCTGTAACTAGTTAACTACTACTCGAGTATGCCATCCCCTGGTCGTTTGCGACCTTTATCCAAGGGCCCTCGATCACAAAGCAACAACCACACAGTAAATGAGATTGTAGCAACCACATAGGTAAAGTATCTGGGCTCCATACCATGATACCACCTTTTTCCAAAAGGAAATGACATACCCTAAAGGGTGTGACCCTCATAACCTTGCCGCATCTTTCCTGTTTCGACAATTTCCGGGGTGTGAGGTTCGATGAGGTCTCATCAACAAAGCTACGCTTTACATGAAAGCCTTGCTTTGATCAACAAATGATCAACAACACACAGCAGCACTCAGCATGCCACATTACCAAATTGGGAGTATATCACTGATAACCTTCAACTACATAACCTCCGAGCTCGTACGTCTCAGAGAAGGGTGTTAAGCTAAGAGAATAAATTCTCCGCCACCAAACATAAATGTATTTGAAAGAAATCTTCTTTATATCTCAAAGTGTAATGTCAGACATACGACCATACAAGTCTGTTTCGGGTTCGAACAGAATCGAAGGCACTTCGTCCAATAAAGAAAGAAGCCCTTGCAAATCCAGGTATCCACAATCCCGATCGGACTCCCCATCACATTTGGAGATCTCTATACCAGAGTAACTCAGTGCAGAGACATTCGATAGGTTATCCTATCATTCTCGCAAACACCCGGTCTTCAACACAGTTCTTCCATTGCGATCCATAACGTCGTATCATTATTCGGAATGGGTTATATGACACAAAGGTCCTCTCTCGACTAAACCGAATAATGAGCGCTTGTTTTAAAAACAAATTCAAGTGCCATTTCTAAGGCAAATATTGAAAGTCGGTTATTTAACTATCAAACAACATTCACAACAATCAAGCCTCAATAATTTCCCCAAATTGTTTATACTGATAGTTGGATATTTTACTATCAAACAATATTCACAATAATCATCCAATCTAAATAATTTTTCCAAATTATTAAATTTCAAATCACTTTTCACTCGCGGAATAAAATTCCCGATATTATTTATTTCCACTGGAAATCCGCCAAGTCCGAATACTTTAAAGTAATTTAAATCACTTATCCAAAATATACTTGGAAATATTTTAAAATAAAACTATCTTTAACTCTTACTTAAATATTAGTTATGAAAATATTATACTTATATCTCATATAAAACTTCAAGTCCAAACTAATAAAATTAGTAGATAGAGTACAAATATTTCCAAATAACAAACATTTTCAAATCGATTTCCAAATTAATTTTCAACACAAAATCAATTTTTCATTCAAACACCAAATCAATTTTCATATTGATTTTCCAATACCAAATCAATTATCAAATGGATTTCAAAAAATTTATCACCTTTTAAATAAATCCCTTTATTCTTTCAAAATTATTTAAAATTCCATTTTCAATAAATTCTTCAACTTTTAAACAATATGATTCAAAACCCATTTATTAATATCTTTTCCCATATTTTGGAAATAATTCGATAAGATTTCAAAAATCAACTTTATGCTTTTAAATTCCTTCTTTTAAATTCACCCAATTCTTTCAAAAGGGATTTACTTAAAATTTCCTACTTTAATTTCAAAAATCCAATTTTATTTATTTCTGGTATCCAACGATACCAAAAATACATTCGGTTAAATTATAAACTTCAACAAATTCAATCATCAATATAATCATTCAGAGATTATTAATAAATCATCACACAACATATGAAACAAATTCATTCAATTTGAGGAATCCAGTTGGATCCCTCCAACCTGTTTTCCTGCATACACAAATGTTAGCACAACAATTAAATACCCATTCCACTTCGAGGTGGAATATCGCGGTATATGGGATTTATAAAATATCACCCGCTATTATGCGGCGCATAGGGTCTCATCCGCTATATAAGGCGGGAAATCAATCTCCAAATGTATATATAATACCAATTCCACTTCGAGGTGGAATATCGTGGTATATGGGATTTATAAAATATCATCCGCTATTATGCGACGCATAGGGTCTATTTCAATACAACTGATAATAATTATCATCCAAGCACACAATCAACAATTTTAAATTTAACTATTTAAAATTTAATCGAAAAAATTCGATTGAGTGAGAAGATCTCACCTTTGCTTTTATTTTGCAATCCATTTTCATTCCAGATTGTTTTCTTCATTGTATTAGACCTAGCATGAATCAGGCATTCATCGAGTTCCTGCTGATCATCAAATCTAAAACACCTCGTCGACTTCCAGCTCACAGCCGCGACTTCGAAGTCGAAATCGACTATGCGACGCTCCCCCGTTCGCGATTCCATCATTGGCCATGCTCGAACCCCACCTGACTCGCGCGCATGAGTACGCGATCATCCCACCCTCGATTTCGCTGCCAGGTAGGCGCATTGAAACGCGCGACTTCCCCACGCGGTGCTGTGCCCGGCTTCACACGCGCCTCCAAATCTTGCTCGATTTGATCCATCTTTTAACTGCCCCAAACCCAATCGCGCGCACATGCTTACTCCTCCTTTCAAACGAATTTGAGGATGCTTGCGATTTCGATTTCGAACTCCCATTTCTTGTTTGAAAGATTGCGGCCATTTTTTTTATTTATTTATTCTCCGTCGATCTGGTTTTGAGAATCGAAGAGAGTAAAGGAATTCAGCCATTTTTTTTTCTTGTGATGGCTTCGGTTCTGAATTGAAAATGAAGGGGAGGAAGGATGTGATTTTTGTCGGCCATTTTTCTCGACTATTCGATATGTAAAGGAGGGAGGCGTGCAGAAGAAGCTTGGCTACAGTGGACGCAAAAAGTTTTTGATGTAGAAAGGAAACAGACTGATGGGGAAGAATTAATGCTGAAGTTGATTAATATATATATATATATATATATTATTTAAATTCAGTTGTCTCAATAAAAATTTCAAAACTGAACAAAACACTGTTAAATTCAATAATAATACAATATTACGGATCCAATGGAACTGGTTTCGTCGAATTCCGAGACTGTGCCTCGAAAGGCTATTTTTAAATATCGATTTAAACGATAAAATTTCAAAACTGAACAAAACACTGTTAAATTCAATTTCAAAATTTCTATCACCTTCAGTATTATTAATATAATTTTTCTAAGACTTGAAAATATTTTTAATCAGCTTAAAAATTGAAGATTCAATATTTTTACCCAACTGTAATAAATTAAATTCAATAATTAAATTGCCAAATTCATTCTGATATTTGAATTTCAAATTAAACTAACTTCCAGATATTTAAAATCAGTTAAATATTCTGATTTCTAATGTCAAAAATTCAGGGTCGTCACATACTTAGTTCAAGTAAAATTAATGAAAGCATAGCTTCGAAACCATTTGAAAGCATCTCTTTCGAAATCATTGGGTTAACAATAAATAAAACCTCTGGGTCAAAGAAAACGAAAGCGAAAGTAACCCTTTCGAACATATTGATTTTAAGTAAAAGAATTTGGGGAAGGTGATATTTTCGAAACCATCCTTTTGAAACCATTACCTCCAATTATTTTATTAAATGCAGCTCAAACTACCCTTTCTGAAGCATTGAGAAGGTGACTTCAAATTTTACAAGGGCGAAAGCTTTCCTTTCGAAAGCATTGATTTAAAGTTATAAAGAATTGCATTTAACTAATTCAAAAGACATAAATATGGTGGCTAGGTTTCGAATAGGATCAAAAGCGACTACCCTTTCGAAAGCTCCTTTTCAAAACTAAATATGCGGTAACTCATTCAAAAGCTTCTTTTAAAATAAAGGCAAGCGGCAATTCATTTGAAAGCTTTCGTTAAAACAAAGGCACGTTGATTGATTCGAAAGCTATTTAAAAGTAGCCTCAACTCCTTCGAAAGCAAGCCTTCGACACTGTCTCCTCCACTTTCTCCAATAGAGTACATACCAAATTCTTGATACCCTGTGCATTGGTTTCGAATGGGTTCGAAAGACCTACTGGGGATGGTTTCGAAAACAAGCAAAAGGAAGTAGCAAGGTAGTAATTTGAAACAAAACTAATTTTATGTCATTAAAAAAATTCCTTTTCACCTAACTTGCTTAATTTGTCAAAATATGATTGATTGCCAATCCTTTATCAAAATACTTTTTCAAAAAATGACTGCTGAATTCACCAATTAATAATCAAAAACACTTTAGCAAATAAGCCCTTCTCCTTAATAAAACAATTAAAACGTTTAAGTCCCCAAACTTAACCGATTTAATTTCCATAATAAATAACTTAGGAAAAATCCCCAAAAATCACAATAATTCACTTTTACTATGTTTTCTATCATACATAGATTTTTAGACCCGAAAACATTACATTATTGCCTTAAGCAATTTAAATCCAAAATAACTATTTCTTCTATTCGAAATTCATAATAAATCATCCATAGCTTGGAATATCATGAAAATTTAAACCCATCTCCAAAGTAATGTTTTACATAACATATGCAACCATCATGGCATTCAAAACCCATTTTATACGAATTTTTACCTTAAATTCGAATATACCTTTTCATAAATATCCTTGTTTAAATCAAAACATGACATATAATCAAAGCATATCATCATTCAATCCATCCAAACGGTTTCAAACCTTAAACCTAAAATTTAAAATGTTCAATAAAACATATAGGAGATGGTTTATATTATTATTCACCTTGTTTGGATAAGGAACTTGAGATTTGTTCTTGCTTAATTCTTCCTTGCTTGAATCTTAGCTTCTAATTGATTTTGATCTCCTTTTCTCCTAGGGTTATGGCGGCCTTGATCCCCTTTTGTTTATGTTTTTGTTTTTATGAAAGTATGAATGAGAATGAGATAAGGGTTCAGGGGTTATAGGGTTATATACGGCTATCCTCATATTACCTTTACCTTATTCCCTTAGGTATTTAACTTATAAAACCATTTTATAAACTCATTTAGTTAAGGCATGACCCTAATTAGTTTTCAAATCTCAATCCCCATATCACTGTAGTCTCTACATTATTCATTTTAATTTATCTAATTAAATCTTCTGAATAATGTTATTTAAACTTAGGGATGTTACAGGCTCCCCCCCCCTTAAAGAATTTCGTCCTCGAAATTCAGCAAGGACTAAATACTAATCATAGCAATCATCTGTAATGTCTCATAACTACCATACTAGCCTACCTGACTAGAAAACAATCTATATAAAGCAAATATAAAACATACACTTATAGCAGAAGTATTTCTAATCCTGTCTTCTGTCTCCTAAGTACAATCCTTCTCGTTGTCGCTCCACTGAACTTTCACCAACTTGACTGTCTTGTTTCTTAACCTCTTCTCATCTCTCGCTACAACCCGAACTAGTTGTATAACAAAGGTCAGATCCGGTTCTACTATTAAGCCTTCCAATGTAGTCGGAGGAATAGTAGTCTCTGGATCATGTACATACTTACGAAGATGAGACACATGAAACACATTATGGACACCTGATAACCTGCTCGATAACTCTACTCTGTATGCGAGCCTTCCGGTCCTCTCTATAACTGGGAACGGTCCAACATATCTCAGTGCTAGTTTCGCTGACTTTTCGAATCGTACCATAACCTTCATCGATGATACTTTAATGAGAACCCTATCTCCAACTGAGAACTATAAACTTTTCACCTCTTATCTACGTAACTCTTTTGTCTAAACTGAGCTTCCTTCATCCTACCTCGGATCAACTCAATCTTCTCTGTTGTCTCTCTTACCAGATCTAGACCTAAGACTAATCTGTCTCTAGTTTCCAACCAACATGTCGGTGACTTGCATGGCCTCCCATATAAAGCTTTGAAAGGCGCCATTCCTATACTAGTCTGGTAACTATTATTATAGGAAAAATCAACTAAGTGTTAGGTGATTTCCCAAGATCCATCAAAATCTTGCACGCAAGCTCTTAACAAATCCTCGAGTACCTTGTTGACTCTCTCTGTCTGTCCATCTGTCTGAGAGTGACACGCAGTACTGATCTTGAACTTGGTACCAAACACATCCTGTAGACTCTTCTAGAATTCGCTAGTAAACAAAGTATCTCAATCACTTATTATACTACTAGGAATTCCATGCAGTCTAACTATGTTCTTCATAAATAATTTAGATAAAATAAGTGCCATCATGGTTAACTTAATTGGAATGAAATGGGCACTCTTGGTCAACCTGTCCACTATGACCCATATACTTTCATTTCTTCGATCTGACCTTGGCAACCCGTCTATAAAATCCATGAATATCGAATCCCATTTCCAATATCTCCAAAGGTTGAAGCAACCCACTCGGCTTCTGATGTTCGGCCTTCACTTTTTGACAATTCATACACTGCTTTACCCATAAGCCAACATCCTTCTACATACCTTCCCGGTAGAAACTCATCTTCATGTCTTGATACATCTTGGTCCCCCCATGATGAATCGTAAATTTCGATCGATGACATTCTCTAAGGACCTCCTTCCTCGGGTTCTCTACATTCGGGACACACAATCGTCCCTTATTTCTCAACCACCCCTTATAGTCAAGACCAAAATCATCAATCTCGGTTCTGACTTATAGTCTTCTAATTTTCTCGACCAACAACAGATCCTCTTCCTGCTTAGGAGCAATCCTTTGAATCAGAACTGGTCAGACTTCCAAGCAAGACAACATGGCAATGCCCTGACTAGAACTTGCAGTCGACCTTAACTGCACACTAAAAGCAGTTAAAGCATCTAGGTCCTACTCTGCTAACATAGCTAACACCATATTCTAATGATTTCTGCTAAGAGCATCTGCTACTTTATTTCCTTTTCTATGTGTGTACTCTATACTAAAATCATAAGCTGCTAAGAACTCCAGCCACATCTGCTATCTCATATTCAACTCCTTCTGAGAGAATAAGTACATTAAGGACTTATGATCTGTGTATAACCCAAATCTCTCCCCTAAGAGGTAACGTCTCCATATTTCAATGCGAAGATCACTGTCGCCAACTCTATTTCATGAGTAGGATATCTCACTTCAAGCGGTCTAAGCTGTCGTGAAGCGTAGGCAATAACTTTTCCTTTTTGCATCAACACAGCTCCTAACCCGGCTCCACATGCATCTGTATACACCACTAACCCTTGATTCCCATTTGGAACTACTAATACAGGTGCATTGGTCAACAAATGCTTTAACTTAAGGAATGCTTCCTTACATTTTTCACACCAAATAAACTTTATGTCCTTACTGGTTAGCTTAGTCAAAGGTGCCGCTATCCGCAAGAAATCCTTAATGAATCTCCAGTAATAGCCAGCGAGTCCAAGAAAACTTCTGATCTCAGTCATCGTCTCCGGTCTCTTCTAGTTGTTAAAAGCTTTGATCTTATTTGGATCAACTGACAAACCCTTCTCTGAGACCACGTGACCAAGAAACTTAACCTCTTTCTTCCAGAAATGATATTTTGAAAACTTCGCTTTCAACTAATGCTGCCTCAGCGTCTCAAGCAACACTCTAAGGTGAACTTTATACTCTCTCTCATCCTTGGAGTATATTATAATGTCATCTATGAATACCAACACGAACCTATCCAAGTACTCTTGGAAAATCCAGTTCATCAAATCCACAAAGAAAGCTGGCGCATTTGTTAACCCGAATGACATTACTAACCATTCGTACGAACCATACCTACCAAAACGCCGTCAACGGAATACTGTTCTCTGCCACCCTTGACTGATGGAAACCTATCGTCAAATCCAATTGGGAAAATACTTTAGCTCCACTCAACTGATCAAACAAATCATTGACTCTCGACAAAGGATACTAATTCTTGATTGTCTTCTCGTTCAACTTACGATAGTCGATACACATCCTTAACAACCCATCCGGTTTCTTCACGAACACTACGGCCGCTCCCAAGGCGAACTACTTAGTCTAATAAAATTCTTTCCTTCTGAATCCACTAGCTGCACCTTCGATTCCTTCATCTTGGTAGGTGTCATCCTGCTAAGTGGTCTACTTACAGGATCTGCTCCTTGTACAAGATCTATCCGAAACTCAATGGCTCGCTTCAGTGGTAGTCTTGTGACTAGCTCAAAAACGTCTGCAAATTCTTTTGCTATCAAAACCTGATTCAACACTTTTTCTACTTTCATAGCACCCAACAAAGCACAAGCAGTCCGATCTGAATTCTCCACTGAGTATATAATTCGGTAATGACTATTAGGGTGCCTTAGCGATATTTCCCTATCCTGGAAAATATCCTAGCATCATAATTATCCAACCAATCCATACCCAAAATGATCCTGAAGCCTATGAAATCAAAAACATACAATCTGCATGCAAAGTTATGACCTAACAATTTAAGTTCTAACAGGTCAGATCTCATCCCTAGAGTTGCATACCCTCTTATCGAATTCACAACCCAAAAGAAGGTAACAAGGTATGAGGGTTCTAAACATAACTTATCTACCAAACACTGAGATATAAATGAATGTGATGCACCGGTATAAAATAGTACCCTAACTGGTATACTATGAATCAAAGGCATACCTTCCATCATAGTCTTTCCTTTCTTTGTAGCAGTTGACCTAGAAGAAGATGGTTCCAAAGCAAAAACTTTCCCCTTATCCGCTCTGACTGGTTCTGTACTTTGATTCTTGTAGTGTCTAATCTGGTCACAGTCGAAGCACTTAACCCCCTTCTTATCTGCAACCTTTTTCCCTTTTCCAATTCAACATTCACGAGCATAATGTCCCTTCTTGTCCCACTTAAAGCAAACTAGATTAGCCTTCGTCTTCTTGGTAGATCCTCCCTTTTGGGTTTCTTTTCTTCTTAAAGAATTTCCTCTTTTTGCCCTGAAAACCCTAGGTTTCAACCTGCTTCTCCTTCTCATAAGAAGAAAGCATATTTTCATTCCAGATTTCCATCTCCACTACAACTATACTTGGATAATGGAGATGTGGCATAGTCGCTATAGCAATCTAGGGTCTTAACCCTCGAATAAACTTATCATTTCTTTTAATGATGGTGTCAACGGTAGCATATCCGTATCTGGACAACTCATCAAACTTCGTAGCATAATCAATCACCGACATTTCACCTTGCACTAAGTCCATGAACTTTCTCGGCAATACTGACTTGGCAATTTTAGACAAAAACCTCTCTTCAAATCTCCTACGAAACTCTACCCAAATCAACTCTTCCTCAGGAACTACCACGGTAACACTATTCCACCAATGAAGTGCTACTCCCTACAACTGTCTAGAGGCAAGTCTCCTCTTATGTTCATCGTCTAATCTCAAGTCAGTAAAAATCCTTTCATCGTGCAATAACCAGTTTTCTACTTCAACAACATCTTCTATTCTCAAGAACGGCTTCACACCAAGACTAGTGTAATCCCTGCTCAGCTTGGCATAGTTATTACCAACTGGCGCCATGAGATTAGCTCCTCCAACATTCACAAAATTTCCCCCATCCACTCCTACAACTGCTCTAGCTTGCATCGGATTGACAAAGAACTGATACATCATCCCCATATATACTGGTGGGGTTCTAGCTCTTACGTTAACATTTGTGTTTGGATTAGCATTTGCCTATCGCCTGGGTTCCTCCTGGTATTGGGTCGAGCATTTCCATTGGGTTGTGGTTCTTCCTCCACCTAGATTCCCTCTTCCGTTTCCTGCCTCCATATCCTCCTTTCTCGTATATTTGCATACAAGCCTTAGTAAGATACATAAGAACGATCTAAGAGAGAGGGGAATACGTACTTATAGATATATAACAATTACAAGTACGTTACCATTGCATTAACCCAAACCTCGATCTTATTTTCTGATTCATTGGGATATGTTTTGAAAATCTTTTAGGTTCAAATTTCTTTTAAATTTACATAAACATATGCTCTGATACCAACTTGTAACATTCCCTACTTGGAGGCCTAAGACTAACTACTACGGATGCTGCAATCATCCATAGTTATTAATTCTCGTGACAAAATGCGGTAGTGTTGTTTATATTTACATAACAAAAACACATGAATAAAAAAATTAAACTCATAAAACAAATTTCTCATTCCACTTCAATCTCTTTTCAGATTCATTACATAATCCCAATTTCATAAACCACATTCAGAGAAATATAATTATTATAAAATACGCCAAGAGCAACATATGAAGATTCCCCTTGGATGATCAGAGTCTAAACATAGGCAATTAAACAAATTTTCCATTACAACCAAAATACAACGGAATCAAACAGAAAGAACTCCTAATAGCTAGCTTGCCTCCTACACGTCTTTGGAAGCTTATTCGTCTAAAGGAGAACCTAAAATCCTTCATGCTCAAACTACTCAAAATCAATTGAGCACTTGTGAGTTTAAGGGGAAAACATAAACTTCGAGCCAGACAAAAATTCTGGTATGAATAATAACCTACCATCTCGAACCATATAAATATCTACAGAGACCATGCCACATAGTGGAACAAGTTTTCCACTCACTAGTATCTTAACTCAATTTATAATAACCATATACAATGCACCTGCATCCACAATGATTAAAACATAAAATAATAATAGGTATTATGATGATATGCAAACATGTAATATATTCTGGATATTCCATCCCCATTTATCTGACTATCTATCTCAAGTTATAGTTTCTAGGGTCACCGTTAACCTATTAGTTTTCATGGGCTGACTAATGACCTGTTTATTCTTTATGGAATTCATATCCACTTTCATAGTTTTCATGGGGTCACTATGAACCTATTGGTTTCTACCAATACTATCATCGATAGGTTTTCAAAGGATCTCTATGAACCTATTGGTACCTACCAATAAATTTCTCTAATCATAGTTTTTATAGCCTTACTATGAACTTATTGGGTTCTCCAATAACTTCTCTCATGTCATAATTTTCATGGGATCACTATAAACCTACTGATCTCTTTCAATAACTTAATCCGGACATAGTTTTCATGGGATCACTTAGAACTTATTGGCCCCTACCAATAACTATTTCCATACACAGTTTTCATGGGCTTACTAAGAAATTTTCTAAAGAATAGCCTTTTGATCAGTCTTTGAGCGTCCTATATTCTGGTTTACCTGACCTCTTGGATGCAAATCTACTCACACAGAAGTTAACTAATGGATATTCACCGTAGGGTCAACCTAACCGGTTATTCTGCCCATAACACCCCCAAAATGTAGTTATGGGTTAATTATTAAGTGAATATGTTCACAAAAGCATACATGATAACCGATCAATATAAAAACATCCATGGTTTAACTTCCTTGTAATCATCTTTCTAACGAAATATGGTTAGTACCCTTAACCCACTATCTTTAACAAGGAAAGCTTCTTCAAAAACTCCAAAGTTAAATGACATTTCAAAGCTCTTTCATATTGCCATGGATTTACTTTTAAAAATTGAGATTGGATTTCTTGTTTGAAAACTAAGGCTTTCGAAACCATAGACCTTTTTTTCGAAATCATCAAAGATATACCTTTTGAAATACTTGTAACTTACCTTTCGAAACACTTAAAGCTTACCTTTTGAAACACTTAGTTCAAGTAAAATTAATGAAAGCATAGCTTCGGAACCATTTGAAAGTATCTCTTTCAAAATCATTGGGTTAACATTAAATAAAACCTGTGGGTCAAGAAAACAAAAGCGAAAGTAACCCTTTAAAAAGTATTGATTTTAAGTAAAAGAATTTGGGAAAGAGGATAGTTCGAAACCATCCTTTCGAAACCATTGCCTCCAAATCTCTTATTAAAAGTGACTTAAACTACCATTTCGAAAGTATTGAGAAGGCGACTTCAAATTTTACAAGGGCAAAAGCTTCCCTTTCGAAAGCATTGATTTAAAGTTATAAAGAAAGCGATCTTTAACTAATTCGAAAGGCATGAATACGGCGGCTAGGTTTCGAATAATTTCAAAAGCGGCTAACCTTTCGAAAGATCCTTTTCAAAACTAAATATGCGGTAACTCATTCGTAAGCTTCTTTTAAAACAAAGGCAAGCGGCAATTCATTCGAAAGCTTCCATTAAAACAAAGGCACGTTGATTGATTCGGAAGCTATTTAAAAGTAGCCTTAACCCCTTCGAAAGCAAGCCTTCGACAACATCCCCTCTGCCTTTCTCCAATACACTATGTACCAATTTCTTAATAACCTATGCATTGGTTACGAATAGGTTCGAAAGGCCTATTGGGCATGGTTTCAAAAAAAAGCAAAAGGAAGTGGCAAGCTAGTAATTCGAAACAAAACTGATTTTATGCCATTCAAGGAAATTCCTTTTCACCTAACTTGCCTAATTTGTCAAAATATAATTTGTTGCTAATCCTTTATCAAAATACTTTTTCAAAAAAAGGTTTCCGAATTCAATAATTAATAATTGAAAACGCTTTAGCAAATAAGCCCTTCTCCTTAATAAAACAATTAAAACATTTAAGTCCCCAAACTTAACTAATTTATTCATAGTAAATCACTTAGGAAAAATCCCCAAAAATCACAATAATTCTCTTTTAATATGTTTTCTATCATACTTGGATTTTCAGACCGGAAAATATTACATTATTGCCTTAAGCAATTTAAACCCAAAATAACTATTTCTTCTATTCAAAATTCATAACAAATTATCCATATCTTGGAATAGTATGAAAATTTAAACCCATCTTCAAAATATTGTTTAACATAACATATTCAACCATCATGGCATTCAAAACCCATTTTGTAACGACCCGACTTTCCAGACCCGGAAAATCGAACCATTTTAGTTAAGAAGAAGAGGTAGAAGAAGAAAAATAGAAAACAACATCAGAATCTAACCATCGCAGCGGAATAAAATATAATATATATTAACAGATCTTTACACAAATCAAAACTATATCTGTTTTATACAATATATCATCAGAGTATACATCAGAGTACATCAACAGCCATAACATACAACTGAATACACAGCGGAAAAATAATATCAAGTACGGGAGTACGTATCGACATCCAGCTCGTCTCCTGAGCTCCACAGCATCATATCCTGAAACTGTTTTTCTCGGTCTGACCCGAGCATCATATAAACAATCCCGAGTCAGTCTGGAAAACCAGCGTGAGAAAATCACACTCAAATTGATTATTAAAGTTTCAACATCCTTTGTAAACAAAAGCATCTCGTAAGACCACGCCACAAATAAACATGTCGGGTTTTTACCTTACGATAGCTAAAACACTTTATATCAAAATCCTCTGATATTATAATAGTGTCTACAGAAAGTAAAATAGAATCTAGCTGAAATGCTTGCATCTCACATTTCAACAATAGTTGGGCACAATCAAAACCGTACAGGCACGTAGGGAGAATGGATTTCCAACGAATGACTAGGCACTGGGGTACCACCTGTCACAGTACGTGGCCTAGATCACAGTACCGAGGAGTACGCCCGCTCCCCTGCAACACAAAGCCGGAATCATCCCTTACTGGATAATTCCAAGTAAAATCACCCCACGGTTGGGATCAGCAACCGCAACACTAAGCCGAAATAAAAGGGACATCTAGGCAGGGATGACCTTACTCTCAAGAAGGGGCTACCCACGAAGCCTTGCTGCATAACCCCTGATTTTCAGTCATTCTCGGTTGATCAGGTTCGAGGCTAAACGATACCTTTTCAGAACATATCCCTTAGAATGCCCATCGTCCACCTGACGATGTCACGAAAGCATTCGTCCATACAAGTCCGTCCCGGGTTCGAACGGAACCGAAGGCACTATTCCTACTACATCCATTTTGGAAATATCCTCAGGATTAGTAGCGACTAGCCCTTGCACTTCACTGCTCCATCTTCGACTCTGAACACGTTACACGAAACGTACAAACCGGATCGAAGTGGTATTCGAGTCTCCAGACCTAGAATCCCGGTATACGGAAACCCGATCCCGGTCTCTTCGAAACGATCAACGCATTTGGCCAATATTGATAGTCGGTTATTTAACTATCAATTAACATCCACAAGCAACCATCACACAATAAATAATTTCCCACATTATTTATTTGCCCAAATATCTTTCCAAGATATATTTCCAAATTTTCAAAGCTCATTTGAAAACAATTTCCACTTACATAATACATTTCCCAAATAATTATTTCCACTGAATCACCAAGTACAAAATACTTTTAGATTTTAAAATAATTTTAAAACACTTTACTATAAATATACTTTATAATATTGAAATTTAAAAACTACTTTAATACCTTAACAAAATATATACTTAAGGAATATTTAAAATGAAACCACTTTTCAAATATAAACTAAATTTCTCTTTTTAAAACATAATACCAAATCACTTTTATATAAATACTACAATAATAGATTTTTGAAAATACTACTTTAGGCTTTAACATTTAGAAATAATAGATTTTCTAAAATATGCTTTTAAAAACACAATTAGAACTTTTAACTTATATTAAAAATTTCTTTGAAACGTACTTGGCTATCCAGAGAAATACACTTCTCATTTCCATCTTCTAAAAATAAATCACATTTATTTTTAAACCAATTCATATCCCTTTATAAATTCCCACCTTGAATTTATATTTCCAAATATCCCCTGATATTTTATTTTACTTTATAAACCAAGTTTATAAATTCTAAAATCTCTTCTCTTTTAAATTCCAATTTTAAACAACCAAATCAATTTCCCATTGATTTTCCCATTTACTTTACTTTGAAATAAATTTCTTATTTACTTCATTTATTTCAAATTACATTTACTCTCAGATTTTATTTCTTAATTTTGAGTTAAAACCCTTTTAACTGAAAATACCAATTAAAACTTCCAAAATTCCTTCTTTATCCCTTTATTAAATTTAATCCTTACGTTCAAAAATAATTTCTTTATTCTTTCCAATAATATCACTTTAGTTTAAAATTCATTATCCTCATGTTAATTCAAAATCCCCTTTAACCATATTTGTTCGAATTTAGAAATTGCTTTATTTCTTTTACAATTCATTATTTAAGTTATTCAAATTCACTAGAATTATTTAACTTGAATTTTACTCTTTTATTTCTTTCCAAAAATCCAATTCAATTACTTTTGATAACTCATTATACTGGGAAATTCAATCCAACTAGATTATCCAATATAAATCATCACAGGATATCAAAAATCATATCACAGAATATTTAACAAAATTAAATATTTTGAGAAATCCAGTTGGATCCCTCCAACCTGTTTCCCTGCATCCACAAACGTTAGCACAATACCAATTCCACTTCAAGGTGGAATATCGCGGTATATGGGTTTTATAAAATCATCCGCTATTATGCGGCGCATAGGGTCTCATCCACTATATAATGTGGGAATATCAACAACTCCAATATATACATATGCCAATATATATATATTGGTATATACTACTATATACCATATCAATCAAATCAATCAATTCAATCATCCATCAATATTTAAATTTAACCAATTAAATTTAAATTATAATTTAACTGAGTGAGATTAACTCACCTTTGTCCATTTTTATTTGCAATCCATTTCATGCCGATTTGCTTTCTTCACAATTTTAAGACCTTGTACAAACATTACAGGATTTATTAATATTTGAACAAATCTACAAATAATTTTCTATTTACTAAATCAAATTGACCAAAATTTAATTTAAACTAATCATTTGATTTAAACTAGTAATTTGATTATATATTTTTTTGAACTAATTTTCCCTTTAATAAATTATCTTTAAAATTAATCTAGTAGGTTATAATATGTATATGTATATTTAATTTTTTTTTTTGAATAACTTATTGTAAATATACTATTTAACTTCCTATCAGTACAATTTCTACTTCCTGCTTCTGAATATACACAGTAAATCTTTAAATTAAATGAAAGTAAATCGAAGGATTACCTCCTGACTCACCGCCTGTAACAATCCATACCGACAACCGTGCCATCGACCCCACGTGCTCGCCTCCGGTCTGCCACTGCGAAGATGAACCCACCTCGTTAGCTACAGGGAACGAAATGACGCTTCCGACCCAGAAACCCCACACCCACGAGAACCAGGAACGACGAAAAACAGCACTACCTCCCACTTAAACAAAGATACCCAAATTCACAATGCTTCGCAATGAATCGAAACTGACGATTTAGGGTTGGGATTCGCACCTGTAGCCGCAACCCTCCCTCCCATCGATGTGAGCCTCGATACCCCCGTCCCTGCTCCCTAATCCAACGAACACATCGCAACTCCACAACCTCACTGACATCGAGCTCGAACTCCCTTTCCCTCCGACGTCTCCAATTCGAGGACGAGTTACCCTCAACCCTAAGCCCTAACTATGAGAAGTGAAATCGAATTTGATTTCTTTGAAGCTTGAAGATCGATCCAAAATCGATAGCATGGAGGCGTGAGATAATAATCTGGAAAGACTTCGGTTGTTAGGAATTGAACTGGGAAAGTTGATTTTATAAAGGAGAAGGGAATTGTTCGTTTATTTATATATTTTCTTTTCCAGTAACATGCTTTGATGACTGAAGGAGATTGCGATTTCGTTTGAATGAACTGAAGAAGTGGAAGGAGAACGAGATTTTATTTGAAAAGATATTTGCTTTCGGCCATTCTTTGAAATGAAAGGGGTAAGCTTTGCACGATTATTTCCATGATTTTAGGCGTATCTAACGGGAACACTGAGAGGAGAGAGGGTACGAGATTTTCATCTGATGTTCACCAAATACAAATTTAAATTTTCGATTTAACCTCAGCGCGTTTACTCACCGTGTGCTCACATAACAACTCAAAAAAATACGAAACTTGAAATCCGATAATAATACAATATTACGGATCCAATGGAACTGGTTTCGTCAAATTCCGAGACTGTGCCTCGGAAGGCTATTTTTAAATATCGATTCAAACGATATAATTTCAAAACTGAACAAAACAGTTTGAAATTACATTCTGAAGCTTCTATTATCTTCAGTATTATCATTACGAATTTTACGAGCTTTCAAAATATTTTTAATTAGCTTAGAATACCAGATTTACTATTTTATCCAACTTCAAATAATTTAATTTAATAATTAAATTACTCAATAAACAACGATATTTGAAATTTAAGTAAATAATTAACCTCTGAATATTTAAAATTAATTAAATATTCCAATTTCAAATATACAAAAATTCCGGGTTGTCACATTCCTTCCCCTTTAAAAGAATTTCGTCCCCGAAATTACTAGTTAGGAAGAATGTCCCATATCCCGTTAGCTATTTCCCAAATTCAAACAGTTTTAACAATACCCAACCAATCTTTTATTAATGATACACTAATCATATTTTAACTTCCCAAACTTATTCATAAGTTCAACCCATATCACCTACTTATCCATTCAAATTTGAATTCAAATTTTGAACTATCAAAATTTCCTTAAAATTTTTCTAACTCTTAAAATTTTCGAAAAATTTTGCCAGCGTCTCCTTTGCGCGGCTAGCTCGGTACAACTACAAAATGGCTCTACGGCCTCCCAATCTCAAAAAGAAAACAAAAAGCCAAGTGGCTGGATCCAAAACCCAATCAAATTTCATATAGAAATTCAAATACATACCTTTTGTCGGGCCATTAAATTTTATCTTCTAAAATCAAAAGTCCCAATTTATCCATTGCTTTTATACACCTGTATATTCTACTAAGCAAATAGCATCCAGTTGTAGTTCCAAAACCATTTTATACGTTCATGTACAAATTTTCAATATTGGTCTTACTTAAGCTCGTACGATGCACATATATCATCCGTACGCAAAACCAAATTTGATCGCTCACTCGATCACACAATTTCACTTCCGAACTAGTATCGTCCACCCGACTTTCTAGTGTGGACTCAGATCTGGTTTCTTGATCGGAAACCGTCATTCTCCTTGCATAGTCACAAACTATGATAGAGAATATCCAGAATCAATCAACAATCCATATCCAGGCTCGCCGTTGAAAATCGAGTGAAAAATTCCAACTCGGATCGATATAACTATCTCGAAATTCTGTGTTCGACATCTGGACCAAATAGCTATGCGAATAAAATAATATACGTACATCTTACGTATAAATTCCAATTGATTATCAGTTATATCAATTCTCTTTTATTCACATTCCTTTTTTGATTGCTATCCCCTTATTCACAACTATCCCATTTCACAACTTCAGTTTTAGTCTTCATTCAACTATTCACTTAGTATATATATTTTCCCAAAATTACTAAGTATATTTCCAATACAAATTTTCTTAAGAATTTCATTCTTCAATTCTTAAGTTCAATATAAATTTTCTTATATTTATTTACTACTTCACCACCGAAGTGTATATATTCAAATTGAACTCCCATTTCATATGAATCTCAACTTACTTCAATTTACCACTTCATTTCAAATATAAATACTTATTCCACATTTCATTCAGATTTTCCTTTCTAATCAATTTCTTAAATTCAATTCATCTCCGACTTCTGAATATTGAATTTTATTTAGCTCGAAAACAATCCAAGTTAATTCATCCAATAACTATTTCTCAACTTATTTAAACCACTCCTCTGTTTGAGTTCAGTTTCCATTCAACATTTACTTAAGTCAATAACTTAAGTTTATTTTCCATTTAACCAACCCTTTAAAGTTTTATTTCCATCTTTCATTTGATTCTTATTTAATCAAATTCCATCCATTTATTTATTTAATATAAGTGGTTCATTCACTCAATCATTATTAATTTTAATTTCCATACTCAATTCATCTGGAATTATTTTATTAATAACCAGGTCATTTCCAATTTATTTTCACTTATTTGGATTTCATTCGCAATCCAAACCATCACTATTTTAATCCAATTTCATTAACTCACAATTCAATTTCATTAACTAATTTATTATCAAATTAGTTCCTCCGCTGGTTAAAATTAAATACTTGCTTTTTAATTCCAAATATCACTTCACTTAATTATCTTAAGTTCAATTTATTTTATAATTCAAGTTTGGATTTATTTAAAAATTAAGATTGCTCATCTTAGTCGTTTCCATTTGATAATTGCAATTTCAAATTATAACTCTTAATGGTTCAAAGAAATGAATTTTCATTTATGACTTACAATTGCATTTCTACTCATAAGTTTAACTTACTTACTTAAGATCTAGGACTATTCATTTAAGTCCATTTCCATCTTTATAATCAATTTCAAATTATTACAC
This sequence comes from Allium fistulosum, assembly GCA_030737815.1. Lineage (NCBI taxonomy): Eukaryota > Viridiplantae > Streptophyta > Magnoliopsida > Asparagales > Amaryllidaceae > Allium > Allium fistulosum. The sequence goes on along the minus strand of CM060904.1, from coordinate 1,241,421,419 downwards.
TTAAGAACTTAAGAATATGAATTTCTTTACACAATTATAAGCATTTTACATTACCTTTATATTCAATTTAATTCGACTTCAACTTATTTACATTTAATTCAATTCCAATTCTCAATTTTATTTAACTTATCTTAAGTTAAACTCAAATATATTTTATTCACCTTCATATACTTGAATTAAATTTTAATTCCAGGATACAATTTTATACAAGTTTTACAATTCATTCACCTTCAAGTTCTCTAACTCTTTTATCTACCAACTTATATTACTCATTGAGTTATTTTCATCTCATAATTATAATTCCATAATTAAACTTTGATTCCCTTCTTATTTCAATCAACTTCATTCTATACTTTATGTTGTTGATTCATTTAAATTTCCACATTTATATTTTAAATAGAATTCCCAGAATTCAATTGCCCGGTTTTATTTCAAAACCATTTTGAATCCATAAATAACTCATACACATCTGGTATATCACATCAAATCCCAATTTCCAAAACAATATGCTTTTACCAAACAATTTTCCCTTTGAATTTCAAAACCAACCCAGTTCACAATCATTTCCAATTTAAAACAGTTTGGTAGCAATTTCTCTTTGGAAACTCGAAAATAGACATCAATGATGCTGCAATCATCACCGAAATTATTTTCCAGCGACCGAAAGAGAATTTAATGCTTTTATCACTTTAAAACCTTTCAAACATTTTTAAATCCCAAATCCCACCAGATTTCGATTCAATTTAAAAAAAATATTCATGAAATAATATCACCATTATTTCCCCAAACCCTTTAAAAACTATTTTTAAATCCAAAGGAATTTAAATCTTTCCCAAAACTTCAAATTCCATTCAATTTTATATCCAACATTACTCTGGAATTCTATCACATTTTATTTCAAGTTATAAGTCACATTTACAAATTTCATTTGTTTATGAATTTATCTCATTTGATTATAAATCACATTTGTAATTCACATTTGTATATAAAGTTTATCTCAATTTATAAATTCCATTTATAGTCTATATTTCAAATTCCATTTTGTTATATAAATTTATCCTTCAACTTAGGTTATAAGTTTTCAATTTCTACTCAATAATGAGACTAACTCATTATGGTCATTTTCTAACAACCAAGCATCCAAATATAACTATAATAAATTTTGAACAATTATTTCTTTTATATACAAAATAATTTGGGCAAAATTATTTCATTCACCCTATTTAAAACAATACTGTGTCGAACTGTTCTATTTAAGTGTTTAGAAACCCCTTCGATACAGTTGTACAGACTGTGCCGACAAAGGTTCATATGCCACTCAATAAACCAACCAACACAATATAAAACCATTTTATATTCACTAACAAATACGCGCTCATATCAATTAATACTCTCAAAATTCCCACCAGAGCCAAGGTTATCGCTAGCCTAAGCTCTGATACCACTGTAACGACCCGACTTTCCAGACCCGGAAAATCGAACCATTTTAGTTAAGAAGAAGAGGTAGAAGAAGAAAAATAGAAAACAACATCAGAATCTAACCATCGCAGCGGAATAAAATATAATATATATTAACAGATCTTTACAAAAATCAAAACTATATCTGTTTTATACAATATATCATCAGAGTATACATCAGAGTACATCAACAGCCATAACATACAACTGAATACACAGCGGAAAAATAATATCAAGTACGGGAGTACGTATCGACATCCAGCTCGTCTCCTGAGCTCCACAGCATCATATCCTGAACCTGTTTTTCTCGGTCTGACCCGAGCATCATATAAACAATACCCGAGTCAGTCTGGAAAACCAGCGTGAGAAAATCACACTCAAATTGATTATTAAAGTTTCAACATCCTTTGAAAATAAAAGCATCTCGTAAGACCACGCCACAAATAAACATGTCGGGTTTTTACCTTACGATAGCTAAAACACTTTATATCAAAATCCTCTAATATTATAATAGTGTCTACAGAAAGTAAAATAGAATCTAGCTGAAATGCTTGCATCTCACATTTCAACAATAGTTGGGCACAATCAAAACCGTACAGGCACGTAGGGAGAATGGATTTCCAACGAATGACTAGGCACTGGGGTACCACCTATCACAGTACGTGGCCTAGATCACAGTACCGAGGAGTACGCCCGCTCCCCTACAACACAAAGCCGGAATCATCCCTTACTGGATAATTCCAAGTAAAATCACCCCACGGTTGGGATCAGCAACCGCAACACTAAGCCGAAATAAAAGGGACATCTAGAAAGGGATGACCTTACTCTCAAGTGGGGGCTACCCACGAAGCCTTGCTGCATAACCCCTGATTTTCAGTCATTCCCGGTTGATGAGGTTCGAGGCTAAACGATACCTTTTCAGAACATATCCCTTAGAATGCCCATCGTCCACCTGACGATGTCACGAAAGCATTCGTCCATACAAGTCCGTCCCGGGTTCGAACGGAACCGAAGGCACTATTCCTACTACATCCATTTTGGAAATATCCTCAGGATTAGTAGCGACTAGCCCTTGCACTTCACTGCTCCATCTTCGACTCTGAACACGTTACACGAAACGTACAAACCGGATCGAAGTGGTATTCGAGTCTCCAGACCTAGAATCCCGGTATACGGAAACCCGATCCCGGTCTCTTCGAAACGATCAACGCATTTGGCCAATATTGATAGTCGGTTATTTAACTATCAATTAACATCCACAAGCAACCATCACACAATAAATAATTTCCCACATTATTTATTTGCCCAAATATCTTTCCAAGATATATTTCCAAATTTTCAAAGCTCATTTGAAAACAATTTCCACTTACATAATACATTTCCCAAATAATTATTTCCACTGAATCACCAAGTACAAAATACTTTTAGATTTTAAAATAATTTTAAAACACTTTACTATAAATATACTTTATAATATTGAAATTTAAAAACTACTTTAATACCTTAACAAAATATATACTTAAGGAATATTTAAAATGAAACCACTTTTCAAATATAAACTAAATTTCTCTTTTTAAAACATAATACCAAATCACTTTTATATAAATACTACAATAATAGATTTTTGAAAATACTACTTTAGGCTTTAACATTTAGAAATAATAGATTTTCTAAAATATGCTTTTAAAAACACAATTAGAACTTTTAACTTATATTAAAAATTTCTTTGAAACGTACTTGGCTATCCAGAGAAATACACTTCTCATTTCCATCTTCTAAAAATAAATCACATTTATTTTTAAACCAATTCATATCCCTTTATAAATTCCCACCTTGAATTTATATTTCCAAATATCCCCTGATATTTTATTTTACTTTATAAACCAAGTTTATAAATTCCAAAATCTCTTCTCTTTTAAATTCCAATTTTAAACAACCAAATCAATTTCCCATTGATTTTCCCATTTACTTTACTTTGAAATAAATTTCTTATTTACTTCATTTATTTCAAATTACATTTACTCTCAGATTTTATTTCTTAATTTTGAGTTAAAACCCTTTTAACTGAAAATACCAATTAAAACTTCCAAAATTCCTTCTTTATCCCTTTATTAAATTTAATCCTTACGTTCAAAAATAATTTCTTTATTCTTTCCAATAATATCACTTTAGTTTAAAATTCATTATCCTCATGTTAATTCAAAATCCCCTTTAACCATATTTGTTCGAATTTAGAAATTGCTTTATTTCTTTTACAATTCATTATTTAAGTTATTCAAATTCACTAGAATTATTTAACTTGAATTTTACTCTTTTATTTCTTTCCAAAAATCCAATTCAATTACTTTTGATAACTCATTATACTGGGAAATTCAATCCAACTAGATTATCCAATATAAATCATCACAGGATGTAACATCCCGTATTTTTAAGCTATTGAATTTGAACATTTAATTCATTTTAAATGTTTAATGTGGATCCTTAATTGTTTTTGAAATGGTTGGATTCAGGTTCAATCAATAAAATAAGTTATAATTTCAAATAAGAAATTCAATTGAAATAGAATAATAATTAAATATTTGACATTTGGAACAAACAGGGGATCTGAGTGTAAATAGTTATAAAATGGTTTTAAAATTCGTTTATCAGTCTATTTGGGCATAAATGATGTTGTTGGATTTTTAGATGAATTTTTAAGTTGATAAATTAATATTTGGGGTTTTATATTTATTTAAAAATGAATTTAATATTATTAAAAATGCAATTAATCAAATTTTTGTCAGAAATGAGCCGGAATGATTTTTAATGTGTTTATAAATTTTATATGATTTATTGTTAAGTCATTAAAATTTTAAAAGTGGAATTTTACGCGTTTTTGTCAATTTTGACAAATCGCCTGATTTAATAGACGAGTAAAATAGCCTTCCGGGGCACAGTCTCGGAATTCGACGAAACCAATTTCATTGGATCCGTAATAGCAAATTATTATCGGATTTCAATTTTCGTAGCAATCGGAGTTGTCGTGTGACCGTGGCAGCTCGAAACGCATCGAAATCGATTTAACCGATTTAATTTTAAATTGATCATTTAATTTCGTATCTCGCGCATACGATCAAATTAGCTTACGAAACCTGTTCCATTGTGTCCGGAACACGGAAAAACCCCAGGATAGCCTGTCGGAACGTGAGAATTGGAGGTTGTTTGCATTTACAGTTAAATCGAGAAATTATATTAATTAAATATTATTAAAACTATTATATATATTCTTTTTCAAAACCCTAGCAGCAAACCACCAGCCGCCGTTCTCAATTTTTCTATGGCCGAAAACATCCCGTTTTGTCCCATGATTTTCAATTAATCCGATCATTATTTTTGAAAACTTCCAACTAGGAAGTTGTAAAGCTCGGTTAGATCTACCTGTTCAACGGGTATGATCGTATATCGTGGAGTAGTTGATGAGAAATTGGCCTCGAACGTGCGACTTTTCGAGCGCGTTTTTCGAGTTGTTGATGTAACCGAGTTTCACCGCTTCGGGCATGAACGTGGAGGAAGGGAAGGCGCATCGTATGGTAGCCGTCGATCGATTTCTGGTGGGTTGAGGTGTTCGCGGCGATTGGAGAAGGAGGCCGGCTTTGGGTTTCGTTCAAAACCCTGGAGTACGTATCGCGTGATGTAGAAGAGGGACACAGCCTTGTTTCGAATCTGAGATATGCGGCCCTGATTTGGGGTGTGGTAAAGTAATAATTAAATTAAAAAGAAATTGTTTTAAAATTTATTTCAAAACTTTGTAAAATCCTATCGAATTCATATGATATCAGATTCGGACGAAACTGGTGGCGATGGAATCGCAGAAAAGAGTACTACGCAGTGGAGCAGTTCCGGACTTATTCCGGGCAAGTAGGAATTTGGGTTAAATCGGACATCGTCCGGTTTAATTTAAATTTCGAACGCTCGCCGAAACTCAAAGTGAGTTTTTCTCACTCACATCTGGATGCTAGGCATTTTAAATAGTTAATTTTAAATATCTGTGTGGATGGCTGAATATAATTGTTATTATCAGTCTGGATTGATATTTATATTGTGATGAGCTAATATTTGTGGATGCAGGGAGAAACAGGTTGGAGGGATCCAACTGGATTCCTCACGATGTAGCAATTATTTTATAATTGATAGTGATACCTGTTTATATGTTGTGATTGATAAATCTGGAATTTTAAATTGTTCTGTGAAATTGTGGTATAAATTATAATTCCAGAATTAAATTAGAAATGAAGAAATTGGGGATTTAAAAGAAATTAAAGAAATTGTTAAATAAGAAATTTAAAGGAATATAAAAATTGGATTCTGTTTTGAAATGGAAAATGTAAATTGGTAAAATTGGGATTTTAAATATTGTGGGAAATTTATCAATCGTTGAATGTGAAATATAAGTTTTCTGGAAATGAATTCTATGAAATTATAAATCGAGTAAAATAACAGTGGTTTATTTAATGATGAATAGTGATATCCGGAAAAGTAAAAATATGTTGAAATGAAGCTTCCGAATATAAATGTACAATTTTAAGTGTTAATAGAATATTTTTTAAAATTCCGTTTTCTCCATTGGAATTTTATTTAAGTAAATTGAAAATTTGGCTTCCATTGAAAATTCACCAAAATGTTTAAACTATATTTAAAAATGAATTTCCGGAAATGAAAAATTGTGATTTAACTTCGGAGGAAGTTATAGTTAAGTATGGAATTGGAAATTTATGTTGAAATCATAAATTGACTTGAAATAAATCAGTGGATTTATATGAAAGAGTACTTTGGAATGTTTTGGGAACGTGAAAGTGTTTCCCTGGGAAAAACCAAGTAAATGTTTATAAAAAGATTTTATTTAACTAAAGGTTAAGTTTTAAATCGTTTTAAAAAGTATTTTTTAAGGAAACGTTATTTTTAAAGAAATAAATTAATAAATTTTAATACCGTAATAATTTGGAAGTATATTAGCAATTATTTTACAAATGGATTTATTTAAAGGTTGGTTTTAGCTTAAGTTGTTAAAATTAGCATTTTTCTTCTTATAACACTATTTTGAATTTAGTTAAACTAAACCCTTATCTTTAAATCAAAGTTTATGTGTTAATAACTAGTTTTCTTCACATATTTTAAATTTATATTTTGAGTAAATAAATAGAAGTAATTTTCATATTTTAAAGTATATTTCAGTATAAAGTATTTTAACTGTTTTAAATGCAAATTGTTTATACTTGGTTATTCCCGATGGGAATAAAGGGTAAAAGATTTACCTTGTAAAGGAAGAGTTTGGAAAATTGTTTCCAAATGAGTTTTGAAAATGTGAAAATATATCTTTGAAAGATATTAGAAGAAAATAAATAATATGGAGATTATTTATTGTGTGATGGATGTGTATGGATGTTTGTAAACATTAATTGATAGTTAAATCACCGACTATCAATATTGGCCAAATGCGCTGATCGTTTCGAAGAGACCGGGATCGAGTTTCCGTATACCGGGATTCTAGGTCTGGAGACTCGAATACCACTTCGATCCGGTTTGTACGTTTCGCGAAAACGATTTCGGAGTCGAAGATGGAGCAGTGAAGTGCAAGGGCTAGTCGCTACTAATCCTGAGGATATTTCCAAAATGGATGTAGTAGGAATAGTGCCTTCGGTTCCGTTCAAACCCAGGACGGACTTGTATGGACGAATGCTTGCGAAACATCGTCAGCGGACGATGGGCATTCTAAGGGATATGTTCTCTAAAAGGTATCGTTTAGCCTCGAACCTCATCAACCGGGAATGACTGAAAATCAGGGGTTATGCAGCAAGGCTTCGTGGGTAGCTCCCACTGGAGGGTAAGGTCATCCCTGTCTAGATGTCCCTTTTTATTTCGGCTTAGTGGTGCGGTTGCTGATCCCAACCGTGGGGTGATTTTATTCGGGATCATCCAGTAAGGGATGGTTCCGGCCTTGTGTTGCAGAGGAGCGGGCGTACTCCTCGGTACGGTGATCTAGGCCACGTACTGTGACAGGTGGTACCCCAGTGCCTAGTCATTCGTTGGAAATCCATTCTCCCTACGTGCCTGTACGGTTTTGATTGTGCCCAACTATCGTTGAAATGTGAGATGCAAGCATTTCAGCTAGATTCTATTTTACTTTCTATAGACACTATTATAATATCAGAGGATTTTAATATAAAAGTGTTTTAGCTATCGTAAGGTAAAAACCCGACATGTTTATTTGTGGCGTGGTCTTACGAGATGCTTTGTTTTCAAAGGATTTTTGAAACTTTAATAATCAGTTTGGATGTATTTATGATGCGCTGGTATTCCAGACTGACTCGGGTGTTATTTTATTATAATGCTCGGGTCAGACCGAGTATTTTACAGGATAGGTTGCTATGGAGCTCAGGAGAGGAGCTGGAGTTCGAGACGTATTTCTCGTACTTGTATTATTCCGCTGCTGTGATTGTTGTATTGACTGATTGACTGGATATTGATGATGGTATTGATATACTCTGATGATGATGTATTGTATATAAACAGATATAGTTTCATTTTGTGTAAAGATCTGTTCTATATATTATATTTTATCCGCTGCGACTATGAGGTTTTGATTTTGTTTAGTTCTTTCTTCTTCTATCTATTTTTCTTCTTCTTCTACCTCTTCTTTTACCCAAATGGTCCGGTTTTTCGTGTTAGAAAAACTCGGGTTATCACACTTGGTATCAGAGCTTAGATTGGCGACAACCTAGGCTTTGGTGGGAAAATTACTCATTTTTAAATAGAGTCGGAAGTACTCTATAATGAGTTGAGTGTAATAATAGCTATGAGAGCGTACTTGTTAGTGGATATAAAATTGTTTTTGTACTGTGTTGACTTATCGGTTGAGTGTTTATGAATTCTGGTCGGTGCGGGAAGTACAACCGTATCGATAGGGGTTTCTAAACTCTTAAACAAGATAAACCGACATAGTATTATTTTTAAAGTGGGTAAATGAAATAATTTTACCCAAAATTGTATTTTGGTATAAAAAGAAATAATTTTCTAAATTATTATATGTATTGGATGCTTGTTTGGTTGTTTCTTCTATAATCAAATAAAAATTTAAAACATGATCTAAAATTTGAAATGATATATATAAGAAAATAAGAAGTTAAAATATTAAAATGGTTTATAACCAAATAGAGTTAACTCAATATGTTTAAATAAGAAAAGTGAAATTTAAAATTTGATTTAAACTAGAATTTTTACCCCGGAAATTTTGAAAGGGATTTCAAATGGAATTAAACAAAGTTTTGGGAGTTTGACTTTGTGGAAATGTTAGAAATATTTTCAAAAGCATTTGTAAGAATGGAGTATATTTGGGGAAATATTTTTGAATAGAAATTGTTTTGAGGTGAATTTTGGAAGTGGAAAGCATTGCACTCACTTCAGTCGCTGGAAAATAATCCTGGTGATGCTGGCCACATCATTAGAATTCATTTTCGAGTTTCTAAAGTGATGGATTGCTACCAAAATAGTTGGTTATGACATTGTTTGGACTTGTTTGGGAAACAAGTGATTTTAAATTTTTCAAAAGGAAAATTGTTTGGTAAAAGCAGTTTGTTTTGGGATTTGGTATTTGATTGGATATCAAATGGGAATATGTTGATTTTTATTTCAAATTGGTTTTGAAATAAATCCGGGTAAATTGAATTCTGGGAATTCTATTTTAAAATAAAAATGTGAAAGTTGAAATGATTCAACTATATAACTTATAAAGGAAAGTTGATTTAAAGAAGAATTGAGTATATATGGAATGTAAATTTACTTTAAATAAATGAGGGTGAATGGAATATATCTGGATTTAACTTATGATAAGTTAAATAAAATTAAGAATTTGAAATTGAATTAAATCTAAATGAATTGGAATTAAATGGAAGTCGAGACAAGGTGAAATGTGAATGCTTATGATTGTGCAAGTGAATTCGTATTCTTAAGCTATTAAGTGTTAAAATTTGACATTGTGATTATAAAAATGTGGATTGGTTTGAAATGAGCAATATAAACTTACAAGTAAATAAGTTGGAGAACTTGAGAATGGAAGATTTGATTTTAACTCAAGTAAAATGGAATTATAATCACAAATAAAAATGGTTAAGTGGAATGGTGAATTCGAACTTAATTTTAAATGGAATGCAAGGTAAGGTGAAGCAATTATAAAATATAAAAGAGGTAAGTGAACTGAAGTTAGTAAATAAGTTGAACTTGGATATGGAGAATTAAGATTAAATTGAATTTGGTTTAAGTTCGACTAAGATGGAATTAAGCTGAATATTAAAATTAAAATTTCTGTTGTGTTATGAATAAGAATGAATGTAATTAAATTCTTATTTAAGGTAGTAAAGGAAATGATATAAATCCAAGTTGGCTAAATAAAATTTAGATGAACTTGAATTAATTCTGGAAAGGAATTTAATTGAAATTGCATATATAATCTAGTTAACCTTGAATTAAAATGGGATAAGAATTTAGTTTAATGGAAATTTAATTTAGTTGAGGTAATGATGAATGAAGAAAATGTTTACTCAACTAAATTCAAAATGATTGTTTGGAAATGAATTAGCTAAATTAAATGGAATTTGTTGGATAATAAAATTGAATTGAAAGTGAAATGATATTCATTAATTATTGTGGTAAATTAAGAATGTATGAGTTGAATATAACCCAGGATCGAATGATATTAATATAAACTTAAATTTGGTTAATGGAAATAAAGATGTAAGGAAAATGTAATTTAACAATTACATTGGAAAGAGAAAATATTTGGTTTGTGAACCATGCAAATGGAATAAAATTTATATGAATCTAAGTTGGAAATTAATTTTAATATTTATAAGTTTAAGTGGTGATTATTTTGCTTGAATGAAATGAAATTGGCATGTATTCGGAATTGAATTGTGTAACAAACAATTGAAATTGATTTTTGGATAAATTGATATGGATTGGAATCTAATTCAAAGAGTTTTGTATATGAATGCAAGTGAATTGGTTAAGAATAGCGAATGAAATTGATTTTGAATCAATAGGAATGAATTGACCTCTTAATGAGTAATGTTTGCATATGAATGGAAATGGATTATAAAAGAAATGCAAATATTTCAAGTTCAAAATGAAATTTGATTGTAAATCAAATTTGGAATGTAAGTAAAATTAAAAGGTAAGAAAGGCATATGTAATCATATTGAAGTGGAAATGAATTGGTTGAGGTAAATATGAATTGTATGTAGTGAACTTGAATTTAAAGCATTCAAATGAAATAAAATGAAGTAGACTTGAATAAGTGATTCGAAAGTGATTGAAATCTTTGGATTGTTGAAATAAATATGGTTAACATTGTTACATTATGAAATTGCTTGGTTTGATTATGAAATGGTTAGGTTTGGCTTGCATTTACATGGGAAATGTTGTTAAAATGCTCATATCCTGAAACTGATGAGTTTGTTGAGTTTAGTACAGGTACGGGAGGCGTTCGAGAGAGTTGGAGCGCGTATATGCGTTATATTAGCCGCTCGCTATTAAAAATTGCTTAAAGGTACGCCTACGCCAAAATAATTGGGAATTTGATATATATATATATTGTGATATATTTTGGTTTCCGGCCATGTGAGCCGATGTATATATATTTGTGTATCCTGCGATATCGCAGAAGCTCCTCCGTACAAAGGAGACTCCGCCAAAATTTTCAAAAATTTTGGGAGTTAGAAATTTTTTGGGATTTTGGAAAATTTTTATTAACTTAGAAAGTTAATTTGAAATAACGTTAAAAGTAAAGCTTTTGGGATTAATGTAGCAATTGAGTATGGGATTGGGCTAAAGGATTTTGGGAAAGTGAATATAAGCTTTAACTAAGTGGATGGGGTAAGTGGTTACTACCTTAGCAAATTTCGGGGACGAAATTTTTATAAGGGGGGAGGAATGTAACATCCCGTATTTTTAAGCTATTGAATTTGAACATTTAATTCATTTTAAATGTTTAATGTGGATCCTTAATTGTTTTTGAAATGGTTGGATTCAGGTTCAATCAATAAAATAAGTTATAATTTCAAATAAGAAATTCAATTGAAATAGAATAATAATTAAATATTTGACATTTGGAACAAACAGGGGATTTGAGTGTAAATAGTTATAAAATGGTTTTAAAATTCGTTTATCAGTCTATTTGGGCATAAATGATGTTGTTGGATTTTTAGATGAATTTTTAAGTTGATAAATTAATATTTGGGGTTTTATATTTATTTAAAAATGAATTTAATATTATTAAAAATGCAATTAATCAAATTTTTGTCAGAAATGAGCCGGAATGATTTTTAATGTGTTTATAAATTTTATATGATTTATTGTTAAGTCATTAAAATTTTAAAAGTGGAATTTTACGCGTTTTTGTCAATTTTGACAAATCGCCTGATTTAATAGACGAGTAAAATAGCCTTCCGGGGCACAGTCTCGGAATTCGACGAAACCAATTTCATTGGATCCGTAATAGCAAATTATTATCGGATTTCAATTTTCGTAGCAATCGGAGTTGTCGTGTGACCGTGGCAGCTCGAAACGCATCGAAATCGATTTAACCGATTTAATTTTAAATTGATCATTTAATTTCGTATCTCGCGCATACGATCAAATTAGCTTACGAAACCTGTTCCATTGTGTCCGGAACACGGAAAAACCCCAGGATAGCCTGTCGGAACGTGAGAATTGGAGGTTGTTTGCATTTACAGTTAAATCGAGAAATTATATTAATTAAATATTATTAAAACTATTATATATATTCTTTTTCAAAACCCTAGCAGCAAACCACCAGCCGCCGTTCTCAATTTTTCTATGGCCGAAAACATCCCGTTTTGTCCCATGATTTTCAATTAATCCGATCATTATTTTTGAAAACTTCCAACTAGGAAGTTGTAAAGCTCGGTTAGATCTACCTGTTCAACGGGTATGATCGTATATCGTGGAGTAGTTGATGAGAAATTGGCCTCGAACGTGCGACTTTTCGAGCGCGTTTTTCGAGTTGTTGATGTAACCGAGTTTCACCGCTTCGGGCATGAACGTGGAGGAAGGGAAGGCGCATCGTATGGTAGCCGTCGATCGATTTCTGGTGGGTTGAGGTGTTCGCGGCGATTGGAGAAGGAGGCCGGCTTTGGGTTTCGTTCAAAACCCTGGAGTACGTATCACGTGATGTAGAAGAGGGACACAGCCTTGTTTCGAATCTGAGATATGCGGCCCTGATTTGGGGTGTGGTAAAGTAATAATTAAATTAAAAAGAAATTGTTTTAAAATTTATTTCAAAACTTTGTAAAATCCTATCGAATTCATATGATATCAGATTCGGACGAAACTGGTGGCGATGGAATCGCAGAAAAGAGTACTACGCAGTGGAGCAGTTCCGGACTTATTCCGAGCAAGTAGGAATTTGGGTTAAATCGGACATCGTCCGGTTTAATTTAAATTTCGAACGCTCGCCGAAACTCAAAGTGAGTTTTTCTCACTCACATCTGGATGCTAGGCATTTTAAATAGTTAATTTTAAATATCTGTGTGGATGGCTGAATATAATTGTTATTATCAGTCTGGATTGATATTTATATTGTGATGAGCTAATATTTGTGGATGCAGGGAGAAACAGGTTGGAGGGATCCAACTGGATTCCTCACGATGTAGCAATTATTTTATAATTGATAGTGATACCTGTTTATATGTTGTGATTGATAAATCTGGAATTTTAAATTGTTCTGTGAAATTGTGGTATAAATTATAATTCCAGAATTAAATTAGAAATGAAGAAATTGGGGATTTAAAAGAAATTAAAGAAATTGTTAAATAAGAAATTTAAAGGAATATAAAAATTGGATTCTGTTTTGAAATGGAAAATGTAAATTGGTAAAATTGGGATTTTAAATATTGTGGGAAATTTATCAATCGTTGAATGTGAAATATAAGTTTTCTGGAAATGAATTCTATGAAATTATAAATCGAGTAAAATAACAGTGGTTTATTTAATGATGAATAGTGATATCCGGAAAAGTAAAAATATGTTGAAATGAAGCTTCCGAATATAAATGTACAATTTTAAGTGTTAATAGAATATTTTTTAAAATTCCGTTTTCTCCATTGGAATTTTATTTAAGTAAATTGAAAATTTGGCTTCCATTGAAAATTCACCAAAATGTTTAAACTATATTTAAAAATGAATTTCCGGAAATGAAAAATTGTGATTTAACTTCGGAGGAAGTTATAGTTAAGTATGGAATTGGAAATTTATGTTGAAATCATAAATTGACTTGAAATAAATCAGTGGATTTATATGAAAGAGTACTTTGGAATGTTTTGGGAACGTGAAAGTGTTTCCCTGGGAAAAACCAAGTAAATGTTTATAAAAAGATTTTATTTAACTAAAGGTTAAGTTTTAAATCGTTTTAAAAAGTATTTTTAAGGAAACGTTATTTTTAAAGAAATAAATTAATAAATTTTAATACCGTAATAATTTGGAAGTATATTAGCAATTATTTTACAAATGGATTTATTTAAAGGTTGGTTTTAGCTTAAGTTGTTAAAATTAGCATTTTTCTTCTTATAACACTATTTTGAATTTAGTTAAACTAAACCCTTATCTTTAAATCAAAGTTTATGTGTTAATAACTAGTTTTCTTCACATATTTTAAATTTATATTTTGAGTAAATAAATAGAAGTAATTTTCATATTTTAAAGTATATTTCAGTATAAAGTATTTTAACTGTTTTAAATGCAAATTGTTTATACTTGGTTATTCCCGATGGGAATAAAGGGTAAAAGATTTACCTTGTAAAGGAAGAGTTTGGAAAATTGTTTCCAAATGAGTTTTGAAAATGTGAAAATATATCTTTGAAAGATATTAGAAGAAAATAAATAATATGGAGATTATTTATTGTGTGATGGATGTGTATGGATGTTTGTAAACATTAATTGATAGTTAAATCACCGACTATCAATATTGGCCAAATGCGCTGATCGTTTCGAAGAGACCGGGATCGAGTTTCCGTATACCGGGATTCTAGGTCTGGAGACTCGAATACCACTTCGATCCGGTTTGTACGTTTCGCGAAAACGATTTCGGAGTCGAAGATGGAGCAGTGAAGTGCAAGGGCTAGTCGCTACTAATCCTGAGGATATTTCCAAAATGGATGTAGTAGGAATAGTGCCTTCGGTTCCGTTCAAACCCAGGACGGACTTGTATGGACGAATGCTTGCGAAACATCGTCAGCGGACGATGGGCATTCTAAGGGATATGTTCTCTAAAAGGTATCGTTTAGCCTCGAACCTCATCAACCGGGAATGACTGAAAATCAGGGGTTATGCAGCAAGGCTTCGTGGGTAGCTCCCACTGGAGGGTAAGGTCATCCCTGTCTAGATGTCCCTTTTTATTTCGGCTTAGTGGTGCGGTTGCTGATCCCAACCGTGGGGTGATTTTATTCGGGATCATCCAGTAAGGGATGGTTCCGGCCTTGTGTTGCAGAGGAGCGGGCGTACTCCTCGGTACGGTGATCTAGGCCACGTACTGTGACAGGTGGTACCCCAGTGCCTAGTCATTCGTTGGAAATCCATTCTCCCTACGTGCCTGTACGGTTTTGATTGTGCCCAACTATCGTTGAAATGTGAGATGCAAGCATTTCAGCTAGATTCTATTTTACTTTCTATAGACACTATTATAATATCAGAGGATTTTAATATAAAAGTGTTTTAGCTATCGTAAGGTAAAAACCCGACATGTTTATTTGTGGCGTGGTCTTACGAGATGCTTTGTTTTCAAAGGATTTTTGAAACTTTAATAATCAGTTTGGATGTATTTATGATGCGCTGGTATTCCAGACTGACTCGGGTGTTATTTTATTATAATGCTCGGGTCAGACCGAGTATTTTACAGGATAGGTTGCTATGGAGCTCAGGAGAGGAGCTGGAGTTCGAGACGTATTTCTCGTACTTGTATTATTCCGCTGCTGTGATTGTTGTATTGACTGATTGACTGGATATTGATGATGGTATTGATATACTCTGATGATGATGTATTGTATATAAACAGATATAGTTTCATTTTGTGTAAAGATCTGTTCTATATATTATATTTTATCCGCTGCGACTATGAGGTTTTGATTTTGTTTAGTTCTTTCTTCTTCTATCTATTTTTCTTCTTCTTCTACCTCTTCTTTTTACCCAAATGGTCCGGTTTTTCGTGTTAGAAAAACTCGGGTTATCACACAGGATATCAAAAATCATATCACAGAATATTTAACAAAATTAAATATTTTGAGGAATCCAGTTGGATCCCTCCAACCTGTTTCCCTGCATCCACAAACGTTAGCACAATACCAATTCCACTTCAAGGTGGAATATCGTGGTATATGGGTTTTATAAAATCATCCGCTATTATGCGGCGCATAGGGTCTCATCCACTATATAATGTGGGAATATCAACAACTCCAATATATACATATGCCAATATATATATATATTGGTATATACTACTATATACCATATCAATCAAATCAATCAATTCAATCATCCATCAATATTTAAATTTAACCAATTAAATTTAAATTATAATTTTACTGAGTGAGATTAACTCACCTTTGTCCATTTTTATTTGCAATCCATTTCATGCCGATTTGCTTTCTTCACAATTTTAAGACCTTGTACAAACATTACAGGATTTATTAATATTTGAACAAATCTACAAATAATTTTCTATTTACTAAATCAAATTGACCAAAATTTAATTTAAACTAATCATTTGATTTAAACTAGTAATTTGATTATATATTTTTTTGAACTAATTTTCCCTTTAATAAATTATCTTTAAAATTAATCTAGTAGGTTATAATATGTATATGTATATTTAATTTATTATAATTTTTTTTTTGAATAACTTATTGTAAATATACTATTTAACTTCCTATCAGTACAATTTCTACTTCCTGCTTCTGAATATACACAGTAAATCTTTAAATTAAATGAAAGTAAATCGAAGGATTACCTCCTGACTCACCGCCTGTAACAATCCATACCGACAACCGTGCCATCGACCCCACGTGCTCGCCTCTGGTCTGCCACTGCGAAGATGAACCCACCTCGTTAGCTACAGGGAACGAAATGACGCTTCCGACCCAGAAACCCCACACCCACGAGAACCAGGAACGACGAAAAACAGCACTACCTCCCACTTAAACAAAGATATCTAAATTCACAATGCTTCGCAACGAATCGAAACTGACGATTTAGGGTTGGGATTCGCACCTGTAGCCGCAACCCTCCCTCCCATCGCTGTGAGCCTCGATACCCCCGTCCCTGCTCCCTAATCCAACGAACACATCTCAACTCCACAACCTCACTGACATCGAGCTCGAACTCCCTTTCCCTCCGACGTCTCCAATTCGAGGACGAGTTACCCTCAACCCTAAGCCCTATCTATGAGAAGTGAAATCGAATTCGATTTCTATGAAGCTTGAAGATCGATCCAAAATCGATAGCATGGAGGCGTGAGATAATAATCTGGAAAGACTTCGGTTGTTAGGAATTGAACTGGGAAAGTTGATTTTATAAAGGAGAAGGGAATTGTTCGTTTATTTATATATTTTCTTTTCCAGTAACATGCTTTGATGACTGAAGGAGATTGCGATTTCGTTTGAATGAACTGAAGAAGTGGAAGGAGAACGAGATTTTATTTGAAAAGATATTTGCTTTCGGCCATTCTTTGAAATGAAAGTGGTAAGCTTTGCATGATTATTTCCATGATTTTAGGCGTATCTAACGGGAACACTGAGAGGAGAGAGGGTACGAGATTTTCATCTGATGTTCACCAAATACAAATTTAAATTTTCGATTTAACCTCAGCGCGTTTACTCACCGTGTGCTCACATAACAACTCAAAAAAATACGAAACTTGAAATCCGATAATAATACAATATTACGGATCCAATGGAACTGGTTTCGTCGAATTCCGAGACTGTGCCTCGGAAGGCTATTTTTAAATATCGATTCAAACGATATAATTTCAAAACTGAACAAAACAGTTTGAAATTACATTCTGAAGCTTCTATTATCTTCAGTATTATCATTACGAATTTTACGAGCTTTCAAAATATTTTTAATTAGCTTAGAATACCAGATTTACTATTTTATCCAACTTCAAATAATTTAATTTAATAATTAAATTACTCAATAAACAACGATATTTGAAATTTAAGTAAATAATTAACCTCTGAATATTTAAAATTAATTAAATATTCCAATTTCAAATATACAAAAATTCCGGGTTGTCACACATTTTATACGATTTTTACCTTAAAATCGATTTATATGTTTACATTAAAATCCTTGTTTAAATCAAAACATGGCACATAATCAAAACATTTCATCATTCAATCCATCCAAATGATTTCAAACCTTAAACCCAAAATTTAAAATGTTTAATAAAACATATATGAGATGGTTTAGATTATTATTCACCTTGTTTGGATAAGGAACTTGAGAATATTTGTTCTTGCTTAATTCTTCCTTGCTTGAATCTTAGCTTCTAATTGATTTTGGTCTCCTTTTCTCCTAGGGTTTTGGCCGGCGTTGATCTCCTTTTATGTTTTTTTGTTTTTACGAAAGTATGAATGAGAATAAGGTAAGGGTTTAGGGGTTATAGGGTTATATACGACTATTCCCATATTACCCTTGCCTTATTCTATTAGGTATTTAACTTAGAAAACCATTTTATAAACCCGTTTAATTAAGTCACAGCCCTATTTAGTTTTCAAATCTCAATCCCCTTATTACTCTAGTCTTTACATTATTCTATTTAATTTATCTAATTAAATCTCCTGAATAATGTTATTTAAACTTAACGGTGTTACATCAATGGTAAATATAACGGTAATAAACATCAAAACTAGTTTTTGTAAATTTACCAGCCATATTGATATAATTTTTTATTATCAAATTAATCATAACAACAAACACTTTTGAATGTATATCATCTTTTAAGAAGATGTCTCATTTGGTTCAATATCTAAGATTAACAAAGTTTTTTTAGAAACTTCCGATAGTGAGGACCTCTGGGAGGGTCGTGGAGCGACCGACTCCAATGTATGAGATTAACAAAGTTATTATTTCATATTATTGTAACACATTAACTCAAGAATTATTTTATGTTAACTAAAATAAGTCAAAACGCTGATGTCAATATTAATGGAATCAAAAACAGGAACAATATAATCGATTTTTATTATTATTTTCAAATATTTAATGCTATAAATTTTAATGTTTAATTTACTAGTAAATTTACCATTACCACTCAATGGTTTACCAGATTACCGATATACCAATGATCATTTTATCAATGATAACGGTAAAGTACATAAAGCCATTTTAACTTGTCCAATAGTATCGTATGGTAACAGGACAATCTTTCCAACGTATCTCTTTTTTCCTCATTTTATATCAACATAATACTGCATTCACTTTATTTTAAGGAACATATTTGCTATTTGCCCTGGCAAAATCTTCATTATTTCATAAACCGTACTAGTGTTAACATGGCAATTAATCGTACCTTATGTCAATTGTGTAAAAAATATAATCTTAACTGCTCCTATTTTTTGTGTTATATTTATGTTGGTAAACTTTTTTAAAAGAAATTAGGTACTTAGGTTGTAGTATATAATTTTACAACATACAAGGCATAAGTAGTATATAGCACATACTACTTGTCAACTTATGTAAGTGTTAGATCATACTACGTAGGATTCAAACTTGTGACCACACGACCAAAGTCGAAGCATCTAAACACCGGGACAGTGGGGCTATAATTTTGATAAACTTAATCTAATAAACTATTAACATTTGTTTATTAGAAATAAATTATCATTCCTCCCTGATATATTTTACCTTCCCATAAACAAATATTAGTTTTATGTTTTATATTATCATTTTACATTTTATTTTCTTTTGCATTTTATCATTTTGCAATGTTTATAAACTAAGCAGAGAATTCAATATGTCTTTGTCCTTGATTAACTAAAATAATTGGCTAATATCCTTACAGTCTCAAATGTTAATAAAACTATTTGACCTCAATCCATTTCTTTGGTTCTCATTCTAATATTTATTTTCCATTATGGAAATAATCAAAGAATGTATTTGTAATGACTTGAAAATTTTATGATGTTAATATTAAATTAATTAAAAATTGAGTTTTAGTTGAAAGGGGAACCAAAAAATTGTACTTTTACCATTGCAAAGGTCTTTCCGTGCTGATTAGTTTAATATATCATTTTTATAACTTTGGAGTTATGGTTTGTGAAATAGATATAAGTGATGCTACCAAACCCTAACTGTCACCTTTATCTTCATTTTTCTATCTAATTCATGAAATTCTCTAACCACCTGCTAATGGCAGATGATTATCTCTACCACAAAAATCGAGTCAAAATTTAAATTATCCAAACCCTATCGAATTATATATGGATTCAAAGCTTTCAACAAGGCAAATAGGCGTGTAAAATTTGTTTTTCCATCCGACGCATCAGTTGATCAGAAATCAGAAAGGAAGTTTTAAACATCCATTCTAGGGCTTATCGATAAACGGTGAAACAATGACAATTAGATGATCCGTGGCCATGATAGTGTTGAAGAAATCAAGGGGAGTCGACCAATAGTATGATCGACATAAGAGGCTATGAATCAACAGAAATTTGCTAAATTCCATCTAAAGAATCACTTGGCGGTAGAGCTAGCATGGGTGGCCGGAGGTAGTGGGAAAAGGTGCGACCTTAGACGTCAGTGTTTGTGGTGGTGGTCAATTGGAGAAAAGAAGGGTGGTGTGGCGGTAGTAGGCGATTGAAGGTGGCAACTATTTATGGGTTGTGTGCCTGAGGGTTTGGTGAGGATAACAAAATATGCATTTTAACACCTGTAAATTTACATAATAGACCATATAACTACTAACCACTATATCTTTCACATATGAACTCCGATTCACTTGCAGTTTCTTATGTTAGACATGTTGTAACAACCCAACTTTATGGACTGTTTAAATCGACGATAAACCACACACGTCAGACTCAAACCATTCAAAAAGGAGGATTGTTATGGGGTAAATAAGAAAAAGCAGATAAAGAAAGAAAAACAAACAAAGTATCTCACAGCGGAATGACAAAATATAATAATCAAATAAACAGTTCAAGAAGCCGTTTTACAAATAACCTTTGATTACACTTTTACAATACAAATCAGAGTTGCATACAACATGAATGAATAAATAAATGCAGCGGAACCACATGATGTAGTGGAATAAATATAATAAATAATAATAATATACAAATCTCCGTCATCGTCCTCCAGAAAAGCAGTCTTCGATACACTGAAAAGCTCAGACTGACCCGAGCGTAATGAAAAGACAAAACACTTGAGTAAGAACTAAAAGATCTTATGTAAGTTAAATCAACAGTAAATAAATATGAGTGTAAGGGCATCAGAGATGCTTGCGGGGTTTGACATCTCCTATCCAGTGTCTAATGTGCGTTCAATAACTTAAGAGATGTTCGGGGTTACATCTCCTAAGGATCCGTTAAACTATCTACATACACAGTACAATACGCTATTATAATAATGTCTACAGTAAAGTAAAGTATTTAGATAGCGTTAAGGCGTTACCCATATCCCCCTTAACACAATTTTATATATTCCCGTAGTCTATACAGTACCATAATTCCTCCGTAAACTGGAGGGCTATCAAAGGGCACTCTATAGGTACGGTACAAACCAAACTTGTAGTGGGCGTGATAAGGCATGTGACAAGGCACGTGAGGTAATGCCCAGGGTAGGATACTACTGTTTTGTGGATCTGGACTGGTGGTAACGCATAGCAGCTACTACCGCCCACCTTGGAACACGCTCCCAGAATCAAATCGAGGGATGGCCACCAAATCAATCACAAAGCCATATTATGGTATTGAAGAAATGTGTCCTATCAGAGGTGCGACCTGACGCAGCCTACAGGATCAAACAACTCCTGAATTGATGAATTCGCGGAAAATGAATCGGTGAAACAAAATGAATCGATGAATTAAAGATACCCAAGTGCCCAAATCCGTTGATCTCTCGAGATACCGGATTCTAGCTATCTTCAACACGTTGATCGCGCACGATACCGCGTTAGAAGATCTACGATTCTTCGACGTTGATCTCACGCACGAGATTCCGTGAATCGGCTTCAAGTTCGTTGATTCGAGCGCACTCGAATATCCGAAGATGGAGAAAGGAGATAACACTCAACTTCCAATTTTAATGGTGGCACAAAGCACAAACCAAATTTTATTCAAAAAATCAACTAACTATTACAAATGACAACACATCCCTATTTATAGGGAAAATACAACACACACACGACTTAAGAAAATTACATCACAAACAGTACAACGACTTATAAAAATACACAGTCGCACGCGACTTAAAATCAACAACAACGACCTACGACTTACGACTTATCAACATACACGACTTAACAAAAACAACGTGACTTAAAAGAAACGACATAATAAATCAGCAGTGACTTAAGCTTCTTCGCGACCTAAGAACTTCAGCGACTTAACTGGTAGGTCGTTCGCGATTTAGCAGCGACATAAGAAATCTAAGCGACTTAACAGGCTTCGCGACCTACTAGAAGCTCGCGACCTAACATAAGACTTCAGCGACCTACTGGAAGCTCCCGACCTAAGCTTTGCGACCTAGCTGGAATGTCGTTCGCGACATAAGATAGCTCGAGCGGCGTAGGTCGTTCACGACTTACTAGATCTGGTATAGGTCGTTCGCGACCTACTGGATTTGTCTCGGGACATTGCTGGAGCGACATAAGGATCTGCTCTGCTCGCGACCTTGAAATCTGCTCTGCTCTTGATTCAATTCAGCGACTTTGGAGTTAGGTCGTTCGCGACCTAAGGTGAGTGCTGCATCACGACCTTACATGGCCCGGCACGGCTCCTGTTTTAGCCACATCAAGCTGACTCGAGGGAGTCAGGGCTACGTTAATACCTCATACAAAATCGTTCGCCAAACCATCCTACTTCATTTCGGAATCTCCACCATGTGCATAGTTGTTAAAGTAGTTTTCGGTGTTGGCAAAGAGTATGACAATATCTGATCCCAGTCTCTTTAACAACCAAACGGTTATTACACACTAGATGGTTCTTTTACATTTCCAAAACCAATTCATAATTGATATCAAAATATCATATTCTCAAAATCATACCACTTTTGAAATCATATTCATTTTCGAAATCATGTCACTTTCGAAATCATATTCATTTTCGAAATTATATCTGTGACGCCCCACCCCGAGACCCACCTTAGTAAAGAGAACTAACAAGTGATTTCGTCTACTAAAGCGGAGAATAGGGCTTGTTAGGAGCGACCATCTATAGCCTTGTCTTAAATATCTACAGAATACGTCGACAAATGCTTTTTTTTCAACTCAAGTAGGCCGACATATCCAATAAATACTTAATTCAATGCCATAGGTGGCTGTAGGATCTAATAGAACAAAACACAATAACCCAAATGTAAATACATCACAGAACAGTCAATCTGTCACATATCCATACATACCCATGCACAGGTACAACATCAGCGTTACACAAAATAATACGAGTCAAGTGTTATGACGACCACTATATACATATAAATGTCAAAATAAATCAGCATATAGATATATATTAGAGTAGCAGCAAAAAGGACTCTGAAAGCTAAACCCAAAAACCATAGCAATAGGGATCTAAGCGGAAGCAAAATAGGCTAAGTCCATAAGTACCTAACATGAAACATCTCGGCCTGACCCGAGTAATGAATACAAGGGTCAGTCTAGCTAAACATATAAGTAAAAGGTGATAGTAGAATAATAGAGCATAAGAGCATAGTGATATTCTTCTTCAACAAGAATAAACAATAAGAAAGCTAACCATAGACATATGGAGGATACACATCATGTATTGAATATATGGTTACAATAGGTGATAGAACACTATTGCTTCAATAAGCATAAAACACAAAGGAGACAAAAGTCTCATGAATCGCTAAAATGAAGCATGCTTTATATCATCGGCAATCATAAATCAAATAAGAATGGTTTAGGGAATAGTATAATGTAAACTCCTAAAAGAGTAATTCCCAAACCCGCCATATCGGCAACTCCAAGGAAAACATAAGCAAAAGCCATCTCGTAATAAGCCATAAGGCAAATGTCAACAAAGAGATAAAAATCTCATACAACACCAAAAGGCAAATCTCATAAATAACGCCAATAGGCAATCTCAATATATATAGACGCCAAAAGGAAAATCTCAACACGCCCGTGTTGGCAACGAAAATCTCAAAAGAACTCCCAAGAGTCCAAAATCCCGAAGGAATCGCCATCGAATGGTTCAAAGGATCAATTCCAAAATGGTCGATATACGAAGAAAGAAATCCCAAGAGTCCAAAAATCCCAAGGTAATCGCCACCGAATGGTTCAAAGGACCGATTCCATAATGATGACATACAAGGGTAAAAATCATCTTAAAAAGGTTTTGCACGTGCTATTTTTGCCGAGTACTGTTTCACATAATAGGTACCTCCCCCAAAGGCAAACGTTGAAAGACAAATACGCCGCAATGGCAAATACGCCGCAATGGCAAACGTCCGAGACAAATACACCACAATGGCAAACGTCCGAAGACAAATACGCCGCAATGGAAAATGACCCGAAGATCCAGTACCGGCACACCAAAGGGCAAATGTGTCACAAACTCTCTGAAAGGAACCCAAAAAGTGTTAACGTGTGTCCCATACCACCTGTTCGCACTAAACGGTTTACTAACTACTAGTAAATTTCACACTCAAAGAAGTAAAAGGTTCACCTCATATCATCGGTAAACTAGACCCATAGGCCAAAATGATCAAACAGACAAGTTAGGAATTAACCGAAAGGATAAACGCACGTATCCCATACTACGCGTTTTACCCAATCGTTTAACTCTCCTTCTCATTCACTCGACAGTGCAAAAATGTGTAAGTTTTATAGAAATAATTTACCTT
This sequence comes from Allium fistulosum, assembly GCA_030737815.1. Taxonomy (NCBI): domain Eukaryota; kingdom Viridiplantae; phylum Streptophyta; class Magnoliopsida; order Asparagales; family Amaryllidaceae; genus Allium; species Allium fistulosum. The sequence goes on along the minus strand of CM060904.1, from coordinate 1,241,396,831 downwards.
GAAAATAAGCTTTGAAAACCGATTTCAAAAACCATTTGGAAACCATATTTGAAAATTTCCCTTATTGTAAAGGATAAATATGTTTTATACTTGAAACTTTAAAATATTATACAATAATTATTTTTAAATCCACTAAATTTTAAAAATCATTTCAGAAAGTTTTAGAGAAAACCGTGCTCGAAAACGACCAAAAACAAACAATATTCCACTCAAACCGAAATTCAAATTTAAATTCAAATTAAATTCGAATAATATAAAATTTGAATTTTGAATTCATCAAAACTGGGCTAACCTATTAATACGCATCATAGCCCTCAAAATCCTTTACTAATATCACAAAAACTGAAGTGAATGTCAAAGTCGGGCTGGAAAAAAAAACATAGAAATGCTAAGGCAAAATAATACCCAGGTCTGAAATCTTCTCTGGGTTCAATTTTCGGATATAAAATAGGTTGCGGAACTACATTTGATTGAACTAAAAATTAGTGTGCATAAAGTAGAAAACATCATCTTTCAAACCAAAAAAAGAATCAATGGATTCTGATCAGAAATGAAAAAGTTACACTGCCTCAAACATGGACTCAGGCCATGTTTGCAACAGTACAAAAATAAAAATGCCCAGTCCTGAAAACCATCTTGGGTTCAAATTGCAGGCATGAAACATAGGAACAAATGACTTCATATTGAGTTGAAATTTGGTATGCACATATTAGAAAACTTTATCTTTCAAACAAAATAAGAATCAATGAATTCTGACTAGAAATGAAAATGTTACACCTTCTCAAACATGGACCCAGGTCATGTTTGCAACAGTTCAAAAACAGAAATGCCCAGGCTTGAAAACCATCTTTGGTGCAACTTGCAGGCATTAAACAAAGGAACAAATTATCTAGGATTGAGCTGAAAATTGGTAGGCGTATAATAGAAAACTTTTTATTTCAAATAAAAAAATTTATCATGCAATTTGGATAAAGTATGAGAAAGATTAGATGTTTCAAAGTTGAACTCAGACAGTGTTTTCACTGTAAAAATCTGGACAAAAACATGCTCTGGATCAAAGTACGATAGCATATTTTTATAAGCTATATAGGTCTAAATCACTTGAAATTTGGTAAGCTTATAGTACAATACTTTATCTTTCTAACAAAAAAAGAATCACGCAATTTAATTAAGAAATGAAAGAGCTATGCTATCTCAAACATGAATTCAGGCCATGTTTGCAGCAACTCAAAAAACAATTTCTACAGGCAAAAATCTGCTTTCGAGTTAATTTTCTACCACTGATTTGAACATCCAAATGACAATATTTTTCACTCAAAATTTTCATAAATGAAGTTCAACTTGTAAGGTACCAAATGCAAGAAATCCGGCAGCATTCCGTTGTCGGAATCAAAAGATATAAACATGCAAAGAAGCAACCCAAACTAGATTCACAAAAAAGAAAACTATCAACAAGAAAACAATTACAAAAGCTCAAATTTTGATTTTTGAAGCTTTGCTTCAGCTAGAAATTGTGAGTTTATCACTCAACTTACTGAAGAGAAGATAAACCCGAATTTGCTTGAGAGTTGATGTTTTGGATCAAGAACAGCTTCAATTATCTGTAAAAACTTGTAAACATGGCAGGCAAAGAAAGGAAGAAAAGGTTACAAACAATTCGATTCAACTCAAGATTTGATGAAATACTCTAGTTTGGAGAAGATTACCTTTTCTCTTCGTTATTTTGTTGATTTACACACGAATTTACAGTAAGAATTTAGAGAAAGATTTGATTTTGCAAGAGGTGTCATAGTTTTGTTTTACTGTAAGTTGTTTTTAGAAGAAGAAGGAATGAGTAAAAAAAACAACGTACATGTAATGTTTCTCATCTCATTTCTTCTGCTTTCTTCTAGTTAGTGGGCTTTGGACCCAAGAATTAAAAGAAATACGGTGGCCTTAGTTAATTAATCAACATTGAAATTAAATGCACACATACATTACACTATATTATAAAACAAAGTCATTTTCCTTTCAATTTTCAACCAAAATTTTTTTTTGTAAATTTACATACATGAAATAAATTATTTTGCACTTTATAAAAAGATTTTATTTTTATTTTTAAAACATTATTATTATTAAAATCTCTTATTTTACAAAAATGCACTATTTTCGTAGTAAAATGCAAAATTCTATATTTTTGCCTTTTAAAATTTAACAAAAATACCTTTCTCACTTAAAAAATATTTCAAACCATTTCCAAGCTTAATTTATAGAAAAACATATTTTTAAACCAATTTCCACCTTTTTATTTAAAATAAACACATTTAAAAATCAAATACTTCCTTTAAAAATTATTAAAAGAAGTAATTGGGCAATAATTAATATAATTATTGCATTTTCTCTAAAATAAAGTCATTTCTTTATTTAAAGCCCATATTCCATTTATTATCACTCCAAACAAATTAAATAAAGTTCTAAGCTTTATTTTTACAATTTAATTCCAATTTTATTGTTTATTCCAAATAAACAATTTAACTTCTTCAATTTTAATTTAATTTACAGTATTAAATTATAATTACAATTATAATTTAGTATTGATAGATATTCTCCAAACCAGGGTTGTTACAGACTCCCCCCTTAACAAAATTACTTCCATGCAATTCCTAGTGGATAGTTCATATTCAACCTATTAATTTCATCAATCAAAAGAAAGATAGACAAGCTCGAGTTTAAAATTTCTCTCACTCTCGAAATAGAATGGTAGAAAACGAAGATAAGGCTTACTCGATTAACTGTATGGTTTCCAAAGTGCTAATATTGGAATTAGCGATCCATTGAATTTTTCTGAGCAACACACAAGATTTCGAAGGCATCTCACTTTCGTATGAGAACACAACAAGATGCTACACAAAGGATCAATCGAATGAGGTTGATTTCTTGGAAATTTCTCGAATAGAGTCGGGATATAGCAAAATTTTATCCTAGTTTCAACCAACTAGATCATTGTCGACATGACTTTCTGTATGTCACTACGGAAAGAGCCATAACGACATTAGATTTACACAATAGAGGTAAGAAAACTCAATAAGAGGTAGGTGGTTTCCTCAATACCACCAACCCAAACGACCGCGCAAATGCAAGCCGCTAGAAAATTGCACAAAGGCAAGACAAACTCAAAGAATGGATTTTTATACCTTTATTTAACTAAACAAATATTTTCAAGGTTATCAAAATCCATTTTCTTTATAATCAATTTCTCAAACTTCAATATTCTGAAAATTTTCAAGACTTCTTACAAAAATCCAAATTATTCTCTAAACTCTTTATTTAAAGTGAATAAAATGTTTTACTCATATATTCTACCACAATATATTTCAGTTTGAAATATATACTTTCATACAAAACATCAACCAAATTATATTCACAAAATAGATAGAATGCACTTAACTAATAAGAAAACAAGTTGTTTCAATTAAAAACCTGCTGTAAAGATCTTAAAATTTGGCCCATCAAAACTCAAAATCTGAAAATACATATAAAATAAAAGTTGTTCTAATAAGTCTAAGCTTTCTAACGATATAAAGATAATAAAAATTGGATTCACGGTTTGAAAGTTATGCTAAATTTAATTTCAGCTTAAATCTTAGAAAATCTCTTATAGGACAGAAATGACCATCTACTTTCAAACCCATTTTAGACTCGGTAAAAAGCAAAATCTTTTAAAGTGGTAAAAATAAACTTTATAGTTTACTAAAAGCTCTTTCATTTACAAAAAGATTGAACTCATTTGGAGTTATAAATATCAAGTTATCGCTATTTTAGTACAGCACTTTTCCAAACAAAATTTCAGTTTTTAAATCAATTTTAAATTTTAAATTTTCCCAAACCATTTTAAACCCAAACTACATTTTCAAACAATCATTTTCTATTCCATTTATTAAATGATCTTCTTTTTCCTCGGAAAGCTAAGGCATACAAAATTTTGATCAACTTTATGTAATCATGAAAAACAATTCATTAAGTGGAAATATTTTCATTACTTTTCAAAATCTAGCTTTAAAACAATTAACTATGAAATCTCATTTTGGAAGAGATAACTAATCTCTTTCATTATCAATAAGTAATTATTGATTATCCATAAAAAAAAATTTTGGGATATATATAAAAAGTTTAAAAATTATTGACACAATTAAAATTATTGCTCTACATGAATTGTTCATTTATCCAAACAATCCAAGTTCACATTTCCACTTGTCACAAAAAAATTAAATTTCCATCTAATTATCAACATAAAACTAATTAAAGTTGATAATTAATTCAAACTTGTTTTCAAAAGAATTTTTCAATTTCAAACCCACAAGTTTTAATACCATTTAAGTTTGAAACAAAATTAGCTCAACAAATTTATACTAAGTGTTATAAACTAACACTTCTTTATTTTCTCTTAAGATAGAGTTTTATATTTATCCTCTACTATTACTCAAACAACTAAGTGTCAAAAACAAATTTTATAGTTATTGTTAATAACTTGTACTCAAATATTCAATTAATATTTTAATTTTTCAAATCGGAGTATTCTTTTACCTTAAATACATCATTTTATTAATCAAAGCATCAAATGATATTTTCTTCTAATTAAGGCATCCCCTTAATTAGAATTATTCACTTTTACTTACCCAAATTACCATATTCAATTTCTCAAATTTCAAATAATATAAGGGTATAGCGTCGTCATTGATTTATAGTGAATGATCCCATCGATCGGCTGTAGAGTTGATCAAATGATCAAAACTGCCTCGCCACTCATCCAACACTCACTATGGTTCAATGGTTTCATTAAACATTTAAAATAAAAATTAATACTCCACCATATTAATTATTTTCAGACTTTACTTATTAAAACTTCAATTTACCGTGTCTAACTGTGTCATCATAGTGTTTAGGAAATTCTTATCGATAACGTTGGCCAAACGCACCGACCAGAATTCTTAAAGCACTAGACGGACAACCCAATCACGAAATTAATTTTCTTTAAAAAGAAAAACATCATATATAATACTCAAAATATTCTTTGTTTTTCCCAAAAACAAAATCAAATTTCTCTCAAAAACTTATCTTCAATTTGAAATATTTTAAAATTTAATTATAACTTATTCTCAAAATCAAAGACACAAGAAGAACTCATCGAGATATTCCTAGAATACACGATTCAAAAGACTGAAGGAAAAGTCTGGAGTGTTCATTATTTCGAACGGTATAATGAACCACTCACAAGACTCATAACGAGTGCGGAATGCGGTAAGAGTAACGCTACACTCCACAACTCATAGCTCATGAAAAATCAGTGTAGGATCAAGCTGAAGAATGACCCTAGCACCACTTAATGGATTAAAAGGAGATCAACGAGATATAAGAGTAAGGTTAGGATATCTTCTCGAATGAGAAGAAGAACACTAACAAAATATCATTACTTCAGGTGAAGTAATTTTACAAAGTATATCAACAATTGAGTATCCAAAGAGGATATCTCAAAAAGGGTAAGAATGGCAATATCAAATAAATTCAATGAATCACCTCATTCCCTAGTGGACATCCTCGTGGGAGGATGACCAAAAGGCTAAGAACCGGGAATGAAGTCAATACAATATTCGATTGCCTGATTAGGTGTCATACCCGAAACGTACTCACAGAAATCAATAGAGTCACAATGACTGGAATTCGAGATATATCATCAACATATCGAAACTCAAGAGTGAATACAGAGACTTTGGAATCATCATTAACATTCCAAAGGACAAGAAGTAACAAATTAGCCGAATAAGGATACCTAATATAGGGTTCTTCGAATCACAGAATGTGGCTTGATAATACGCAAGCCACTCCATCTCAAATCGTACCAAACTCAAAATAGAAAATGGCGTGCTAATTCGCATGAAAACATAAGCTATAATCAACAATCCCAAACCCACATACATCATGTCAAATATTGTGGATCCACTCAATAGGATTCGATATCCTCACAAAAGAACAAGACAAGAACATCCAAAAGCATCAACAAACTCCTTCGATACGGATGAGTGTAAAGCACCCGTATTGAAGAGGACTCGAATAAAACAATCACGATTAGGATTGCACCTAAGATAAGATATAATCAATACAATTACAGGATACTACGGAATAGAAATATTCCTAGACATATCTCGAATTTCAATCTCAAAGGACACGATAAGATAAAGGAAACGATGATTAAGGAATTAGTAACACTTGTACTATACTTGGATATATCGTAATAATATGCTTTTATTCTGTGTTTATCCTATTTTGTTTTAAATTCATCTCTGATACCAAGCTGTGACGCCCCACCCCGAGACCCACCTTAGTAAAGAGAACTAACAAGTGATTTCGTCTACTAAAGCGGAGAATAGGGCTTGTTAGGAGCGACCATCTATAGCCTTGTCTTAAATATCTATAGAATACGTCGACAAATGGTATGTTTTTTTTCAACTCAAGTAGGCCGACATATCCAATAAATACTTAATTCAATGCCATAGGTGGCTGTAGGATCTAACAGAACAAAACACAATAACTCAAATGTAAATACATCATAAAACAGTCAATCTGTCACATATCCATACATACCCATGCACATGTACAACATCAGCGTTACACAAAATAATACGAGTCAAGTGGTATGACGACCACTATATACATATACATGTCAAAATAAATCAACATAGATATATATATATCAGAGTAGCAGCAAAAAGGACTCTCAAAGCTAAACCCAAAAACCATAGCAATAGGGATCTAAGCGGAAGCAAAATAGGCTAAGTCCATAAGTACCTAACCTGAAACATCTCGGCCTGACCCGAGTAATGAAGACACGGGTCAGTCTAGCTAAACATATCAGTAAAAGGTGATAGCAGAATAATAGAGCATAAGAGCATAGTGATATTCTTCTTAAACAAGAAGAAACGATAAGAAAGCCAACCTTAGACATATGGAGGATACGCATCATGTATGGCATATATGGTTACAATAGGTGATAGAACACTATTGCTTCAATAAGCATAAAACACAAAGGAGACAAAAATCTCATGAATCGCTAAAATGTAGCATGCCTCATATCATCGGCAATCATAAATCAAATAAGAATGGTTTAGGGAATAGTATAATGTAAACTCCTAAAAAGAGTAATTCCCAAACCAGCCGTATTGGCAACTCCAAGGAAAACATAAGCAAAAGACATCTCGACATAACCCATAAGGCAAATGTCAACAAAGAGATAAAAATCTCATACAACGCCAAAAGTCAAATCCCATAAATAACGTCAATAGGTAATCTCAATATATATATATGCCAAAGGCAAATCTCAACACGCTAGTGTAGGCAATGAAAATCTCAAAAGAACTCCCAAGAGTCCAAAATACCGAAGGAATCACCATCAAATGGTTCAAAGGTTCAATTCCAAATTGGTCGATATACAAAGAAAGAACTCCCAAGAGTCCAAAAATCCCAAGGTAATCGCCACCGAATGGTTCAAAGGACCAATTCCAAAATGATGACACACAAGGGTAAAAATCATCTCAAAAAGGTTTTGCACGTGCTATTTTTGCCGAGTACTGTTTCACATAATAGGTACGTCGCCCAAAGGCAAACGTCAAAAGACAAATACGCCGCAATGGCAAACGTCTGAAGACAAATATGCCACAATGGAAAACGTTCAAAGACAAATACGTCGCAATGGCAAATGACCTAAAGGTCCAGTACTGGCACGCCAACGGGCAAATGTGTTACAAACTCTCTAAAAGAAACCCGAAAAGTGTTAACGTGTGTCCCACACCACCCGTTCGCACTAAACGGTTTGCTAACTACTAGTAAATTTCACACTCAAAGCAGTAAAAGGTTCACCTCATATCATCGGAAAACTAGACCCGTAGGCCAAAACGATCAAACGGACAAGTTAGGAATTAACCGAAAGAATAAATGCACGTATCCCATACTATGCATTTTACCCAATCGTTTGACTCTCCTTCTCATTCACTCCACAATGCAAAAATGTGTAATTTTTATAGAAAATAATTTACCTTGAAAATAAGCTTTGAAAACCGATTTCGAAAACCATTTGGAAACCATATTTGAAAATTTCCCTTATTGTAAAGGATAAATAGGTTTTATACTTGAAAATACTTTAAAATATTATATAATAATTATTTTTAAATCCCCTAAATTGTAAAAATCATTTCAGAAAGTTTTGGAGAAAACCGTGCTCGAAAACGACCAAAAACAATCAAAATTCCACTCAAACCGAAATTCAAATTTAAATTCAAATAAATTCGAATAATTTAAAATTTGAATTTTGAATTCATCAAAACTGGGCTAACCTATTAATAGGCATCATAAACCTTAAAATACTTTAGAAATATCACAAAAACTGAAGTAAATGTCAAAAGTCGTGCCCGAAAAAAAACAGAAATGCTAAGGCAAAATAATACCCAGGTCTGAAATCTTCTCTGGGTTCAAATTTCGGATATAAAACAGGTTGCCGAACGACATTTGATTGAACTAAAAATTGGTGTGCGTAAAGTAGAAAACTTCATCTTTCAAACCAAAAAAGAATCAATGGATTCCGACTAGAAATGAAAAAGTTACATTGCCTCAAACATGGATTCAGGCCATGTTTGCAACAGTTCAAAAACAAAAATGCCCAGGCCTGAAAACCATCCTGGGTTCAACATGCAGGCATGAAACAGAGGACCAAATTATCTTGGATTGAGCTAAAAATGGGTAGACGTATAACAGAAAACTTTTTTTTCAAACGAAAAAGGTATCATGCAATTTGGATAAAGTATGAGAAAGTTATGATGTTTCAAAGTTGAACACAGACAGTGTTTTACTGTAAAAATCTGGGCAAAAACATGCTCTGGATCAAAGTTCGGCAGCATATTTTTATAAGCTATATAGGTCAAAATCACTTGAAATTTGGTATGCTTATAGTACAATACTTTATCTTTCTAAAAAAAGAATCACGCAATTTAATTAAGAAATGAAAGAGTTTTGTTATCTCAAACATGGACTCAGGCCATGTTTGCAGCAACTCGTAAAACAATTTCTACAGGCAAAAATCTGCTTTCGAGTTAATTTTCTACCACTGATTTGAACATCCAAATGACAATATTTTTCACTCAAAATTTGCAGAAATGAAGTTAAACATGTAAGCTACCAAATGCAAGAAATCTGGCAGCATTCCGTTGTTGGAATCAAATGATATAAATATGCAAAGAAGCAACCCAAACTAGATTCATAGAAAAGAAAACTATCAACAAGAAAACGATTACAAAAGCTCAAATTTTAATTTTTGAAGCTTTGCTTCAGCTAGAAATTGTGAGTTTATCACTCACCTTGCTCTAGAGAAGATAAAACCCGAATTTGCTTGAGAGAGTTGATGTTTTGGATCAAGAACAACTTCAATTATCTATAAAAACTTGTAAACATGGCATGCAAAGAGAGGAAGAAAAGGTTACAAACAATTCGATTCAACTCAAGATTTGATGAAATACTCTAGTTTGGAGAAGATTACCTTTTCTCTTCTTTATTTTGTTGATTTACACATGAATTTACAGCAAGAATTTAGAGAAAGATTTGATTTTGCAAGAGGTGCCATAGTTTTATTTTACTGTAAGTTTTTTTTTTGAATTAGATACTTAGATACAACAAACAACATATCACATATCACATGTCAATAAATGTTCAAATCACGCTACGCAAGTTTCGAACTTGTGACCTCTCGCACCAAAGTCGAAGCACTTAACCACTGAGACAATGATGCTTGTCTGTTTTACTGTAAGTTGTTTTTAGAAGAAGAAGGAATGAGTAAAAAAAAAAAACAACAACGTACAGGTAATGTTTCTCATCTCATTTCTTCTGCTTTCTTCTAGTTAGTGGGCTTTGGACCCAAGAATTAAAAGAAAATATGGTGGCCTTAGTTAATTAATCAACATTGAAATTAAATGCACACATACATTACACTATATTATAAAACAAAGTCATTTTCCTTTCAATTTTCAACCAAAAATTTTTTGTAAATTTAAGTACATAAAATAAATTATTTTGCATTTTATAAAAAGATTTTATTTTTATTTTTAAAACATTATTATTATTAAAATCTCTTATTTTACAAAAATGCACTATTTTCACAATAAAATGCAAAATTCTATATTTTTTCCTTTTAAAATTTAACAAAAATACTTTTCTCACTTAAAAAATATTTCAAACCATTTCCAAGCTTAATTTATAGTCAAAACATATTTTTAAACCAATTTCCACCTTTTTATTTAAAATAAACACATTTGAAAATCAAATACTTCCTATAAAAATTATTAAAAGAAGCAATCGGGCAATAATTAATATAATTATTGCATTTTCTCTAAAATAAAGTCATTTCTTTATTTAAAGCCCATATTCCATTTATTATCACTCCAAAACAATTAAATAAAGTTCTAAGCTTTATTTCACAATTTAATTCCAATTTTATTGTTTATTCCAAATAAACAATTTAATTTCTTCAATTTTAATTTAATTTACAATATTAAATTATAATTTAGTATTGATAGATAATCTCCAAACCAGGGTTGTTACAATATCACTTTAGAAATCATATCCACAAAATAGATTAAAACCTCCATTTCAAAATCATCATATATACTCAAATATGTCATTTCACTAGAAAATATAATTTCAAGTCCCATCATAGGTTATAACATCATTTAACCATATTCACTTTTAAATCCAGGATTTCAATATAAGTAATTCAACCTTACACAGTCTGAAAATTTAGAAAATAGTTTAAATAGTCATAAATAGTTTAAATAGTTTTAAAATAGTTTAAAATTGCTTTTAAAAGGTTAAAATACTTTAAATATAGTTTTAGATGGTTTTTAATAGTTTAAAATAGATTAAAATAGTTTAAAGTATTTTAAATTATTTTAAAAATATTTTAAAATATTTTAAATACTTTAAAATAATTTAAAATACTTTAAATCAGTTTAAAGTACTTTAAAATTGTTTAAATGGTTTAAATATAGATTAAAATAGTTTAATATAGTTTAAATCGTTTAAAATAGATTAAATAGATTGAAATAGTTTACAATAAATTAAATAGTTTAATAGTTTTAAAATAGGTTAAAAATAGTTTAAAATAGATCAATAGTTTGAAAATCTTAGAAATCGGGATTTTAAAATAAATCAATAGTTTGAAAATCTTAGAAATCAGGATTTTGAAATAATAAATCTTAAAACAGTTTATATTAAAATAATTAATTTGAAATTAATATCAAAACTAAGTCATTTCTTTAAATATCGATTTCAAATCCATGTTTGAATTATCAATTTAAACCCCTTCAAATTAAATAGATTTCAAAGTTATATTCAAACATTTCAATAACTCAATTTCAATAAATTTCATTTATGCTTCAAAATTCAACTTTGAAATTTCCATTTTAATTCTTTTAAACAATTCATTAATTCAATTCCAATTTCAACATTTAACGATTGGATTTTCGAAAATAATTCAGTTTATATAAATAAAATTCTATTTCAAAATATCATTTAACTGAATTCAAAATTTAATGATTTAAAAATCATTTAATTTAACCAATCCGGTGTCTGTATATAATTTTCTACCCTATGGTCAAGTGATACAGATATATATCATTTCAACCCGCAATCCCGAATAAAATTCAAATCCATAAAATCGCTCGGGTTTATCATTTCAACCCATAACAACTTTTTCCTAATCTATAGATCGTTCGGGTATGTATCATTTCAACCCATTGTGATTTTCTAGCAATAACTAAGGGAACTTGCAGTGTTATAACAATATAAATATAGTATCCGGTCATCCAATATCAACAATCAAACATCCATCAAAATCACCATTCAATCAACCAATAAATAACATCAATTAACTAGTTATAATCATCAAGTATTAAATTTACAATTGAATTCAATATTAAATTAAATGACGATTAAATGAAATAAAAATCATATTTAACCGGAATGACTATTTAAATATACCAAACCTCAACTAAATCAATTTCTAATTGCATGATAAATTCAATTTAACTAACATAAGATAATTTAGTAGTTGTGAGTGGGTCAAAACACTCACCTTTGATTTCAAATCGATTTGAAATCCAAATAAAGGCCCAAAATTCAATGATCTCAGAATTCATCCAAACCAGGGCCAAAATGTTTGGAATTCAGATACGATCGTAGTGGAACAAACCACGCTTAAATCCGACCTCGTACGTAAAAGTTATACAAGTTAGAAGTTATACGATTTCAAATTAAATTAAATTAAATAAAAAAATTCAAAACCCTTACACGTCATCACCCTATCATCCCAAACCCTAGCGTTACAGTGCTCGATCAAGCATGATCAATGTGACGACCCTGAGTTTCTAACAAATTAAAATGGAATAATTAATTGATTTTAAATATTTAAAAGTTAATTTTAACTTGAATTCCATTATTGGTATTTACTTGATAATTAAATTATTGAGTTATATAGTTCGAAATGGGGTAAGATGTTGAATATGGAGTTTTAAGCCTGCTAAAAATAATTTGAAGGCTTATAAAATTTATACTGTTGATACTGAGGATAATAGAATGGATGGAATTTAATTTAAAGGCGATTCGTTCAGTTTTGAAATTTTATCGTTTAAATCGATATTTAAAAATAGCCTTCCGAGGTACAGTCTCGGAATTCAACGAAACCAGTTCCAATGGATCCGTAATAGTTAGTTATTATCGGATTTCAAGTTTCGTAGCAATCAGAATTGTCGTTTGACCTTGGCAGCTCAAAACGCTTCGAATCTTTTTTTATCGATTTAATTTGAAATTGATCTTTTACTTCTGTAACTCACACATACAATCAAATTAGCCTCCGAAACGCGTTCCATCGTGTTCGGAATACGGGTAAAACCCTGTAAACGTCTGTCGGAATGTCTGGTTTGAGGTTCGAGATTTCGCGTTATGCAACGAGACGGTTTGAAGTGTTATAATATAATTTAAAATTTAAAAGTACAACAGTCAGAGATATTTTTCCCCAACGCGTACTCGTGAAGCTTCCCAGCTGATATGTTATCTCCCTCTCCTTTGAACGAATCCACAGCCTCATTCGAAGAAAAAAAGCGAGGAAACAAATTTAATGCCGAAGCCTATTCGAAATCTATCTTCAGATGAAAACCCCAAAACAAATCTTTCCTTCCTCTTCCGTAACTCACGCTTTCATTTCCTAACCCTATATCGCGATTTCCAGTAAAAAAAAAAAAAGACAGCGGCGTGGGTTTTATCGAGTATGAACTCGATGGCAACCACAAGGGGTGAGGCGGGCTATTCGACGAGTGCGAGTCGCGATGGGCACGAAGCTGCAGCTCGCGTGCGATGGGGAGGCGACTCGATTTGTCACGAGGCGGCGACTGAGACGGGGAAGCTCGCGCGCGAGGCTAGCAGTGATGTAGGCGGAGCTGGAGCTCGAGATCGCGATGAAGAAGAAAGCGGTCACGAAATCTAGGGCATGGCGTGCGCGAGGGTGAACTCGTATGGAGCAGTGAGCGGGACTGTCGGCTTCGTTACTAGTCGAATTAAGGTAATTCGATTTCCCAATTTAAAGACTTATATGTGGGTGTTCAAGTACCAGTAAAGTAACATCTGTTTTATTTGGATTTAAAAGAAAATTCCTTTATACAGTAACTAATATATATATCTATATTTTGTGTTTAAGGAATCAGTTTAACATTTAACTATTGGTTTGGAATTAAATTCATTTGTAATTGAAATCATAAATAAGAATTTAATTGATCGAGTATTAATAAATTATGAAATGTTTATACAAGGTCATAAACTGAAAAGAAGCGAGCGATGTGGAAGTGAATTGCAAAGCAGTAAAAGCAAAGGTGAGTAAATCTCACCCCGTTGGATTTTTTTTATTTAAATTTAAATGGTTAAATTTAATATAATTGATTGAATGATTAAACTGTTTGGATATGCATTATTGATGATATGACATTGGTTTTGGATGATTCGTGTGTTGATTGTTGTTTGACTCGAGACATTCGGGTCTTAAATAGTTAGACTCAAATCATTTAATTTAGTAATTTAAAGTTTGAATTAATTAATTTATTAAGTTTTATCTTAATTGATTAAGTGTAAGTAATCCAGAAAATTTATTGGATGGTTTGTTAAGTAATTACTAAACGTAATTAATAAAATATAATCAATTTGTGTAATTATTCAAGGGATTAAGTAAGATGATTTACTAAGGAGAAATTGATTTAGTAAATGAAGGAAATAAAGGGATAGCTAATTATAGGCGAAGTTAAATCAAGAATTGTTAATATTGTGATTTAATTAATGTAATTTATTTGGATTAGAATAAATTGAGATATAATTGGAAATCATTAATTTGTAAAATCAATAATTAAAGACTGATCGATTAAGATAAATTAATCAGGAATAAGTGACTTAAGAGAAGTTAATTTATATGAGTAATTAATGAGTAACGTAATTAAAATAAGTAATTAATAAGATTTCTTATCAATTTTGGTTAAGTATAATTAATATCGTGGAATTAATTAAAGTTAACTACTTGATGAAAATTGAAAGGTTAATTAGTCCAAGGTGATTAATTAAGTTGGAAAATGAAGGAATGGCTGATTAATTGATTTGAAAACGAATTAATGATAAATGGAAAGAGATCTAAGTGGTTGAAATTGGAAATTCAATCGAAATTAATTAAATCAAAATTTGTATGTGGTTAAGCTTTGCTGATGAATGATTTAATGGTATTGGATGCTTTGAATGAGTAAATTTCTCTGATTTGAATGTTATGTATTTCAATTGGGAAAATTTTGGTTAGGTTGACCTGAGACTCGGAAGATTGGGGTCGGGTATTAGTAAATACCCGAAACCATTTCAAACCCTTATAGATTGATATGTGAGATCAATAGTCTGGGATGAAGTGATTTAAAGAAATTGGATTATTTTAATCCACACCTTAGACTTTAGAAAATGAATGAGTGGAATAAGTGATGTCTATAATAAATTGTGACGTGTGAAATAAGTGTTGTTTATAGCAAATTGTTAATTTGTTAAATTGATATAAGTTACCCCGGGTTTATATAAGTTGATTACTTGGATATTCCATGTTGATTGGGTTTACTCACGCTGGTTTCCAACCTGACCCTGGTGTTACTTTGGTGTAATGCTCGGGTCAGACCGAGTATTACAGATTTCCAGGTAAGGACGTTCTGGAGCTCAGGAGTCGAGCTGGATGGCAGGAACGTATGGAGTGTTTCCGCTGTGATATATTTTTGTTTATCTGAGATATGTTGAAATTTGTATATATTCAGCGACTGGGTAAATGTGAAACTCTGATGTATATTAAATGTAATCGATAGATACAGTATTTTTTTGTAAACTGTATTTATTTATTATTGTATTATATCCGCTGCGAATGTGAGATGATGATGTTTTCTGTTCTTCTTCTTCTATCTCTTTCTTCTTTTTCATAACTATCTGAAATTTTCGGGTTCGGAAATTCCGGGTCGTTACAGTTGGTATCAGAGCTGAAAGGTTAAGCGAGAACCTTGGCTCTGGTGGGAATTACTCATTTAATAGAGTCTGTAGTACTCTAGAATGAGTTGAATATATTTATATGAGAGCGTACTTGTTATTTTCTTATATAAAGGTTTTGAATGATTTTATATAAAAATATATTTTGATATATAAAGCAATATTTCCTTCCAATAAATATTTAGGTGATTGGTTGTTAAATTGAAATTAAATTAAGAAGTAATATAAAATACAACCTAATTGAAAACTTGAAATTGAAATTAAATTAAGTAACAGAAAATACAACCAAATTAAGATTTAAATTGATTAAATTGGAATTCTAGAATTAGAACTCAAGAATTAAATTGTTTAAAAACTTTGAATGAACAAGGTTAATTTGGTTTAAAAAGTTAAACCAATCTTTGGGAATTTAACTCGAATTTATATAATTCGAGATGGTTAAAATTTGAAGTTGGAATTGAATTCATTTAAATTGAATCCGGTTGGAATTAATTGGATTTGTGATTGAAGATGGATAAGTTTAAAAATTCAAATGGACAATTTGAATTGGATTAAATTGAAGTGATTGGAACTGAAGTGGGTGGTATCAGTCCAAATTGATTGGAATTTGAAATATAGATAGTAAATGTAAT
The DNA here is from genome assembly GCA_030737815.1 of Allium fistulosum. Lineage (NCBI taxonomy): Eukaryota > Viridiplantae > Streptophyta > Magnoliopsida > Asparagales > Amaryllidaceae > Allium > Allium fistulosum. The sequence goes on along the minus strand of CM060904.1, from coordinate 1,241,380,584 downwards.
TTATAAATTGAAATAAATGGGATTATAATTTGAAATAGAATTCCAGAGAATATTTGAAAATAAAGTAAGATGAAAATTCCGGAGTAATGTTTAAATATGAATTGGATGGATTGGAGATTTGAAGATTTTTGGGAAAATTTAAAATTCCTTGGATTGAAGGTGGTTTCCAAAGGTTTGGAGAAATAATAGTATTATTTCAAAAATATTTTTGTGTTGAATTTGCAATCCGGAAGATTTGAAATTAAAAATATTTGGAAATGCTTTTAGTGAGATAAAAGCATTGAACTCTTTTGGTCACTGGAAAATAACGTCGGTGATGACTGCAGCATCGTCGATGTTCATTTTCGAGTTTCTAGAAGAGAAATTGCTAACAAATTGATTTAAATTGGAATTGCTTGTGAACTGGGTTTGGTTTTGAAATTCAAAGAGATAATTGAATTTTCCAAAGAATTTTGGATATAGTTGAATTCTAAGGTGATACTGAAATTTTGGAAATTTGTTTAAACTCTGGAATCTTGATTAAAATGTTTATGGAATAATAAAAATATATTGGCTAAATAAAATGTATAATTTCGAGTTAAAAGTAAAATGTGAATGAAATTGATTATAAATAGAAGTTGTAAAATTGAAGTTATAAATAAAGTCGAGTAAGTAAAAATCAAATGGAATTTGATTTGAAATTTGAAAGAAATTTGAGAATTAATTAAAGTTGAATTGGGAATGAATCAAGTCCAATGGAAATTGGAGTATTTAAATTGGAATTGGGTCAATTTAAATGGAAGTGGAAATTTAAATTGAATTGATGGGAAAGTGGACCGTTTTGACTCTGGACTATCTTCAGTATAAATTGTTTAGTATAAATTCATTTTTCCAAGCTATTAAATATATACAACCTTCCTTCCTTAAGACAAATTATTTTATACTTGTTTTACAATTATTTTTGGAGCTATTTAACCATTTTTCAACTGTTTCTAAACTAATTACTATTTTTCAACTGGTTTATAAATTAATTACTATTTTACGACTATTTTGCAATTATCTAAAATTTCTATAACTATTTAACTATTTTCTAATTATTTTGCAACTAGTTAATTATTTTATGGCTATTTTACAAACTAATAATTATTTTCAACTACTTATCTGTTTTAAAATTTTCAAGCTATTTTCTAAATATAAACCGGTCGGAGTTCAAACTGTTATTGGTTAACTACTCAATTAAGATAAGGATTGAAGTGATAATCCCATGAAATTAAAGCAATTGTGAGTATGTGAATGGAAATTCAAGTGAATGTAAATAGAAAAGGATTTTTGAAAGTGTTTGAAGTATAAAAGGAGTTTTATACAAGCTTGAAAATGATCCAAAGTTTTAAAAATTATATATATCTGTATATATATATATATATAAAGGATCTTATGAGAATTTTGGAAAAGGTTTTGGGAACCTTTGATTTTGAAAGGCTTTTGATTTTTGGGTAAAATCAATGTTGGAATTTGGAAAGGCCTAATTTGTGAATTATCGATTTTGGGAATCGAATTTGTGTAAAGGTACCTATGTGAAATTCATACTAGGTGTATGATTTGAAAATACTATATGTGTATAGTATAAAGTGTTTTGAGATTGGCTCTGGGAAAAAAGGCGCTCCCTTGAAATGAGCTTCTCAGGAGTGCCACTGGGTGGTACTGCCTTGAGCCTCTAAGGGGGAGGTTCTAAATTTGATCCTGTGAGGAGTCCGGACAAAACTAGTTCCTGAGGATTATGAGTAGTGTACCATAGCGAAAGTCGTGTGTGCCGCTGAGAGCCAGCAGTCTGCGTTTGATTTTATATCGGTAGACTGTGACACTATGGTAACATAGCGAAAGTCGTGTGTGCCGCTGAGAGCCAACAGTCTATGTTTGATTTTACATCGGTAGACTGCGACCTATGTAGGAGTGGAGAAGTTTCATTTCGACAACGTAATCGTGAGGCCGCTGAGAGCCTGCAGTTACATGGACTTTTGCTGCGACGGCAACGTAACCCTGGATGTAACTGCGATCTGTCGTGGGTTCTATGGTGTAATCAGTTACATGGACTTTTGCTGCGACGGCAACGTAACCCTGGATGTAACTGTGCCCATAGATGGGTGTGATGATTTCCAGAGCATTCTCACCAAAGATATTTTCAGTAAACTGTTTTCAAAAACTATTTTCGATATTTTCAAGTAAAATTACTTTCGAAGTATTTTCACTGGATGTCGAAAATGAGTCTGCTAAGTACTTATAGATTTTCAGTCCTACGCCTGATCAACGTATGACTAAATTTCTGTGAGAACAAGGATGGACTGGTTGAGACATCGAGTTATAAAAAGTATTTTTTATAAAAAGCTATTTTAATAATATTATTTGAATTCAAAAGCATTTCTAAATTTTAAAATAAAAGTGTTGGATTTTTGGGAAATGAAAGAAACTTCAAATTTGAATTATAAAAACAAATTTGAACTCCGGGAAATTTAATGAAGTAATTTCCTTTGTAATGAAAATTGGAAGTAAGCTAATTAACTAAATAATCAAAGGGAAGAGTATGTTGAGTTAATAATGGAGTTTGAAAATAACTTCGAATGGTAAATAAAATTCGACTTAGATTTGATAATAAATTATAATATAAATGGTTTGAATTGCAAACAAAGCCAAATAAATAGAAATAAATTGAGAATGGCTTTGTATAAATAAAATGAATTCGCGAATGAATTGAGAAGTGAATTAAAACAAAATTTAAGCGGATGGGCTGATTAAATTTAATGAGATTTGATTAAATGAGAATCAAATAGAAGTAAACTTAAGATTGATGTTGGAATAAATTAAAGTAAATTAACTTAAGTTTACAATTTATGATAGCTTGGCTTCGAATAAGGGTAAAAGCCATTAAATAAAAGCTTGGATTGAATTAATTTGCGAATAACTAGTAGTATTCAAGAATGGAATGTGGTGAGCTAAATAAAATGGTTGTGAATAAATTAAAATGGAATGGAATTAAATAAATTAAGTCGGAATCAATTTAAATGGGTTATAACACTTAAGTAATTATTTATTTATTCACATGGACATCATAAATTTGGGTAAAAATGAGCGTCATTTGTTATAAACGAGATTTAATTAAATTCTATGAATTAGTGGACGCAAATATGATTAATTTTTGAATCGTTTGAAGTGAATGTGAGCTTGTTTGGATTAAAAATCAATGGAATATAAGAAATGGAGTTGTAAAACAATTAAACTGGGAAAAATGATATATAGATTGGTGGTAAGCAATTGAATTAGGTTTGAAAACGTATAAATTGCTCGTGTGAATTAATTTGAATGCATTTCTTTTAGTATTAAAGTGTTATAGTTGTTTAAGTAAGGGTTATGTTATAAACTTTATATGTATAGGGTGCTTATATGTTTAAATTGAGATAGTACCGGTACTGGAAGGCCGTTTGGCTGGATTTGGATGCGATAATTGCTAAATAATAAGCCGCTTGCTTTAAAAATGCTAAAAAAAAGGTACGCCTACACAAAAGAATTCAAAATAGGAGATATGAACTGCATATATTGATATGTATTGTGATTTCCGGCCTGAGGCCGATGTATATATATTTGTGCATCCTGCGATATCGCAGAAGCTCCTCCGTACAAAGGAGACTCTGCCAAAATTTTCTGAAAATTTTGAGAGTTAGAAATTTTTGAAATTTTTGGAAAAATTTATGTTAATGACAGATTAGAATTAAATAGATTAGTAAATGAAACTAATATGAATTAGATTTCAATGGAGGATAAAATTCAATATTTAGAATTGAGGACAAATTGAAATCATATGGAAACGGGAGAAACAAATTGATAGAAGTAGATACGAAAACTCTTGTAAGGAAGGGTATAAAATGATTTGTAAAGTTACAATTGGATATTGTTGCTAAGTGGGATATGCAGGTATTAAAGGGAAAAGAAATTGGATTTGATTTCAAAAGATAAATTTGAATTGCCCGACTAAAAGGTTAGTATTTAATTTCTGTATGAAATTGGATTGGGTTTTTGAGCTAGCCACTTGGCTTTTTGTTTTCTTTTTGAGAATTTGGGAGCCTGTAGAGGTCTTTTGTAGTTGTACCGAGCTAGCCGCGCAAAGGAGATGCTGGCAAAATTTTCGGGAATTTTGATAGTTAGAAAAATTTTGGGAAATTTGTTGATAATTTAAAATTTGAGTTTAAATTTAAATATGAATTGTTAAGTAAGTAAATTTGGTTGAAACGTATGAATAAGTTTTGGGAAGTTAGTAGGAATGATAAGGGGTCTTTTATAAAAGATAATTGGTAAGATGTTGAACTGTTGGTTTTGGGGGAAAGGTAAACGGGTATAGTACCATTCTTCCCAACTAGTAATTTCGAGGACGAAATTCTTTTAAGGGGGGAGGAATGTGACGACCCTGAGTTTCTAACAAATTAAAATGGAATAATTAATTGATTTTAAATATTTAAAAGTTAATTTTAACTTGAATTCCATTATTGGTATTTACTTGATAATTAAATTATTGAGTTATATAGTTCGAAATGGGGTAAGATGTTGAATATGGAGTTTTAAGCCTGCTAAAAATAATTTGAAGGCTTATAAAATTTATACTGTTGATACTGAGGATAATAGAATGGATGGAATTTAATTTAAAGGCGATTCGTTCAGTTTTGAAATTTTATCGTTTAAATCGATATTTAAAAATAGCCTTCCGAGGTACAGTATCGGAATTCAACGAAACCAGTTCCAATGGATCCGTAATAGTTAGTTATTATCGGATTTCAAGTTTCGTAGCAATCAGAATTGTCGTTTGACCTTGGCAGCTCAAAACGCTTCGAATCTTTTTTTATCGATTTAATTTGAAATTGATCTTTTACTTCTGTAACTCACACATACAATCAAATTAGCCTCCGAAACGCGTTCCATCGTGTTCGGAATACGGGTAAAACCCTGTAAATGTCTGTCGGAATGTCTGGTTTGAGGTTCGAGATTTCGCGTTATGCAACGAGACGGTTTGAAGTGTTATAATATAATTTAAAATTTAAAAGTACAACAGTCAGAGATATTTTTCCCCAACGCGTACTCGTGAAGCTTCCCAGCTGATATGTTATCTCCCTCTCCTTTGAACGAATCCACAGCCTCATTCGAAAAAAAAAAGTGAGGAAACAAATTTAATGCCGAAGCCTATTCGAAATCTATCTTCAGATGAAAACCCCAAAACAAATCTTTCCTTTCTCTTCCGTAACTCACGCTTTCATTTCCTAACCCTATATCGCGATTTCCAGTAAAAAAAAAAGACGGCGGCGTGGGTTTTATCGAGCATGAACTCGATGGCAACCACAAGGGGTGAGGCGGGCTATTCGACGAGTGCGAGTCGCGATGGGCATGAAGCTGCAGCTCGCGTGCGATGGGGAGGCGACTCGATTTGTCACGAGGCGGCGACTGAGACGGGGAAGCTCGCGCGCGAGGCTAGCAGTGATGTAGGCGGAGCTGGAGCTCGAGATCGCGACGAAGAAGAAAGCGGTCACGAAATCTAGGGCATGGCGTGCGTGAGGGTGAACTCGTATGGAGCAGTGAGCGGGACTGTCGGCTTCGTTACTAGTCGAATTAAGGTAATTCGATTTCCCAATTTAAAGACTTATATGTGGGTGTTCAAGTACCAGTAAAGTAACATATGTTTTATTTGGATTTAAAAGAAAATTCCTTTGTACAGTAACTAATATATATATATCTATATTTTGTGTTTAAGGAATCAGTTTAACATTTAACTATTGGTTTGGAATTAAATTCATTTGTAATTGAAATCATAAATAAGAATTTAATTGTTCGAGTATTAATAAATTATGAAATGTTTATACAAGGTCATAAACTGAAAAGAAGCGAGCGATGTGGAAGTGAATTGCAAAGCAGTAAAAGCAAAGGTGAGTAAATCTCACCCCGTTGGATTTTTTTTATTTAAATTTAAATGGTTAAATTTAATATAATTGATTGAATGATTAAACTGTTTGGATATGCATTATTGATGATATGACATTGGTTTTGGATGATTCGTGTGTTGATTGTTGTTTGACTCGAGACATTCGGGTCTTAAATAGTTAGACTCAAATCATTTAATTTAGTAATTTAAAGTTTGAATTAATTAATTTATTAAGTTTTATCTTAATTGATTAAGTGTAAGTAATCCAGAAAATTTATTGGATGGTTTGTTAAGTAATTACTAAACGTAATTAATAAAATATAATCAATTTGTGTAATTATTCAAGGGATTAAGTAAGATGATTTACTAAGGAGAAATTGATTTAGTAAATGAAGGAAATAAAGGGATAGCTAATTATAGGCGAAGTTAAATCAAGAATTGTTAATATTGTGATTTAATTAATGTAATTTATTTGGATTAGAATAAATTGAGATATAATTGGAAATCATTAATTTGTAAAATCAATAATTAAAGACTGATCGATTAAGATAAATTAATCAGGAATAAGTGACTTAAGAGAAGTTAATTTATATGAGTAATTAATGAGTAACGTAATTAAAATAAGTAATTAATAAGATTTCTTATCAATTTTGGTTAAGTATAATTAATATCGTGGAATTAATTAAAGTTAACTACTTGATGAAAATTGAAAGGTTAATTAGTCCAAGGTGATTAATTAAGTTGGAAAATGAAGGAATGGCTGATTAATTGATTTGAAAACGAATTAATGATAAATGGAAAGAGATCTAAGTGGTTGAAATTGGAAATTCAATCGGAATTAATTAAATCAAAATTTGTATGTGGTTAAGCTTTGCTGATGGTTTATTTAATGGTATTGGATGCTTTGAATGAGTAAATTTCTCTGATTTGAATGTTATGTATTTCAATTGGGAAAATTTTGGTTAGGTTGACCTGAGACTCGGAAGATTGGGGTCGGGTATTAGTAAATACCCGAAACCATTTCAAACCCTTATAGATTGATATGTGAGATCAATAGTCTGGGATGAAGTGATTTAAAGGAATTGGATTATTTTAATCCACACCTTAGACTTTAGAAAATGAATGAGTGGAATAAGTGATGTCTATAATAAATTGTGACGTGTGAAATAAGTGTTGTTTATAGCAAATTGTTAATTTGTTAAATTGATATAAGTTACCCCAGGTTTATATAAGTTGATTACTTGGATATTCCATGTTGATTGGGTTTACTCACGCTGGTTTCCAGCCTGACCTGGGTGTTACTTTGGTGTAATGCTCGGGTCAGACCGAGTATTACAGATTTCCAGGTAAGGACGTTCTGGAGCTCAGGATCGAGCTGGATGGCAGGAACGTATGGAGTGTTTCCGCTGTGATATATTTTTGTTTATCTGAGATATGTTGAAATTTGTATATATTCAGCGACTGGGTAAATGTGAAACTCTGATGTATATTAAATGTAATCGACAGATACAGTATTTTTTTGTAAACTGTATTTATTTATTATTGTATTATATCCGCTGCGAATGTGAGATGATGATGTTTTCTGTTCTTCTTCTTCTATCTCTTTCTTCTTTTTCATAACTATCTGGAATTTTCGGGTTCGGAAATTCCGGGTCGTTACAATCAACATGCACGGCCGCCAGACTTTTGGCAATTATTGCCGCCACCTGAGGTATCGTTGTCATGATCAAAAGGCACCCCTGACCTCGCCTCCTAGAGCCGCGCCCAACACATACGTCCTCATCCAGTGCGTCGCCACCTAGAGATTCCAGGCCGCAGTCGATGTTCGGCCATTGTTCATCAATTTCTGGCAACCACGATCGAATACGGCCGGAGCTAAGCCATTGGATCGTGACTGCTAGGCCTCCTCTACCCACTAGTCGCCTCCAATCGCCATAGAGAAGAAGATCCACCATTAAAACCTCGAGCCCTACAATGGACGTCCGAGGTTCATCCTTGATTTCTAGCCAAACTGAGAATCAATTGCAAAAACGAATTGTAGATCTAGGTTACACTCGTCAAAAGCTTCGAAACGGTATATAGTTTGCTAGGGTTTGGAGAGTTTAAATTTTGGAATTGATTTTGAAATTGGATTGAGGGTTAGCAATTTGATTTTGTTTCTGCCATTGAAGAAGGAACGGATAGAAGTTGATATACGTACATAATAAGAAACTGAAAGGCTACTAGGGTTTGAGGGAAAAGCCTGTTTCGCTTTCGCAATGAAAGTGGGTCATCCAATACATCAAAATAGATGTTTTCGATATTTTTAAACTCAATGGAACAGGTTTCAAGTCCTAATTCCATTGTATGAAGAAGTTAGATTTTAAAATCAGCTTATTTCAAATTGAATTCAATTAAACTAATTTCTACGTGTTTTAAGCCCGCACAATCAAACGACGAGTCTGATCGCTATGAAACTTGAAATCTTGCAATACTTCACCATTACGGATCCGATGAAACTGGTTTCGTCGAAATCCGAGACAGTGGTCAAAATGGCTATTTTCACGTTAATTAAATAAAATTTTATTAAATTAATTAAATCCCCTTTCAAATTCAAATTTAATAACTAACAATTTTATCATTTTTGATTACTTATAAACTTATAATCTTTTAAACGAATTTTCCATGCTAAATCCAATGTTAAATATTTCATTACTTACAGCGTTCAATTTCAATTTCAGTAAATTCATTTGAATATTATTTTAAATTCCAATAAACCCATTTATTTGATTTTCATCTTATTATTAAATCCATTATTACTCTAGATATAATTAACATTGGTTTGCCATTTATTACATCAATATTCTACCGTTATCATTTTAATTCACATTAACTGCAATATTTCGGTAGATTAATTGCAATTGATTTCCAATTTAATTTCAATGGATTAAATAATAGGTGATAAATGACAATTGTTCCCTTTTACTTAACTTAATCACATTTATAAGTTTATTATCTACAACAATTGTTATATCAACTTACACATCACTGATTTGATATCCAATATTAGCATATTCCAATTAATTACATAAAATTTCAACATTAAATACAACATTTGGTTTATTTCCTTATTTATAGTTTATAACCAAATTTTATATTTACAATCATTTCAGTTAATTGAAATTGCATTAAAGTAGTTATCAATTATCTTAAATTAACCCTATTACATTCCATTCTAGTTATTTTCTAATTAATAAATCTTAAATTTTTAAATTTTTCACAACTTCGAATACCAAAACTTATTTATATAATATTTTCATTGTCGAAAATTACGGGTTGTTACACTCTCCCCCACTCAAAACTTGTCGTCCTCGAAAAGGAAAAGAAGGAATTAAGAAACTAATACATTTAATTCAAAGTATTCAATTTATAAACAATTTATTTACATAATTAAATAATTTAAATAAAGTATATCAATTTAAAATAATTAAATCCTTTCATTTTCAAGTTCAATAAAAGTTTGAAAAAACATTTCCACTTTTACAAAAAATTTCTAAGTCCAAAATTCATGGAAAATTTCGGCAGAGTCTCCTTTGTACGAAGAGGTGCGGGAGAAATAATAATATAAAAAATAATCATATATACATCAATTTCAATATAAAATATCCCAAACCACGGGAAAACAATATAATATCACTATAAACCAAAATCCGAAAATGTACCTATTTGTCGGGCAAACAACGCTTATGTATGAAACCAAATGCAGTAGCTATTGCTTTCATAAACCTGTATTTCACTTATATAGTCCAAAAGAGTTAGGATTATGTACAAGAAAAATATTTAGTTGTTTCAATCAATAGCAAACAAACCAACACAACATAACAATAGTCACTTGCAAACAAAACCATAAAATCATCACATGCAATCAAAGTAATCAACCATCCATCCATAACAACCAAAACAAATGGTTTGTTCGGGTTCAGAACCTTTTAATCGTACAAAATGATGAATAACTACTAAGTATACCATACACTCAACATTCTTAGATAAAACTTAATAGATTATTTATACATCTATATACAATTAGAAGTTTCCTTTCCTAACCATCCCATAAGCCAAAACAAACAAGAATTCCAAATAATATTTAAGTTTATTTCTATTAATCTCGTTTCATATCATTTACTGTTCATTTTTCCATTATTTCTTTCAATCATACAATGATCATTTTCCTTAATTTACATTTATTACTTACAAAATTCATTTCCCACTCATTCATACAATGCCATTTTCTCTTTTCATTTCTTTACATTCATTGCTTACATAAGTTATTTTTATTTCAATTATTAGATTATCCATTATTATGTTAGTCTCTTTATAATTTAATTCACCATTAATAGATTATTTCTTTTTCACATTCATTTCTTCCATATATAGTATTATTGAATATAAAATCCATTTCTACATCATTTCAACATTTTCTGAGGTTATAATCATTCAATTAATATAGTACCCACTTCTACTATTTAATTCAATTATAAATAGCTTCAAACATTAACTTAGGTTTATAATCATTTACTTACAGTATTCCTGTTAAGTTCAATTTCTAGCATTTCAATTTATTAACTTAAGTTCATAACATTTTATAACATCAGAATTCTTATTAATAGGAAAATTCCGTCGAACACTTTCATTACTAAAGTTTTACTTGTATAATATTCTATTACATATTTCTATTTAACATTTCAACCTTTTAACATTCTGGTAAGTTATATATATGTCTTTTAGGATGTAATTGAATGTTACACAAGTTTATTTTATTCACTTTAGTTAACAAAATGTTCAATAATTACATCTTATTTTTTTTCATATCTACAAGTTACAAACTTTCAATTTCTTATATATTTCTTTAATCACTTAGCCTCAAATTCCTATTTTTCTCATTTCGGTAGTTTCCAATTATTAATATAGTCAATATTTCATTCGTTGCAACAATTGAAAGCTACTAATTATCAAAAAGTTTTAAGAACTAAATCCTCGATTCATTTCAGTCATTTTGAAAATAATATATATACTTTTATATCCTTTATAGATCAAATCATATTCAAGAATTCAAAATTAAGATTTATTCATCAAAACAGATATGTAGTAAAACTACTACAGCAGTCTTCCCACTTTGAAACTCGAAAATGAACGTCGATGATGCCTGCACTCATCACCGAAATTATTTTCCAATGACAGAGAGGGGAGTACATAACTAATTTCCTTTAAAAGTTCTTTTTAAAACTTTCTTTCAAATCACATTGAAATATTCATATCTGAAAATACTTATAGATACTACTAATATTATATTCCAAAATATTTTGAAACAAAATTTTCAAAATCCCGGAACTTAAGTTTTAAATTTCCAATTTATATTCATTTTATTTACAGTCCCATTTTTTTGCAACTAATATTTATAAATTTCACTTCCTAACTAACAACCAAACATATCACATACAATTATATACATTTATAAAAATTTTCTTTTATATACAAAATATAATACTAGGCAAAATTATTTCATTTACCTATATTTCAAAACAATATTGTATCGGTCTGCCCTATTAAGTGTTTAGAAATCCCTATCGATGTCATAGCGTCCTATGTACCGATCAGAATTTATAAATACTAAATAGAACAAATTAACACAATATAAAAATATTTTCATAACACTAACAAGTACGCTCTCTCATATATACACACTCAACGACTCATTCTAGGGTATTACTACCCTATCTTAATGAGTCAGACCCCACAAAGCTAAGGTTATTGCTAAACCAAAGCTCTGATACCAAATGTAACGACCCACCATTTTGGACTATTTAAATCAATGATAAACAACACACGTCAGACTCAAACCATTCAAAAGGGAGGATTGTTATGGGGTAAATAAGAAAAAGCAAAGAAAGAAAGAAAAACAAACACAGAATCTCATAGCGGAATGACAAAATATAATAATCAAATAAACAGTTCATGAAGCTGTTTTACAAATAACATTTGATTACACCTTTACAATACATATTAGAGTTACATACAACAGGAATGAATAAATAAATGCAGCGGAACAACATGATGTAGTGGAATAAATATAATAAATAATAATAATATACAAATCTTCGTCTTCATCCTCCAGAAAAGCAGTCTTCGATACACTGAAAAGCTCAGACTGACCCGAGCATAATGAAAAGACAAAACACTCGAGTTGGAACTAAAAGATATTATGTAAGTTAAATCAACATTAAATATATATGAGTGTAACGGCGTCGGAGATGTTTACGGGGTTTGACATCTCCTACCCAGTGTCTAACGTGCTTGCAATAACTTAAAAGATGTTCGAGAATACATCTCCTAAGGATCCGTTAAACTATCTACATACATAGTACAATACGCTATTAAAATAATGTCTATAGTAAAGTAAAGTATTAAGATAGTGTTAAGGTGTTACCCATATCCCCATTAACAAATTTTTATATATTCCCGTAGTCTATACAGCACCATAATTCCTCCGTAAACTGGAGGGCTATCAAAGGGCACTCCATAGGTACGGTACAAACCAAACTCGTAGTGGGCGCGATAAGGCATGTGACAAGGCACGCGAGGCAATGCCCAGGGTAGCATACTACCGTTTTGCGGATCCAGACTGGTGGTAACGCATAGCAGCTACTACCGCCCACCTCGGAACACACTCCCAAAATCAAATCGAGGGGTGGCCACAAAATCAATCACAAAGTCATAATATGGTATCGAAGTAATGTGTCCGATCAGAGTTGCGACCTCACTTGGCCCGGCATGGCTCCTGTTTTAGCCACATAAAGATGACTCGAGGAAGTCAGGGCTACGTTAATACCTCATACAGAATGTAACGACCCGTATTTTTACGGATCGAAACATCGTAGAACAGTTGACAATTGGTCACATTTGTTGATAAGTCGTCTAGAGTCTAAGTCTTAGGTCGTAGGAAGGTTTGAAGCGACCTGGGCAATGGAATAAATCATTGGGAAATTAGGTCGTATGGGGTGGCTTAGGTCGAGTGACCGACTTAGGAAGTGTACGACTTAAGATATTGAGACGACTTAGGATAATAGACGACTTAAGGTTAGGACCGACCTAAGAAGACTGACCGAGTTAAGATTTTGAGCGAGCTAAGGGATAGGTCGGCAGCGACCTAAGGAGAACCAGTATTTAGCATGGTTAGGTCGTAGACGATCTAAGAGTTAGGTTGTAAGATTGTATGTTGAGGCTTAGGTCGTAGCTGACTTAAGGAAATAGGCGACGACCTAAGGAGGCTGGGATAGTAGTAAACGACCTAAGTAGGATAAGTCGTAGAAGACTTAGGAGTTAGGTCGTAAGAGGTTAAGTCATGTCCCAATTAGATCGTGTGTATAACTAGGTCGTTAGACAACCTAAGGGGTTAGGTCGTAGCCTGGTTAAGATAGTATGTCGCGTGTGTGTTAGGTCGCGCCTGTTGCTAAGTCGGTAGGTCGCATGAGTGTTAGGTCAGAGCTATTGCTAAGTCGTAGGTCGTAACCTCTTTAAGTCATGGGATGGATTGTCTCACTAAGTCGTAAGTCGAATGAAGGCACTGATCTGTTATGTGTTAAGTCGTGACCGACTTAGGAGTTTGGCTGCTATGTCGTTAGGTCGGAGGATGAAGAGCTTTGATAGGTCGTAGAAGCGCTTGGGTGTTAAGTCGTTAGGTTGCTAAGCGCTTAAGTGTTAGGTCGTAGAGACTTGGGGTTGTTGAGTTGGAGGTTGTTAGGTCGAAGACTTTAGGTCGGTGGGGATTCGTTAGGTCGTAGGTCGTAGGTCGTGGCTCTATAGGTCGTGGACGACCTAATTCCGGGTGACGACTTAGGAGGATTTCAGCTATAAATACTCGTCCATTTCTCACTTTTTGGGATCCGGATTTCGAAGCGACGAAGTGCTGCCATTTTGAGAGCTCGACTTCTACACTTCTTCACTTCTTTTCTCCACTCTAATCTAGTGATTCCTTCCATCCATATTGAAGATCAAATCGAAGATCGAAGAGCTTAGATTGAAGATCTACATTCTTCGAAGAGAGATTTCATCATTTGAAGCGGATTTGTGATAGATCGAGTTAGATCCTTCGCTGTCCAGATTTGAAGCGTGTTGATTTGGAGTTGTTTAGGTGATTTGGTGAGTGGTGATTATCTCTCACACGGATCCAAAGGAGTATATCGGATCGTTGGCTTGATTTGGTGTTAAAATAGTGATTTCCATGCATTTTCCCAATCATATGTGTAGATCCATATAGATTCATTGTTCATGATGATTTGACATCCATTTTTACCACATGTTAACCTATGAAAGTTCATTCATCAAGATTATAGAGATATTGTTCATGTTTTCATGCTTATTAGACTTTCAACTCTTTAATTACGAAATTGCCATTATTGATATAATTGTCTACTTAGATCATATTTGAATGCTTGATTTTTTGGATTAATGTTTTACTTGATTGATTGCTATGAATTAGATGATTGATGATTTGATTTAGACCGAAGATGATTCGAAAGCTAAGATAAAGGCTCTTGAATTTGGAAAGCTGCTTGTGGCATACGTAGCGGATGATGAAGCTCTTATGCATAGATTTGATGATGATGTTGAGATGAGGCTTTGCGAGGATGTGATGAAGCGAAGCATGATATGAGATAGTCTTGGTCTAATCCAGACGGGATCATTCCAAGCAGGTTGATAACTCGGTGAAATGGTTCGAGTTAGAGGATAATGGATTGCTCGAGAGGCGCTTGAGCTAGTATGGAAATAGTCGTCAAGGAGGATGACTAGAAGGCAGAGATCTCATCGTTGTTGAAGGTTCTAGCATGCTCAAAGCAAGAGTATGTTGGGCAGATTCGATAGTCCCTGAAGGCTACAGATTGGTAGTCAAGTACTCTGGGCAGATTCGATAGTCCTAGGCACGGGTCACGATGACGTGCGGGAGTTATGTCTAGAACCGGGGTTTCCATTAGCCCTTGACGGATGGCTGAAAGAATGTGCCGGTCATTCAATTAACGGTGATACCGAAGCAATGATAACAGTGATAGCCAGAGTCATGGATGTTTGGTTGTACCATCATTCGGTCTCAAGAGTAGTGTTTTCTGGGTGCTTATCTGATCTTGGTTTAGGCCTTGGGGGTTTGTGCTTGGAAAACATCGCCCTTGACTCGAGTGATAATTACTTTACTTTAAATTGTATGCTCTGCTATGTTTGCTTCTGCTTAGTGTGTGTCTGGGGGCTATCACTGTAGAAAGAGGTTGGAGTGGGAGGGTTGTATTCCTATTCCTTTTCCTTTATGCTCTTTTGGTATGTTGTTAGTTAATTTACCGCTCACTAAGACTGTTGTCTGACTCAAGGCTTTATGTTTTAATTCTTATTGCCTTGGGCTGTTCGTCCATTTTGGGACGGGCAGACTAGGTAGCAGGTGACAGGTGCTATTCTTGCTTCTCACGATGCTGATATCGAAGATGAGCTGGAGGGTTGCATATTATCTTCTTATATGTACTGGATGTTCCGCTGTTTGTATATTCTCTGAGTGTTATGTAGTGAGGCTTGATGTATTGACTATTCTGATGATTGTATTCAACTATTATGAAGTTTTATTGATGAGATTCTATTCTATGAAGCTTCACTATATATATGTTCTATTGTATTTTGTCCATGCGCTGTGAGTAATACGATAGATTCTGTAATTTTAATTTACCCTGGCAATCATCCATGGTCGCCTGGCACACTTTACAGCGCACTATCTCTAGGTTCAGTGCAGGGGTCATGGGCGGTCGTCTCATTTGGTATCAGAGCCTTGGTTAATCGATTTTACCCAACGCTCGCTGACGTAACTACGTATGAGAGACGTAATTGTATTTTGATGGATGATTACTATATATATATTATAGTAGCTTAGTAGAGTTTGAGTCCTTTATGCAGTTGTTTCTCTAGGTGTTCTAATCATTCCTTTTTATAGATATTGAGAATGAGGCGAAGAGGGAGACTAGCTGCTAGGGAAGGCCGTGCTACTGAGGGGGCTGCTGATTATGCTGCTATGTTCGAAGCTATGATGACTTCGATCATGAGAAGGATACCAGTCCCGGGGGCAGCAGTTGATGTTGGAGTTCAAGTCCAAACTCCAAAACCAGTGGATTTTGCTAAGTTGTGCAAAGACTATACTACTCTTGGTGGGAAGGTTTTCTTGGGGACAGAATCAACTATTGAGGTCCAGAGATGGATAGATACTTGTAGAAGGATTTTTGGTGATTTGGGAATTGAGGATGCAACTAAGAGGAAGTTGGCATCAAGACAGCTTCAAGGGAGAGCCTCTGATTGGTGGAACTCTATCACCATCAATACTCTGGAGGAAGAGATTACTTGGGAGCAATTCCAAGTCAGATTTGAAGCTAAGTTCATTTCCACTGCTCAAAAGTCTGTTCTGTTCAAGAAGTTTGTGGAGCTCAAGCAGGGAGGAAGACTAGTTCTTGAGTATGTTTCTGAGTTTGAAGCTTTGTCCAAGTATGCCCGGTCGTATATTGAATCTGCATACCAGAAGAATGAGAAGTTTGTGACAGGCTTGGACAGTTATCTTGGGAGACAGTTGGTGGATCATTTGGACGATTCATTTGAGAAGCTTGTGGAGAAAGCTCTCAGGCATGAGAGTATGTTTCCTAAGGAAGGATCTGTTGTTGCTGTGACCAGGGGAGAGTCTAAACCACAGCAGGGTGGAAACAGGAAGAGGAAGCAGCAACAGCAGAAGGGTAATGATGGTCAGAAGAAGCTGAAGGGCGAAGTGACCTGCTACAACTGTCAGCAGAAGGGCCATTTCTCCAAGGATTGTAAGAATCCGAGGGTGCCGATGAAGTGTCACAACTGTGACAAGCCGGGGCATATCAGGAAGAATTGTCCAGAACCGCGGAGGGACAAGCAGATTGTGCAAGCTTATGCTTTGGGAGCTGTCCCATCATCTTCGAAAGCTCCTACCACTGAAGAGAAAGGAAAGAGTGTGGTGGTTCAAGGTACTCTTTCCATATGTGGTGTTCCAGTTAGAGTTCTGTTTGATACTGGGGCGTCGCATTCGTTTGTTCGTAATGAACTTGTAGGCCGGTTGGGTTTAGAACCGGATATTGTCTATAGGCCATTGGTTGTGACTAATCCAGTTGGGGGTTCGTCTTGTTTGTGTATGCTATGCCGTGGTCTGATTGTATCGAGTCATGATTGCTCTTTTGTTTGTGATTGTTTTGTTCTGAACTTTGCGGGGTTCGGAATTATTTTGGGTATGGACTGGCTTAGGAAATATGCGGCAAAGGTTGATTGTGAGAGGTTGGAGGTGACAGTCGAGAATGTGGAGGGGCGAAAGATTGTGATATGATGTAAGCATGAAGAAGGCATCTTCATGAGCTTCATGTATTCGCTGGTTGTTCCACGGGATGGACTGTCATCGTTGCCAATCGTTAATGGATTCGAGGATGTCTTTGACGAGGTCAAAGGGTTACCGCCGCATAGAGAGATTGGGTTTCGTATAGATCTAGTTGAAGGAGCCAGACCTGTTGTGATGCCTCTTAGGCAGATGGTGCCTAGGGAACAACATGAGTTGAGGGTGCAGGTTGATGATCTTTTGCAGAAAGGATTCATTCGGCGTAGTGTATCTGAATGGGGTGCAGCAGTTGTGTTTGTAACCAAGACAGATGGGTCATTGAGATTGTCTGTGGATTATCGTGAGCTGAATAAGGTGACTAAGAAGAACAAGTATCCATTGCCGAGAATAGATGACTTGTTTGATCAGCTTCACGAAGCTAAGGTATTTTCTCAGTTGGATTTAGCAACGGGATTTCACCGGTTGAGAGTGGCTAAGGATAGTGTGTCGAAGACTGCTTTTAGGACACCATCTGGTTTCTTTGAGTGGCTGGTAATGCAGTTTGGATTGACTAACGCGCCAGCATATTTTGTGGATCTTATGAATAGAGTGTTCAGAGATCAGTTGAGTAAGTTCGTGCTAGTGTTCGTGGATGATATTCTGATTTATTCCAGAACTGAGGAAGAGCACAAGACGCACTTGCGAATTGTTTTGGAAATCTTACGGAAACATCAACTGAAGGCTAAGTTTTCGAAGTGTCACTTCTGGAAGAGTGAAGTGAGGTTCTTAGGCCATGTTATTTCTGGAAATGGAATAGCGGTTGATCCCGCTAAGGTGGCAGCAATCCAGGATTGGGTTAGACCTAAGAATGCATCGGATGTGAGAAGTTTTCTTGGATTAGCAGGATACTATCGTCGATTTATCAAGGATTTTTCCAAGATAGCTGCACCGTTAACAGGATTGACGAAGAAGAACCAAGTGTTCAGATGGGAAGCTAAGTGTGAGCAAGCTTTCGGAATCCTGAAAGAGCGATTGATGAGTGCTCCTGTTTTGACTATTCCAAGTGGGAATGATGAGATGGTGGTTTACACCGACACATGTGGTACTGGACTTGGAGCAGTGCTGATGCAGAAGGATAAATTTGTTGCGTATGCAAGTCGACAACTGAATCCGCATGAAAGGAATTACCCGACTCATGATTTGGAGTTAGCGGCGATTGTTTTTGCTCTGAAGATGTGGAGACATTATCTACTGGGAGTTCGATTCGAGTTGTTTACAGATCATAAGTCGTTGAAGTATCTTTTCTCCCAAAAGGATTTAAATCTTCGGCAGCAACGGTGGCTAGAGTTTTTGGCATCATATGATTTTGGTATAGCTTATACTCCGGGAAAAGGTAACGCAATGGCAGATGCGTTAAGTCGAAGACATGCAGGATTGGGAGCCATGTTTTCAGAATGGAAGAATCTCGAGTATTTAGCTGGATTTGACTTCAGGCCCAGATGCGAATTGGAACCTGAGATGTTGGCAAACTTATCGATAAGACCGACTCTTGTGGAAAGGATTGGCGAGAGTCAAAAGCGAGATGATAAGATTGTCAAGATTATCCATGAATTGGAATCTGGATTGGATCCAGAAAAGGATAAAGGATTCGAGGTCGATCGAGAGGGTTGGCTTCGGAAGCAAGGACGACTAGTTGTTCCCGATATAGATGAATTGAGGAGTGAAGTTCTGAAGGAAAGTCATCACTCAAAGTTGACAATTCATCCAGGTGGAAATAAGATGTATCGGGATATGAAGAGAACCTATTACTGGGAAGGCATGAAGAAGGATGTTGGAAATTTTATTTCCAAGTGTATGAACTGCCAGTTGGTAAAAGCCGAGCAGAAGAAGCCAAGTGGATTGCTTCAGCCATTAGAAGTTCCTACATGGAAGTGGGAGAAAGTATCGATGGATTTTATTGATGGGTTACCTAGAACAAGAACGGGAAATGAAGGGATTTGGGTCATTGTAGATCGTTTGACTAAGAGTGCAAGATTTATTCATGTTCGATCGACTAGGACTGCATCAAAGTTGGCTGAGTTGTATGTTAAGTGGATAGTTTGATTCCATGGTATTCCGAAGAGTATAGTGAGCGATCGAGACCCATTATTCACTAGTGGATTTTGGAAGAGCTTCCAGGAAGTTTTGGGAACCGAGTTGTGTTTGAGTACAGCTTATCACCCTCAAACAGATGGTCAGACAGAGAGAGTCAACCGAGTTTTGAAAGATCTCCTCAGAGCTTGTGTTTTGGATTTCGGAGGATCATGGGAAGATCACCTTCATTTGGTGGAATTTGCATACAACAATAGTTACCAGTCAAGCATTGGTATGGCACCGTATGAGGCATTGTATGGAAGACCGTGTAACTCTCCGACATGTTGGTTAGAGACAGGAGAAAAGCTGATACTTGGGCCAGAGATGATTCGACAGACTTTGGATTGCATAGAGATCATTCGGCAACGAATGAAAGTAGCCCAAGACCGTCAGAAGAGTTATGCCGATAAGCGTCGTAAGGATTTGGAGTTCGACGTAGGTGATATGGTTTTTGTGAAGGTTTCTCCACTGAGGAATGTTATTCGATTTGGGAAGAAAGGAAAATTGACTCCGAGATTTGTTGGACCATTTCCGATCAACGAGCGAATTGGAAAGCTCGCCTATAGATTGGAGTTACTTGAGAAGATGTCGAGTGTGCACAATGTTTTTCATATATCATATCTACGGAAGTATGTGCACGACTCGAATACAGTGGTTTCTGCTGATAGCTGTGAAGATTTCGAAGTTGATCCAGTCGATAAGAGACCTCGTAAGCCGCTTCGTGTTGTGGAAACCGACAAGAAACAGCTTAGGAGGAAGATAGTTAAGTTGCTCAAGATACAATGGAGTGATGATGATAACGACTGTACGTAGGAGGTGGAAGAGAGGATGAAGGCAGCTCATCCTGAACTCTTCAAGGTATGGCCCTAAGGTGTCGTGTCATCTAATGACATTGTAACTTGTTCTAAGTCTTAGAATTCTGCATGCTAAGCTAGAATTAGATGCATGGTTTGTTGATTGCTATGGATGGTAGGCATGCAGAATAGTCATTGATTGCTCTGTTTGTTTGAAATTTCGGGGGTGAAATTCCTAAGGGGGAGAGAATGTAACGACCCGTATTTTTGCGGATCGAAACATCGTAGAACAGTTGACAATTGGTCACATTTGTTGATAAGTCGTCTAGAGTCTAAGTCTTAGGTCGTAGGAAGGTTTGAAGCGACCTAGGCATTGGAATAAATTGTTGGGAAATTAGGTCGTATGGGGTGGCTTAGGTCGAGTGACCGACTTAGGAAGTGTACGACTTAAGATATTGAGATGACTTAGGATAGTAGACGACTTAAGGTTAGGACCGACCTAAGAAGACTGACCGAGTTAAGATTTTGAGCGAGCTAAGGGATAGGTCGGTAGCGACCTAAGGAGAACCAGTATTTAGCATGGTTAGGTCGTAGATGACCTAAGAGTTAGGTCGTAAGATTGTATGTTGAGGCTTAGGCCGTAGCTGACTTAAGGAAATAGGCGACGACCTAAGGAGGCTGGGATAGTAGTAAACGACCTAAGTAGGATAAGTCGTAGAAGACTTAGGAGTTAGGTCGTAAGAGGTTAAGTCGTGTCCCAGTTAGATCGTGTGTATAGCTAGGTCGTTAGACGACCTAAGGGGTTAGGTCGTAGCCTGGTTAAGATAGTATGTCGCGTGTGTGTTAGGTCGCGCCTGTTGCTAAGTCGGTAGGTCGCATGAGTGTTAGGTCGGAGCTATTGCTAAGTCGTAGGTCGTAACCTCTTTAAGTCGTGGGATGGATTGTCTCACTAAGTCGTAAGTCGAATGAAGGCACTGATCTGTTATGTGTTAAGTCGTGACCGACTTAGGAGTTTGGCTGCTATGTCGTTAGGTCGGAGGATGAAGAGCTTTGATAGGTCGTAGAAGCGCTTGGGTGTTAAGTCGTTAGGTTGCTAAGCGCTTAAGTGTTAGGTCGTAGAGACTTGGGGTTGTTGAGTCGGAGGTTGTTAGGTCAAAGACTTTAGGTCGGTGGGGATTCGTTAGGTCATAGGTCGTGGCTCTATAGGTCGTGGACGACCTAATTCCGGGTGACGACTTAGGAGGATTTCAGCTATAAATACTCGTCCATTTCTCACTTTTTGGGATCCAGATTTTGAAGCGACGAAGTGCTGCCATTTTGAGAGCTCGACTTCTACACTTCTTCACTTCTTTTCTCCAATCTAATCTAGTGATTCCTTCCATCCATATTGAAGATCAAATCGAAGATCGAAGAGCTTAGATTGAAGATCTACATTCTTCGAAGAGAGATTTCATCATTTGAAGCGGATTTGTGATAGATCGAGTTAGATCCTTCGCTGTCCAGATTTGAAGCGTGTTGATTTGGAGTTGTTTAGGTGATTTGGTGAGTGGTGATTATCTCTCACACGGATCCAAAGGAGTATATCGGATCGTTGGCTTGATTTGGTGTTAAAATAGTGATTTCCATGCATTTTCCCAATCATATGTGTAGATCCATATAGATTCATTGTTCATGATGATTTGACATCCATTTTTACCACATGTTAACCTATGCAAGTTCATTCATCAAGATTATAGAGATATTGTTCATGTTTTCATGCTTATTAGACTTTCAACTCTTTAATTACGAAATTGCCATTATTGATATAATTGTCTACTTAGATCATATTTGAATGCTTGATTGCTTGGATTAATGTTTGACTTGATTGATTGCTATGAATTAGATGATTGATGATTTGATTTAGACCGAAGATGATTCGAAAGCTAAGAGAAAGGCTCTTGAATTTGGAAAGCTGCTTGTGGCATCACTACTAGAAAACACTGCAGTTTCCTACACAAAATTTCCGACGTCTTCCCTACGCCAAAAGGCGGGGCGTAGGGTAGGCGTAGGAAACTGGTAGAAAGAGGTAAAGGCGTAGGGAAAACGTAAGGAAATTTCCTACGCTTCTCCTACGCCAAATTCAACACGTAGAAAAAAAATCGAGGTGTAAGTAAGGTGTAGGAAATCGTCTACACTAAAATGATACTGTAGAAAAGACGTAGATAATTTCCTATGCCATTTCCACGCCTTTGTTAATTTTATACAATTCCACATTGGCGTAGGGAAGACGTAGGAAATTTCCTACGCCGTCCCTACACATTCAATTTTTTTTTTCCGTTAACCCCCTTTACTTCCTTCTCCTACCCTCAGTTTTTCACGAATAAAAAAAAACCCGATGCTTGAACCCAAAAAAACTAGGGTTTCAAAAATCAACGCCTTCTAAATAATCATCGCTGCATACTCGGCTATTCCATCAGCCATCGTCGCTTCATCCTTGCCTCCTACGCAATATTTTCTACTATTGGTTTGAAGTCCTGCTACAGTCTCTTTATCTGCCACTGCTAATTAGGTATGCGAATTTCTTGTTCTGAGTTGTCTAATTTTCTAAAATTGAGTCCTGCTATAGTCTCTTTCAGCATAGGTTATCTAATTAGATATTCAAACACGGTTATCTACTAAAAAACTAATAGTTAGTGCATAGGTGTAGATATTCAAACACGGTTATCTACTAAACAACTAATAGTTAGTGTAGCATTCTTTCAGCATGATTATTACATGATCTAGATGTAGCCCTTTATAATATGGTTCCTAAAATACCGTGTGCATCTTTTACTTTGTTGGTGAGTAATTAGATTTGCAGAATCTATTTGTTACACTCTTTGATGTTCTTATATAGTCGTTGTTTCACATATATGGTCTATGGTTTGGAAAAAGAATTTGCTTACATCCGTAGTAAGCCTCAAATGCAGATATTAAAAAGGAGATCTAACTAGTCCTATGATTCTTAACTAAAATTATTTTCAAACCAGATTTTTATTTTTACATGTAACACTCTTTGACTCAATCAGATATATCAACTTGTCCAACAAATTATTGTGGATTCTTAACTATAGTCTTGCATTTTTCATTTATATTCGATGTTGTAACCATAGATGAACTCATGAAGATCATTAAAGTAGAAAATATTCTTGCTTGACCTTCAAAACTGAAATAGTGCTTCACTTTCTACAGTTTTCTGATTTGAAAAATTACTCTAAACCTTGCGATGATCAGATTTTGATGCAATTCTATCAGGATTTAATTGCACAAAATTTAACAAATGTTAAAAGGGTTGTAGAAGCCTTTTCCCAAGCTAAAACATCACCCGAGTCATTTAGGGTTAATTTGAACAAAAATATATGCAAGCATACAAAGCGCGGGTGATATTAATTTTCAAAGACACAAACCCATCAACAAACCAATAAATAAGATATTTCAACCCATCTATCTTTTTTTATTCTTTCTTAAACAATGGTTAAAATTAATTTAATAGAATAATTTAAATTTAAAATGAAGCCTTGATATTTATGACAATCTTTTTTATGTTTGTGACGAGAAGAGAACTTTAAATTGTTGGTTTTCCTTAAGGCTTGCAGTAGTTGTTTAGGACTTTTATATAGAGACAGTGATGGCTGTAGCAGAAGTTCATTTAAATCTACTTTTATATAGAGACAGTGTGCAGTAAGGTGTATAGGTTGAGTAGCAGCTTTGAGATGGTTGAGTGTCGCGAAGTGAAATTGTTGTATGGCAAGTGAGGAAGTAAGGTGGTGAAGTAATGGTTGCAGTGCAGAATTGTATATGGTGAAGGCTGTATAGTTGTATGCACTGTTCGTAGGAGGTGATTCCGGTGAAGTGTAGTATGCAGAGGCAATTGAAGATGTAGCAGTGGGAAGAATGGAAGAAGTTATTATTGTGTGTACTGTGAGTTTCAACGATCACTGCTCCCCCTTCACCCGGGATTTTATCGAACAAAAGGAGGTTGTTGCTACGAGTAGTTTGAGCAAAAACGAAGTATTTATGTTTTTGTTCTTGTATTTGAAAAATCACAAATACAGGCACAATATCAAGCTAGAATTGAAGAATTGAAAAGTCAGGGCACAGTAATTTCGTATGATGTCAAGGAAGAAGTATTCGACAAGCTTACCGGTGCTATAGCTAAAAGAAAGGACCGTAGGCCATATTATGGCAATATCCCTGGAGTAAGTATTTAAACTTTCAACAAAACATTATTTTAATTAGTTTAAAATGCAGAAATTGATGCAATATTTGATAAAATGCAGAAATACAAAGACGCCACTTATAGCATCAATATGGGAGAAGCACAAACTAGAGCCAAACTAGAGGAAAAGGTAGAGCGTCAAGAAGGGGAGATTCAAATGCTAAAGATGTAGTATGAACAACTCACCGAGATGCTTCGACAGCGATTTGAGGAAGAGCCGAATGATCGTCGTGAGGGATGAGGGTATTGAAAACTTTTTAATGGTATTTGTATGATGTCATGTATCATGAACATATTATCATATTATTTTAACATGTAGGAACTTGATTAATATTGTTTGACTTTGTAATATGAATGAGATATTTGTTTTTTGAATTAAAGATGAATGGTTTGACGTTAATCTTTTTGTTGGAATGTGTATATATATAAAATAAGTTGATTTTAGTTTCTATTTAATGTGGTGAAATGAAATAGAAGAGTAATATATCAAAATTGCTTTAGAAAAGACGTAGGGAAGGTGTAGGGAAGGCGTAGGTATATGAAATATTAATATAGCAAAAAGTCGTGTGTATGGCGTAGGGAAAACGTAGCAAAACTGGGCGTAGGGAAGACGTAGGTAAACAAATGACGTAGGAAAGGCGTAAGCACTTAAAGAAGTAAAAATGTCGTAACAAAACTGTAGGTACAACATGGCGTGGGGAAGGCGTAAGAAAATTATGGCGTAGGAAAGGCGTAGGAAACAACCCAACGGATGGCGTAGGTAAAGCGTAGGTATTTTATTAGCTACGCAAGTTTTACCCACGCCAAAATTGGCGTAGGTGTTACGTAGTTAATGCATTTACCTACGCCCCGCCTACGCTAATTTGGCGTAGGTAAACCGCAGTTTTCTTGTAGTGCATACGTAGTAGATGATGAAGCTCTTATGCATAGATTTGATGATGATGTTGAGATGAGGCTTTGCAAGGATGTGATGAAGCGAAGCATGATATGAGATAGTCTTGGTCTAATCCAGACGAGATCATTCCAAGCAGGTTGATAACTCGGTGAAATGGTTCGAGTTAGAGGATAATGGATTGCTCGAGAGGCGCTTGAGCTAGTATGGAAATAGTCGTCAAGGAGGATGACTAGAAGGCAGAGATCCCATCGTTGTTGAAGGTTCTAGCATGCTCAAAGCAAGAGTACGTTGGGCAGATTCGATAGTCCCTGAAGGCTACAGATTGGTAGTCAAGTACTCTGGGCAGATTCGATAGTCCTAGGCACGGGTCACGATGACGTGCGGGAGTTATGTCTAGAACCGGGGTTTCCATTAGCCCTTGACGAACGGATGAAAGAATGTGTCGGTCATTTAATTAACGGTGATATCGAAGCAATGATAACAGTGATAGCCAGAGTCATGGATGTTTGGTTGTACCGTCATTCGGTCTCAAGAGCAGTGTTTTCTGGGTGCTTATCTGATCTTGGTTTAGGCCTTGGGGGTTTGTGCTTGGAAAACATCGCCCTTGACTCGAGTGATAATTACTTTACTTTAAATTGTATGCTCTGCTATGTTTGCTTCTGCTTAGTGTGTGTCTGAGGGCTATCACTGTAGAAAGAGGTTGGAGTGGGAGCGTTATATTCCTATTCCTTTTCCTTTATGCTCTTTTGGTATGTTGTTAGTTAATTTACCGCTCACTAAGACTGTTGTCTGACTCAAGGCTTTATGTTTTAATTCTTATTGCCTTGGGCTGTTCGTCCATTTTGGGACGGGCAGACTAGGTAGCAGGTGACAGGTGCTATTCTTGCTTCTCACGATGCTGATATCGAAGACGAGCTGGAGGGTTGCATATTATCTTCTTATATGTACTGGATGTTCCGCTGTTTGTATATTCTCTGAGTGTTATGTAGTGAGGCTTGATGTATTGACTATTCTGATGATTGTATTCAACTATTATGAAGTTTTATTGATGAGATTCTATTCTATGAAGCTTCACTATATATATGTTCTATTGTATTTTTTCCATGCGCTGTGAGTAATACGATAGATTCTGTAATTTTAATTTACCCTGGCAATCGTCCATGGTCGCCTGGCACACTTTACAGCGCACTATCTCTAGGTTCAGTGCAGGGGTCATGGGCGGTCGTCTCACAGAATCGTTCGCCAAACCATCCTACTTCATTCTGGAATCTCCACCACGTGCACAGTTGTTAAAGTGGTTTTCGGTATTGGCAAAGAGTATGACAATATCTGATCCCGGTCTCTTTAACAACCAAACGCTTATTACACACCATATGGTTCTTTTACATTTTCAAAACCAATTCATAATTGATATCAAAATATCATATTATCAAAATCATACCACTTTCGATATCATATTCATTTTCGAAATCATGTCACTTCCGAAATCATATTCATTTTCGAAATTATATCACTTTCGAAATCATATCCACAAAATAGATTAAAACCCCCATTTCAAAATCATCATATTTACTCAAATATATCAGTTCACTAGAAAATATAATTTTAAATCCCAACGTAGGTTATAACATCATTTAACCATAATCGCTTTTAAATCCAGGATTCAATATAACCAATTCAACCTTACACAGTCTGAAAATATAGAAAATAGTTTAGATAGTCATAAATAGTTTAAATAGTTTAAAATAGCTTTTAAATGGTTAAAATACTTTAAATATAGTTTTAGATGGTTTTTAATAGTTTAAAATAGATTAAAATAGTTTAAAGTATTTTAAATTATTTTAAAATTATTTTAAAATAGTTTAAATACTTTAAAATAATTTAAAATACTTTAAATTAGTTTAAAGTACTTTAAAATTGTTTAAATGGTTTAAATATAGATTAAAAATAGTTTAATATTGTTTAAATCGTTTAAAATAGATTAAATAGATTGAAATAGTTTACAATAAATTAAATAGTTTAATAGTTTTAAAATAGGTTAAAAATAGTTTAAAATAGATCGATAGTTTGAAAATCTTAGAAATCAGGATTTTGAAATAATAAATCTTAAAACAGTTTATATTAAAATAATTAATTTGAAATTAATATCAAAACTAAGTCATTTCTTTAAATATCGATTTCAAATCCATGTTTGAATTATCAATTTAAACCCCTTCAAATTAAATAGATTTCAAAGTTATATTCAAACATTTCAATAACTCAATTTCGATAAATTTCATTTATGCTTCAAAATTCAACTTTGAAATTTCCATTTTAATTCTTTTAAACAATTCATTAAATCAATTCCAATTTCAACATTTAATGCTTGGATTTTCGAAAATAATTCAGTTTATATATATATCAAATTCTATTTCAAAATATCATTTAACTGAATTCAAAATTTAATGATTTAAAAATCATTTAATTTAACCAATCCGGTGTCCGTATATAATTTTCTACCCTATGGTCAAGTGATACGGATATATATCATTTCAATCCGCAATCATTTTAAAATTTTCGGGTATATATCATTTCAACCCGCAATCCAGAATAAAATTAAAAATCCATAAAATCGCTCGGGTTTATCATTTCAACCCATAACGATTTTTCCCTAATCTATAGATCGTTCGGGTATGTACCATTTCAAACCATCCTGATTTTCTAGCAATAACTAAGGGAACTTGCAGTGTTATAACAATATAAATATAGTATCCGGTTATCCAATATCAACAATCAAACATTCATCAAAATCACCATTCAATCAACCAATAAATAACATCAATTAACTGGTTATCATCATCAGGTATTAAATTTACAATTAAATTCAATATAAATTAAATGACGATTAAATGCAATAAAAATCATATTTAACTGGAATGACTATTTACATATACCAAACATCAACCAAATTAATTTCTAATTGCAACATAAATTCAATTTAACTAACATATGATAATTTAGTAGATGTGAGTGGGTCAAAACACTCACCTTTGATTTCAAATCGATTTGAAATCCAAATAAAGGCCCAAAATTCAACAGTCTCAGAATTCATCCAAAGCAGTGCCAAAATGTTCCGAATTCCGATACGATCGCAGCGAAATAAACCGCGCGTAAATCTGACATCGTACGTAAAAGTTATATAAGTTATACGATTTCAAATTAAATTAAATAAAAAATCAAAACCCTTACACGTCATCACCCTATCATCCCAAACCCTAGCGCTACAATGCTCGATTGAGCACGATCAACATGCACGGCCGCCAGACTTTTGGAAATTATCACCGCCACTTGAGGTATCATTGTCGTGATCAAAAGGCACCCCTGACTTCGCCTCGTAGAGCCGCGCCCAACGCCCACGTCCTCGTCCAGTGTGTCGCCTCCTAGAGATTCCAGGCCGCGGTCGTTGTTCGGCCGTTGTTCATCAATTTCTGGCAACCACGGTCGAATACTGCCAGAGCTAAGCCATTGGATCGTGACTGCTAGGCCTCCTCTACCCACTGGTCGCCTCCAATTGCCATAGAGAAGAAGATCCATCGTTAAAACCTCGAGCCCTACAATGGACATCCAAGGTTCATCCTCGATTTCTAGCCAAACTGAGAATCAATTGCAAAAATGAATTGCAGATCTGGGTTACGCTCGTCAAAAGCTTCAAAACGCTATATAGTTTGCAAGGATTTGGAGATTTTAAATTTGGAATTGATTTTGAAATTGGATTGAGGGTTAGCAATTTGATTTTGTTTCGGCCATTGAAGAAGGAACAGATAGAAGTTGATATACATATAGAATAAGAAAGCGAAAGGCTGCTAGGGTTTAAGAAACAAAGCTATTTATATAAACAAAGCCCGATAAGAAAATGAACACGTATCGAATTGGTACGAACGACAATAACGACCCGAAAAGTCCGTTTCGCTTTTGGAATGAAAGTGGGTCATCCAATACATCAAAATAGATGTTTTTGATATTTTTAAACTCAATGGAACAGGTTTCAAGTCCTAATTCCATTGTATGAAGAAGTTAGATTTTAAAATCAGCTTATTTCAAATTGAATTCAATTAAACTAATTTCTACGCGTTTTAAGCCCGCACAATCAAACGACGAGTTTGATTGCTATGAAACTTGAAATCTTATAATACTTCACCGTTATGGATCTGATGAAACTGGTTTCGTCGAAATCCGAGACAGTGGTCAAAATGGCTATTTTCACGTTAATTAAATAAATTATTACTAAATTAATAAAATCACCTTTCAAATTCAAATTTAATAACTAACAATTTTATCATTTTTGATTACTTATAAACTTATAATCTTTAAAATGAATTTTCTATGCTAAATCCAATGTTAAATATTTCATTACTTACAGCGTTCAATTTCAATTTCAGTAAATTCATTTGACTATTATTTTAAATTCCAACAAATCCATTTATTTGATTTTCATCTTATTATTAAATCCATTATTACTCTATGGATATAATTAACATTGGTTTGCCATTTATTACATCAATATTCCACCGTTATCATTTTAATTCACATTAACTGCAATATTTTAGTAGATTAATTGCAATTGATTTCCAATTTAATTTCAATGGATTAAATAATAGGTGATAAATGACAATTGTTTCCTTTTACTTAACTTAATCACATTTATAAGTTTATTATCTACAACAAATGTTATATCAACTTACACATCACTAATTTCATATCCAATATTAGCAAATTCCAATTAATTACATAAAATTTCAACATTAAATACAACATTTGGTTTATTTCCTTATTTACAGTTTATAACAAAATTTTATATTTACAATCAATTCAATTAATTGAAATTGCATTAAAGTAGTTATCAATTACCTTAAATTAACCCTATTATATTCCGTTCTAGTTATTTTCTCATTAAAAAATATTAAATTTTAAATTTTTCACCACATCAAATACCAAAACTTATTTAATTAATATTTTCATTGTCGAAAATTACGAGTCGTTACACATGTGGTGGAGTTTTGGCGATTTAGCACTGGATTTACTAAGTTTGGAGGCTATCGGCAAAAACACGTTGGTATGAACTTTTAATTTAATTAATTGAATTTAAAATTATAAAATACATTTCTTCTGATGAAAGTCATATTACTTTATACCTGTGTAGTGAAAGCGCTCGGCAGATTCAATGAGGCGAAGGTGCAAAAAGTCATAGCGGGGATACAGCGAGGATATAGCGACATATAGCGGATGACTCTAAAATAGCATATAAAACTTGTACTTAATGTTTTTACAAATATATAAATGGTAACTAAATGAAAAATTAACATTTAATTGAATTATAATTAATACATAAATAATTTTAGATAAAAATATGTGCAAATATACTGTAAATAAACGTAAAACTGTTATATAACATAATCGAATTTAGTAAAATATTAAAGTATTTTCATTTCTAAAAATATATTAAAAATTCAATTAAATAAATTAATTTCATAATTTTTATAATGTATAAATGTCATTTTTCAATTCATTTCTTTTAAAGAAGATATAGCGGAATATAGCCGGAATAACGGGATATATCGAAAATAGCGGGGCTTAAAGCGGAAAGGCTATATTTGGGGCTATATGGAAAAATCGTAGCGGTAGAAATCCGCTATGAGATATAGCAGGGTTATAACGGGATAATAGCGGGGCATTAACTGCACAGCTTTATACATGGTATGTTGTACGAATGATAGTTTGATTATTATAATATTTTAGATGTAGTGTGCCTTGATTGGATAATTATTATTGACCGTAGTATTTTACTTGTTTAGTTAAAATAAATATTTGATTTGGAATCGGAAATAATTTATTGAAATAAGAGACTTAATAATGAGGAAATTAAATAAATAGTGGATAAATAAGGTTGTTTACAAATTTTGGATGGTTTCTGTAAATAACGATGATTTAACAAACTTTAATGAAATTAAAATACTGAATTTAGTAAGGTAATTACTTATGAATTTCTATGGAAATTCATAAATAATAACTATAATTATATTTTAAAACAATATTTGGTGGTTTATTATTTATAAAATAGAACGAGATTTTAAATAATAATAAGATAAATTTCAATGAAAATAATATCATTTTGGGGGAACGATAAAATGATTGATTTTATAGTATTTATGGTAAACAATATTATAGTTATTGTTTGAGAAATAAAATAAAAGGTTTTTCTACATAATAATAATAATAGTAAAGAAGTGTTTTCTAAAAGTGATTTTGAATAAATAATTACTATTTGGAGATAAATAGACAGAAAAGGAGCTTCGATGATTTGAAAATAAAATATGCTATTTTTGGAATAAATATAAATAAATTTATTTTGAAAAGTATTAAAGAGGTTTTAATATATATATATATATATATATATATATAAACACACACACACACACATATATATATATATATTTGTGTGTGTGTATGTATGTATGTATGTAAATATTAATAATATCATTTAAAAAACGATTTGATAAAGATTATGATTTATGATTTAAAATGGTATATTTCGAAATATTTAGAGAAATGGCATTATAATAAAGAATTTCAAGAGTATATGACCGTTTAAAAAAAGCCTTATTGTTTTGAGATGCAATAGATAAATGGAACTTTTATAATAAACATTAATAAAATGATTTTATACTTGAGAGAATAATGGTCATAAATATATTATTAAGATGGTTATAGCATGTGTGATTTAGTGATGATTGTAACACATATATTTGATGTTTGATGACGATATCGCATTTTATAAGTGTGCGGTATCCTACCATTACAGTTACTTGATGATGTGTAGTTAATTATGGTTATCAGATGATTTATGTTGTGTTGCTAATGTTGATTTGATTGGTACACATTTAATGATTGATGTTTGGGTCACCATTATGGGGTGATTGGTACATATTCGATGACTTATACTTACATTGATGAACATTACTATAGTTGATGGTTAATATGTATGTAAGTATATTTATGTTGCTTTCTTATTTGATGGATTGAGTTGGCAATGAGTATTGTTGATGTCTGATGATGTTTGATGGTTGTGTACTATTATTATTGTTGCCCATATGATAATTTATCGCGATGGATAAGTAGGACTGTTGTTTTCTACTTTCATTGTTTGCATTGGTTGTAATAATTGCATCAATATTATGGTTATTATGTACCAATAAGTATTTGGATGCAGAAGTAGCAAGGAATAGAACTATGTGAGTTTGATCCCCAAAAGGGGTGCATAAACAGTCTTTTTCTATCCAATTGCCCATGGTTCACTTGTGATTAGGGCTTATAGAAATTGATGATGTCCCAAATATAGTTGACACATTTTTCCTTTATTATACGTAAATATGTGTATTTATAAGTTTGCAGGGGGAAGCAAAGAAGGGAGCAAAGGTCGTGGAATGAGTCATACATGCAGGATGGTTCAGTAAATCTTTTGCATCATGGTTATAAAAATGTTGCTGATAATTGATGTATTAAAATGTGTAAATTAGGTAATGTATTTTATTTGAGTAATATTTAATAGTTAAAGCGATATGTATGTATATGTATATATTGATATTTAAATTCCGCTATGAGGTTTCCCCTTTTTATTTATTATTTTAGAATTGTTTAATTCTTTTTTGAAACAGGTACTTTAATACTTTAGGGAAAAACTGTGGTAGTAGTATTCATAAACATTTGTACTCAAAAGCAACTGTAGTAGCTCTAAAAGATCATGTCTTAAAGAAGAAAAACCATAAAACAAAAGAGTACAAGGCTAGACTGTATACTAATCTAGTACAAAACAACTACACATCGCATGACTAAAATAAACAAGGCTTTATTTAAGTCAACCGCTAACTTCAAAACTAAAGACCATTAAATAACTATTTTACATCCGCTAAATCCATAGCATCTTCAGCTTCTTCATCAAGCGCCATTCTCAAGCAAAGGTCTTAGGTTGTTTTAGGTCCACTCACAAGTTCAGAGCGCTGTCCGATTAAGATTTCTTTGCCTTTCGAGGGATCAGCATCCATCCGCTTCAGGTGCTAATTCGGTGTGGCAGAGGGGGATTATATTCGAACTTAGCAAAAATATATGCTCCTTTCCCCTCGTTACCTCCTCTTTAGTAACTGTCTACATTCTGATTTGATTGATTCGACTCTGACTTGAATCAATGTCTCAATTTGTTGGAACATTATGATGTTCTATTATAGCCAAATGTGCCAAATGAGTGTGGTTATAACTATATCTATTAATTTTTTGTATGCCCTGTTGTTACTGCGTCTATTAAACACCTCATCAAATACTTGATTAATTTCATTGTTACTGGTGTTATGAAGTTGTAGTTTGCCTTTGAAGTGTTCCCATGGGCTATTTGAAAACAGAAATATGAAAAATAGGTATGAGTTGGAGTCTGATTCCTGATGACATAAGACACATAGCGTTTCTACTAAATTGTTATATATACCACTCTATCCTGGTGTGCAGACTGTTTGATTTGCTAATAATGAACATAGCGACATTTTTGGGATGCAGGATGTATTCCAAATTTGTTTGCACCATACTATTTTGTTGTTTCTTTCTCCGACCTGATTCCAAGCTAAAGAAAAAGTAAACTCCTCATTATTTTTTGGTTTCCACGTCCAATGGTCTTTAGACCTACTATGATTCATTGTCATATTGTAATTCTCCTGCATAATATGCAATGGTAAATAGTAGTTATCCTCTTTCCATCTTTCGTTGGAGATGAGAGATGAAACTTTTTATCTTGCCTAAGTTTTGAAATAAAAGTAGCATTCATCAGGCCTCTTCTCTCTTGACAACTTATTAAGGTTAAAGGTGGAAGCTTTGGATGTTTGATGATCGTAGGAAGTTTTTCTAGTGTTCTAGTGCTTGTGCCTTGTGTTTAGCATGGATTTAAGTGAGTTATCTTGTAACGATCTGTCTTTCTTACATCTAAAGACGACAATTAATACATCTTTGGTATTCGTGTGCCAATCATTTAAGTGTCCAAAGGATATGTTGTTTGGAGTGAAGAAGGAAGAAGATAGAATAGAATCTCACAAAAACATAATGAGTAACATATAATATATAAATCAAATCTTTACAATAGGAAGAATTTATTGTATACAATCATCAAAGTACCCTATCATATTATCAGCCTGGACATTTATAACAGTCCGTCCTTACAAATGCTGATAAATACAACAATCAATACAGCGGAAAAACAAAGAAATATGTAGATATGTCTTGGGCATCTAGCTCGTCTCATGAACCCTGAAGCTAATCTGGAAAATATGCTCGGTCTGACCCGAGCATAAAAATAAAATAACACCCGAATTAGTCTAGAAATACCAGCGTGAGAAACCTCAAGTAATAGGATGAACATATAATAATTCTGTGAGACCACGCCACTAACGCGGAACGGGTTTTTACCTCACAAGATCAACATTCATAGATGAAGAAATTAGAACTACAGTCCTGTAACGACCCGGATATTTCGAACCCGAAATTTCCAGATAGTTAGAAGAGAAAAAGAAAGAGATAGAAGAAGAACAGGAACAAGACACAGAAACCTCACATTCGCAGCGGATCAAAATATAATATCACATAAACAACAGTTTTACAAAAGAACTGTATCAATACACTTATACATTATACATCAGAGTTATACATTTACAAATGACTGGACAGTTATATCAACCTGTCTTAGACTAATATCACATCAACTCTCAAAATACACAGCAGAATACTTCATACGTTCCTGCCATCCAGCTCGCCACCTGAACTCCAAAACGTCCTAACCTGAAAATCTGTAATACTCGGTCTGACCCGAGCATTACATCAAAGTAACACCCGGGTCAGGCTGGAAACCAGCGTGAGTAAACTCATCTAACATGAAATTTCAATTCATGAAACTTTTTAAACCCGGGTAACTCGTATTTTACTATAAGTAAACATCTTATATAGTTAATACCTATTTTTACAAAACAATATCTAAGTATCCAACTTAGTTTAAATGGTCCATATCTTTCCCAAACCGGCCTATTTGATTTCACATATCAATCTATAAAGAATTATAGAAGATTTCAAATCGAAGTGGTTTCGGGTATTTACTGCTACCCGACCCCGGTCTCTTCGAATTCAATGTCATCTTAATCCCAGTTGTTTAAGTGAACACATATCAAATTTAAATACAGGGTATCATATTCACACAACAATTCATTATCGATAGATAACCCATAATATTACTGTTCAACCCATCATATCATATCACAGTACATCACAATTCATATATCAGAGATATTCAGACAACCAAGGTATTCAATTCAGGTTTATCATCTATAGACAAGATTTTAGTCAAACCATTCTTAATTAATTTAATTTAATCACCTAATATAAATTAAATTAATTATCTTTAATCTTGCTTAAGTATAAACCACTCTTTAAATTAATTACATTGATTAATTAACTTTATTAATTATACTTGAGTAATTCATCCTTAATTACTCTTAAACAAATTAATTAATCTTTAATTACAGATTAATTATTCTTTTAATTATTAATTAATAAACCTTAATTATCAATTAATAAAACTTAATATCAATTTATTAATCCTTAATTATTATTTAATCAATCCTTAATTACCATTTGATTAATCCTTAATTAATCTTATATTAATCACCCTTAATTAATAATTAATAAAACCTAATTATAAATTAATAAAACTTAATTACAAAATTAAGTACTTCATAATTACCAATTAATTTACCTCTAATTAAATTAATTAATCTAAATCACTTAGTTAATTTATCTCTAATCATTAATTAATCTCTAATTACTTAGTTAATTAACATTTAAATTTTATTCAATTTCTTTATTACTAACTCCAGGTCAAAGGAACCCGAGCCAAAACATGGTTTTCATGAATCATTACTCGAGTACTCAAACCCCTTCACCTCTCGATAAACCACGAGAATGACTCGAGAACGACTTCGAGTCCAGACCGAGGTTTCCCGATCCCCTTCTTCCTCCATTACAAAACTAACTCCAGCTATATCAGAAAATCATGTGCACATGCACACGGTATCTGACCGGCTTCGAACTACGCTCCGACCATAGACACGTCGGCTATCATCCCCTGAGTCGACCCACCACCCAGATCGTCGAACCATCGCGTAACTTCAAAATCGAACAATCGAACCACTACAGGCTTCAGGACCATCACCAAAGTTCACCTCGCATCACCATTTCTGACCACCGGAGACACCTTCATCGTGCCTGGACCTTCGCCTGACCTCCCTCATTTTTTTCCCCCACCATTGGTCCACCTCGATGCTAGCATGACGTTGCGATCACCCATGAAACAACCCTGACCCAAACACATCCTAAAACCCTAACATCATCTCGTCCAAACGATCCACCGATTAGGAAAATCAAATACCATTTTTCCCATGACCTCCACCACCCAGGCTTCCTTCAAGAACGAGCACGCCGCCCAACTCATCGTCGATCGCCGTGAATCGATGAAAAATCCATTTCAGTTCAACTCGCTAAATCACAACAACCCAAATCTAAAAAATCATGAAACTACTTTTAAAAATCACCATTTTTAAGTACGAATCTGTTTCAAAAATCAAAACATGAAATTAGAATGACCGATTTTCTGACTTATATTGATCAACACTGTGATTTATCATTTTTTTGAAGAAGTTACCTAATATAATTTCTTGAAACTATTTTTAAAATTGAGATCTTGTTAATTTGAACATATTTCGTTTAAATATCCAAACCTCAAAAAGATTATGGGATGAGATATTGAATTTTGAAAACCTGTAACTAGAACAGAGCCATATACTCATATCTATAGACATGCACATTTAAAATCTTCATACATATACACTGGCAAGCAGATTTCACATCCAATTTCAAGGATGATCACATGCATCATGTATTTAACTGATTTAAGTTTTTAAGTGTTAGTTTACTCACCTTATTGTTTGAACAGAGCAGGTTCGAAAATCTGTAAACTGAGCTTGGGAAGTTGATCATTGAACTGCTATTTATCATGATCTGTACTTGCTTACTTGCTTGATGTTTTGAGATGATCTGCATTTTGTTTCTTTGATTTGAAACTGATCTTGCTTCCCAGATTTGCTTTGCTTTCAGATTTGAACTTGGTTTTTAGTTTTAATCTGAGGTTTGCCTTACTAGATTTGATTTCCTCTTATTAGTTTTACTTCAGGTTTAGTTTTGAAATATGGAGAAAAATGGCCTGACTTTTCTTTTTACTTTCAATTAAATAAAAAGTTTTGCCAAATGTATAAGCTAACTAACACTTGTAAATTTGTTATTTTACTTATTAAACATTTGTCATAAGTTTGTATTTTTATGTTTAAATCCTTGTCTCATTTTTATATTTAATTTATAAATTATGTTTTAAATCCCTACTTCATTTTAATTTATGAATCATATCCTTATGTTTATATATGTATACATTCTTTTAAAAGAAAATGATTTGAAATCTAATTATACTAAATAAATAATCACATCCCTTTGTTATATTTATACAACTTTAAGAGAAAAAGTTTTAATACTAATTTATTAATAAAATCATACACATATGTTAATATTTTGAATCCAAATATATTTTAAGATATTTTATATTCAAATTTAAATTCAAATACAAGTTTAATTAAAAATCAACTCAAACATATATATTTAAACAAACACAAATTCAATTTGTAAATAATAATTTTATTAAAAATCCATATATATATATATAAACAACACATTATTATTATTGTTTTGAAAACACAGTTTCACCAATTTTAAATAATTTATAAAGGAGATTATTACATTTATTTGTTCAATTTATCAATTAAGTATTTTAATAAATTTAATCCTGTTAATTTCCAATTAACAGATGCCCAAAAATTCGGGTTATCACATTCCTTCCCCCTTAGAATCTTTTCGTCCTCGAAAAGGAACGAAACTAGAATTTTATTATAATGTTGATTATTAGTTAAATTATTCCTTAGATATCTTAACTCTTAACTCTTTTTATTTAAATTTTTCAAAATATTTTAAAAATCTACTTAATATTATCAAAATAGTTTTTATAAAATACTTTTTTATAACTCGATGTCTCAACCAGTCTATCCTTGTTCCCATAGAAATTCGGTCATACGTTGATCAGGCGTAAGACTGAAAATCTATCAGTACTTGGTAAACCCGTTTTCAACACCTAGTGAAAATACTTGAAAATATTTTGGAAAATAATTTTATTGAAAATATAGAAAACAATTTTGAAAATAGAGGAAATATCTTTGGTGAAAAATGCTCTGGAAATCATCACTCCCATCCATGGTCACAGTTACATCACGGGTTACGTTGCCATCGCAGCAAAAGTCCATGTAACTGATTACACCATAGAACCCACAACAGATCGCAGTTACATTCCAGGGTTACGTTGCCGTCGCAGCAAAAGTCCATGTAACTGTTGGCTCTCAGCGGCACACACGATTTCGCTGTCAAAATGAAACTTCTCCACATAGGTCGCAGTCTACCGATATAAAATCAAACGTAGACTGTTGGCTCTCAGCGGCTCAAACGACTTTCGCTATGTTACCATAGTGTCACAGTCTACCGATATAAAATCAAACGTAGACGGTTGGCTCTCAGCGGCACACATGACTTCCGCTATGGTCTGCAGTAGATCGCAGTGACATTGAGTTAAATTGTTGTCACAGCATAACTCAAATGCCTCTGTGGGCACCAGCCCCTCGACTTTCGCTACACAAATAATCCTCAGGAACTAGTTTTGTCCGGACTCCTCACAGGATCAACTTTAGAAACCCCCCTTGGGGCTCAAGGCAGTACCACCCAGTGGTACTCCTGAGAAGTTCATTTCAAGGAAGCGCCTTTTTCCCCAGAGCTATTCTCAAAACACTTTATACTATATACTTATAGTATCTTCAAATCATACCCTTTATGATTTATCAAAATCTTCTTTACACAAAATCGATTACCAAAATCGATAATTCTCAAACTAGGCTTTCCAAAATCCAAAATTGATTTCTCAAAAATCAAAAGCCCTTTCCAAAATCCATAGGTTCCAAAAACCTTTTCCAAAATCATTCCCATAAAATCCTTTATATATATATAGATATATATATAACTTTGAAAATCTTTGGATTATTTCAAACTTGTATAAAACCTCTTTTTATACTTCAAATACTTCCAAAAACCCTTTTTATTCTGGCTAGATCCAATATGGGAAGTTTATCATATTACAAAATATAACTTTATTTATTACCAAATCAAATATTCAAGTTTGATTTCTTTATAAAGTTATTTACCCTTTACTTACTTCCATAAAGTAAATTTTAACCAAAGAAATATCCAATTCCATTATATTTCACCAATATACTTTTCATTTCAAAACCATTTCAAATTCCTTATTCACAAATTTTCAATATCAATTTCATTCAAACCCGTACGATGTACATATATCATCCGTACGCAATATTAATCTGATCGCTCACTCGATCACACAATTTCTCTTCCGAACTAGTATCGTCCACCCGACTTCCTAGTGCGGACTCAGATCTGGTTTCTTGATCAGAAACCGTCATTCTCCTTGCATAGTCACAACTATGATAGAGAATATCCAGAACCAATCAACAATCCATATCCAGGTTCGCCGTCGAAAATCGAGCGAAAAATCCCAACTCGGATCGATAATACTATCTCGAAATTCTGTGTTCGAATCTGGACCAAATCACTATGCGAATAGAATAATATACGTATATCCTACTTATTTATCTTTATTGGTTATTAGCCAAATCAATTCTCTTTTCTATTTATATTTCCTTTAATTCCATTCACTTATTCTCAATTGCTTCCATTTCCAATTGAGTTATTACTTCAATTATAAACAGTTTGAACTCTGACCAATTTAAATTTTAAAAATAGCTCGAAAAAGTTTAAAAATAGACAAGTAGTTGAAAAATAGTTATTAGTTTATAAAATAGCTGTAAAATAGTTAAGTAGGTATAAAATAGTTAGATAATTGTAAAATAGTTTTTTTTAAAATAGTGATTAGATATAAATAACTGAAAAATAGTAATTAGTTTATAAGACAATTTCAAAATAGTTAAATAGATCCAAAATAATTGTAAAATAAGTATAAAATAGTTTAGAGTTTAAGAAGAAAGATTGTATAGTAAATAGTTTGGAAAAATATATTTGTACTAAAACAATTTATTTTGAAAATAAACCAGAGTCAAACTGTTCAATTCTCATCAATTCAATTTAAATTTCCACCCCATTTAAATTAACTCAATTCCAAATTTAAATAACTTCAATTTCCATTGAAATTGATTTATCCTTAATTCAAGTTGAATTAATCCTCAATTTCTTTCCTAATTCAAATCAAATTCCATTTGATTTTTAAACTTATTCAACTTTAATCACAATTCCAAATTATTTCAATTCAATTTGGATTAATTTCAAATTGAACCAGCTTCAATTTCAAATCATTTCAATTCTAATTTATCATTTAAACTTATGCTTATCCATCTTATATCATAATTCTAATTAATTCAAATCAAACTCAATTTGAACTAATTCTATTCAAATCTCAACTTAAAACCATCTTGAATTATATAAATTTGAGTTAAATATTTTAAATGTTGATTTAATCCTTTAAATCAAATTAACCTTTACTTTAAAATCAAATCAACCTTTATTATTATTATTTAACAACTTAAAATTTTAAACCATTAAATTCCGAATCCAAATTTCAAAATTCCATTTAAAAAAAATTATCTTTACTTAACTTATTTCAAAGTTCAAATAAGAATTCAAAAACAATTTAATCTTCAGATTTTTAATTTATTATCCATTTTTAATTTCCAGATCTCAAACCCATTTTGAGATTACTCATAACTCCCATTTAAAACCAACCATTTAACTACCCAAGTTAAATTTAAATTCCATTTTGAAATTTCCAATTCAAGTTATTCATTCAAACTTATTTAACTTTTTCCAAGTTAAATTAAATTTACTTAATCCGGTCAACTTTACACAATTTGAATTCCCATTCAAATTTTAAACTTCAGATTAATAATCTTTCCCCTTTAAGTTTAAAAACTTACTTTACTTTGGGTTTCACATCACATTCCAAGGAAAAATTCAAAACTCCACCTTAGAGTTTATTTCAAATCATCATTGGTATTATGCCTTAAATTTTTAAACCACCTTTGGTTTTATTCAAAAACAAATTTCTTTAAATTTTCCAAACAACTCTTATTTTAAAATAATATCATATTCAAAAACAACCTGAATAATATTTATTCTTTTTCTTTTAATATTTTGAAAACAATTTCAAATGTTTTCAAACTTTAGGATTCAAAACTTCACAATTTAAATCCATTTTTAATTTACAAATTATACTCATTAAAGATTATTTCCCTAAAATATTTCATTTTACTTAATCAATAACAACATCACAACAACTAATATTTATGATAATAACCAAAATTATCATATCTGGAAACCAATTCATTTTTATCTTTATTCTAATAATACTTCTACAAATTCAAGATTTTAATTTCAGTTTGGATCCATTTCAAACTTATCTTCATTTAATTTAAATTTGGTTGTATTACCTTTACCACTTAATTCTCATTATTTTATTTTATTCAATTAATACAACAACCAATTACCTTAATATTTATTAAAAAGAAATATTGCTTTATATATCAAAATATATTCTTATATAAAATCATTTAAAATCCTTATATAGGAAAATAACAATTACGCTCTCATGTATATATACACTCAACTCGTTCTAGGGTACCATTGACCCTATCCTTAACGAGTAATCCCAACAGAGCCAAGGTTCTCGCTTAACCTCGCTCTGATACCAAGTGTAACGACCCGGATATTTCGAACCCGAAATTTCCAGATAGTTAGAAGAGAAAAAGAAAGAGATAGAAGAAGAACAGGAACAAGACACAGAAACCTCACATTCGCAGCGGATCAAAATATAATATCACATAAACAACAGTTTTACAAAAGAACTGTATCAATACACTTATACATTATACATCAGAGTTATACATTTACAAATGACTGGACAGTTATATCAACCTGTCTTAGACTAATATCACATCAACTCTCAAAATACACAGCAGAATACTTCATACGTTCCTGCCATCCAGCTCGCCACCTGAACTCCAAAACGTCCTAACCTGAAAATCTGTAATACTCGGTCTGACCCGAGCATTACATCAAAGTAACACACGGGTCAGGATGGAAACCAGCGTGAGTAAACTCATCTAACATGAAATTTCAATTCATGAAACTTTTTAAACCCGGGTAACTCGTATTTTACTATAAGTAAACATCTTATATAGTTAATACCTATTTTTACAAAACAATATCTAAGTATCCAACTTAGTTTAAATGGTCCATATCTTTCCCAAACCGGCCTATTTGATTTCACATATCAATCTATAAAGAATTATAGAAGATTTCAAATCGAAGTGGTTTCGGGTATTTACTGCTACCCGACCCCGGTCTCTTCGAATTCAATGTCATCTTAATCCCAGTTGTTTAAGTGAACACATATCAAATTTAAATACAGGGTATCATATTCACACAACAATTCATTATCGATAGATAACCCATAATATTACTGTTCAACCCATCATATCATATCACAGTACATCACAATTCATATATCAGAGATATTCAGACAACCAAGGTATTCAATTCAGGTTTATCATCTATAGACAAGATTTTAGTCAAACCATTCTTAATTAATTTAATTTAATCACCTAATATAAATTAAATTAATTATCTTTAATCTTGCTTAAGTATAAACCACTCTTTAAATTAATTACATTGATTAATTAACTTTATTAATTATACTTGAGTAATTCATCCTTAATTACTCTTAAACAAATTAATTAATCTTTAATTACAGATTAATTATTCTTTTAATTATTAATTAATAAACCTTAATTATCAATTAATAAAACTTAATATCAATTTATTAATCCTTAATTATTATTTAATCAATCCTTAATTACCATTTGATTAATCCTTAATTAATCTTATATTAATCACCCTTAATTAATAATTAATAAAACCTAATTATAAATTAATAAAACTTAATTACAAAATTAAGTACTTCATAATTACCAATTAATTTACCTCTAATTAAATTAATTAATCTAAATCACTTAGTTAATTTATCTCTAATCATTAATTAATCTCTAATTACTTAGTTAATTAACATTTAAATTTTATTCAATTTCTTTATTACTAACTCCAGGTCAAAGGAACCCGAGCCAAAACATGGTTTTCATGAATCATTACTCGAGTACTCAAACCCCTTCACCTCTCGATAAACCACGAGAATGACTCGAGAACGACTTCGAGTCCAGACCGAAGTTTCCCGATCCCCTTCTTCCTCCATTACAAAACTAACTCCAGCTATATCAGAAAATCATGTGCACATGCACACGGTATCTGACCGGCTTCGAACTACGCTCCGACCATAGACACGTCGGCTATCATCCCCTGAGTCGACCCACCACCCAGATCGTCGAACCATCGCGTAACTTCAAAATCGAACAATCGAACCACTACAGGCTTCAGGACCATCACCAAAGTTCACCTCGCATCACCATTTCTGACCACCGGAGACACCTTCATCGTGCCTGGACCTTCGCCTGACCTCCCTCATTTTTTTCCCCCACCATTGGTCCACCTCGATGCTAGCATGACGTTGCGATCACCCATGAAACAACCCTAACCCAAACACATCCTAAAACCCTAACATCATCTCGTCCAAACGATCCACCGATTAGGAAAATCAAATACCATTTTTCCCATGACCTCCACCACCCAGGCTTCCTTCAAGAACGAGCACGCCGCCCAACTCATCGTCGATCGCCGTGAATCGATGAAAAATCCATTTCAGTTCAACTCGCTAAATCACAACAACCCAAATCTAAAAAATCATGAAACTACTTTTAAAAATCACCATTTTTAAGTACGAATCTGTTTCAAAAATCAAAACATGAAATTAGAATGACCGATTTTCTGACTTATATTGATCAACACTGTGATTTATCATTTTTTTGAAGAAGTTACCTAATATAATT
The DNA here is from genome assembly GCA_030737815.1 of Allium fistulosum. NCBI lineage: Eukaryota > Viridiplantae > Streptophyta > Magnoliopsida > Asparagales > Amaryllidaceae > Allium > Allium fistulosum. The sequence goes on along the minus strand of CM060904.1, from coordinate 1,241,335,987 downwards.
TCTTGAAACTATTTTTAAAATTGAGATCTTGTTAATTTGAACATATTTCGTTTAAATATCCAAACCTCAAAAAGATTATGGGATGAGATATTGAATTTTGAAAACCTGTAACTAGAACAGAGCCATATACTCATATCTACAGACATGCACATTTAAAATCTTCATACATATACACTGGCAAGCAGATTTCACATCCAATTTCAAGGATGATCACATGCATCATGTATTTAACTGATTTAAGTTTTTAAGTGTTAGTTTACTCACCTTATTGTTTGAACAGAGCAGGTTCGAAAATCTGTAAACTGAGCTTGGGAAGTTGATCATTGAACTGCTATTTATCATGATCTGTACTTGCTTACTTGCTTGATGTTTTGAGATGATCTGCATTTTGTTTCTTTGATTTGAAACTGATCTTGCTTCCCAGATTTGCTTTGCTTTCAGATTTGAACTTGGTTTTTAGTTTTAATCTGAGGTTTGCCTTACTAGATTTGATTTCCTCTTATTAGTTTTACTTCAGGTTTAGTTTTGAAATATGGAGAAAAATGGCCTGACTTTTCTTTTTACTTTCAATTAAATAAAAAGTTTTGCCAAATGTCTAAGCTAACTAACACTTGTAAATTTGTTATTTTACTTATTAAACATTTGTCATAAGTTTGTATTTTTATGTTTAAATCCTTGTCTCATTTTTATATTTAATTTATAAATTATGTTTTAAATCCCTACTTCATTTTAATTTATGAATCATATCCTTATGTTTATATATGTATACATTCTTTTAAAAGAAAATGATTTGAAATCTAATTATACTAAATAAATAATCACATCCCTTTGTTATATTTATACAACTTTAAGAGAAAAAGTTTTAATACTAATTTATTAATAAAATCATACACATATGTTAATATTTTGAATCCAAATATATTTTAAGATATTTTATATTCAAATTTAAATTCAAATACAAGTTTAATTAAAAATCAACTCAAACATATATATTTAAACAAACACAAATTCAATTTGTAAATAATAATTTTATTAAAAATCCATATATATATATATAAACAACACATTATTATTATTGTTTTGAAAACACAGTTTCACCAATTTTAAATAATTTATAAAGGAGATTATTACATTTATTTGTTCAATTTATCAATTAAGTATTTTAATAAATTTAATCCTGTTAATTTCCAATTAACAGATGCCCAAAAATTCGGGTTATCACAAGTCCAAACAAGAATAAATGAGCATAGACAAGATAAAAATTCAAATTTAAAGAATGAACACAAATAATTAAAAAATAATTAAATATCGAGAAGAACCTTAGTTGTTTCTTGGTGCAATTAAGAAAAGAATTCAATGATTTGAATTAACTATAAAGAAAGGAATTTTACCATAATATATGTAGGATCATGTTGCTAAATGCGGAACGAGTTTCCATCCATAATACCAATATCCAATCTCAATCATGGATGCGAATAATTAAACATGACGAAGTGCTCCCAACATTTTCCGATGTAATTAAGAAAGAAGTTAATTTAAAAACTTGGAATCAGATGAAAGAACAAGGAAATTTTTCAACAAATGACTAGGAGAGTGCGCCCCCTACTGAAAGTACACCTCTACAAATATACTTGAGAGGGTTATATACTCTGTGACACCTCTCAGAAATATACTAGACATACCACGACAATCTTACCGCGTATCCGAGTATTTCACATCTCAATGCGCAAAACCGAATCCAATCTAGAGTGGATGTGAATATAACCTAATAGGAGCATCCCCACATAGTTAGACGTCCGCTCGCGCTTTAGGTTTAGTCATTTCCGAAAAAGGATAACAAAGCTCAAAAGAACAACAAAGCATTTTTAAGGCGACGATACACCAAGAAGAAAGCTGAACTGATAGTTAACAAAACAACTATCGGGGATAATTAAAAATGATCGTATATGGAAATTAAATTTCATATTCTTACCACTACTCGTCGACTCCAAACAAGTGTTATCCTTTGACTGAAAATGAACCAGGGCAAGTTGAGGTTGTGTTACCTCTAGGCATTACCTTGACAACACTTTTAACTTTCGAGATAGAAACGTGTCCATGCCTTGACATTTAGTGTTAAAGTATGACTAAATATTTTCCATTTAAGCGATATCATTTACGGAACTACCTTTATGTAACCGAATCGAACTTTTACTTTCAAAACCAAACTTGTGCTGTGATTTCACATTTTAAATCATAACTTTAGCAAAATGAATTGATTAACTTCAAACCCAAAATTATTACTTTAATATCATTATTTAAAATAATCAATTAATTTTAAATACTATTTATTATTTCAAATAGCTTTATTTAAAATAATCAATTAACTTAAAAACATTATTATCATAATAATTAGTTAACTCTTAAACATAATTATTAAAATGATTAATTAAATTTAAAACATATCATTAAAGTGATAAAGTAATCTTAAAACAGTATTAGCAAAATGATTCATTTATTTTAAAACACCATTATTAAAATAATTAATTGATGTTAAATCCTTATTGTTAAAACAACCAATTAATTTTAAAACCTTATTATTGAAGTAGTTAATTTATTTTAAATCATCCTTATTTAAATAATTAATTATCTTTGTAAAATCCCTGCACAAGATTTAACAAAAATACTTTAAAGGGAATAATGTTTTCATTCAAACATTACATACACTAAGTATATGGATATATACAAAAGAAAATAACAACTTTGCACATATAAAAAACATCACTTATCAAATATTAAACTATTGGCATACAATTAATGTCCAAACAATATAATAGTAGAACGGGGATTTATTCTGCTAAACAGATGTCATTTATATTTTATCTAACCAAATGATAGGAGAACGGGGTTTTATTCTCCTAAATAAATGTCAATTACAATTTAATTAGCAGAACGGTGTTTTATTCTGTTAATAGATGTGTTGGGTTTTATATTCAGTTGGGGTTACTTAAGGGTAATCGACAAAGCAATTCTTTGGATTTAAAAATATTCTTTTTCTTTAAAAGAGAGTTTGCTTTCAAAATAAAACCGATCTTTTAGAAATAAAGTAGTTTTAAATTTAAAACTTTTATTTAGTAATTAAATAAAATTTAAGCTCTTTATTTAATAATAATTAAACCTTTAACTAACAAAGAAATAATAATTAACTATTAATTAAATAATTAAAAATTATTTGAAATAGTTAATCTTTAAATAAATCATTATCTACTAATAAATCTTAATTAATAATTAAATAATACTTAATTAAACTTAAATAATAATTAAACCTTCATTAAAAATAATTAAATCTTAATTATGTTTTAATTAAATCTTAACTTAACTAGTAATTAATTAAACCCTTTATTAGATAAATAAATAAATAATAATTAATCATTAATAATTAAATACAAATTAATCCTTAAATAAATTATTAATTAATAAACAATATTTAATTAATTAACTGATTATAACTAACTTAATTAATAATTAAGTACTAATTACCTTACTTAATTTATTAATTTAATAATCATTAAATAAATAAATAATTAATTAATAACAATTACTTTTAAAACTTATATTAAGTTTTTAAAACACTTTTCAAAAAGATACTTAAGTTAAAATATTTTAATTCAAAAAGAGTTCGATTTTCACGAACTGCATTTATAGCGACTATCGCTATATGACCTGAAATATCAAAACTTAATTTCATGTCGACTAGCTTTCCAAAACTTAAACTTTCGTATTTCAATACTATAAAAACTTTGAAACAAGTTTTAGAAAACAAAGATACGATTTTTTAGTTTTTTGTAAACGTTTCTAAAAGTAAAGTTAGAAAACAATTTTTCAAACCCAAGGATCTCGATGTTGTTTTAACAAGTCAAAATACTAACTCCATTAGCCTACAAATTTGAAAATATGATTTCAAACAATTATACATGCCATAACCTTACAATATAAGAAAATGTCTCAACTTGGAAACTTTTACTAACTTCTACATCACTTTTCCAAATTTAACAACATTTATGTCTAACCCATACATATATCCAAACCAAAACAAATACACCCAACAACCAACATACTTAATAACCAAGTAAGAAATAATTATTTCATCATTAAAGTTTAAAAACTTTAAGTAAAGAAAAATTAAATTTTCACACAATTATGCTTCCAACTTTTATCCGAAGTGACCCGAGATGCTCCCGGCTAACAACAACACTACAACACCCTCCTCCTCCTTTCCTTGCTAAATGGGCTCGGCCCAAGGTATGGTGCACACGGCCAAGGGTGGTGGTGTTGGAAAATTCCAACATGTGGGCCACAAATGTAAAATAAAATGTGTTAGCTATTTCGATGTAAATCCTAATTAAAGTGAGAGAATTATGAATTAAAGTTAAAAGGCTTAAAGGTTTAATTATCATGGTATTAATGTGTAGATACCGGGGAAATTCTAATTTGTTGAAGGGCCAAATTAGAAAATGCCAACATTATAAATAAGGGGTTATGGTCCCTAAATTATATAAGCTCCAGTTATTCTCCTAATCTCTTCTAATGAAATAATTCGAATCTAGGGTTTATGTCAATCTGTGAAGATTAGTTCCAACTCTTATCTTTTAGATCTACCTCTTTCTCTTAATCAGTTCATAAAGTAGTAGTTATAGATTTGGATCTAATATAAGATCTAGGGCTGGTGCAATATGGAAAATCAAACCAAATTTACCTTTTCAATCACCAATTATGGATTCAGATAAGGCTTCCGCTAATTCATTTACTTTTCTCCGATTTCTTCTCAATCAAATCAATATGGGTCACCTATTCAGATCTAGGGTTTCATAATTAATATACCTTAAAGTATATTGAAATCCTAACATGTGGAGCTCGGCCTTGAAAGGTAGAGGGACTTTAGATTATCATCGAATTCACAAAAATAAAGCCCGAAAATAGGTCATCTTTCAATTGATTTTTGGACAAGTTACTCATGGAATTTAGAAAAGGTATCAAAGGAAAAGCCTTTAAAATTCTCTTCTCTATAATTTCAATAAAAGAATGACTCAATTTGGATCTGTTTTGAGGGAGATATGGCATGAAGAAGAAGAGGTGTTCTAAGAATAAAAAAAGGGACCGAAAACACTTTGCAAAGGAATGAGATTTGGACATGACTAAGCTTAAAATTTGAAGAAATAGTACACATGAAAGTTGTAGCCACTGAAATTTTTTACGGTTTAAAAAAGGAAAAACTCCATTTGGATAAGATATGAGGAAGATATTATAGAAGGAAAAAGGAGGTTAAATTGAAGAAGTGAAATGGCTATTTATAAGTAAGACGACAAAGTAAATTACCTTAACGCCCTTAGTCCTTTACCCTCCACCATTTTGTTCCACCTCAACACCTTGTCCCCTCTCCCTTTACCCTAGAACTCACGCCCCAACATGTTAAAACATGTTTTAGTACTTAGTCTACTCTATGTTTGCTAAAGACTTAACATTTTTTACATTTATTTATTATTTTCATCAAATATCATCTCTTTTATAAATATATACCTAAATACACACACACACACATGAATACATATACACTCTATCACCCTAACTCTTTATATTTGTAAGTGTATAATTATAAAATAGAGTGCATAATATTTCCAATAACTTTTAGTCAACAAAAAGTCGAAAATTAGGAAATCGAATTCTGGTCACATTTTCGATTTTCTTTGAACTACATATTTTTGTAAACTAAATTGGAAAACTATTTTACCATCATTATTTATTATTTAAAAGAGTTTTATTTAAATTATAAAACATATTATTTGAATATTTAAAATTAATTAAATATTCGCTAATCAAAGCAGCGAAATCCCGGGCCATTAAATATCTCACCATCTTGTATGTATATTTGTGTACACATGTTGTGTGTAAAAATATAATGTTATGTGAGTTCATTAACTAATTAAAGTTATTACTTTGGACCCTCCTGCTTTTGAAAAGAAAACGACACCTTTATATTGTATAACATCACTTCTATGACCTTCTATAACCTGCAGCGTGACCTTGGCATTGTGTATAAACGGTTTTTTGGATTTTGTTTTGAAATGTAAAAGGATATGGAATGGTCCATATAGCGATAGTGCCTATGAAAAAACTTTGAATTCTCTTGTGTTTAAACTTGTTCAAATTGTTTGTATGTTAATATATTATGATATAGTATATTTTGGTTGTGCTGCATACGTATATAAGTGTATGTGATAGCAAGGAATTGGTTTGAAAAGTTGTAGAACTTGTGAAACAAAGTTGTGATAGTTAGAAGCAAAAAGATCACTATGGATGCTATTTGAAAATGCCTTGTATTCGGCGATTTCAAAGTCAATTCTAAATGATATCTTAGAGGTTTCATTGCTATTTTAATAAGTAAAATATGAGTAATTATTACAATAAAAATATTAAGGATTAAAAATTATAGAACTGGCTGAACAAAGTGGCAAAATTTATAGTGAAAATGGCCACTATATGAGCACTTCAAAAATAACTCGTTTTTGGAATTTTCAATATAAATATGGTTTTTAATTAGTCTTACTATACTACTTACTATAAAAAAAATAGATTTTAAATCATTTATTTAAGTAGTGAAAACTGGCCACAAAGATCGTGCATTTTCCTAGTATTCTCTACCCAGAACTTTTAATAGCATTTATAAATGTCATCTTTGACATACGATGGCATTTCTGGGCACATTTTACAACGTTGATCGTGTAGTGTTACTTTTAATACTTGTTGTGATTTAGAAGGTTTAAAATTGATATTTAAAAAAAGTGTTTTATGAAATCTTTTAGAGGCGTTTAATAACATCGGTTAGAGTATTTTAAAAGTGGTTTCAAGTTTAAATATATTTTTATTAATTATTTATGAATTTTTAAAGTAAAGAGTTTTCAAATATAAAACATTTTTTTTATGATTTTTATTAAATTTCAAAATGTGTTATTTTAAATTAATATCCTATATAAATATTTGAACCTATTTATTATGGAGTATGTGTTTTGTTTGATGATAACAAATATATTTTTATATTTGATTTTGTTTTTAGAGTGTATTGTAATTGAAAAATCATCAAAGCACAATTTTGTTTCTAATTAAATTATCATCCACTACATCTCATATGCCTGATTTACACATATTACATTTCAAACACATCTATTTTTATTTGTAAAATAATATCTATTTATTATTTCATATTTTCAAAAAAGGAAATATTATCAAATATTGCAGTTTATTTCCTTTTGATAATAATAACAAATGTATGTTATATCTAATATGTGTCTAGATTTGTATATTTACAGGTTATTGTTATAAATTATTGGTTGTGGAGAAGTTTCCTTTCAATGTAATAAAAGGCTGCAGTATATATAAAGAAAGGGAAATAAATAGGGATTAGAAACAAAGAAATGTATACACAATCAGACGTTATATTTTGAAAGATATAACATTGTTTATTTTCCATTATATATAGATTTTATTTTCTACATGGGGAAATAAACTATCTCACAAATCGTATCTTACTGCATATATTCTCGCACATATATCCTTACATACATACATGTCTCAACTAGCCTAAATAAACACACACTACAACAAAAGAAAAGTCGGATTCACATGCACAATTCAATTCAATATCTGATCATCGATTTTACCATCACTCAAAGCAAATCAATTTTATCATCTTCCCAATAGTTAATCACCCAACTCTATATACCAATTGCAACTTCAATATTTCTAGTGCTAGTAACTTCTTCCTTATCATGTTTATCGGTTTCAAGTCAACAACTAGGTCGAAAAATTCGACAACGGTGAGCCATTCATTGATCTGCTAACACGAGTATTGCAAGAATCATACTTAATGTCAAAAAACACCATATCTCAGCCATGTTTTAAACCAACCAAATAGCAAAGTCAACATCCAACGTGGTTCGAATAATTCATAAACACCGAATGTGTTTTCAGACCATAAAGCAATGATCTAGCTGCGTATCTTCCTAGGCACAGCATTTCAGATCTTGATGTTTAGAAGTTCATCGAAGCCACAAAAATTCAATAGCAAAGTCACGACCGAAATTTAGTTCTCGATGGTGCTTGTAGTTCTTGAACCAAGTGTAGTTGTGGTGTTGTCTACGACATTAAGGTTCAGGTGGCTACATCATATAGGAGGCGGTATGACAAGCTTGTGGACAACATTAATTTTTGGTCGCTGAAGTTAATTATTTTTTGTCAAAGCTTTGTAGGGAAAATCAATTTTTAGAGAGGAAACAAATAATAGCGGCTGATGTTAACAAAAGGGTGCATGTGACTTTAGTAAGGGAGTGTGTTTGTTTTATTTTCTATTTACTTTTGTTTTGTTTCCTTTGAACTCAAGAACCATATCATTGGAGCTACGTCCTGTAATTCAAGGATTCTCAACTCAGGGGATTGAGTTCAGGCATAGTTAGTAGGCATAGAGTTAGAATATCTATCAGAAGTGTCTGCAAGTTTACTATTTATTAGTGTTTGAATATTTAACTTTATTAATTACTTTGGGGGCAGTAGTAGGCATTAGGCCGAAGCTGGGAATATCTTGTGTTATTTATTTTCTGCATTTACATTTCTGCACTCTATTTTATATTTTATCAATAACTATGCCAAATAAATTTAAATACCCTATTCACTCACACTCTAGGGTTTAATACTAGATCCTACAAGTGGTATCGGAGCAGGTTGTAAGAAAAACCTGATATCATATCTTACCCACGCTGTTATAGTTTTAACGAGAGTCAATCCATTTTCAATCCACCTATTTTTAATAAAATATATTTTCCATATTGGAAATATAGCATGGAAATTTATTTAAATTCTATTGATTTTCATAGTTAGGATATCGTTGAAAATGGATTGGATGTGGTAGATAAGAATAATTTTTCACTTAATGCTAATGTGATGAATACTCTTATCTTTGGACTTGATAAATCTGAATTTAACCATATCTCCCATTGTTTAACTATACAGGAAATTTGGAGCACTCTCGATGCAAAATATGGTTATAAAGTCAACGATGAAGAAGAACCATGGAAAGTTGATACGAGAGCATAACTTTATTTGGCGGGATATACAAAAGAAGATTCAAACGATGACGATGAAGACGACGATGATAGCGACACGACATATGATGAGATAAGTGATTTTTCATTTAAAGACGTAGTTCTTTTGTGTCACAAATTAGTTAAAACTGTTGATGATCTTGAATTTAAAAATAACAAGTTAAAAAACGAAAATTTCAAACTTCGTCTGAAAAATGATAAATTAAAAAATGAGCTTGGAACTAATAAGAAAATTAAAAATATTGATTGCGAAAAATGTTTGAAATACGAAAAAGAGTTTGTTTACTTCAATGAAAATTTTCGAAAGCTTGAAAAGGAAATTTTGATTTTGAAAGAAAAAGAACCCGAGCTGATTTGCCAGAAAAATGCTTTAAAAAAGAAGTTAAACAATTTCAGATGTTTTGAAAATTTCAACTGTGGAAAATGAATGGATTTCAAAAGAGAATTCATTGAAATCAAAGGAAATTTCAAAACACTTGGAAATAAAAATGTGATTTTGAAAAATAGCAAAACTGAAATTATTAAAATAATCATGAATTGGAAATGGAGACTAAAAAAATCAAGGATTTTGAAAATTTTGAATTTGAAAAACGCCAACCTTTTGAAAGTGAGATGGTTGAAGTTGAGGCTAAAGTAAAAAAGCTCGAAAATGAAAATACGGTCTTAAAGAGGAATAATTTTGAAAAAAGAGGGAATGATATTAGTTATTGTTCTAAGCTAATGAACGAGAATAATCTGTTAAAATATAAAGTTAATGAACTCGAGTTGATTATTCAAAAAAATTCCGTTGGAGAAAAATCGTTTAATATGTTATTAGGAAATCAACCCTTTATGAATAACAGAATAAGGACTTGGATTTGAAAAGGTGTCAATTTATAAACAAACCACTAGTAACACCGCTAAGGGGAGAAGTGTATTTCCCAAATGCATGAAGTGTGGTAAAATTGGGCATAATAATAACGATTGTTAAAATAAAATCATAAATAAACAAGTCAAACAAATATGGGTTTCTAAGGGTATAGTTGTTAATATTAATGGTCAGCTATAAAAACAAATTTGGGTACCAAAGATTTCAAATGTAAACAAAAGTGGTCTTACATCTGTTACTAGTCCACTCACTTCTTCTTCTATACGTAGGTACGAAGACGATCTAAGTAGCAACTACGATAGTAGCAAATTTTGAGTTGTTGTACATAGGTGATGAGCAATAATTATAATGTTCCGTAGCCTAGGAAAATGAAGTGTAGATCCACACTTTGGATAAAAATGATGAATACAAATGCAACTTCAAAAGTAAGCAAAGATGGAAAATTCAAACGTTGGAGCCAATTCGTTTGGTATTGTAGAGTACGTAGTGCGCTTGTTTGATGATTCTTGATTTTCACGCTTGACAATGATGATGAGAACTCATTGTACACCACCATGACATGTAGAGAGTACTAGTGGTATCATTGTCCACCTCTATTAACAGCCTAGACAACAAGTGGTATGGTGAAACCGTAACTTTTTCTTTCTTGTCGGAACATATAGTATGACTTCTAATCTTTGTAATGATATTTTTGATAGCTCATAAGTCTCATAGATTGACTGATATTTCACTAAAATTTTCATGCACATATGAAGAGGTTGCATTTTGTTTTCTGTTTTATTTTATTCTCAAAAATCCAAAAACATGGTTTTTTTCCTTTTTAGAATTTTTTTTAAAACAGAAAAAAAAATCAAAAATATGTTTTTTTTCTTCTTTTTTATGATTTTTTTCCTCTTGTTTTGCTCTCCAAATATATTCATGATATGAATATTTTGAAATGAGATTTTTTGGCTAAATCTTTGACACGATTATTTTGATGAAAAACTTGTTTTGACATGAGCGTCTTGAATAGAGAATTCTTTGAATTGAAAATGTTGATATGAATCTTCTTATGAGATGAGCTTTTGATATTCTACACTCGACATGACTTTTGGAAACAACTTTGCAAATGAAAATTTTAAACTTTGAGACAAACTTCTTGAGATGAGTTTATGATGTTCAAAAATTAAGATAATTGTTGGAGCTGATTTTTTTTTGAAATTTTGAGCTTTGTGATGAAATATTTTGAGATGAGCCTTTGTTTTGTTTTGATATATTAATGTGTACACCCTTAGACCATGTGCTCCTCTTTACAAAATAGCTTTAAATCACATTCATATTTCACTTTCAAGGATAGAATATAAAACCGAAAATATCTTTGAGGTATTTACAGATAATTTACTTTTAAAATCATATCATGATCGATTGAACTTTCTTATGTAATTTAAATTTTTTTATTGATTATTAAATTGTTGATTAAGGATATTGCATTTCGTACTTGATTAAATAATGACGTTATGATATTTCTGATAACCAAGCATACGTTATAGTTTCTATTTTTTGACTATTGCATACTCCATATCATCTTTGAATATACCATTTGATTATCATATTCTACCAATTCACCTTTCTTTCTTTTTTATCACTATTATTCTCATTCTTATATGAGTTGGCTAAATTTACATGCCTAAAATTTATCATTGAAAGCCTATGAAAAGTAAAGAAAATTACACATATGATATAACGGACTCCCTAGGCTTTAACATGCCAATGAAATTGGTGTGTCGGTATTCATCAAGTAACATTCATCCTTATCTTAGAGACCTTGCGAAAATGCATGAATGAAAGATATTGATCTCATCTATGATGAGTTAGGGATAATATATTTTAACTTAAATAATATTTGTTAGCAACATTCATTCTCTGCTATGGATAAGCTATTTAATTACGTAACTTCTTATATGCTATATGATTTGAGCCCCGTTACATATAACTACTCTTATTTTAGTCAGTCTCTTCACTCATGGGATGTGGCTTTGATCGATATAGAGACTATGATTCATGCTTGATTATTTATTAAATATTTTTTGTCATATTTACATCGAGTTTCACCATTCAGTATCACTTTCTCATCGTGTAAATTTGACATTTATACTTTTGATGAAAAAAAAGGAGGAGAGAGCAGTTAAGATTTGATGATATTATAAATTAATTGTTAATATTGAAAGAAATATTATTAGTTTAATATTTTATTCTCGAACGGATATGCAACATATGTAGAGGAAGCATATCAATAGGGGAGCATGTTATACATATTGGAACAATTATGCTATGATTTGGATCTTATGATATCGAGTACACACTCAACACGCGTTACACTTGTCAAATCTTAACTGCTTGTGTGACGACCCGGCTTTCCACTCCCGGAAAATCGCATCGACAGTAAGAAAGAAAGGGGTGAGAAGTAGAAAAGAGAAGAAGAGAAAAGAAACAAACACAAATACTCACAGCGGAAACGAACAAAATATATTATATCACATAAATATTACATAGTATCATATACAACACTTATCAGAGTTACACAGATTACACATCATATACTAGACAGTTATAATCATCTGTCTAGTTATTATATCTCAATACAAAACAAAGATCTAAACAAGATCAACACAGCGGAAACTACTATCTATATCTACAACGCTGAAGCCTCCTGCTCCATTGCTCCTCCAGATTACTCGTCAAAGCTAAACCTGAATCCCTTGGCTACTCGTAAAAATTTGAGTACCCAAGAGTTTATAAAACAGAAATAAACAACTTGGGTCAGACATGGGTCTGGTGTGAGTAACAGGTTAAACTTGTTTAACTTCAAAACCTTTTGAAAGAAAAGGTATCACGTAAGACTTCCCACAAATAAACATGGGTAAGTTTTTACCTTACGCTAACCAAAACATTTGATAGGAAATTCGATTGTATTATAATAGGGTCTAGGGTTTTCAAGTAAAATACAGAAATAGCTGAAATGCTTACATCTCACATTCCAACATAGTTGGGCACAACTAATACGTACGGCACTTATTGGAGTTTGGATTCCATACAATGGCAGGGCTACTGGGGTACCGCCCGTCACAGTACGTGGCCTAGATCACCGTACCGAGGATCACTCCCAATCCCCTGCAACACAAAGCCGGAACCATCCCTTACTGGATAATTCCGAACAAGATAATCCCGTAGTTGGCGCGACCAACCACACACTAAGCCGAATAAAAGAAAAGGGACCTCTAGACAGGGATCTATCTTGCTCTCAGTGGGTGCTACCCACGAAACCTTGCTGCACCTCCCCTGTTTTAGCCATTCCTGGTTGATGAGGCTTGAGGTTACGATTACCTTTAATCAGAACATATCTCTTAGAATGCTCATCGTCCGCCTGACGATGTGTTGAAAGCATTCAATCCATACAAGTTCGTTCCGGGTTCGAACGAAACCGAAGGCATTATCTCGTTACACTCGTTTTGGAATCACCCTCAGAGTTAACGACAATAACCCTTGCACTCTGAATCTTCATCTTCACTTGAGATTCACGACCTATCGTAAATTTGGATCGATGTGGTATTCGGGTCTCCAGACCTGGAAATCCAGTATACGGAAACCCGATCCCGGTCTCATCGAAATCCAAAGCGTATCTTTTAAAGGCCAAGTTGTTTTAAGGTTAAAACAATTCAATTCTTATCTATACTACACACAGATAGATAATTTACAATAGGTAATCCATATTATCATCCAAACAGATAATTCATATTATCATTTCAATTCAACCAAACATCTATATCATAGATCAACACATCTCTTATCAGAGATATCAACAATGCAAAGCATTCAATATCATTCATCCATTCTTAAGTAATGATTTATCATCTCTAATTAATTTAAAGTGAATTAAATTAATTACTTCATCCTATAAATCCTGCTTAATTAATTATTAATTAAACCAATTAATTAATCATTACTCTAAGTATCCATCTAAATTAATCATTCCTGATTAATTACCCTTTAATTACTTTAAGTAATTAATACTTAATTAATTTCACAAATTAATTATCTTAAACCATTCAGTAATTAATCTTTAATTACTTCATTAATTAATTAATTATACTTAATTATCTTAATCCTTAATTAATTACAATTAATTTAATAACTTATTATTTATTAATTAATCTTAATTAATCAATTCTTAATTACATCATTAATTTTATTAATTAATGATCCTTAATTACTCTTAATTAATTATCTTATTTAAATTAATTACATTTAATAATTAATTAGTCACATTTATTAATCACCTTTGATTAATCTCATTTAGTAATTAACTTTCCTTAATTACTCCACTTCATAAATTAATTACTCCTTAATTAATTATCCTTTAATTAATCCCTTGATTAATTATTCAAAAGTAATTAAACTCAAATTACTTTTATTATAAAAATCTTCTTTAGTTAATTACATCCTCTAATTAACTTTAATTACTTTCCTAAGTAATTACTCTTCACTAATTACATTTAAGTAATTATCAAATCACCGAATCATTATCTTAAATTAATTTAACTAATTAATTTAACTTAATCAAATAAATTTAATTAATTATCTTAAGTAATTAATTTCTTTAATTACTTCCATTAAATAAATTATACTTAACCGATTTATAAATGATTATCATTAATTAATTAATTTAATTGATTATCAAAATTAATCATATTAATTAATTATCCTTAATTAATGATTCCTCATTAATTATTAACAATTCTTTTAATTACTTCCTTTAAGTAATTAATCTTTAATAAACTATTTATTAATTACCACTTAAGAAATTCTTAATCACCGATTAATTAATTAACAATTACTAAATTAATTTCCTAATTAACCTTTAATCACTTGATTAATAATTTTCCAATCATTTATTAAAATCTATACTTATCTAAATAAATGATTTTTAATCCCAAATTAATTAACCTTAATTAATTAACTTATAATCCTATTTATTACTCATTAATTAATTATTAAATTATTCTTTAATTACCTTATTAATTTAATGAACCAAAATCATTAAACCTTAATTACTTTCTAAATTAAAGTATTAACCTTTATAATTACTTTAATTATTAACAAAGGCTTTGAAATATTTTACTTTAAAATCTTCCCTTTAATTCATTTCAAAATAAAGTTTTAAAATAAATTATAAATTTAACTTTAACCAAATTTAAATCAAATTTACAAAATCTTCTTAAATTCAATGTTAAGAAACACTTAACCTTATAAAAGAATTTTATAAGATTTTTAAACCAATTTATTTATTCAAACCTTTTTAAATTATACTTTTAAACATTTAAAGATGTTTAAACATTTTAATAAAAATTTATTTATTCTGGAATACAATTTAAACTTGAATCCATACCTTCAAATTTGATTTAAAACTGGATTTAAATCTTGCTTTCAAATTTTAAAATAAGTTAAAGTTTTTAAAAACAAACAGATTAAAAAGAAAACTGCAACAGGTAATTGACCCGAGCCAAAACATCAATTACCCGAGAAAAATAACAGAAAACCCGAGACTAACTTCGAGTTTCTTTCCTTTCCTTTTTAAACTTGTTATATTTAAATTTTTTTAAAAACTGTTAAACCCACGCAAGTTTCCCCGAGAACGAACTCGAACCAGAATCCTATCTCCTCGAGCCTTACTTCGAGTTAACTCATCATCTACCTCGAGAACATCTTCCTCAAACTCTAAAAACTACTGATGCACGCAAATGTCACCGTGCACGTGCACGTGCACGTTGCTCTGGACGTTGCTGCCACCTCGACGACGACGCTCTCAAGTCGACGATCGACCACCAACCCGAATACGACCATCAGAAATTCAACATCAACTCGATTTCGAAATCGAGTAACCCATCACCATTTCGAACCAGGAACCCAAAGCCTGGAAAACTCTCGAATCCAACTTTCTGACCACCGGAGCGCCTGACCTTCTAGCCGTACCTTCGTCAACGTTCCTGCTTCCAATCCCCAGAGTCTGGTGGAACTCGGTCCACCAGAGACAACGTGATGACCATTTCTCCGACCAAGTCAAAAACTAGGTCTACAGACTTAAATCTATCACTGTCACCACCACAACACCATGATCACCATCCTGGCAATTTTCCCGAACTCTACGATCGTTCTACTACCCCCAGAGAAGCTCACGATCCCTCCGATCAACTAGATTATTAGAATTTACTCAAAATGTCAAATCTGTTCAAGTTCGAACTGCTCTTCCAATTCGATGCTAAAAATTATAATTTCACTTCTAAAATTCATGTTTTCAAACAATGATTCAGATCATATATCTGAATCAATAATTTAAGGAATTCGAATTTTAACAAAACTTGAGTTTTCCTGTTCTATTCTATTTTCCAGAGAAATCCTTATTTTATTCTAACTTAAACAAAAATTTAAACTCTAATATATGATAAAACAATCAATTTTTGTTTATAACTTGCATCATAATATTTACTAGATCTAGAGATACAGAGTTTTTAAATCAAAACTTAAATTTGAAAACTGAAAACAGAGATACACATAAGTATCAGACATGCACCCAATTTACATCCATATATACAAAATATACATTCATACCAAACATATTAAACAATCATGCAGGATATTACATCATAGATTCAAGGATTTATAACATGCAAACAGATATACTTAAGTTTTTTAAAAATGTAAGTTACTCACCTTTTTAAAAGTGAACAGAGCTTTCCAGGCTTTAAAATTTAAAACTGAAGTGCCTTTGAAACTTTAAAACCTTTTAAACTTGAATACTGGAATGCTAGCATTAGAAATTTGCATGTAGAGATGCCTTGCTTCTTTGATTTAAAACTTGAATTGCTTGTTTATAGAATCTTGCATGCAGACTGGAATTTGATTCCAGATTACTTGCTTTCAGATTTGAAGAGAAAAACAGGCTTTTGCTTCCATGGTTTTAAAGAAATGCAGTCTTGTTTGAAAATGCTTCCAAAAACAAAATTGCAGGCTAGAATTCCAGAACTTAAAAGAATTTGCAGGCTAAACTTAATTTAGATTCTGGAAAATGGGTTACAAGGCTCTTGATTTTGAAATGAATTACAGGTTTTGTTTTTGGTTTTGAGGAGTTGATTTTGATAAATTTTGGTAGAGGAATGTTGATCTACGGATTGTTTATGAGGAGAGAAATGAGTTCAGATTTGGTTTTGAGGATTTGTTAGAGAAAAGTTTTGATTACAGATTATTTTTGCTGAAGTTTTTCTTAAGTTTTTGGAAAGAAAATAGAAAAGGAAAAGAAGATGGGAACATATGTTTATATAAGTGAAAATGTAGTTTATTAAAAATAAAAGAAAATTAAAAGTAAAATTTGACATTTGTCACATAGAGTTGTTAATAAATTAACACTTGTTACCATATAGCTTTATATAATTACACTTGTCTTTTAAGTAATTCATATTTATTTTATAATGTTAATAAAGCCCTTTTCTTAATTTATTAAATGCTTATCTATATATATATATATAAATTTCTTTAAAGAAAATAAAATCAATTATACTTATAAATAAAAGTTCATACATATATTTTAAAATCCAAAACTATTAAAATGTATATTAGAAATTTAAAACAAGACTTTATTTATTTATTAAATTTCAAACCAAAGCCTATCTATTTACAATATATATACACATATATATATACATTATAAATAGAAATCATTTTATTAGTTTTTAAAAGATAAAATTCACTAATTAAATATTTATTTAATTAGATTATTAAATCAATTCAAACATTTATTATCAAAGATTATCGAATCAATTTAATTATTTAAACAGATTATTAAATTGATATTGCCCCAAATTTCCGGGATATTACATTCCTCCCCCCTTAAAATAATTTCGTCCCCGAAATTTAAGACAAAGGTAATTTAATAATCCATTTAAATCACAAGCATATATTATCTTCCATATGATAACAACCATAGCAACCAATTCACACAAATCTAACAATTCTAATTATCCAGCGAAAAATTCTGAATAGAATTTCCTCGAGTTTCCCCAAGTATATATATATATATCGGGATACTCGCTCTACAGAATCCAAACAATCAATACTACTAAGCTATAGAGCTCTTACTCATCTAGATCTACAAAACTAAACAGAATATTAGACTACAGACGAGTCTGACTCAACAACCAAATCCTTTAGAACTGCTGGTTCCAAAACCAGAGATAGATCAAACACGTACTCCCTCAGAGATACGTAAAATACATTGAATTCCAGTTATCCAAACTGACAATTCAATCCAGTAGATCAAACTCTTATCCAAATCAGAACATAGAAAAGATCCAAAACAACTCGGAGCTGACTTCCGAGACTTACCCAATCTTATAGCTTCCTTTACCAGAGAAAACTTCAACAACAACGAAGTCTCCAACTTCGAATTCCAAATTCCTCCGTCTCTTATCCACAAAAATTTTCAGACGATCCTGGGCTTCCTACAAATCCTTCTTGATCAACAACCTTCGCTGATGCTTCTTGAAATAAACTGGACCAAAAATAACTCAACAAAGTGATCCTCTCAAGATCTACCCATAATCCAGAACACAACTCTACTTCACCATTACCAGTAGATTCCAAACTTACTTCTTCTATCCAAGGATGCACTCCCAAACTGCTTCTGCTGCTCAACTCTGATCTGGAGTAGAATGAAAATGCTGATGAAGAACACAAGCACAGACTGGACAACACATCCCAGAAAATCTCAGATAACTCAAGAGAACACTCAGCAATCGCAAGTCACTTTTGCGATCAATCCAGCCTAACTGCAAAGAAAACTGTTCTCTCTTTACCAATCAGAACAGCTTACACTTATCTATCCTATCTATCGAAGAAATGGATCCACTCTGCTGCTTCTGAACTTCACCTTCAGAAAAACTGCTAAGCCGGATGAACTTCCTGCCAATGCACAGAATACTCCGAGCTGTACTGCTGCCACCGATGCCAAAGACTTCCTTTTCCAAAGCTCTTCGAGAAACTCGAACCCAAACCAAATAGAAACACCATGCTGAACTCAACCACAACACCGAAGCAGACACACTTCATTAACTTGTTCCAAAGAAAACATCTTCGGAAACATCCATTGTCACTGCATCTCATCACGCAGCTACTCCTTCCAAAAGTTACAAAGATACCATCACTCGCTTCTGCTCGACCGACAGATCCAACTCTACTCATTCAACTCCAAAGATAAACTCCGAACCTTAACAGGTTTTTCTTCAGAGATTGTGAATCCTTACACAACTGTAAAGTTCACTCGAGACGGTATTAGGTTTACAGTCTCGACAGATACTCTTCCAACCTCAACACTCAGACTCCTAATCCTAGATGATAAATTATTATCATCTCAACCAATCATTACAAATACCATATACATTTAAAATGATACTTTTTTTTTATAGAAATTATATCTGGGTAAAATTATTTCATCTACCCTTTTTAAAACAATATTGTGTCCGTTGGCCTGGTCCAAGTGTTTAGAGATCCCTATCAATAACGTTAGCTACTCGTATTGACCAGAATCCATATACCACTCAACCGATCAATTAACACAATATAAAACCATTTTATATAACTAACAAATATGCGCTCTCGTATATATATATACTCAGACTCAAACAGGTTGCTACAGATCCTGTCTCTAATGAACAATCCTTCCCAACCTAGGTATTCACTCAACCTAGTGTTCTGATGTTCACTTAACCAAAAGCTTAGGCATTCGCTCAACCTATGCTCTGATACCACGTGTGACGACCCAGCTTTCCACTCCCGGAAAATCGCATCGACAGTAAGAAAGAAAGGGGTGAGAAGTAGAAAAGAGAAGAAGAGAAAAGAAACAAACACAAATACTCACAGCGGAAACGAACAAAATATATTATATCACATAAATATTACATAGTATCATATACAACACTTATCAGAGTTACACAGATTACACATCATATACTAGACAGTTATAATCATCTGTCTAGTTATTATACCTCAATACAAAACAAAGATCTAAACAAGATCAACACAGCGGAAACTACTATCTATATCTACAACGCTGAAGCCTCCTGCTCCATTGCTCCTCCAGATTACTCGTCAAAGCTAAACCTGAATCCCTTGGCTACTCGTAAAAATTTGAGTACCCAAGAGTTTATAAAACAGAAATAAACAACTTGGGTCAGACATGGGTCTGGTGTGAGTAACAGGTTAAACTTGTTTAACTTCAAAACCTTTTGAAAGAAAAGGTATCACGTAAGACTTCCCACAAATAAACATGGGTAAGTTTTTACCTTACGCTAACCAAAACATTTGATAGGAAATTCGATTGTATTATAATAGGGTCTAGGGTTTTCAAGTAAAATACAGAAATAGCTGAAATGCTTACATCTCACATTCCAACATAGTTGGGCACAACTAATACGTACGGCACTTATTGGAGTTTGGATTCCATACAATGGCAGGGCTACTGGGGTACCGCCCGTCACAGTACGTGGCCTAGATCACCGTACCGAGGATCACTCCCAATCCCCTGCAACACAAAGCCGGAACCATCCCTTACTGGATAATTCCGAACAAGATAATCCCGTAGTTGGCGCGACCAACCACACACTAAGCCGAATAAAAGAAAAGGGACCTCTAGACAGGGATCTATCTTGCTCTCAGTGGGTGCTACCCACGAAACCTTGCTGCACCTCCCCTGTTTTAGCCATTCCTGGTTGATGAGGCTTGAGGTTACGATTACCTTTAATCAGAACATATCTCTTAGAATGCTCATCGTCCGCCTGACGATGTGTTGAAAGCATTCAATCCATACAAGTTCGTTCCGGGTTCGAACGAAACCGAAGGCATTATCTCGTTACACTCGTTTTGGAATCACCCTCAGAGTTAACGACAATAACCCTTGCACTCTGAATCTTCATCTTCACTTGAGATTCACGACCTATCGTAAATTTGGATCGATGTGGTATTCGGGTCTCCAGACCTGGAAATCCAGTATACGGAAACCCGATCCCGGTCTCATCGAAATCCAAAGCGTATCTTTTAAAGGCCAAGTTGTTTTAAGGTTAAAACAATTCAATTCTTATCTATACTACACACAGATAGATAATTTACAATAGGTAATCCATATTATCATCCAAACAGATAATTCATATTATCATTTCAATTCAACCAAACATCTATATCATAGATCAACACATCTCTTATCAGAGATATCAACAATGCAAAGCATTCAATATCATTCATCCATTCTTAAGTAATGATTTATCATCTCTAATTAATTTAAAGTGAATTAAATTAATTACTTCATCCTATAAATCCTGCTTAATTAATTATTAACTAAACCAATTAATTAATCATTACTCTAAGTATCCATCTAAATTAATCATTCCTGATTAATTACCCTTTAATTACTTTAAGTAATTAATACTTAATTAATTTCACAAATTAATTATCTTAAACCATTCAGTAATTAATCTTTAATTACTTCATTAATTAATTAATTATACTTAATTATCTTAATCCTTAATTAATTACAATTAATTTAATAACTTATTATTTATTAATTAATCTTAATTAATCAATTCTTAATTACATCATTAATTTTATTAATTAATGATCCTTAATTACTCTTAATTAATTATCTTATTTAAATTAATTACATTTAATAATTAATTAGTCACATTTATTAATCACCTTTGATTAATCTCATTTAGTAATTAACTTTCCTTAATTACTCCACTTCATAAATTAATTACTCCTTAATTAATTATCCTTTAATTAATCCCTTGATTAATTATTCAAAAGTAATTAAACTCAAATTACTTTTATTATAAAAATCTTCTTTAGTTAATTACATCCTCTAATTAACTTTAATTACTTTCCTAAGTAATTACTCTTCACTAATTACATTTAAGTAATTATCAAATCACCGAATCATTATCTTAAATTAATTTAACTAATTAATTTAACTTAATCAAATAAATTTAATTAATTATCTTAAGTAATTAATTTCTTTAATTACTTCCATTAAATAAATTATACTTAACCGATTTATAAATGATTATCATTAATTAATTAATTTAATTGATTATCAAAATTAATCATATTAATTAATTATCCTTAATTAATGATTCCTCATTAATTATTAACAATTCTTTTAATTACTTCCTTTAAGTAATTAATCTTTAATAAACTATTTATTAATTACCACTTAAGAAATTCTTAATCACCGATTAATTAATTAACAATTACTAAATTAATTTCCTAATTAACCTTTAATCACTTGATTAATAATTTTCCAATCATTTATTAAAATCTATACTTATCTAAATAAATGATTTTTAATCCCAAATTAATTAACCTTAATTAATTAACTTATAATCCTATTTATTACTCATTAATTAATTATTAAATTATTCTTTAATTACCTTATTAATTTAATGAACCAAAATCATTAAACCTTAATTACTTTCTAAATTAAAGTATTAACCTTTATAATTACTTTAATTATTAACAAAGGCTTTGAAATATTTTACTTTAAAATCTTCCCTTTAATTCATTTCAAAATAAAGTTTTAAAATAAATTATAAATTTAACTTTAACCAAATTTAAATCAAATTTACAAAATCTTCTTAAATTCAATGTTAAGAAACACTTAACCTTATAAAAGAATTTTATAAGATTTTTAAACCAATTTATTTATTCAAACCTTTTTAAATTATACTTTTAAACATTTAAAGATGTTTAAACATTTTAATAAAAATTTATTTATTCTGGAATACAATTTAAACTTGAATCCATACCTTCAAATTTGATTTAAAACTGGATTTAAATCTTGCTTTCAAATTTTAAAATAAGTTAAAGTTTTTAAAAACAAACAGATTAAAAAGAAAACTGCAACAGGTAATTGACCCGAGCCAAAACATCAATTACCCGAGAAAAATAACAGAAAACCCGAGACTAACTTCGAGTTTCTTTCCTTTCCTTTTTAAACTTGTTATATTTAAATTTTTTTAAAAACTGTTAAACCCACGCAAGTTTCCCCGAGAACGAACTCGAACCAGAACCCTATCTCCTCGAGCCTTACTTCGAGTTAACTCATCATCTACCTCGAGAACATCTTCCTCAAACTCTAAAAACTACTGATGCACGCAAATGTCACCGTGCACGTGCACGTTGCTCTGGATGTTGCTGCCACCTCGACGACGACGCTCTCAAGTCGACGATCGACCACCAACCCGAATACGACCATCAGAAATTCAACATCAACTCGATTTTGAAATCGAGTAACCCATCACCATTTCGAACCAGGAACCCAAAGCCTGGAAAACTCTCGAATCCAACTTTCTGACCACCGGAGCGCCTGACCTTCTAGCCGTACCTTCGTCAACGTTCCTGCTTCCAATCCCCAGAGTCTGGTGGAACTCGGTCCACCAGAGACAACGTGATGACCATTTCTCCGACCAAGTCAAAAACTAGGTCTACAGACTTAAATCTATCACTGTCACCACCACAACACCATGATCACCATCCTGACAATTTTCCCGAACTCTACGATCGTTCTACTACTCCCAGAGAAGCTCACGATCCCTTCGATCAACTAGATTATTAGAATTTACTCAAAATGTCAAATCTGTTCAAGTTCGAACTGCTCTTCCAATTCGATGCTAAAAATTATAATTTCACTTCTAAAATTCATGTTTTCAAACAATGATTCAGATCATATATCTGAATCAATAATTTAAGGAATTCGAATTTTAACAAAACTTGAGTTTTCCTGTTCTATTCTATTTTCCAGAGAAATCCTTATTTTATTCTAACTTAAACAAAAATTTAAACTCTAATATATGATAAAACAATCAATTTTTGTTTATAACTTGCATCATAATATTTACTAGATCTAGAGATACAGAGTTTTTAAATCAAAACTTAAATTTGAAAACTGAAAACAGAGATACACATAAGTATCAGACATGCACCCAATTTACATCCATATATACAAAATATACATTCATACCAAACATATTAAACAATCATGTAGGATATTACATCATAGATTCAAGGATTTATAACATGCAAACAGATATACTTAAGTTTTTTTAAAAATGTAACTTACTCACCTTTTTAAAAGTGAACAGAGCTTTCCAGGCTTTAAAATTTAAAACTGAAGTGCCTTTGAAACTTTAAAACCTTTTAAACTTGAATACTGGAATGCTAGCATTAGAAATTTGCATGTAGAGATGCCTTGCTTCTTTGATTTAAAACTTGAATTGCTTGTTTATAGAATCTTGCATGCAGACTGGAATTTGATTCCAGATTACTTGCTTTCAGATTTGAAGAGAAAAACAGGCTTTTGCTTCCATGGTTTTAAAGAAATGCAGTCTTGTTTGAAAATGCTTCCAAAAACAAAATTGCAGGCTAGAATTCCAGAACTTAAAAGAATTTGCAGGCTAAACTTAATTTAGATTCTGGAAAATGGGTTACAGGCTCTTGATTTTGAAATGAATTACAGGTTTTGTTTTTGGTTTTGAGGAGTTGATTTTGATAAATTTTGGTAGAGGAATGTTGATCTACGGATTGTTTATGAGGAGAGAAATGAGTTCAGATTTGGTTTTGAGGATTTGTTAGAGAAAAGTTTTGATTACAGATTATTTTTGCTGAAGTTTTTCTTAAGTTTTTGGAAAGAAAATAGAAAAGGAAAAGAAGATGGGAACATATGTTTATATAAGTGAAAATGTAGTTTATTAAAAATAAAAGAAAATTAAAAGTAAAATTTGACATTTGTCACATAGAGTTGTTAATAAATTAACACTTGTTACCATATAGCTTTATATAATTACACTTGTCTTTTAAGTAATTCATATTTATTTTATAATGTTAATAAAGCCCTTTTCTTAATTTATTAAATGCTTATCTATATATATATAAATTTCTTTAAAGAAAATAAAATCAATTATACTTATAAATAAAAGTTCATACATATATTTTAAAATCCAAAACTATTAAAATGTATATTAGAAATTTAAAACAAGACTTTATTTATTTATTAAATTTCAAACCAAAGCCTATCTATTTACAATATATATACACATATATATATACATTATAAATAGAAATCATTTTATTAGTTTTTAAAAGATAAAATTCACTAATTAAATATTTATTTAATTAGATTATTAAATCAATTCAAACATTTATTATCAAAGATTATCGAATCAATTTAATTATTTAAACAGATTATTAAATTGATATTGCCCCAAATTTCCAGGATATTACAGCTTGTTTGTTATCATTAAAAGGAGGAAATTATGGAGTATGTGTCTTGTTTGTTGATAACAAATATATTTTTATATTTGATTTTGTTTCCAGTGTGTTTCAATTTAAAAATCATCAACGCACAAATTTTTTTCTAATGAATTGTCATCCACTATATCTTATATGCTTGATTTACACATATTACATTTTGACAACATCAATTTTTATTTGTAAAATAATATATATTTATTATTATTATCAAAAAGGAAATATTGTCAGATATTGCAATTTATTTCCTTATGTTAATAATAAAATAATATGGGTTATATCTAATGTGTTTGTCTAGATTTATATATTTATAGATTTTTGTTATAAAACATTAGTTTTGGAGAAGTTTCCTTTCAATGCAATAAAAGGATGCAATATATATGAAAAAAGAGAAATAAATATGGATTAGAAAGAAAGAATTGCATACACAATCAAACGTTATATTTTGGAAGCTACAACGGAGTTTATTTTTCCATTTTATATAGATTTTATTTTCTACACAGGGAAACAAAATATCTCACAAATCGTATCTTTTTCCATTGCTAATTACTTCTTCCTCATCACGATCATTGGTTCAAGTCGACAACCAGGTCAAAAAATTCATTAACGGTGAGCCATTTATTGATCTACTAAGACAAGTATTGCAAGCATCATACTAAACATCAGAAAACACCATATATTAGCCATGTTTTAAACCAACCAAACAACAAAGTCAACATCAAACATGGTTCCAGTAATCCATAAACACCCAACGTGTTTTCAGATCACAAAGCAGCGATCCAGCTATGCATCTTCCCAGGCACAACGTTTTAGATCTTGGTGATTAAAAGTTCATCGAAGTCACAATAATTCAACAGCAAAGTCACGACCAAAAATTCAGATCTCGACGGTGTTTATGGTCAAGCCAAGAGGAGTTATGGTGTTGTCTACGACCTTAAGGTTTAGGCGACTACATCAAATAGGAGGCAGCGCTGACAGCTCAAGGCGGTTTGATGAGCTTGTGGAAAACATTAACTTTTGGTGGCTGAATTTAATTATTTTTTGTCAAAGCTTTTTAGGGAAAATCAATTTTTGGAGAGGAAACAAATAATAGTGGTTGATGTCAACAGAAGGTTGCACTTGACTTTAAAAGGGGAGTGTGTTTTTTTTATTTTCTATTTAATTCTGTTTTTGTTTCCTTTGAACTCTAGAACTCTATTACTTGTGCTACATCCAGTAGTTCGAGGGTTCTAGAATTAGAGGATTGAGTTCAAGCAGAATTATTAGGCATATAGTTAGAATATTTGTTAGCAGTGTCTGCAATTTTACTATTTGTAAGCGTTTGAATATTTACTCCAGATTTAGAGGCCGAAGTTGGGTATATCTTGTGTTATTTATTTTTTGCATTTACGTTTTTGCACACTATTTTATATTCTATCAGTAACTGTGCCAACTAATTTTAAATACCCTATTCACTCCACTCTAGGTTATATTAGTTGATCCTACAAAAGTATTTTTAAAGCATTTTTATATGTATAAGTTTGGAAAAGTAAGCAAAGTAACTAATAAAAGGATAAGTGGTTTCGGTTGGAACACTTAGTTATAATGAGTGGTTTTGAGAAGTTAATTGAAAGTATATTATCTTGTGTTAATAAGTACACTTGGATCTTTTAAAAGAAAATATTAAATGGTTTTGGGTTTAAAGTAAACAATGTTTAAGCAATATTTTTAACCCTTTTTTTATTATGCTTATGAATGTAATTAGATCTTTAAATAAAATGTTTAAAAGATAATGATAAGTGAAATGATTTTGGGTTCGTAGTGACAATGATTAAGTAACATTTGTCTTTAATCCTTGTGAATATACTTAGACCTTTTAAATGGATAATTTAAAGGTAATAACAAGTATGATGTATTTTGGAAAAAGGTTATATAAGTAAAGATTGAACGTATAAAAGAGAAGAGGTAACATTTTTTTAACCTCTTTGATTAGATTTTAAAGTAATAAATCTTGTAAAGATTTGTGAATATTCTTATAGCATTTGAGACAAATATATGAATGTATTTTCAAGTATTAAAAAGAGTACAGATAAATAGTGAAATAGTAGAATACATGTATATATCTTTTATAAAGGTATTTTAAATATATACACACAAATATATATATTAGATAAAAGATGTTTTAATTAATAAAGGAATTAATTAAATAACAAGGGGACTAAAAATCGTTTATGTGACTTAATTGTGCTTTGTGTGAATTAGTCATGCTTTGTGTGTTTACTTGTCTATGGAAAGTATATAGTGATGTACTTAGCACTAAAAGCTGACAAAGTAGACTTGTTCTATCGGTAAGAGTTAAGAATGAAGTGTCTAAGAAGGGCTTTAAAGCAACTGATGCTCTAACCTACTAGGCTTCACTCTTGACTGATGGGTAGTGTAAGTTGAGAAGGTCAATAATGTTATAAGTATACGAGAATTGGTTTCCATATGCGATCATTCTCATTATTATTGAATTTGACCAAAATTAACTTAGAAAATATCTAAAAGAAACATGTGAATTATATGGAACGATTATCTTATGAAAGAAACATGAAATTGGTTTTCAAATCATCATTCATTCATCTTCATTTTGGGGCAAAATGGTAATTTTGTATATCAATTAATTTTGAGAGAATGTATTTTACCGTTTTTATTGTTATTTATAGGAAATTGAGTGCAAATTGGATGGAGCTTTATGGATGTATGCATGCACATATGTTGAAAGCAAATGAAGAAAAGAAATAAAAGAATTCATGCAACATGGAGGAGCCCACATGCCCACTTACTAATGGACCATAATTAAAAGTACATGCACATGTTAATGGAGATTTCAAGGCATGTTAGTGGTGATTAATTAATTCCCTGAAGATTACTTGGAGGTTACACTATCTCAAGGGCATTTTTGGTAGTCCCCTAAAAATGAATTAGGGTTTTAAGCGTGCATAAATACCCTTTATGTTTCATGTAATTAGCTCTCTTTTTTGTGCAAGTTGTAGCCACAAAATCAATGATAAATAAAATGTCTTTTTAATGGCTTCTTAGCCTTCTTATTTGCTTTTATTTACATGTTCCTTTCTCTTGTGTTATTTTTATTTTATGCTCTCTTATTTAGTTTATGCTTCTCTTATTTCATGGTAGTAGAATAGATTTAATTCTTGCAATTAGTTTAGTTTTATTTCATGCAAGTAGTGTTAGTCCTTGAGATGATGGTTTTGATGACAACAACCTTAGAATAGATTATAAAATATAAATACTAACATTACAAGTTTAGATATATATATATATGTATTTGCAGGATCTAACCATGCAGGTATCAAGAATGAAGACTGTACAGTATAGAGATTCAAGATATAGAGATAGAAGACTCATGAGTATCAAGATTATCAAGAGTTCAAGAGTTCAAGGTTAAGTTTGTTTTATTAGGGATATTTGTTAAAACTCGTAGAAGAGCACTGGCATCTTAATATCCAATTTATTCGTGGAATGGAATCCACTTCGAGCACGTTAAAGGGATGGAACCCTAAGTAGGATGAAACCTACTAAAATCTAGTGGGACATTGTTTTGTATCCACTAATTTTAATTCAAATGATTTTACAAAATTATCTTGTTTTCAAAATGATTTCAAAACTTTCCTTTTAAAAGATTCAAAACTCTCTATCCTGATTTTAAATAATTTTAGCTTCAAAACATCTTTAATTTCAAAGTCAAAATACTCCTGTTTTTAAATGTCTTTTCAAATAATATATTTAACTTTTAATATTTATACTTAGATTCAAATATAAAATTATAGTTAAATTATGTATTTATTGTTCTTTATATTTACTTATGAATTTCAACTATATTCAAGTATATTTATAAAGTTTTAGATAGTTTTTATATAAGATAAATATTGTTTTTTATAGAAATTCAAATTATCATTTTTGGCTGAGGGATGTCGACATGCCCCTAGGTAGTATGTCGACATAGTGACAGTTGAAGTTCAAATTCAAATTTCAAAAGAAGTGTCTATTCGCCATAACTCTTTATGAATGGTCATGGCTGTTGGTTTTCTATAAATAGGGGTCAGTTTCAACGAATTTTCAATCACTTTTTTCTGTTTTTCACTACTCTTCATCTTCCACATTTCTTATCACAAAATCATACCATTACTCTGCCGAAATCAACATCGAATCATACTCGATTACTTCTAGTTTGATTCTACATCACTATCTCTACAAGGTTCTCAGTGCTATTCAGAGTTATAGACTTCTTTGTAATATATTAGCGAGAAAAAGTGTGATTGTAGCCTTGGAAATCAATCAAGCGAGAAAAGGTGTGATTGTAGCCCTGGAAATCAATTGGGTGAACTTGTTGCCCGGTAAATCAAGTATCCCTACCCAGAGGATTGGTATTCTGGAGGGTGTACCTCGTAGCCTTTAAATCGAGGGTTGTAATTGTTGAATTGCTTTTGAAAGGAAATCCGTACTTAGTTGTGCGGGACTGGATGTAGGGTAACTCCAAACCATTATAAAATTCGGTGTGTTCTTTCCTTTACTGCTTTTACTTTATATTTGCATCTGTGTTTGATTCTGTGTTCATATATGTGTCTGATTAGTGTATACATTGTTAATAAAGTAAGATAAACTCAAAAAGATTAACAAATTTCTTAAAACTCTATTCACCCCCCCTCTAGTGTTAATTCTAGCCTTAAGATCCTTAATCCGCATTTCTCATAAGTAGTTAGCTCTCTTTTCTTTTAATTAGCTCTCATTTTCCTTGTTATTTATGTTGAAATCACTTTATGTTAACATATATTGAAATACGAGAAGTTAAAGCCCTTCAATTTAGGGGTAATAAAGCTCTCACGAAACTATTAAATTAACATAATGATTTCATTTATGATCTCTCTTTTGTGTTTAATAGAAATTATGAATGATGGTAGTTTATGTTTCTTTTTTTAGTGAATTTGATAGTCTATGTTGACATCTCAAATAGGCTATGCTTAATCCAATATAAACATAAACTATTTGATCATTTGCCGAAGTGATTTTGATGATGAAAGTCAAACTAGAATCAAAATTTGATGATCTATGTTACTAGTTCGTAGTAAGTAGATCATGTTTAAAATAGATTTTATTTTTAATTTCTTGTCATTTTCATGAAAATTTATAAGTGGGTTTAAATGGTGTGTTAGAGTTTGATGGTTTAAGTTATGCTAATTAATAGTAAAAATAAACCATACTTATAATAAACACATCAACTATTTCTACTTAAAATTAAAAGGAGAGATTATATATGAATTTTGTATTGATTTATATGAATGACGGGAAGTGGATTTGCCTCTAAATTGCTCCTTAATCTCATAGTTTTATTCACTTTTGCTCTAGTTTATTTACTATAATTTTCTTAGTTTAAAACAATTTCAAAACCTTAGGCTAATTTGATTGAGTGATATTAGAATTTAATTATTTCCCTGTGGATCCCGTACTCGTATACGTACTACGACTGTACGCCATGCACTTGCGGTTTTTATAACGATTATATTTTTCGATGATTTTCTAATCGATAGAAAATCCATCGACTAACAATTTTTTGACGCTGTTGCCGAGGAATGCAATTTGATTTTCATTTTACTCTTCAAATTAATTTTCATATATTTTGCATTTTTTATCTCTTAAAAGAGAGTGTGTGTGTGCGCGCGTGCACGCAAACTTCATTTCATTGTTTGCCTTTGTGCACTTAAATCCATATTTTTTCTTGTGCATTTTGTGTTTCACACATTCACCTTGCAATTGCATTTCATTTTTTCTTTCAATTTTGTTTGTTCACTGCCTCATACCTCCCTGCCACTTCATTCTTACATGAACAATATATTTATTTCAATTTGCATTTCATCTTATATAAAAAAAGAACTTTGCATTTCATTTCAGTCATTTGCTACAATTCAGTCAATTGCCAATTCTGTTCACATTCTATTCTCTGTTACATTACTTTGTTACATTCTGTTACATTACAATTCAATCATTTTCAATATTCCACCATGATCCTCCTTCAACAACCCCACTGCTGCTAATTCACATAAATTCCTACTTCACTGAAACTCAACTTCTATTCTTTGCATCACTTCAATAACCACCTCACTATAACCTACCCTTCACTGCTTTCATAACCACCATTCCCTACCATTTCCTCACTTTCAATCACCATAATAGTGAACCCAAATCCAACAACCAAACAAACTACACCTTCATCTCCTACATTAGTGCCTTCCTTCACCAAGACATCAACTTCCCTCACCCCTAATACAAACTCGAACCCGAAACTGCTACCATCAAACTCCACGTCGTACACCCTACAACCTACAACCACATACCCTCCCTCTACCACACTGCAACTCCAACCTACACATCAACACAACAATTCAACTTCCCTCACCCCTCATGCAAACTCAAACTCCATCATCCTCATCTGAATGCAACCTACAGCAATCCCCAAATCTAGCAACTTCAACCTCCTGCCTCAGCACAATCATCAACAACATTCATCTGCTCCTCTACGACCACCAAGCAAAACAACATTCCTCCCCTGTATATTTCACAACAAACTGCCCACCATTTCACTTCATCTATAACCAAACACTACACAACACATCCTCCTCCACCTAAACTACCGCTTCAACCCTCAACCCAAATTTTACAACCAACCTA
Organism: Allium fistulosum; assembly: GCA_030737815.1. NCBI lineage: Eukaryota > Viridiplantae > Streptophyta > Magnoliopsida > Asparagales > Amaryllidaceae > Allium > Allium fistulosum. The sequence goes on along the minus strand of CM060904.1, from coordinate 1,241,303,899 downwards.
TTGCACCTTCAAACTCCTCAATCACAACATTCACCCAGCAAAGTAACATCTCCCTCCTTTGAAACAACGAACAACAATCATCAACAACTGCTTCTTCTCTCGTCGCCCTCCTCCTCAATCACCTAGCAACCATCAATCAGCTCTTCAATCACATTCTCCTCAAACAGCCATCTCCTTCTTCATCCGTGCAACCCCATACAACCCACCAACAACCAAAAACCCATGACCTCGCTACCAGTCTCGACCATCTCACCAACCACTTTGCTGCATCCGCTTCAACCCAACTCCAGATCTAAACCCTAAAATCAAACATCAAACTTTGAAAAGCCAATCGCAACCATCCACAAATAGCCAACGTCTCCTCAACCACAATCAAATTCACCTCCATCACAACTCCAATTCCACCTCATAGCCAAATCGACCACCGCACTCCAACTGACAATCCAGATCTACCACAACCTTTACCACCAACTCTCTGATTTCAAACTTCAACCCGATTTCCCTTTTTAATTTTTCTTCTTATCGAGTCACGTGAATTTCTTAATTTGATTTGTGAATTTTTTTTAAAACAGCGAAGTAGGGAAGAATGGATATGGGTTTAGCACATTTGCAAAAGGGAAGTTGGGCTATTGGGTAGTGGCCTGCCTTATATTTTTTATTTTATTTTTATTTTTAAGTGAACTGTCTGATTTCGGTTTTTCTTTTACCAAAATTCTTGTTTAAGCTTACTTGTATATATATATATATAACATTTTCAAATATTTTTCAGGTTGTAGGAAATAAAATGGAATTGCTGCTATAGACTCTAATCTACTTGCTAAAAATTTACGGTAAATTTTTTTTGCTGCTTTTAAAAAAAATTGCTATAATCTTACAAGCTCTAGTATAGTACTCTTATCTCCTATTTTTAGTCTTCTTCCAGAGTTGGTTGCTTGCATTTAAATATCCAAAAACAAAAAAAAAATCAGATCTCATTCGTATTTGCATTGTTAATACACTTTTAATTTCTGTTTTGCATTCATTTCATATTATTTTCTTTTCTAAAGGCAATACCCTACTTCACATAAGGTGGGGGATTTCATCACCCCTTCCTTGGCCCACAAATTGCATTACATCGTAGAATTTGACTAATAATAACGGTTAGACGTTTAACTTAAGGGTGTCATTGGTTAATCTAGGGATTAATTTTATTTTGACAAGTTGTCTTCTTTTAACAATCTATTTTCTTGGTGTCTAGGCTACGGTAGAGCAATAATCATTTATAAATATTACGGTGATTCATAAATATTATAGTGATTGTTTCTCTGAAGGTACTTAAACCTTCGGCTGCATTGCTACGGTGATTCATGGTGCACCGATAACCCCTGTCCGTTACCTAGTTAAGAACTATTTTGTTGAATTAAGTCAAAGTGTGATTATACAATTTTGGGTTAGGAGCTACTAAGGACAGAAAATTTGTAGTTAAGTCATTGCATTCATTTGGTTGCATTAGTTCATGCATATGTAAAAAAACAAAAAAATTCCAAAAGTCAATTTTTTTTACATTTTCCTTAACTTAGTTTTTAAACAAAAATAAAAAAAACTTTTCAAATATTTTCCTTTAAAAAAAAATCAAACAAAATCAGAAATCCAAAAACAAGCATTTTACTTAAGTTCATTTTTTTAAAAAAGAAAAACAAAAATCCAAAAGAAAAAAATCTTTTTAAAAAAAACAAAAACATTTTTAAAAAAATAAGAAAAAAAAATTAGGATCCAAAAATAAATCTTCCTTTTGAAAATAATTTCTTTTTGGTAAATATTTTTCCTTTAAAAAAACAAAAGAAAAGAATTTTCACTTCATTTCATTCTCTAAACTATGTTTCATTTTCTTAATCCCTTGATCTTTTCACTGTGCACGAGTACTTGGACTCGTGACACAATAACGAATCATTTAACCCGAACGAACTATCCTCCAACGATGGGTAATGAAAATTCTCCCCGTACTCTCATGGATAGAATCTTTCTCGACAGAGTTTCTATTCCTTCTTGTATCACATTACCCGCCCCAACGGGTAATTACTTCGAAATTCATTCAAATAATATTGCCCCCCTCCCAAAATTTGGCAATTTTGAATACGATGACCCATACATCTTCTTAACAAAATTCGAACAAGTATGTGCAACCATTAAACTCCAAAATTATATGATGATGGAATTAAACTTCCGTTAATTCCATTCGCCCTTACCGATTACGCTGAAAAATGGTTGTATAGCTTACCTTTGAACTCGATCAAAACTTAGGACAAATTCGTTAACGTTTTCTTAAAAAAATTCTACCCATTAGAAAAAACGACCAAAATACGAAACGAAATTGTTAATTTTCATCAATTCAGGGGCAAACCTTTCGGAAAATACTTTGAAAGATTTAAAGAGCTTTTGATAAAATGTCCACACCATAATTTCGAAAAATGGACTCTTTGCCAAATCTTATACGATGGACATGAAAATAGTTCAAGAAGCATGCTTGAATCGATGTGCCAAGGCAATTTTCTCGCACAACATCACGACGATGCTTGGCAATTCCTTAAGAACTTGGCCAAAAATCATCCCAATAGGAATGTTCTAACAAAAAATCCATTTATTCACGATCGAGCGCACACTTGAAATGATCATCGTTGGCGTTGAAAGCTAAAATCAATGCAACGATCAATAAATTCAAAAACCTCTTCTCATCATTTCAAATGAATCAAGTTTCCCAACCATTGTGTCATAAATGCAACGATCCGAATCACATCGCCGATCAGTGGCCTCATTCGATAGAATAACTCAATGCTTTTAAAAAGGTTAAGAATGACCCATTTTCTCCAGCGTACAACCCTGGTGGGAGAAATCATCCTAACTTTGCATGGAACCAAAATAACTCTAACATGAATTTGGTTCGACCCAATTTTTAAGCATTTCCGAATAGTGCTTCAAATCCTTCTTTTTAGCCCAACCACTTTCAATAAAATTTTGCGCCTCTATCTCAAAATAAACCGCAACAATCTTTTGCACCTTAAGACGATAAACGATTAACTTCACTTGAGAAAAGTCTTGAGACTTTGGCTAAAGCGACCACTCAAAACCTCTACTCAAATAGAAATTTGCAAAATTTGTTAACCTCGTACATGCAGAATACGAGTGAATCATTTGCTAAACTTAAAATGCAAATGAGTCAATTAACCACGTCTGTGACTAACGTGAACGAGGCTCGTTTCCTGTTGGACTTCATGCTTTTGATTCATGACAAGGAGTTCAAGACAGAAAAAGGATTATCAAATATTCGACAAGTATGGTTTATTAGAATTTAAGTTAGTATTTGTTGTTAAAATCTATCCTCAAATAAACCTGCATTTCTGAAAATATACAGTTCAGTCGACTGGAACCATCCAGTCAGTCGATTGACCTATGCACATGCAATTTTATATATTGCATAATTCAGTCGACTAAATATTCATGATCATTCGACTAAATATGATATAACTGCCATATTTTTTAAATTTTCTGAAGAGACACTCCTCTTCCTGAAGAGGAATCTCTTCCAGGAAGAGTTGCAACCATTTCTGTTTGTCAGAACTCTTTACCAAGTGTTGTAACTCTTCATTCATTATAAATATACATTCATTCAAGATCAAAACTAACTTTTCTATTCTCTACTCTCTTGAATATTCGAAACTTCTTATTGTTTATAGTTTGTGAAATCACGCTTATAATTCTTCATTTCTAAAGTAGTCTATACTTTCCTTATCTTCATGGACACACAAAATACATCTCATACTTGAGGAAAAGATTATAGGAAGGGTGTACTTCATTTGACAAATCTGTGTTGTAACAAGAATACACAAAGTCAAGAAAATAATTTATTTGTATCAAAGTCCTATTCGGTTGCTCAAGCGGGAAAAATCATGTTCAGTTGCTCAGGTGGTCAAAGTCCGGTTCGGTTGCTTAGGCGGTGTAAACCTATTCCTCCAGGTTAAGTGAGGGTTGCTAGTTTAATTCTAAAAGGAGTTTGGGAGTGGACATAGAACGGGAAGTTCGAACCAGTATAAAAATCTCTGGTGTCATTTTATTTTACTGCTTTATTTAATTACTTTATATTCCGCACAAGCAGTTTAGATAATATTCGTATTACAAGATCCTTAGTAGCCTTTCATTTGGTATCAGAGCGAGTCATCTTATAAACGTAACACAGTTATATGATATTTTAGTAATATGGAAAATAACACTGGTACAAGTTATATTGAAGGTCAATCTACTACACGACCACCACTATTTAATGGGTTGAACTATAACTATTTGTCTACCAGAATGAGAATTTATATGCAAGCCAATGGTTATAATACCTGGAATACTACTCAAGTAGAATATCACATACCTACTACTGAGTATTCACAATGGTCTAACACACAAAAACTAGATGTAACTACAAATGCCAAAGCTATGAATAAGTTATTTTGTGCATTAAACAAAAAATGAGTTTAATAGAATTAGCATATGTACTACTGCTTATGAAATTTGGCATACGCTTAAAGTTACACATGAAGGCACTAACATAGTAAAGCAAAGTAAGATTTCTATGCTCAAGAAATAGTTCCATAATTTCAAAACGATGCAAGATGAAACAATAAATTAAATGTATTCTAGATTTCAAAACATATATCATTCTCTCTTAGCATTAGGAGAAAAATATTCAGACTTTGATATTGTTTAAAAATCCTCAAATCTTTAATGGATAAGTGGGAACGAAAAGTCTTAGCAATCGAAGAAGCTAACGACATTTCAACTATTAAACCAGAAGAGTTGATAAGAAATCTAATGTCTTATGAAGTTAATCTCCAAGCAAAACAAGTACATGCACAAGATAAGAAGAATATAACATTCCAAGCAAAAAAGGATGAATCAGATTCAGATGAGGAAGATATGGCGTTTATTGCTAAGAATTTCGAAAAGTTTTTGAAATTCAGAAAGAGCAACAAATTTAGAAACAACAAGAATAGCTCCAACAATAACAACAATAACAAGCCATCGTCCTCTGCTCTTGAATGTTATGAATGTCACAAGAAAGGGCACATCAAGAAAGACTGTCCTGATCGAAAGAAAGACAAATTTAAGAATAAGAAAGATAGATTCAAAAAGAAGCCTTCTTTGTTACATGGGATGATTCAGAACCATCTTCATCATCAGACAGTGACACAGACAGTGATTCTGGACAAGCCAACGTTTGCTTTATGGCCTCTACTGATGATGTAAGTGATTTAACTTTTGATGATTTAGTTGATATAAATTCAGAATTACTTGATAAGCTAAGAAACATCAAAAGAAAATATAAAGACACTTTTGAAAAATTGAATAGGACTGAAATTGAGATAGATATGTTAAGAAATGAGAGAAAAAATTTAGAAGAAGAACATGAAACTTCTCGAGAATCTTGTTCTAATACAACTTCTCAACTTTCTATGTTAAGTCAAGAAATAGGAACTCAAAAGGAAAAGAATGATGCTCTTTTAGTTGAAAATCATGGTTTGAAAGCTAATATTAAAATATTGGAATTAGATATTTCTAATCTTCAAAAAAAAATTAGATGATATTACTAAAAATGTCTCTAATTTTAACAAAGGAAGAGAGACTCTTTCTAAAATTATAGAAAATTCTCAGACAGTTTCAAATAAAAAGGGACTAGGATATAAGCAAGTATCAAAAAGTATTCCTAAGAAAAAGAAATTTTTATATAATAATTTTAAAAGGAATACTAATATTATTGCAAAAACAGTTTCAAAAGTTCCAAATCAGTCTAAATCTATTAAGATTTGGGTTCCTAAAATTAACAATTCTTTGATTAGGAACAAATACATTAAATCTTTCATTGAAACTATTCAAAAAAAATAAAGATTTTATTTACAAAGGGAATTATGAACCCTCTTGCATTTGGTTTCCAAAGACCTAACTCTTAGGACCCTAACAAAAGGTGGGTACCAATGTTATTTTTATATTTTTGTAGGTACCACTTAAAAAGAGAGGAAAATGGATATTGGACAGTGGTTACTCAAAACACATGACAGGAAACAAAGACAGGTCGACTAACATTATTTACTCAGATGGAGGTTCTGTCAGTTTTGGAGACAATTCCAAACGATACATCATAGGCAATGGCGATGTGAGCAATAACGATGTTAGGAACTCCTATCTACAAGTTTTGATGAGGACAAACCATATAACTATGATTGTACATATATATCTCGTATCTTACTTTTTGCAGGTACTCACGAATACAAATCACAGTATGGAGCATGGATCACAATAGTAGAGAGATCAATATTGTATACAAATCTTAGAAATAATATGTAAAATCCCCCTGGGTTCTATATATGATAAAATACACACATTTACACAGAAAGAACAAATTTTACATATTCCAAACGTCTGGTAATATGCTCCAAGACGTCTGGAGCCAGCCTCTCGAATTTTTTCAAACAACACATGACCATACGTTTGGTCATCACAATCCAGACGTCTTGATTTGGTTCCGAGAATTTTTTAAAATATACAACTGCCAAATCTGAAAGGTTGCTTCTACATCTCTTTTTTGAATCAGTTTTACCCCAAACAGAAGCAACTCTAGAAATGAAAAGAAAAGGTAGCAACACTTAAAATTGATCTTTGCACAACTATAAATACATCAGTAATTTTTACGATTAAACTAACAAATTTCTGATTTCTATTCTCTATATCTACTTTGCACTCAAATTCAAGTTACTCATATTTGCTATCAATATTTCAACCAAAGATCATTAACTTTGGTTCAATTTTCTTCCATATTTCCAAAGCACACACATATTCATATTTATACATATAAAGTGGAGATTATAGGAATACTTGTACATTTTGTCAATATCAGTGTTAATCAGAGCACATTCTTGACGAAAGATTTTTATTGTAACAAACCTATTCCTCTGGGAGAAGCGAGGGTTATTAATTAGTGAATTCCGAAGAGGAGCTTCGGGACTGGACGTAGGACGGGAGGTCTGAACCAGTATAAAATTTTTGGTGTGATCTTTTTATTTTACTATTATCTCATTATCTTAATTTATCGTGTATACAATAATTACTTGTCATATACATAGTATACGATCCATATAAACTTTTAATTGGTATCAGAGCAAGGTTAGTTCAAACCACAATAACACGTATTTGAAACCTGTTAATATGGCAAGTATCTTTCAAGAAGGTCAGTCAACCGCACGTCCTCCTCTATTCACCGGATCAAATTATGCATATTGGTCAACACGTATGAGAATTTTTATGGAAGCAAATGGTTTAGAAATATGGTAAGTAACTCAAATTAAGTATGTAGCACCTGAAACAAATATTAGCACATGGACAAATGCACAAAACCCGCTGCTTCTAATAATACTAAAGCTATGAATGTACTTTTTTGCTCTCTTGATAAAAATGAATTTTCACGTGTTATGTTATGTACTACTGCTTATGATATATGGTGTACTTACAAGTTACACACGAATGTACAACTAAGGTGAAACAAACAAAAATATCAATTTTACCAAATCAATTTTCATCTTTCAAAATGAAACAAAATGAGTCAATTGTTGACATGTACTCCAGATTTCAAACTATACAACATGATCTTATGGCACTAGGAGTCAAATTTTCTGATTTTAATTTAGTATCTCGAATTATCAACTCTTTAACAATTGAGTGGGAAAGAAAGTATTAGCTATCGAAGAAACTAATAATCTTTCTGAACTCAAAGTCGAAGAGTTGATTGGAAATTTAATGCCGTATGAAGCTAATTTGCGGCCAGAAAGGAACAAAACCATGAAAAGAAGAACATAGCATTTCAAGCAAGCAATGAAGATTGTGAATTGGATGAAGACGAAATCGTTTTCATTGCCAAGAACTACAATAAATTTAAGAAATTCAAGAAAATGACGAGATTCCAAAATGGTGGAAAATCAAATTCATCAAATCAAACTTTGATCAATTGCTTTAAATGTGATCAGTTCGGACATATGAAGAAGAATTGCCCAAAGCTCAATAATGAGAAAACGATAAATAAGTTTAAGAAATTTAAGAAAAAGAGAAAGGCATTCCAAGTCAAATGGGATGACTCCGACTCTTCCTCTTCATCCGATTGTGATAGTGAAAGTGATACAGAGCAAGCAAATGTATGTTTTATGGCACACACAGATGAGGTATGTTCCGATCTTACTTATGATGAAATTTTAGAAGTAAGCATGGAACTTGATGACAAATATAGAAAAACCAAGAAATCAAGTAAGGAATATGCTGCTAAGATAAATCGATTGGAACTTGAAATAGGGTTACTAAAAGATGAAAAAACTATTTTAAAAGAAGAATTAGAAAATGCTCAAGAAAAATACAAGAATCTTTCTATTGAAATAATGCTTTATCTTGTGAATTAGGAAAAGTTAAACTAGAAAATAATAAAATTACTAATGAATACATTATCTTAAAAGATAATCTAGAAACTTCAAAATCCGAAATTACTGATCTTAAAAACAAGTTAGATAAAATTACTAATAATGTTACAAAATTTAACAAAGGAAAACAAGACTTGGAGAATTTAATTAAAATTTCCAAGCCATTCAAAAATCGAAATGGACTAGGATTTGAGAATAAGACAAAAATTACAAACTATAGTAAGATTTATATACTAAGATAAAAAAAACCTTCTTCCAAAAATAAAAAATTAATCTCGAATTCAAAAATGATTAAAATATGGGTTCCTAAAACAAATAACAACCTAATTAAACAGAAATATATAGGTAATTATATGAAAGAAGTAATTCACAATAATAATTATATTTCAAAAGGAACCGGACCATCATGGATATGGTTACCCTCATTTACTAACACTTAGGACCCAAAAATAAAAAGGGTACCAATTTAAACTTTCTTATTTTTGCAGGTATCCAAATACAAAAATAGAGAGAAATCGATGTTAGATAGTGGATGCTCCAAGCACATGATGAATACTCACATGTTGTCAAATATAAAGTACATTGACGGTGGCATTGTAACTTTTGGCGATAATTCAAAAGGGTTCGTCATTAGCATTGAAGAAGTCATCAATATCAGTATCTCTACCTCTCCTATTATTTCTAGTGTTTTATTAGTAGAAAACCTAAAACATAATCTTCATCGGATAAGTCAGTTGTGTGATAAAGGGTTCGAAATAAAATTTGGAAAAGATAAATGTAAAATTCTTGATCAAAACAAAAATTTACTCTTTGAAGGATTTAGAAATCGTAATATATATATCCTAAATATGAACATTAAAAATAATTCAGATTTATGTCTAGCCGAAAATCATGATGATCCTTGGATTTGGCACAAACGTTTTTTCATATAAATTTTAAATATATTAACAAACTAGCAAAACATGATCTAGTTAGAGGTCTTCCTAAAATTAACTATAAAATTAAAAAAAAATTGTGACGCTTGTCAAATGGGCAAGTTAAAGAAAAGTTCTTTCAAATCTAAAAATAAATATCTACTAAGCAACCATTAGAATTACTTCATTTAGATTTATTTGGACCAACCCAAGTACGATCAATAAATCGTAACAAATATGTGTTCGTAATTATAGATGATTTTTCAAGATATACTTGGACATTATTTTTAAAACATAAAAGTGACACTTTTGGAATGTTTAAAATCTTTGCAAAACGGATTACTAACTTAATGGATTTAAAAATTAAAAATATACGCAGTGATCATGGAGGAGAATTCGAAAATGAACCTTTCATTGATTTTTGTAACAAAAAAGGAATTAGTCATAATTTTTCGGTTCCACGAACACTACAACAAAATGGTGTAGTTGAAAGGAAAAACAAAACTTTATAGCAATGCGCACGAACACTACTAAATAATAGTAACCCCACCAAAACATTTTTGGGCTGAAGCTATTGCCACTGCCTGTTATGTATTAAATCGTGTCAAACTTTGACTTATGACTAAAAATACATGTTATGAAATATTTTATGGAAAGAAACCAAAAGTTTCATATTTTAGAACTTTTGGGTCAAACTGTTTTATTTTAAATACTAAAGATAATCTTGGAAAATTTGACCCTAAAGCCAACGAAGGAATTTTCATTGGTTATTCAAAACGTAGTAAAGCTTATAGAATTTGTAATAAACGAACAAATATTATAGAAGATAGCTTACATGTGTCTTTTGATGAAAATTTCCAACAAACTATTAAAGAAGATGAAGATGAAATCTTAATTTAAAATCAAACTGAAAATACAAATTATATGAATAATTCATCCTCCGATAATAATGAAAATGTTTTAAGATCACCCACACGAATATTAAAAAATCATCCTTGGGATAATATAATTGGAGATTTAAATTCTCGAGTCACATCTTAAATCAAATGAGTCACGTTGCTTTTATCTCAAATACAGAACCTAAAAATTATAAAGAAGCATCTAAAGGTGATTCGTGGATCTTAGCAATGCAAGAAGAATTCAATCAATTTGAACGTAATAATGTATGAGAACTCGTTCCTAGACCATCAGATCAATCTGTAATAGGAACAAAATGGGTTTTCAAAAACAAAGCAGATGAAAATGGAAATATTACTCGTAACAAAGCAAGATTAGTGGCTCAAGGTTACAACCAAGAAGAAGGAATTGATTACGAAGAGACATTTTCTCATGTAGCTCGTCTCGAAGCAATTCGTATTGTACTTGCTTTTGCGTGTCATCAAAACTTTAAATTATTTCAAATGGATGTTAAGAGTGCCTTCTTAAATGGTTTTATCAAAGAAAACGTTTTCGTAGAACAACCACCGTTATTTATCCACAAACAATATCCAGATCATGTTTTTAAACTCAAAAAGGCTTTATATGGTTAAAACAGGCACCATGTACTTGGTACGATCGACTCAAAACTCATATACAAAATTCTGGATTTTAAATCGGCAAAATTGACACTACACTATTTATAAAACATAAAGATAATAATATATTAGTTGTACAAATATATGTTGGCGACGTCATATTTGGATCAACTAATGCAAGTTTGTGTAATGAATTTTCTGAAATAATGAAAACTGAGTTTGAAATGTCACACATGGGAGAATTAAATTTTTTCCTTGGATTACAAATAAAACAATTGGACAATGGCATTTTTATAAATCAAGAAAAGTATTGTAAAGATTTACTTAAACGTTTTGGAATGGAGAACACCAGTAGTAAACCAACTCCTATGAGCACAACTTTATATTTAGACAAAGACGAAAATGGAAAAGACTATGATCATAAATCTTATCGTAGTATGATCGGCTCTTTTTTATACTTAACAGCTAGTCGACCCGATATAATGATGGGTGTCTGTTTGTGCACTCACTTTCAGGCTCAACCTAAGGAATCACATCATCGAGCGGTCAAATTTTTTTTACATTACTTAACTAACACCAAAGATTACGGCTTATTCTATCCTAAAGGTACAGCTTTCCAACTCATATCATATAGTGATGCAGACTTCGAAGGATGTAAAATAGATAGAAAAAGCACAAGTGGTACCTACCATTTTATAGGTCAATATCTGGTTTCATGGTTTAGCAAAAAGCAAAGTTGTGTTTCACTCTCGACGTGTGAAGTAGAATATATATCTGCCGCCTTAGCTTGTGCTCAAGTAATATATATGCAACAAACACTTAGAGATTTTGGTAAAATAATTGAAAAATCCCCGATATATTGCGACAATACTAGTGCTATCAATTTATCTAAAAATCTAGTTAACCATTCTCGAACTAAACATATAGACATACGATACCATTTTCTTAGAGATAATGTAGAAAAAGGAATTATCTCCCTTGAATTTGTTAACACCGACAATCTAATTGCCGATATATTCACCAAACCATTAAATGAACAATCATTTGTAAAACTTAGACGAAACTTAGGAATTTGTTCATAAAATGAATTAATAAACTAAACTATATATTCTTTATTATCCTAAATGGTTACTCATAAAAGCTAACAAACAAAAACCTTCTTCACCTTTCGTTTTGAAAATCTTCTGAACACCACAAATTGTTTTAACAAAAACAATTTTTTTAACCATAAATTTCGTTAACTAACAAACAACTTTTTTCCTTAATTAGAAATTGAAAAAATATATAATATATATATATATATATATATATATGAATATATATATCTCAAAGATAAAAAATTTAACCATATAATCTTTCACTCTCTAAAACATTTAATTTTTTTACATATATGTAATGTTGTCTAATCACGATTCGACTTACTCAGCCATTGATTTCTCCTCACCTTCTTCTGGCAGTACATATACATCTCCTACAAAAACAACACCAAAATCGTCTCCTTCCATAAACATTGTTCCTACTCCTACTCATGTGTATCATACCGGCTATTCTCCGAAAAGGAAAAAAGGCCAAATATGGTATTAATCTTGTAAATGCTTCTCTTCACGACAAAGTTGACGAAGTCCATCATTATCAAAAAGAAATGATGGACGTTCAAAAAGAAATGTATTATACACAACGAAATCAAGGAGCTCATCTAAACTTTTGAGAAAAGTGCATCCTTGCAATATGTGGACAGTCTCCTACAAAGGATTGTGTTCATGTACGATCTCCTCGTGTGATCGAAACTCCTCTGCGTGCTCATCGAATAACTCCACGAAAACTATGGGGAGAAGGAACATCTAAAGCCCAATTTAGTCTAGTACCTACCTCTTGGTTTCCGCTACGACCATTAAAAGAAGATGTAAAGGTGGAACAAAATTTGTGGGAGAAAAAGTAACACTGTTCTTCTAAAAACTATATTTTGTATATATATATATTCTAGTTAAAATAAGTTTTAAACTACTCAAGAATATAATTTATATCTTGTTCTTAATAAAAGATTTTATACTAATAATAATAACAATCTGAAGTCTCTAACTAAAATCAAATTATCACTATTCTGTCAAACCAGACGTCTGAGATTTAGAGCCAGACGTTTGAGATTTAGAGCCAGACGTCTGATTGTTCTCACGGGTTATCACAGACTCGAAGAACCAGACGTCTAACTCATCTATCCAAACGTCTGCTTACAGACTCGGATAAACAGCGATTCCACTCTCTTTCCCCAACTCTGCAAAATCCAGACGTCTGCCTCTACATTATCAGACGTCTGAGATCGCTTTCTGCCTTATATAATACATAATCATTTAAAACGCCCAGACGTCTGCCTGATCATTTCAGACGTCTGAACCCCGTCTCTGCCAATGACAATCTACTGTCTATTCACTATATTAAAACAACTTTTCATTTTTTACCTCACCTTTTCATTCTCTACAAAACCCCATTAAAACCCAGATCTTAAAAATTTACCTTCAATCTTCAAATAAAATTCCTCCAAAATCAAAAACTACAAAGAAGCAAAAGAAAGATCAGGGATCTTCATCTCAAACAAATGTTGTCACTGATTCTCACATCAAATCATGGCTTGATCAAAGCCCTAGCTCCCTCAAAAGATTTGATGATTTGAAGACTATGAAGTTTCATCTAGGTCCCTTCTACCAACTACTATGATTTCCTCTCTATGAAATGCATTCATTATATGAAGATAGTGAGGTTAACTATCTGATCGAACAAGGTCCAAATGAGGTAACCATAAATCAGCTAGCTATTTTTGTCTTCTATTGGAATCTATGTAATTCTTCCATTTGGAATCCCGAAGATGAGGAAAATTGGCTTTGGACTAGTGTCTATGGCAATATCATTAAGCTTACTCCTGGTATGTTGGGACGAATCCTCCATTGCTCTTACACGGTCATCGAATTAAAAGACATACTGGACAAAAGGTTTTTACCCCGTGATGAGGTCACTCACCTTCTTTGGGAAGATCATTTGGAACAGTGGAATACAAAGAACCTCTGACCTAAGGCAAGATTACTAAATCCCATGATTATTAATACCATAATACCAAGAAAAGGTAGTCTTGAAAAAATATATGAAACAGATCACAAAGCTATGTATGCAATATTCGGTGGTATTAAAGTTAATTGGGCTCAATTTCTTTTCGACGAAATTAAAAATTTCTGGATTCACAAGCGCCAGACAATTATTTATGCACCCTATATAATGCGGATTCTTCAATCCCAAGGTATCCCTTCTTACTTATCATATTTTGAAGAACTACAAATTAAAGAAAGTGGATCCAAATATTTCGAGCTTATGCATCTATCGGACGAACCGCCACCGAACATATCATTTCCTCAATGGACTCTACAGCAACAACAACTACATCACCAATAGCCTCAACAAGAGCAGCAACAACCCCCTTAACAACAACCAGGTCCTTATGTCTTCCAGCAACATCCCTCCGAATTCACTCAGACTCGAAGATTTTAAAAGCCCGAGGAGAACCTACTTCAACAGAATCATATCGTGACTTATCAATTCGAAATCAACAAATTTTATCTCGCAATCAACAAATCTTAGGCAAGAAAGTTGTTCATCTTGATAGATCTATTTCGAGCATATCTTCTCGAATGGGAAAAATTGAGAAAACATTGGAAAAGGTTGTTTCCTCTCTTAGGAAAGTAATGAGGAAAGTTCGTGGTCGATCATCATCACGGTCCTCGTCCTCATGACTGTCACATCCTTCACATGCTCCATATATTTCTTTTATTCCAGGGTCTTTAACAACACCACAAGGAAAAGAATCCATGGAAGACAAACCATTAAATGAAACAGATGAAGAGGAAAGTGAGAACTTTAATACGCAAGATCCTTCCCCTCATCAACATGGGTACTTGGCTTTTTAAGGACTGGCTATTCAAGAGGACGTAGAATATAATGATCAATGTCATTGGCCCGAATACAATTCTGATCCTTCAGCTTTTAGGGATTATTATAACGATACCTATGGAAGATTTTCTGACTCGTCTCACCATTACCAGTAGTTTCTAGTTTTTCTTTTACTATATTTTTTTATGCATTTTACTTCTATGTACTAATGTTTTCAGTTATCATGTACTACTAGCTTTATGTTTAAGATAACATTTTCTGTTTTCTCTATTTTTTTAAAATGCCAAAAGGGGGAGAAATATGCATACGCACGGGGGGAGGATAACATATATACATATATACAGGGGTAGTAAAATATGTTTTATATTACATAGTTTGTCATCATCAAAAAGGGGGAGAATGTTAGGAACTCCTATCTACAAGTTTTGATGAGGAAAAACCATATAACTATGATTGTACATATATATATATCTCGTATCTTACTTTTGCAGATACTCAAGAATACAAATCAAAGCATGGAGCATGGATCACAACAGTAGAGAGATCAATATTGTATACAAATCTTAGAAATAATATGTAAAATCTCCCTGGGTTCTGTATATGATAAAATACACACATTTACACAAAAAGAACAAATTTTACATATTCCAGACGTCTGGTAATATGCTCCCAGACGTCTGGAGCCAGCCTCTGGAATTTTTCTAGACAATACATGACCAGACGTCTGGTCATCATAATCCAGACGTCTGGATTTGGCTCCGGAAATTTTTTAAAATATACAACTGCTAAATCTGAAAGGTTGCTTCTGCATCTCTTCTTCGAATCAGTTCTACCCCAAACAGAAGAAACTCTAGAAATGAAAAGAAATGGTAGCAACACTTAAAATTGAACTTTTCACAACTATAAATACATTAGTAATTTTACGATTAAACTAACAAATTTCTGATTTTTATTCTCTTATCTACTTTGCACTCAAATTCAAGTTACTCATATTTGCTATCAATATTTCAACCAAAGATCATTAACATTGGTTCAGTTTTCTTCCATATTTCCAAAGCACACACATATTCATATCTATACATATCCAGCGGAGATTATAGGAAGACTTGCACGTATTGTCAATATTAGTGTTAATCAGAGCACATTCTTGACGAAAGATTTTTATTATAACAAGCCTATTCCTCCGGGCGAAGCGAGGGTTATTGATTAGTGAAATTCCGAAGAGGAGCTTCGGGACTGGACGTAGGACGGGTGGTCCGAACTAGTATAAAATTTCTGGTGTGATCTTTTTATTTTACTATTATCTCATTATCTTCATTTATCGTGTATACAATAATTACTTGTCATATACATAGTATACGATCCATATAGACTTTCAAACAGTACATCTAATTTACCTCTTATTACAAATTTTTTGCTAGTTAAGAATTTAAAACACAATTTACATAGCATCAGTCAACTACGTGACAAAGGATTCAATATATCTTTTTCTGAAGATAAGTATAACATTTTTGATCAAAGTAAAAATCTTATTTTTGAAGGTATTAGAGATAAAAATATATATGTGTTAAATATGAATATAAATCACAACACAAACATTTGTCTAATAGCCAAAGAAAATGATCCTTGGTTATGGCACAGAAGGTTTTGTCATATAAAATTCAAAGCTATAAACAAATTATCTAAGAACGATTTAGTAAAAGGTTTACCAAGAATGAACTTTAAAGTAAACAGTATTTGTGATGCTTGTCAATTAGGTAAATTATCAAAATCATCTTTTAAAATAAAAAAAAATATTTCTACATTACAACCACTTGAACTATTGCATTTAGACCTTTTTGGCCCAACTAAAGTTCAATCTATAAACCATAACAAATATGTGTTTGTAATAGTATATGACTTTTCAAGATATTCATGGACTATTTTTATGAAAAATAAAAGTGATACTTTTGAAAATTTCAAAAATTTTGTTTAAAGAATTCAAAATCTCAAAATTTAAAGATTAAAAACATTAGAAGTGATCATGGAGGTGAATTTGAAAATGAAGCTTTTGAGCATTTTGTAATAAAAAGGGAATTTACCATAATTTTTCTTTTACTAGAACACCACAACAAAATAGAGTTGTAGAAAGGAAAAATATAACTTTACAAGAATGTGCAAGAACTTTATTAAATGGAAGCACTCTACCAAAACATTTTTGGACAGAAGCTGTAGCAACTGCTTGTTATGTTTTGAATCGTGTTTCCATCCAACCACTAACAAAACACACTCCATACGAACTTTTAATGAAAGAAAACCAAATATTTCGTATTTTAAGGTTTTTGATTCAAAATGTTTTATTTTAAACACAAAAGATCAGCTTGGAAAATTCGATCCAAAATCTGATGAAGGAATTTTCATAAGATATTCGGAATGAAGTAAAGTTTATCGAATTTTCAATAAAAGAACTGAAACAATCGAGGAAACTCTTCATGTCTCCTTCGATGAGAATTTTAACTTTAATAAAAGTCTTAAGGATGATGGGATAATGACTAAAACAATCACATACTCAAAATAATTTTGAAGAAGATGAAAACATTGTTCATAATTTTGAAGAAGATGAAAACATTGTTCATAATGAAAATGGATTAAGATCTCCTCCTAGGATTTTACGAGATCACCATGTAGAAAATGTCATTGGAGAAATTAATTCAAATGTCAGAACTAGAAATCAACTTAATTAAATGGGCCATGTAGCATTCCTTTCTAACATTGAGCCTAAAAATGCTAAAGAAGCCTCTACTGATGACTATTGGATTATAGCTGTGCAAGAAGAGCTAAACCAATTCGAATGAAGTGAAGTTTGGGACTTAGTTCCTAGACCAAGTGATCAAGTAGTAACTGGTACTAAATGGGTCTTCAAAAATAAAGCTGATGAACAAGGAAGTATTATTAGGAATAAAGCTAGATTAGTTGCACAAGGACATAATCAAAAGGAAGGAATTGACTATGAAGAAACGTTTGCTCCAGTCGCTCGACTAGACGCAATACGTATCTTATTGGCCTTTGCATGTTTTCATAATTTTAAACTTTATCGAATGGATGTGAAAAGTGCTTTTCTAAATGAATATATAAAAGAAAATGTTTATGTTGAACAACCTCTTCTATTTTTACATGAAAAATTTCCAGACCATGTCTATAAACTTAAGAAAGCTTTATATGGTCTAAAACAAGCACCTCGTACTTGGTATGAACGTCTTAAAAGCTAACTTATAGACTCTAGTTTTGAAATTGGGAAGGTTGATCAAACTCTTTTTATTAAACGTACTAAAAAAGATATTTTAATTGTTCAAATTCATGTTGATGATATTATTTTTGGTTCCACAAATGATAAGTTATGTCAGGAATTTTCTAATATAATGACCAAAGAATTTGAAATGTCACATATGAGAGAATTATCATATTTTCGTGGATTATAGATTAAACAATTAGATAATGGAATTTTCATTAATCAAGAAAAATACTGTAACAATTTAATTAAACGCTTTGGTATGGAAAATACTTCTGCCAAACTAACTCCAATGAGTACAACAATCCATCTCGATCAAGATGAAGATGGCAAAAGTGTTGACCAAAAATTATATCGAAGTATGATTGGATCGTTACTTCATCTAACAGCTGGTGAACTTGACATAATGAAGAGTGTTTGTTCATGTGCTCGATTTCAAGCAACTCCTAAAGAATCACATATGCGAGCGATGAAACGCATACTACGTCATTTATGCAAAACCAAAGATTTCAGACTCTTTTATCCGAAAGAATGTCCTTTCGAGTTAGTATCATACAGTGATGCTGACTTTGGAGGATGTCGAACAGATCGAAAAAGTACTAGTGGGACTTGTCACTTTATTGGATAGTCCTTAGTGTCTTGGTTTAGCAAGAAACAAAATTCTGTATCACTCTTAAAGTGTGAAGTAGAATATATTCCAACTGCTTTAGCATGTGCTCAAGTCATCTACATGCAACAAACACTTCAAGGTTTTGGAATTAATTTGTCTAATTCAACTATTTTCTGTGATAACACAAGTGCTATAAACTTATCTTAAAATCCTGTCAATTATTTGCGAACAAAACATATTGACATTCGTCATCATTTTCTTCGTGATTATATTGAAAAGGATGTAGTCAGATTAGAATTTGTATCTTCTGAAAACCAGCTGGCTGATATATTTACAAAACCTTTAAATGAAAATAGTTTTATAAAATTAAGAAGACAATTAGGAATTTTACCTTTAAAAGATTTCTAACTTTTTTTTAAAAGTATATATATATATTAAAAATTTCTTTCAAAAATGGAGCTGATGGGACTCGATCTCTGGTCCCATGGCTAGGAATCTCATGCTTTTCAATTTTGCTATATGTTATTTCACACTATAGGCCAAACTTCTTTTCTTTTTATACATTTTCGTAGCTATATTTTTACCCATACATTGTTTTAGACAATTGTTTAGTTCCATCAACTTTTCTCTGGTTTCAAACTTTCTCACCATAAACCTGCTTTCTATTTTTGCTCATTCATTCAACTATATAAACCTTCATCTTTACGATTTTATATCAATCTCAAATAGCTTATTTCACAAACAATTATCAAGTCATTATGTCTTCTCAAGAAAGCTCAAAATATACTTCCATTGACTATAGCTCTCCATCCACCAATTCTTCTAATCTTTCAACTCCTACTCCTGCATATGAACCCGTTCCTATTGTACCGCCCTCAAATTATCATACTGGATATACACCGAAAGCTAAGCGTGGACGGAAACTACATTTTAGTTCACCATTTGTCAATGATAAGATCGATGACATACATCATTATCAAAGAGAAACGCTAAGCTTACAACGAGAAATGTATTATGAACAAAAAGTTCATGCTAGGAGACTCAGTTTTCTAGAAAAGTGTGCATTAAAGTTCTATGGTGCTTCACCAACAAACAATAATGTTCATATTCCTTCACCCAAGAGGCCTCCATACTCTCCAAATTCATGGGAATGCTCAACAATTCAACCAGCTCGAGAATACACTAAAATTGAGCCGGAAGAATGTGAGACTCCCAAGAATTCAACTTCCTCTTCTTAGACTGCATTTTCTTGTTTTTAATTATTTTTTATTAATATATATAATATATATATGAATTAACGATTCTTTTTGTAGTCAATATAGTTGATATTCTATTTTTCACAGCACCAGTCGACTAACTTGGTGCATTCAGTCGATTGAATACTTTTTTAATAAAAAAAATTATACATTAAATTCAGTCGACCAAACAACTTTTTCAGTCGACTAAATCATAACCAAAATGAACTAAAAAGATTCTAGATACAGCCAGTCAACAGAAATAATATATTCAGTCGACTGAATCACTAACCTAACAAATTTTTGGCCTCGAGTCAATATTTAGTCGACTGAACTTGCATTTTTAGTAGACTAAATCTGGAAAAAAGAATTTTTTTAATATAAAACGACATCTCCTTTTCATTCCATCTCTTCATTATAACATCTCATCTTTTCACATACTTCTATACCCATTCACTCTCTTTAAAACTACTTTAGTTTAATCCAAAACTACTCAAAATTATCCAAGCTCGTCTTCTCTAAACCCTAATCATAATGCCACCTAAGAGAGCTAGACCTTCCTCCACTTCAGCAGGACCTACCGAATCTCAAATTAGAAGTTGGCTATACAATGATAAGGCTATTCAAAGGTTCAACAAGATGAAGAACTCCAGGATTTTCGAAGGTTCGTTTGTAAAATCGTTTATTTTGACATTATCTGATGGGGTTTATGTTCTTAAACTATATTGTATTTTGACTTAAATGTGGTTGTTTGTGCTATTTTGTGTTAATTACTTTATTAACTTTGTTGGTACAATTTTTTTTTGTTGTATGATCATATGTTGTGTGTTTGTTATCATTATTTTTGTTCTGTATTATCATATGTTGTGTAAATATAATCATATATATATATATATCTCCTTTTTGCCGATGACAAAGGGGGAGAAAAGTTTCGCACTAACAAAATTTATACTGGCATGGATTTAGGGAGAGTTAGAGATTTTTGTCAAAATTTATCTCAAATGAAATTGTCATCAATAAAAAAAGGGGAGAATGTTGGACTTCATGCTTTTGATTCATGACAAGGAGTTCAAGACAGAAAAAGATTATCAAATATTCGACAAGTATGGTTGATTAGAATTTAAGTTAGTATTTGCTGTTAAAATCTATCCTCAAGTATACCTGCATTTCTGAAAATATACAGGTCAGTCGACTAAAACCATCCAGTCAGTCGACTGACCTATGCACATGTAATTTTATATATTGCACAATTCAGTCGACTAAATATTCATGATCAATCGACTAAATATGATATAACTGCCATATTTTTTAAATTTTCTAAAGTGACACTCCTCTTTCGGAAGAGGAATCTCTTCCAGGAAGAGTTGCAACCATTTCTGTTCATCAAAACTCTTTACCATGTGTTGTAACCCTTCATTCATTATAAATATACATTCCATTCAAGATCAAAACTAACTTTTCTATTCTCTACTCTCTTAAATATTCAGAATTTCTTATTGTTTAGAGTTTGTGAAATCACGTTTATAATTCTTCATTTCTAAAGCTATCTATACTTTCCTTATCTTCACCGAAACACAAATATACATATCATACTTGAGGAAAAGATTATTGGAAGGGTGTACTTCATTCGAAAAATTTGTGTTGTAACAAGAACACACAAAGTCAAGAAAACAATTTATCTGTATCAAAGTCCCATTTAGTTGCTCAGGCGGGAAAAATCCTGTTCTGTTGCTCAGGTGGTCAAAGTCCTGTTTGGTTGCTCAGGCAGTGTAAACTTATTCCTCCGGGTTAAGTGAGGGTTGCTAGTTTATTTCCAAAAGGAATTTGGGACTGGATGTAGAATGGGTAGTTCGAACCAGTATAAAAATCTCTGGTGTCATTTATTTTACTACTTTATTTAATTACTTTATATTCCGCACAAGTAGTTTAGATAATATTCATATTACACGATCCTTAGTAGCACTTTCATTTCCAAGTCAGCCAGTTCCGAACCCTAGAAATCAAAACATGAATTCAAATTAAACCCATGTTGTTCAAGATAGCAACATGAACCAAATGAATGCTATCACGACTTTACGTTCCGATAAACAAATCAATAACCAAGTTGTCAATCCAAATGATTTACCAAAAGTTCCTCTTGACACTTCAAAAACGACAAGCAATTATGAACAAAACATCGAGCCAAATATTGAATCAAATTCCAATCGAAATTCTTCTTCTACTCAAGTAGACCGACCTACTGAGTATCGAATTCCATTTCCACATCGACTTCGACCTAAGAAACATTCCGATCAAATGGAAAAGATGTTGGAAATTTTCAGACAAGTCAAAGTGAACATCCCTCTTCTTGATATCATTCAAAAAGTCCCAACTTACGCTAAATTCTTGAAAGACTTGTGTACTCAAAAACGACACACTCATGTACCCAAGAAAGTTTTCTTAGCTGCTGGTCTTAACAAAGTCTTGTCTCAATCAATTCCCATAAAATACAAAGATCCTAGATGTCTTACGATATCTTGCATGATAGGAGACAAGACGATTAATAAGTGCTTACTAGACTTGTGTGCAAGTGTCAATTTGATTCCTTATTCAGTTTACCAGCAACTTGGCTTTAGTGAACTAAAACTGATGAAAGTAACTCTTCAGTTTGTCGATCGCTCGATAAAGAAACTCATGGGAGAAATTGAGGACGTGCTCATCAAAATTGGTCAATTCATATTCCTATCGACTTCATCGTCCTTGAAACACAACGCGTGAACAATCCGATGAGTCAAATTACATTAATTTTAGGACGACCTTTCTTAGCCACTTCAAATGCCCTAATCAATTGATGAAATGGTTCGATGAAAATTTCTTTTGGGAACATGACTTTGGTCTTAATATCTTCAATCTCGAAAATCAATCAAACTAATCACTTGACCAAACGTTGGAAGTTAGCTCCATTCAAGAAAATTTTGACAACGAAACAGTTGACCTTAACAATGAACACGAGACCGAATACGAACAATTGTTTCAAGACGAGCCTAACGAGATCGAAAATGTGCTTCAGTTTGAACCCCTCACTGTTAAGTCAGAACTTCAACCAAATTCTTTGATTAAGCAACCCCCTAGGTTGGAACTCAAACCTCTTCCTGATCACCTTAAGTATGCGTACTTAGGTGATAATAAAATGTTTCCTGTCATAATTTCTTCAAATCTTTCTTTTGATCAAGAAGCTTCCCTTCTCTCAATTCTGTTGAAAAACAAAGAGGCAATTGGATGGTCGATTACCGATATAAAGGGAATTAGTTCCGCTATTGTTCAATATCATATCCACTTAGTTGACGAAGCCAGGCCCGTTCGTGACGCGCAGCGAAGGCTTAACCCCAAAATGAAGGATGCGGTTTGAGATGAAATTCTTAAGTTCCTCGATATTGGAATCATATATCTCATCTCTGATAGTTCACGGGTTAGCCCAATTCACGTTATGCCTAAAATGTCCGGACTTACCGTTATCACAAACGACGCCAACGAACTCACTCCAACTTGTACGCAAACGGATTGGCGTGTTTGCATTGATTATCGAAAATTAAGTGCTATAACACGTAAAGATCACTTCCCTCTTCCTTTTATCGACCAAATGCTTGAACGATTAGCCGGCCATGAATTCTATTGCTTTCTTGATGGTTATTCCGATTACAACCAAATTCCAATTTCTACCGAAAATCAAGAGAAAATGAATTTCACGTGTCCCTTTGGCACCTTTGCGTATCAACGTATGCCGTTTGGCCTTTAAAATGATCCTGCTACTTTTCAAAGATGCATGGTCGGCAACTTTTCCGACATGATCGAACGCTTTTTGGAAGTGTTTGATGGATGATTTTTCCATCTTTGTAAACTCTTTTTCCGAGTGCTTACACCACCTCGAAATGGTTATGAATCAATGCAAGGACAAACACTTAACGTTAAATTGGGGAAAATGTCATTTTATGGTCAAACATGGCATTGTTCTTGGGCATGTCATTTCAAACAAAAGCATTGAGGTAGAAAAAGTGAAAGTTAACGTAATTGCGAATCTACCCATTCCCAAATCTATCAAGGACATTCGTTCATTTCTTAGGTACGCTGGTTTCTATGGACGCTTTGTGAAGGGCTTTAGTAAAATTGCTCAACCTTTGATTATTCTTCTTGGAAAAGATGTTCCATTGAATTTAATTCCGATTGTGTTTCTGCTTTCAAATGTCTCAAAAATGAACTCATTTCCGCTTCCATCATTTGTTCACCCAATTGGGATCTTCTTTTCAAAATAACGTGTGATGCTTCTAACTTTGCAGTTGCTGTTGTCTTAGGGCAACGCATCAAAAAATTCTTCATGTCATTTACTATGCTAGTATGACTCTAGACGATGTTCAACTCAATTACACGGCCGTTGAAAAAGAGTTTCTAGCGGTAGTTATTGCGCTCGAAAAGTTCCGACCTTATTTGATTGGCTCATAGATTATGGTTTACACTGACCACTCCGCTCTTAGGTACCATTTTGCCAAAAAGGATGCTTGGTCTTGTTTGATCCGTTGGATCTTTTACTCCAAGAATTTGACCTTACGATCAAAGACAAAAAAGGATCCGACAACGTCATTGCTGATCATCTGTCGCATCTTCCAAATGCACCACCTTCATTACCGATCAACAAGAACTTTCCTGATGAACAACACCTTTCTGTTTCCATCGATTCTTGGTATGCCGATATAGTGAGCTATTTAGTCACTAAGGAAACTCCTTCATTTTGGTCGAAACAAGATAAATACAAATTTCTTTCCCAAGTCAAGTACTTCTATTGGGATGATCCATACTTGTTTAAGTATTGTTCCAACCAATCATTCGACGTTGCATCCCAGATTGCAAAATCAAGAGTGTCCTTTCGTTTTGTCATGACCAAGCTTGTGGTGGTCATTTTGGTCTGAAGAAAACAGCGGAAAAGGTGCTTCAATGTGGTTTTTACTGGCCTATGCTTTTCAGAGATGCATTCGAGTTCTGCAAAATTTGTGATCGCTGCCAAATGTTAGGAAAAATCTCTCAGCGAAACATGATGCCTTTGAACCCCATTCTTACGGTCGAAATCTTTGACGTTTGGGGCATTGACTTTATAGGACCATTTTCCAACTCTTTCGGAAATATGTACATTCTTTTTTTTGTTGATTACATCTCTAAATGGGTTGAAGCCATTCCACGTAAAACAATGGACCACAAAGTTGTTGTGAAATTCATAAAAGAAAACATCTTTTCAGGTTTAGAACACCTTGCACAATAATAATCGATAATTGAACCCATTTCTATAATCGATTATTTGAAACGCTAATGAAGAAATACTCGATAACCTACAAGTTCTTCACTCCTTATCATCATCAAACTTGTTGTCAAGTTGAAGTTTCAAATTTCCAAATCAAGCAAATTTTGGTGAAAACTGTAAATAAAAATAAAAAAGATTGGTCATAAAAATCGACAGATGCACTTTGGGCTTACAGAATTGCGTATAAAACAAATCTTGGGATGTCTCCTTTTAGGCTAGTATATGGTAAGGCGTGCCACTTACCCGTCTAACTTGAACATAAAGCGTTGTGGGCGATTAAGAACATAAATTTTGTTCTTGAAAAAGCTGGCGAAAACAGAAAATTGCAACTCAATGACATAGAGGAGATAAGGAATGATGCGTATGAAAATGAGAAAATTTACATAGACAGAACAAATTTTTTTTATGACAAGTCAATCCCAAGGAAAACATTTTCGCCAAATCAAAATGTTCTTTTATATGACTCTCGACTTCATTTGTTCCTTGGGAAATTAAAATCAAGGTGGATAGGACCAGACATGGTACATACTGTTTTTCCACACAGTGCCATAGAAATAGAAAACCCAAGGGATGGATCAATTTTTAAAGCAATGGTCATCATTTAAAACCTTACTTGGAGTTGGCGAGTAATCGAGAGGAGGAGCTCATGATTCTTTATGAGTCATACTACGTCTAGTAAGAAATTTTAACCTTCTCTTGTAAATATGTACATAATTTTTTCCGTTACACTCTTTATATCATGCATTGATAATAGGGACACAGTCAAAATCAAGTGTGGGGGGAGTCTAAAGTTTTTTTTGATTTTCCATCATTTATTTTTTTGCATTTTCTTTCAAAATACAGAAAAAGGAAAAAAAAGGCCAATTTTTTTTTAGCATATTGACTTACTTTTAAAGAAACACGATAGAAGACTTTCTTGATTATTAAACAGAAATTTTTGAAAATTCACTTGTCTTAACAAAAAAAAAGTTTGATTACAAGTAACTATGGTGTAATTAGTATATATGAAGGTTCATAGGTGATAATTATGAAGTATATCCTAATTGTAATCTTTGTTTAAAAAAATGGTTAATTTAAAGTAAACGTGATAACATTTTTGATCTTCTAAGTTAAGTGATGCTAAGATGATTTGGCATAACTCTCTTTGTTCAATATATATAAATATATATATATATATATATCATAAAAATAAGACACGCCTAGAGTCATGTATTCACACGTAAGTGTGTATACTCGCCATGCTCTGTACCCTTCTCACGTAAGCTCGGAAGGCAGTGCATGATCGGTATATCCGGCCTCAGTTTATCTGAGTTAGGCGTATGTAAATAAAACTAAAATAATAATAATAAACACCTAGAGTTATGTGTTCATATGCAAGCGTGTACACTCTCCACGCTCTATACTCTTCTCACGTAAGCCCGAAAGGCAGTGCATGATCGGTATAACTGGCCCCAGTTTATCTGAGTTAGGTGTGTAAATAATAATGTTAATATTTTTCAAAATAGAGAGAGCAAGCAATTGAAACCCAAGCACTATCTTCATTTATTTGATTTGACTTATTATTCAAAAGAAATAAAAATTCCACTTTGCAAATCTTTGATAATCAACTAAAAGATTCATTTCATAGTTGCACTATGTTATCAACCAAAACAACTAGCCAAACTAGAATCTAATTGTGATGATAACTTAATTTTTGTTGAATATTTTGATGAGTGAAAAGACTAAAATTTCTTGATAATAACCAAAACTTATATATAACCTACTCCCGTCAATTTAAAAGAATTCTGCATTTGTAAATATTTTCGAAAACTTGCATCATGTAGTCGCATTAGAATTTGCATATCGTATTTGGATTTTGTGGGTAGTATCCGCTGAAAATCCACACGAAACAACACTCATCCTACTAGGGACACCTAAAGGTTTAATAGCTTGTTGCATACGTTTAATGCAATTGTGTTTTCTATGAAAACGGATTTATCCTAGTTTTAGTCTATTCGAGGACGAATAAAAAGTTAAGTGTGGGGGTATTTGATGTGCACGTAAAAATGTATATTATTATTCCCATATTTAATCTTCTTTTATTAAAATAAACGAGCATATTGGGATATTTTATATGTTTAAACAAATATATAAACTGTTTTCCAATCATCATTCATTCATCTTCATTTGGGGGCAAAATGGTAATTTTTTGTATGAATTAATTTTGAGAAAATTTATTTGCACGTTTTTTTTATTTGTAGGAAATTAAGTGCAAATTGGATGGAGCTTCATGGATGTATGCAAGCACATATGTTGAAATCAAATGAAGAAAGGAAATAAAATAATTCATGCAACATGGAGGAGCCTACATGCCCACTAACTAATGGACCATAATTAAAAGCACATGCACATGTAAATGGAGACTTAAAGCCATGTTAGTGGGGATTAATTAATTCCCTAATGATTACTTGGATGTTACACTATCTCAAGGGCATTTTTTGTAGTCTCCTAAAAATGAATTAGGGTTTTAAGCATGTATAAATACCCCTTATGCTTAATGTAATTAGCTCTATTTTTTATGCAAGTTGTAGCCACAAAATCAATGATAAATAAAATGTCTTTTTAATGACTTCTTAGCCTTCTTATTTGCTTTTGTTTACATGTTTCTTTTTTCTTATGCTATTTTTATTTTATGCTCTTTTATTTAGTTTATGCTTCTCTTATATCATAATAGTAGAATAGATTTAATTCTTGCAATTAGTTTTGTTTTGTTTCATGCAAGTAGTTAGCTATTTTTTTCTTTTAATTAGCTCTCATTTTCCTTATTTTTTATGTTGAAATCACTTTATGTAAACATGTATTCAAATATGAGAAGCTAAACCCCTTCAATTTAGGGTAATGAAGCTCTCTTGAAACATATTAAATTAACATAATGATTCCATTTGTGATCTCTCTTTTGTGTTTAATGGAAATTATGAATGATGGTAGTTTATGTTTTTTTATTGAATTTTATAGTCTATGTTGACATCTCAAATAGGCTATGCTTAATCCAATATAAACATAAACTATTTGATCATTTGCCTAAGTGATTATGATGATGAAAGTCAAACTAGAATAAAAATTTGATGATCTATGTTACTAGTTCATAGTAAATAGATAATTCTTAAAATATATTTTATTTCTAATTTTATGTCATCTATACTATTATATTATTACTGAGTTGCATTTCAAGAGGCAGATGCCTTTTGGTATTTTGTGAAATGAACAATCGCGACTCTTTTTTCCTGCCTCTATTTTCGCTTCTCTTTCCCGTTTTTGGACTTAAAAATCATTATGTGATCGTTCTCTTCTTCATCTTCTCATCTAACCCTAAATATTCATTTCCACTAATTTGAGATATACACATTGAATTGCATCGCCCCATATTTAGGCCCTTTCTTCCCCGTCATCATTGAATCGCATCGCCTTTTTAGCTTCGAATCAATGCCATATCGACTGAGCTGCCACTATGAAGCGCCATGTCATTGTTACTAGGGTAGCTCCAAACTTTTAGCCCTCTTCTAATCGCCATCTATAGGTATCGAAATTTGGGGTTCATATGAGTATTCTATAATCAATTTTTGTAGTGGGTACGTGCTAATTGCAACGTCGTGTTTCCCCAAAAATTCTATTATGTTTTTAGATTCATAATATATTTTTGTTCTTTTTAATTTTAGTAAGAGGATCTATGGCTAAACAGTAATTCTAGAATCGGTTTAATGATTTGAATTTTTGAAATACCAAGTATAGGAAATTGACAACTGATAGAATTCTTCCAACCAAACCATTAAATGATGATGACGTATCTCTTCCTTCTTTGTTTTGCACTAGGTATACTACTCAACCCATTAATTTATATATGGTGACTCTTTTCTTTGTCTTTTTTAGAGTTTCTCTTAGACTATGTTCAGTTAAAATGAAACGATGGTAAATATTTTTTCTATCTTTTTTAGATTTTTCCGGGATTATGTTCATTTGAAATGAAATGACAGTAAATATTTGCTTGAATATCCTTTCAAAATGCTACATATGTATGACATAATGCTACATTAGTGCATAAATGATAGTAAGCATTGTTCTGTGTAACAAAATGAAATGCCCATTGGTAACACATTGATTTCAATAATGCCTATTGGAAAATTGCATTACATAATATTTTTCGCATATATCATATTATCGCTCCATTAACATCTCTTTTTCTTGACAGTTAATTTACACATAGGAACCTATAAGTAGCACCTCACATATATCCATTTTATATGTTTTGGTGGTATGTGTTAACGGTAAAAAGTGAACGCTAACACCCGGTGTGTGTAATAGAATTGTGAAAGCACCACCCGTTGGTACGGGAACAGAATATGAACTGAAAATATCAGAAAAAGCAGTAAATGAACAACAGATTTATAGTGGTTCAGCCCGTAATTGAGCCTACATCCACTTTATAGTCTTTTATTGCTGATTTGATTACAATTCGATACAATATCCCTCTAAATACAATACAATTTGATCATCAAATCATTCTTGACTACTAGCTCGATCTTTAATGATGAAACTCGACGAATCCGCGTTGGATGTTAGGAGCTCTTTTCGAAGATCGTTGTAGTGTCTCGAATGCTTGAAGATCTTTGATTGCTGAATGAGAGGAGGCTTCGACAGCGTAACGGCGCTTGGAGAAATGAATGGCCAAAAGTCCCCTCCATGTTGGAAGTGGCGGGGTATTTATAGAAGCTGATCTGGACTTAGGAAATTTCTCTAAGTCTTTAAGTCGTCGCCGACTTAGTATAGATCGCTGCCGGTTTATGATAGGTCGCTGAAGACTTAAGGTCAGTCGGTGACTCGTTAGGTCGGAACCTCCTTAAATTGGAGCATTTCATAACTCGGAATCTTCCTTAGGTCGTATCCTTTAGTTCGCCATACTACTAGATCGCGGAGTCTTTAGGTCGCGACTCCCCTTAGGTCGTGACATTCCTGTAGCCTTAGGTCGCTGGGCAAGTAAAGTCATAAGTCGCTAGACTTCTTAACTCGTAGGTCGTTGAGTCAGACCATTCCTTAGGTCGGAGCCTGTTGAGTCGTAGGTCATCTAACTGTTAACTCGTTAAGTCTGCAAGTTGCCATAAGTCGGCAATCTGTTAACTCGGCAGGCCTTGCTAACTCACAATTTGCTAGGTCGGCAGGCTCCTAACTCGGCATCCTTCTTAACTCGGTCTTAACTCCTGAGTCACAGATCTTCTTAAGTCGGCAGGCTCCTAAGTCGGCACAACTCTTAAGTCGGCAGCTGTTAGGTCAGAGCTTTCCTTAGGTCGGAGCCTGTTGAGTCGTTAGGTCGTCTTCCTTCTTAGGTCGGCAAGCACCTTAACTCGGCATACCTCTTAAGTCGGCAGGCTCCTAACTCGGCATGCCTCTTAAGTCGGTTACGCCTTTAGATTGTTAGGTCGTCCTCTTTCTTAGGTCGGCAAGCACCTTAACTCGGCATACCTTCTTAAGTCACCAAACACCTTAACTCGGCATGCTGCTAGGTCGTGAGTCAAAAAGGGGTTAACATTTGCCCCTCGAAGTATATGCCTAAGCCATAAGTCGTATGCTTCGATTCTCTTAACTCTTTGGTTAGGTCGGTGCCGACTTAACAAATGCCTTAGGTCGTACACCGTATGTCGATTCGTCTTTCACTGCCCCAGTGAGTAAATAGCTTAAGCCGTCCCTTCTCTTCCTTCACCTGTTCCAACTTCCTGTTCCGCCATTAACAAAGTTCTTCAATTTCGAATAAAAATTCAAGTCCACCAACCAGCGATTCACCCTTGCTATCCAATTGCGTAAGCGTTTTCGATCCTTTTTCACTTCACGTTCGCCATTGAACCATGAATTCTAACCTCCGCGCCCCGAATCGGAATCATACGTCGCGCTTCACTTTGAATTGTGCTGTGATCAATTTATAATCGTCACTAGTTGTTGGTGTGATTTACGAACGCATGACAGTAGGTCAGGTTTATGACAGATAGGAGATGTGTTGAATTGTTGTTCCAGCGACTTTGTGATATGAAGGGAACGGTGAAATTCGAGTTGATTGGTGGAAGGAGGTGAAATTTATGGTGGAGGAGAAGTAGCTTGAGATGACTCAAAACATTCATGCGACCTAACTATCTCAGCAGCCCAGTTTTCCTTGCGACTTAACTATTCGCCGACATAAGCCTTAAGTCGTGGCCGAGCTAGGACTTAGACATTCATGCCGTTCTGACTTGAGACCTTTTGCACGCAGCCCGACTTAACTTATCACACAGCTTCTTGTATTAGGTCGTGACCGACCTAGAACTTGGAGTAATTTCAACGACTTATTTTTCACAGCAAGGCTTTAGGTCGCAGCCGAGTTAGGACTTAGAGAATTTCTGTTTGCCTCGAACTAATTTTTTGCTTCTTTATTCGACCTAAGACTCGGGGACTGCCGACCTAGACCCATAGGGAATCTCTTAAGTCGTCACCGAGTTAATACTTGGGTTTTCAGCAAACTAAGCAGATGACTTTTGAATTGTGCCTGGACTTTGAACTGTTGAACTATGAACCATGTTGCATGCCTTTTTTACATATTGCTTCAATCTTGCAAACTAACAATCCTGCTTAATACAACATTCACAAAATACTGGGACGAATATACTGTCACTGACTGCCCATATCGAATGACAGATTAGTTGGTAAAGAGAAAGTTAAATTAAATGAATATGAATGAGATGCTGTACAATAACCAATTCAAGTGAAGTATTAAAACAAAATCATAATAGTCAAATGAAACTGACTTGTCTGTATTAACACTGCACTTGATCATTGACAAGTTCTGAAATTCTGTAATCGATTGATTGTCAACTAATTTAATTCCAGTTATGCTTGTCTTTTATTTTCATTAGTTTTTGCACAACACTTCACACTTTTAGGGAACGTGCACCTTCACATTTGAACATTCAGCTGATTGTGTAGAATGTCTTCTCCACAAGAAGGAACAGAGCAAGCTGAAGATGTATTTCCAGTTGCTATCCCGCTGAATGATCCTCCAGAGAGGACTCCTACTACCTTGAGCCATAAAGCCTTTCGTCAACTATGCACCCAGTTTGGCATTGCTGAAGCTGACGCTTTGCTTCCTGAAACAAATGATACTGCTGACAGGCCGCCCCGTGGCTTCGTTGCAGTTAACCGCCAAATGTGCTTGAGCGGAGCTATCCCCCCATTCAATGACTGCATTCGAGAACTTCTTCTCCAACTATCTATCTCCCCTTTTCAGTTACATCCCAATGGCTACGCCATCTTGCTGGGACTATGCGTGCTTTTTAGGAGAACGCTGGGCCGCTTTCCTACCTTCGGAGAAATTCGCTATCTTTGTACTTTTACCAAAAATAAAGATCATCCCTCCATCATAGTTGTAAGGAGTGCGAGAAATCGTAAGCTGATCACCGGCCTCCCTGAAAGTGTTCATAGTTTCCTGAGCCCGTTCTTCTATGTTCGTTGTCCCCCAGGATTTTACGCCATTTGGAGAGTGGGAAGTACGATTATCTATCTTTTCCCTGTGTTTTTCTGAAATTCTTCGAAGTTCAAATTGTCAAGTGCTAACCTCTTTCTCTACTGTTTCAGCACTTCCTTCCCCCTCTAGGGAATCTCGTCACAAGACTACCTTTGAGGGGCTTATGGCCGTACCGGTTGAGGAGAGGAGCGTTCAATTTCTATTGAGAGATGAGTTCCTCCACGAATTTGAACTCTTACATCCTTCCCGTTCCACTCAGCCATATGAAGTCCCTGATTCTCCTGCTAAGGAGTCAGATGCCCCTGTTCTTGCTAGAGAGTTTTTACAGCAGAATCTTACCGCTGAGACTCCATTGGTAAAGTGTTCTACTTCTACTGACATTGCTGGACCGTCCAGTAAGTTAGCACTTGCCACAGTTGTTGAAGAGGAGGAAAATCTTCACACTCTTGAAAAGTCGGCTGAAGTGGAAGTTGAAAAAGAGAATTCTCCCTCGCACCATGGCGATGATACTTTCGACAGTCTGAGCGACATCATGATAACCTCTCAGGAGCTCTTTAAAGATGATGTTTCTAAAGTGGTTCCTCCTGTTATCGAAGCAACTTCTTCTTTGCAACAAACCACAATGCCATCCACACAACTTATTGCCATTTCTACACCCAAAAGTGGTTTGTAGTCTGA
This sequence comes from Allium fistulosum, assembly GCA_030737815.1. Classification (NCBI taxonomy): domain Eukaryota; kingdom Viridiplantae; phylum Streptophyta; class Magnoliopsida; order Asparagales; family Amaryllidaceae; genus Allium; species Allium fistulosum. The sequence goes on along the minus strand of CM060904.1, from coordinate 1,241,270,425 downwards.
CGCGCGTAGTTTGCACATCACACACACTTAGAACTTTGGCACTTATATGCACTTAGCTTCTTCAACTTAAGGATTTCTAAAACTGGTCTTTTTCTTCAATTTCAGGTTCTCTGATGGGGCGAAGCGGCTCTTACTACAACAAATTCCAGCGTTACGGAAGCCGTGAGGCTTATGACTTTAGGAGTTATATCAGTGCCGTGAAAGAAACTGATGAAGAGAGAGCTGCTCGAAAGGTTCATGAGAGGCGAGCTCATGAAGAGCGCCGCCGGAGAGAGGATGAGGAATACTATGGGAGTAGAGACGAGCGACGTGACTCTTCCCGCAGAAGCGACGACCCTTATAAAAGGAAATCTTACGACGATAAGGGGAAGAGTCACACTTCTGATGATTCCAGTAAACGTACCAGACTTGGTGAGAAAGACACATCTAACATCTCGGAAAAGACTACCGCTTCTGTTCCTCCTAATACATCTTCCGGTTCTCCTGCCCTTAAGGAGTCTGACATCCAGACCATCATTAATAGGCCACAGTACCAAGCTGGAGATGGTCCTCCCACACTCCAGAGCCGATTTCCGAATTGGTGTCTGAAAGGAGTGCGTTTTGATTTGGACTTGGTCCCCATTGATAAGCAGGCGATGCTGAAAAATGTCGATGCTGTAAAGCTTGATATCGAAAGAATGTCTGGGTGGCAGAAGCTGGTTGATGAACTTCAAAGGGTCAACCATCTGAATCTTGAAGCGATGATGACCATGGAAAATGATAAGTCTGAGTGGGATAAATGGCGTAAGCAGCATGACTCGGAGATGAAAAGCATTAGCGATGGTTATGTAAAGCTCGAAGCTGAAGTTGAAAGACTTAAAAAAGAGCTTGCTACTTCTTCCACTTCTTATTCTCAGAAAGAAGAAATGCTTCAAAAACAAGTTCGAGACGCCCACGCTGCTCAGAGAGATACTGAAGTCAAACTTGAAGCAGAACAACATGTTACTAGAAAATATCGTGATGACGCTGCTCAACTTCTGGAGAAACTCAGCTCTCGAGACTTAGAAATTGCTAGGCTACAATCCCAGTTACTGAAGGCTGAAAGAGAACGTGATGAAGTTCTCTCTGGTAAAGCTGCAGCCGAAGAATCCCACAGGGCGACCATAGCCACCGTTGACGCGACTTTGTTTGACTTTTATATGCATTGTGTCCTGGGGCGTGGGAGCCTTTCATTTTTGGGACCAGAGTATGAAGTCACCCTAGCGGAGGTATGGGAGGCAATCATTGACTTATTTGGTGGTGCTGGATATTCTGAAACAGATCTTCAAGCTACCTACTTAAGTGAGAACGATCGCAATGCCCTTGCCAAAGGAAAAGAGCAGCTCGTCCGAGTGCGGGCCGAAGCGACGGGAGAGAAGCTTCCTGAGAAAGAAACACCCCCTATTGCTCCTGTTTATACTTCAGCTTTAGCTCATGTGGATATTGCTGGCTCTAGTTCTCATTCCACGCCTCCCGCTAAGGTTGACACAGAACCTGTAACCACCCCTACAGAGGAAGAGGCAATGAAAGACTTCCAAGCTCGGGAATTTGAGATTGATCTGGCTAAACCGGCTTCTCCAGGTAACTTTGACGATTCACAGTCTTCTTTTTTCTCGGAGAATACTGATTTTGATTTCTTTCATTATGCAGCAGTCGTGCCGGAAACTGCACCACTTCTTCCTTCTTCAGCTGTCGTTCCTCTTCCTCCTCAAGTTATACTTCTTCCAGCTTCTCATCCTGGTTCACAGGAAGAACCAATAGCGGCCCTTCAAGGTTTAGATGAACCACCTACTTCCGAAGAACACAAGGCAGAAGATCTGGAGGATAGCGAGAAGACCCCGGAGCAATCTTTCGATTATGACACAAAGCTTTCTACATTTCTTGCTCCGGGGAGTGAGTCTTCTTCCAAGAAGAAGGGGAAGCGTGTGGTTTCAAAGAAAGGAAAGAGGAGTTCTTCTGCTGTTGGGGATGAGGCAGAGATTGATCCGGCTGAGTCTCTTTCTCCTTCTTCTCCGACACGGCCTACGAAGCTAATTACCAGGCCGGGTAAAAACTCCAAAGGTGGGAAGAAGGGGAAATGAGTTCGATTTTTGCATCTTCTGCTTTTTGTATTGACCGGGGATTGTGCGGATTCCGGTCTCCGCTTCTTTTTGTAACCTGTACAATGTAAAAATTTCTCATAGTGTTGAAATAAATAGATATTTTTCCTGTACAAATCCTTGTGTATGTAGGAATACATCTGTTTATTATTTGAAGTGTAGAGTAAATGATTCTTTTCGCTTGTACAAATTTTTTGTCTGTGTTTCAAGAACGCACTTACTCCACATCTTTATTACGTGATATTGCAATGAACTTGTGGTATGTTGCTTGTATATTACTTTTATTAATGTAACTGAATTGTATAATGTTGCCCCCATACCACAAGTATATTGTAATATTTTTCGATTTCACAAGACCGATACTCTTATTTTTAGAGAATAACTTTCCACTTTTTCAGGGAAGAATTGTTCTGCTTTTAATAGAGTATATCTTGTCTTTGGAGGAATCTTTATTTTCTTTTTCTTCCTGAAGAACACTTCGACTTCTAGGAATGATCACTTTTATTTGTTTGAAAGTGAATTTTCCTGCACAGTGAAATGAGCTTCTGAAGAAAGTTTTGATTTTTGTGCCCCAGTAAAGGGTTTATTTTTGGTACTTCAAGCAAGGTGAAGTACGCCTCTGAAGAGGTCTTTTGGTCTCCGAAGAGAAGCGATTTTGGTCTCCGAAGAGAAGCAGTTTTGGTCTCCGAAGAGAAGCAGTTTTGGTCTCCGAAGAGAAGCAGTTTTGGTCTCCGAAGAGAAGCAGTTTTGGTCTCCGAAGAGAAGCAGTTTTGGTATTTCATCTCTGGTGAAGTGGGTCTCCGAAGAGAAGCATTTTGCACTTCTACACGGGTGAAATGTGCCTCCGAAAAGGGCTTTTGCCTCCGAAGATGGCTTGTGCCTCCGAAGAGGGCTTGTGCCTCCGAAGAGGGATTGTGCCTCCGAAGAGGGCTTGTGCCTCCGAAGAGGGCTTGTGCCTCCGAAGAGGGCTTGTGATTGCCTGGAAGTTACTTTCTCATGGTCGGAGGGGTCCACGGGACAAGCGTAAGTCATTCGATTGGATGTTTGTTTGTACAAACGATCGCAATCGATTAACAAGGTGCCCCTTTTTGGTAGTCCCACCGATCTTTTTGATTGAGGAAAGCTCTCCATTTATTGGCGTGCCTCGTTAGAGGGCTTTGTTGATCTTGGGAAGGAGCATCAGTTGGTTGGCGTGCCAGGAAGGTTGCGTCTTAGGTGCAAGTAGATCCATGGGACGGACACAAGCTGCCTGATTGGATGCATCACAATCAACCAGCGAGGGTCGTATTCCTTCTGCTTGTGAAGTTATCCCTTTAGGGGATCTACCTGCTTTCCTGTTGAGAGGCATACCTTCCTTTGGCTGCTTCCATGTATGCCTGCTCATGTTGCTTCATCATCCGCCAATCTAGGATCCTTTATCATCGTTTCCAAGCGCGTGTTCCTTTCTTTCTTTTGCAAGTAAATTGCTTGATCCGAAGAAGTAGACTTCACTGTTGAATGACTCCACAGAGTAAACGCTAGTTATTTGGTTGGATGCCTTTTTTTTTATATCAACGATCGCAACCAGTTAACGAGGGCTTGACCTAGTGGAGCCGTCAACTTTTTATGTGAAGTTTCTCTTGTGTGGGATTCGAGTTTGAAATTTTTGTTGCTTGAAATTTGCTAAATGATTTGTAAGGCTCGCTTAGCTTTGCGATGGGTGAGCTTTGCTTTAATGACCTGCAGTATTAGATCGATATTTTAGCAATACATTTAGAGTATTTACACATCGAAATATAACAGGCATTTTATAATAGAAAACACAATGCATAGTTTTTCATTATTGAGTCACGCTGATTTCTCAGCGGTTTACAATGCAGAAGTTACACATCCATCATTATCTTTACAAATTCAAGCAATGCTGTTAAGTAAAAATGAATGCTAGCTATTGTTGTTTCAGAATCTCCAAGCCGGATTTCCATTTGTGCTTGATTCACAGCTTTTGGATTTTTATGCCAGAGAAAGTGAGAGATGCCCCAGTCGCAGTTTTGTGGGTAATTAGTAGTCATTCCAACTTCTGCTTGCTGAGTATGGTCCCCCTGTGATAGCATTAATGACAAGCTTTTCTGAATCTTGCACTGCAATGTTGTTGTGAGAATCGGATTGATGGGTAGGGTGTTGTCGATCCCGAGTGGATGAGGTTGGATCGACCCCGTTCCTTTTAACGTATTGTTGGAGCTTACCCTGCTCTAGCAATTCTTCAATCACCTTCTTTAACTGGCGACATTGGTCAGTGTCATGGCCAGGTTGATTGTGAAATTGGCAGAATTTTCCATTACGCTTTGCCCCTCTCGTCATCTCAGGTGGCTTAGGATACTTGACAACGTCCTTTGTTGCGAAGAAGATATTTCTTGGTGTATCAGTTAAAGGAGTAAAGTCCGAAGGATTAAAGCGGCGAGGTTTCTTTTCATTTCCCTGGCTTTTTCCTCCTTCATTCTCCCTTTTCTGACTTTCAGATTCTCTTTTCTTAGATGGGACATTGTCATTGTTAGTCTGGGCAGTAACCACTTTCGATGTTGCAGAAAGGCTTTCAAGGCGAATGAACTCATCGGCCTTTTTATAAAATTTATCAAGTGAGTTTGGTTCTTTCATCTTTAACCATATCCCAAATTCACTTGATTTATCAATGGCTCGCATCAGATAAGTCAGGATCATGCGTGGTTCCGCATTCTCTACTTCGGCTAAAGCTATATTGAAACGGCTCAAGAAAGATTTGATTGATTCTCCGGGCGCTTGTTCAAGGTTAGACAGTGACATTATATCCTTAGCTTTTGAAGCATACAATCTGAACTGTTCTTTAAACTTTTGCGTTAAGTCGGAGAATTTATCTATAGACCGAACTGGAAGCTTTGTGAACCAAAGTAAAGCCACACCTTCTAAGTATACCGGAAAATATCGACACTTGATCTCGTCTGATGCTCTTGCACCAGTCATATGCCAATCGTACTTGTAGAGGAAATGATTAGGGTCACTGGTTCCCCTATAGGCTTGGATAGTAGGAGGTGCAAATTTCCTTGGAAACTCCGCTCTTAGGATCCTTTCAGTAAACCGAGTTCTGCTTGGCGCAAATCCCCAGTCAGCCTCATCCTCTTCCCTTTGCATGCTCTCTTTCATGATGCGGCCAACCATTTCAGATAGGTACTCTTTATTGTTCAAAGACACCTCCGGGCAAGTATTAGTTCTTCCCTCGGAATTTTGCCCGGGCATATTCTCAGGACAAGTTGGTTGCGGCATAGAACCATCAGCTTGGAAAGGTGGCATTTCAGGAAGAGTAGTTCGATGGTTTTCTGGTTGACGATTTGTCCCGAGCAAAGCAGTTAATCTATCCATCATCAAAGCGTTTTGAGTTTCAATTTGTTGGTATAATCCAGAAACTGCGTTATCCAATTCAGCCCTGGTGACTCCAGCGGTTGGAGTTGCTTGGTCTGTTATTGGGGAAGCGGAAGTTCCTTCGTGAGCGTTTCCGGATCTGATAGGTCTACCTCTTCTTCCAGGAGCCATTATTTCAGATCTGGTCTTTAAAGAGAGGTTCTTTTTATGAATCTTTGCGAAGCAACGGTGGATGATCGCCTGAGTTCAATTCTCAGTGAAAGCACCAAAATGTTAACGGTAAAAAGTGAACGCTAACACCCGGTGTGTGTAATAGAATTGTGAAAGCACCACCCGTTGGTACGGGAACAGAATATGAACTGAAAATATCAGAAAAAGCAGTAAATGAACAACAGATTTATAGTGGTTCAGCCCGTAATTGAGCCTACATCCACTTTATAGTCTTTTATTGCTGATTTGATTACAATTCGATACAATATCCCTCTAAATACAATACAATTTGATCATCAAATCATTCTTGACTACTAGCTCGATCTTTAATGATGAAACTCGACGAATCCGCGTTGGATGTTAGGAGCTCTTTTCGAAGATCGTTGTAGTGTCTCGAATGCTTGAAGATCTTTGATTGCTGAATGAGAGGAGGCTTCGACAGCGTAACGGCGCTTGGAGAAATGAATGGCCAAAAGTCCCCTCCATGTTGGAAGTGGCGGGGTATTTATAGAAGCTGATCTGGACTTAGGAAATTTCTCTAAGTCTTTAAGTCGTCGCCGACTTAGTATAGATCGCTGCCGGTTTATGATAGGTCGCTGAAGACTTAAGGTCAGTCGGTGACTCGTTAGGTCGGAACCTCCTTAAATTGGAGCATTTCATAACTCGGAATCTTCCTTAGGTCGTATCCTTTAGTTCGCCATACTACTAGATCGCGGAGTCTTTAGGTCGCGACTCCCCTTAGGTCGTGACATTCCTGTAGCCTTAGGTCGCTGGGCAAGTAAAGTCATAAGTCGCTAGACTTCTTAACTCGTAGGTCGTTGAGTCAGACCATTCCTTAGGTCGGAGCCTGTTGAGTCGTAGGTCATCTAACTGTTAACTCGTTAAGTCTGCAAGTTGCCATAAGTCGGCAATCTGTTAACTCGGCAGGCCTTGCTAACTCACAATTTGCTAGGTCGGCAGGCTCCTAACTCGGCATCCTTCTTAACTCGGTCTTAACTCCTGAGTCACAGATCTTCTTAAGTCGGCAGGCTCCTAAGTCGGCACAACTCTTAAGTCGGCAGCTGTTAGGTCAGAGCTTTCCTTAGGTCGGAGCCTGTTGAGTCGTTAGGTCGTCTTCCTTCTTAGGTCGGCAAGCACCTTAACTCGGCATACCTCTTAAGTCGGCAGGCTCCTAACTCGGCATCCCTCTTAAGTCGGTTACGCCTTTAGATTGTTAGGTCGTCCTCTTTCTTAGGTCGGCAAGCACCTTAACTCGGCATACCTTCTTAAGTCACCAAACACCTTAACTCGGCATGCTGCTAGGTCGTGAGTCAAAAATGGGTTAACAGTATGGTTTTACTTCCATCAGAACATATAGTTGAGAAAGTACTCCATTCTCTCATCTAAGAATTAATTAACAATATTATATAACTGAATTATTAAAAAAGTACTTCATTCTTTCATTTAAAAATTAATGAGTAAGTACTTCATTCTCTCATCTAAGAATTAATTAAGAACATATATATGAGAATCATATAAATGATCTTTTAAATTACCATGAATTATCCAAGGTAACATATTTAGTTATTTATTTATTTTTAACATTGATTTGGAGCTTTCATCACACATCTATTTTTCCATTAGTAATATTTTTGACCCATTAATAGTGCTTTTTTTCATAGTTACTTTATAAACACGACTCCCTATTGATACCTTGCTTACAATTATAAGTATTGGTGGCATGTTTTACATGCATCAAGGAGTTAAGAAGTTAACGTCTTTATGTTTAGCTCCCATTTAAGGATTAGTTAAGAACATTATATTGATGGATTCTATAAATGAATTCTTAGTTCTTCATATCTAATTAGTTATAGTTCTCTTATTTAATTGTCCATTTAATTTATTAGTCTTATTACACAAAATTGGCAGTTACTCTATTTTATTTTATATTATATACGTGTTCAAACTGCAATGATCATATACCTGATGAGATTCTTATAAGGGAAATTTCAAACCTCTAAGACATGGTTTATACAAATAATGGACGTGTTCTTGCAAAAACACCCATCTTATATACTTAGGTTTAATTTTCTGATGTTGTGAAATGGACATAGTCGATTTATTATTATTATGGTCATTTTTGTAGTTTTGTTTGCTCAGGTATTTTTAGATACAAAAACCCAGTGAGATTTGTTTATGTAGTGGTTAGGAGCCTAACTGACCTGCTTTAGTCACCTATTAGTATACACATCTAACCATTTGTCAGTTTTACTAATGATGTATTTTTTTGAAATTCTAGTAGGGATTTTGCTACCTTCATTGAGTTCCAATACATAGATATCATACTCAATTTTGCTACCTTCATTGAGTTGATGATTTAACCTTCCTCTTGCCTGCGTTTCAGGTATGAATTGTTAATATTGGATTCGTTTTGTTAAATTTAATGCTTATTAGAGACACACTGTTTGGTTTGGTGGAGTGTATTTGATCTACCCCAGTATTTTCCTACACAGTTGGCTGTTCAGTTTACTTAGATTATTTTTTCTTTCGCAGCTTTATATAATAAACAAAGATGTCATATAACCCAAAATTAGTATTGAATTAACCATATGCTTCGGTACATGCCCTATACGTACATATTATGTACGGAACTTATGGTCAGTTTTAATTATCATTGCAAATATGAAATTTAATCAGTGGTAATATTTTTTTTTGCTGGTATTGAATTGGAGATATGCTTCAGTATTTTCCCTACTTGTATATATATTGTATACTGTTATGGTCAGTTTTAATTATCATCCCAAATATGAAATTTAATTGATGGTAATATAAAATTTCAGCAAGAATATGACTTCCGTTCAAAAGAAGTCATAAATTACCCCTTTTACATAATTCATTTCAGGATTTGTAATTTCCTAATTTAATATGATATTCTAACTTTTTAGTTCTTTATTTGACTATATAGTTAATTACATCTTTTAATGTTGTATCCAGCCGTATATAGTAAATCATATTTCTAAATAGTCGGATTTTTTTCTTTGCCACGTTCATGCTACATTCATGAATCAGTATGATTTAAACCTTTCATTTCTCACCTTTTAAATTACCATAAATATTGGAAATGTTATATGATAATCGTTCCTTTTTAGTGGTGGAAAAATTACATTAGGAACAAATGTTGCCATGTTCAAACTGCTTATTATTCATTCTCGATATGATATAAATAAGGGACATGTATTCCATAGAAATAATTGTACTTAATACAGTTAAAAGTGCCTTTCAATTATCAAACATATTGAAAATGTTTTTTTTGTAATAGTTCTTTCTTTTTCAGTGGTAGAAAATTTTTGTAAGGAACAAATGTTGCAATGTTCAAATTAACTATTACTCATTCTCGGTAAATTAAAACATAAATAAAAGGCTTTTATTTCATAGAATAACAAGTGTTGATATATTTAATAGTACCTTTCAATTATCAAAATATTAGAAGTGTTTTTTTTTAACCGTTCTTTCTTTTTCAGTCGTAGAAAAATTATATAAAGAACAAAGGTTGCAGTGTTCAAATTGACTATTATTCATAATATTTATTTTAGTTGTAATAACCCACCTTTTTGGACAGTTCAAATCGAATAAACCACACATGTCAGACTCAAACCATTGAAAAGCAAGGATTGTTATGGAGTAAATAAGAAAAAGCAGAGAAAGAAAGAAAACAAACACAGAATCTCACAGTGAAATGATAAAATATAATAATCAAATAAACAGTTCATGAAGCTATTTTAGAAATAACATTTGATTACTCTTTTACAATATAGAATCATAGTTACATACAATAGAAATAAATAACAATGCAGTGGAACAACATGATGTAGTGGAATAAATAAAATAAATAATAATAATACTAAATCTTCATCTTCGTCCTCCAAAGCAGTTTTCGATACACGGAAAAACTCAGACTGACCCGAGCATAATGAAAAGAGAAAACACTCGAGTCAGAACTAAAAGATCTTATGCAAGTTAAATCAACAGTAAATAAATATGAGTGTAATAGCGTCATAGATGTTTACGGGGTTTGATATCTCCTATCTAGTGTCTAACGTGAGTGAATAACTTAAGAGATGTTCGGGATTCCATATCCTAAGGATCCATTAAATTATCTACATACATAGTACATTACGCTATTATAATAGTGTCTACAATAAAGTAAAGTATTAAAATAGAGTTAAGGCGTTACCCAATCCCCCTTAACACATTTTTATATATTCCCGTAGTCTACACAATACCATAATTCTTTCGTAAACTGGAGGGCTACCAAAGGGCACTCCGTAGGTACGGTACAAACCAAACTCGTAGAAGGTGCGATAAAGCATGTGGCAAGGCACGCGATGCAATGCCTAGGGTAGGATACTACCGTTTTGCGGATCCGGACTGGTGGTAACGCATAGCAGCTACTACCGCCCATCTCGAAACACACTCCCAAATAAAATCGAGGGGTGGCCACCAAATCAATCACAAAGTCATAATATGTATTGAAGAAATATGTCCGATCGGTGGTGCGACCTCACTTGGCCCGGCATGGCTCCTATTTTAGCCACATCAAGCTGACTCATAGGAGTCAGGGCTACGTAAATACCTCATACAAAATCGTTTGCCAAACCATCCTACTTCATTCTGGAATCTTCACCATGTACACAGTTGTTAAAGTGGTTTTCGGTATTGGCAGAGAGTATGACAATATCCGTACCGATCTCTTTAACAACCAAACGCTTATTTCATACCGGATGGTTCTTTTAAATTTCCAAAACCGTTTCATAATTGATATCAAAATATCATATTCAATTCAAACATATCACTTTCAAAAATCATATTCACTTTCGAAATCATATCCACAAAATAGGTTAAATCTCATTTCAAAATCATCATATCCAATCAAATATGTCATTACACCAGAAAATATCATTTAAATCCCAACTTAGGTTATAACATCATTTAACCATATTTGCTTTTAAATCAAGGACTTAAATATAAACAGTTCCACTTTACACAAATCTGAAATTTTAAAAATAATTTAGATAGGTATAAATAATTTAATTATTTTGGCATAGTTTAAAAATAAACCTTTAAATAGTTGGAATACTCAAATACAGAAAAAAAAGGATTAAAATAATTTAAATGGATTTAAGATAGTTTTAATAGGTTTAAAATAGTTTAAATAGATTTAAAATATATTAAATAGATTTAAATTATATTAAATAGATTTAAAATAGATTAAATAAATTTAAAGTAGATTAAATAGATTTAAAATAGATTAAATAAATTTAAAGTAGATTAAATAGATTTAAATTATATTAAATAGATTTAAAATAGATTAAATAAATTTAAAATAGATTAAATAAATTTAAATTATATTAAATATATTTAAACTAGATAAAATAAATTTAAAATAGATTAAAATGGATTAATTAGTTTAAAATAGGTAAAATAGATTAAATTGGATTAAATAGATTAAAATAAATTAAAATAGTTTAAATTGATTAAAATAGATTAAAATAGTTTAATAGTTGAAAATCTTAATAGTCCGGATTTTTCAAAACAATATATTTTAAACAGTTTATATTAAAATAATAGATTTGAAATTAGCATCAAATTTAACTATTTCTTCCATTTCAACAGATCTGGGCGATATCCAGATTTCAAATCAAAACCCAATTTCAAATCTTGAAATATCAATTTAGGCTATTCCTGTTCCAATAGATTTCAAAGTTACAATTTCAAACGTTTCAATAACTCAATTTCGATAAATTTCGTTTATACTTCAAATTCAATTTTAAAATTTTAATTTAAACTAATTTCCAATTCCAACATTTAAACTTGGATTCTCAAAATGATTCAGTTTATATAAATCAATTTCCTTCAAAATATCATTTAACCAAATTCAAGATTTAAAGGTTTAAAATCGTTTAATTTAAGCAATCCGGCATCCATATATAATTTTTTACCCTATGGTCAAGTGATACGGTTATTTATCATTTCAATCCGTAAAAATTTTAAATTTTACGGCTATATATTATTTCAACCTGCAATCCCAAATTAAATCCATAAATCACTCGAGTTTATCATTTCAACCCATAACGATTTCTCCATAATCTAACAGATCGTTCGGGTATGTATCATTTTAACCCATAGGGAACTTGAAGTGTTATAACAATATGAAATATAACATCCAGTCATCCAATATCAACAATCAACATCCATCACAATCACCATTCAAACCAATCAATAAAAAATAACAAGTGGCTGATTATCAATAACGGGTATTAACTGGCAATTTAGAATATAATATTAAATTAATGGCGATAATATTCAATAAAAGTCAGATTTAACTGGAAGGACAATTTAAATATACCAAACATCAACCCATCAATTTCTAATCGTATCATAAATCCAATTTAACTAACATAAGATAATCTAGTAGTTGTGAGTGAGTCCAACACTCACCTTCGATTTGTCGTCGATTTAAAATCCAAAATTAGTCCAAAAATTTAACAGTCTTAGAATACAGCCAAACCAGTTCCAAAATGTCTGGAGTTTCGATACGATCGCAATGGAGAAAACGGCGCGTGAATCCGAGCTCGTATGCAAAATTTATTAACGTTAAAAGATTGGAAAATTTCGACTTTGGGTCTTACTTCGGGTCGCCGCCTCAATTACCCGGTGCTTGCTCTGAGTTTTTACCAAAATCACCCGAGGCTCGAGTCATTTGGCTCATGACCCGAAGTCACTGCAGGGTTTTCACCTCTGGGACTCGAAGCGCGACCAGATCCACCTTGTTTGGCAATGAAACTCTCTCTGACCCGAAGTCGCTGCAGGGTTTTCGCCTCTCGAACCCGAACCGAACCTCTTCCTGACTCGAAGTAAACTTGGAGCAACCAAATTATTATTATTGAAATTAGCTTTTGGAATTTTGGGAGCAGGTTTGATGTTCTGACGTTTGAGAAGGAGGAAGAAGATGTACGTACAGAAATAATAAAATGAGAAACAACTAAGGTTTATAACAGCCTATATATAGGCAGGGTTTGATCGAAACGATATCAACGACCCATAAAGCCAGTTTGTTCCCGAAACGAAAATGGATCATCCAATATATTGAAATATAGGTTTCCGATATTTTTAAACTCAATGGAACAAGTTTCAAGCCCTAATTCCATTATATGTAGAAGTTAGCTTTCAAAATCACCTTATTTAAAATTGATTTCAATTAAATTGATTTTTACGCGTTTCGAGCCCGCACGATCAAACGACAAGTCCGATCACTACGAAACTTGAAACCCATTAATAATTCACTATTGCAGATCCGATGAAACCAGTTTCGTCAAAATTTGAGACAGTTGCCAAAATGGCTATTTTCACGTTAATTAAATAAATAATTATTAAATTAAACTTATCACTTTTCAAATTCAATTTTTATAACTAACAAATTTTTATCACTTTTGATTAACTAGTAATTATAATCTTTTAAGACAATTTTTCCATGTCAAATTCAACTATTAATATTGCGCTAATTACAGCTTTCCAATTTCAATTGTAATAAATTCATTAATTATAATTTAAAACCCATTAAATTGATTCATTTTGATTTCAATCTTTTTATTCAGTCAATCATTACTTTATAGACATAGTTAACATTGGTTTTTCATTTATTACATCAATATTCTACAATTTAAATCATAATTCACATTAACTGTAGTATTTAAATAGATTAATTGCAATTGATTTCCAATTAAATTTCAACGGATTAAATAGTGAAACGATAATTAAACAATTGTTACAACTTATGATTTCAAACACATTTCTATGTTTATTGTTAACAAACAAAACAAATAAATTTACAAACGGATTAATTATTCTATTTTAATCAATTCCAATTAATTACATACAATTTCACTATTTAATACAACTTTTGGTTTATTTACCATTTACGCTTTATGACCAATTATAACTTTCCAATCATTCCAATTAATTAAGATTGCATTAAAATAGTTATCAATTACCTTAAATTAACATTATTAACATTACATTCTAGTTATTTTTCTTATTAATAAATCACAATTTTTTAGTTCTTCCAATAGTAACACCAACATCTTATTAAATTAATTATTATTTTTCTTTTCATCGAAAATTATGGATCATTACATTAGTTGTGAGAATAATTAAAACATGATATAATTAGTTTGATTTTCTACACATGGAATTTCTTATGAGTACATAATGCTTTATGAGTACATATTGTTTTTGTTAAACTCTTATATTATATATTTCTGGGTCTACTGTCCTGTAAATATGTTTGTATTTGTAACGTTAGTAAAGAATATTTTGGCTAAGGTAACCACATATGACATGATGCATAATATTTGTCAATAGCTTATGGTTGATGTCAACATATATAAATATAAATATGGGTCTACTGTCCGCAGGTGTGGCTATATAATTGACAGTTTCCATGGTTTCAAGATTTATTTTACATTATATGCTTGCTCGGCATATATAACAAACACTGTTTCTATGTTTGTACAGAATGCAAAGATTGTCAAATTTGGTAGGTTTGTCGCCTTAATTCAGCTCTTGGTTAAAGAATTAATGTTCACTATGATTTTGGTAACTATTAAATTAATTTAGCACGCTATTTATTTGGCGCTCTTTCCACTGATAGAAGTTCTGAACTCATATAATTGAGTGATTGATGAAATTGTTCTACAATTTATATTAATTACCAATTTACATGAGCACTAACCACATGTTACGTCCAATGGAAGGTTTTGGAAAAATTTCTTATAAAGTTAAGGAATCAGTGCAGCTCAAAACCATCCAGCTTGAAATTTGAACGTTGCATCGCTAGGTGCAAGCAATAGCAGTTTGTTAATGTTGGCATTGACTGCTTCATGAATGTAAGTACTGCAAAAACGATGGTTTACTGACAAGAAACCCAACCATATCCTAAACTTACAATAACAAACTATTGGTATAAGGTATTGTCTTTTGACCACCATGCTAAAATAATAATTACAATGAACAGTCTCAGATTCCTAGATTACAACCCTATCATAATCATTATATAACCTTTGAAATTTTTTTATTCATATTGATAATTGGCTGAACTACTGCTAACTTAGTATGACCTAAATTTCCTCATGCTTGCTGTCGTTTTACAGGAAGGTTAAAGTAAAAGGATGGACAATGAGGAAGGCACGAATAGCTCAGATTGCATGATAATATTTTTCCCATAATGTATATTAATGTGTATTCTCAAACTAGATGGTGTGATGATGTTAGGCATTCTATCTTGAGTGGGACCATGTCTGATATTGAGTCCTTTAAATATTTGGTTATCATTTATTTTCCATTTACTCATCCTTTACTGTATATATTTACAACTCTATCTAATAGAATTGGTTGTGCTTTTCTTTCTTTATAACAGACCTAAAAATTATCGAGTAATCTTAATTTTTATTAGATGATACAATTTTTCCTAATTATTGTTGAGAAAATGTGTTCTTTCTATTTATGTGATTACTGTTGAGAAAATGAGTTCTTTCTATTTATGTATTGTCGATATAATTTATTTTATTAAAATTTGTGTTTCAATTCATAATAAGATAATTTATGTTATATCAACTATACATAATAAAACAGCAATTGGTTTATTGACCCAAAAGTACAATATCAGTTTGTATTAAATAATTCTTATAATATAAAAGTAAATCTGAATTATCCATGAACCAATGTTTATACTAGCATATTTCACTATTTACTATATTTAATTTGTTATATACAGAAACAAATTGGTGAATAAGTGTTCAGTTAAAAGGATGATTCAAAAGATGACATTTTTTATTAGGGGAAAATTCTAAGTTGGTTATGCTGTTCCTATATTATTTATTGATAAAAATAACCTTATGATATTTCTCAATGTATAGTTTGAACAGAAAAGGAAAACTTTGAATTTATAAAGTAATAAATTAAAAACTATAAGATTGAAGTTATAGAAAACCAACAGTTAAAATTTTAAATCTGAAATTTGGAAAATCAGTTTTCATTTAAGTTAAGAGTTTTGAAATATCAATAATAAAATTTAACCTTCAAACAGTTAACAAGTTATATGGATTCATCTTTAGTATCTCGAAATTCTCTATAACTTTTCAAAACTACAAATTTGAATATTTATTTATTGGAATGCTTTTCTTTCCTGGTTCTAGAAAGTGTCAAATATAATATTCACTACTTTTAAAAAAAGAAAAACACATTTTGTTCATTCTCCTTATCAAATTATTTTTTTGGCTTAACAAATTACTGGTATCTTTTATCTAAAATGTTACTTAATTTAACAATTCACAATATTTATAGTTGTACCCGTGTGCGTAGCACGGATGTAGTTTTCATGAGAATTTATAAGTGGGTTTGAATGGTGTGTTAGAGTTTGATGGTTTAAGTTATGCTAATTAATAGTACAAATAAACCATACTTATAATAAACACATCAATCATTTCTACTTATAAATGATTGGAAGCGGATTTGCCTCTAAATTGCTCCTTTATCTCATACTTTTATTCACTTTTATTCTATTTTATTTTCTACAATTTTCTTAGTTTAAAACAATTTCAGAAACCTTGGGCTAATTTGATTGAGTAATATTAGAATTTAATTCTTTCTCTGTAGATCGACCCGTACTCGCATATGTACTACGATTGTATGCCGTGCGCTTTCGATTTTTATTGTGATTATATTTTTCGACGGTTTTCTAATCGATAGAAAATCCATCGACTAACATGCTTTTAGATTGCTAGCGAAAGCGTTAATACTTAGTGCCATGTGTTAGGGCGTGGATCAGCTATGTTTATTATATGGTATATTTTATCTAGAGATATAGGTTGCTTGGAAGGATATCTCTGACCGTTGTTAGGAGGCACATTCTTGACATATTGAGGGCACCTCCAACAATTTTGATTATATAGTAAATATTATTGTGTTGTACATGCAGCACAACTATTTTTGGAATTATATTCTACACCGTAGACATTATCTATTATATCGACCTATGTATTTATTATATGGTTTGGCACTTTTGAGGGGAAAACCATTCCTGTGATTCGGTTGGTCTTAAAAGGCACTATTATCTGAATGCATCATATTATTTGAGTTTGTCACGCCAGACTTTTATCCGACTCATGGTTTTATTTTTCCCTTGATTCCTTGAGTGCTTAATTAAGCAATTTGTGAAAGGCAGGTTTTAGTTGGATATTCTTTGGAGCTCATGGAGACGAGCTGGTTGTTTCACTTGCTGTCGTATTCTTATTTCTACTCCATTACTAGTATGTATATATCAGTAATTGTCGAAACAGGCGGTTATAACAATTCAGGCTGATGATAGTACATAGGACTGTAACTCTGAAATGTTATGTACCTTAGAGTGAGATTTTGCACTATCCTTTTGATATTATGTTATCGTTCCACCGTGAGATTCTGATGTTGTTTTCTATCTTCCTTTTTCTTTTTATTACTCTAACAATCTTTCTTCCACACAATTGAGTGCTCGACACATGAATACCGTGGATGTATTAGTGTTGATACTTGTGGATCAAAAAGGTGGGTCGTTACAATAGACCGAATTTTTTTGTTTTTACATTACCCTTTTTTATCCATTGAGACCTTAGACATTCGCCTTCAAGAATCTCTATATGAGTTTTAAGGCCATTGCCTTCAACAATATTGCAATTTTTGAAGTCCCACCCCTCTTTCAAATTTTGGTCGACATATGTT
The DNA here is from genome assembly GCA_030737815.1 of Allium fistulosum. Classification (NCBI taxonomy): domain Eukaryota; kingdom Viridiplantae; phylum Streptophyta; class Magnoliopsida; order Asparagales; family Amaryllidaceae; genus Allium; species Allium fistulosum. The sequence continues at coordinate 1,241,252,936 of CM060904.1, read as the reverse complement.
GTCCAATGATGAATTATGCTTTTTGTTTTTCCATACGAAATTTTCCTGCATTGAATTTATTGTTTATTATGGATACAGGTAGCTGAAAAAATTAAATCCAAAATACTGTTTTAACTAGTTCATGAAAGTGACTATGCTATAGGATCGTGTAATGTGGATGAATTTATAAAAATTTGTGCGGAATATAAAATAATTAAGTAAATAAATAAAAAAGTAAAGTAAATGACACCAGAGATTTTTATACTGGTTCGAACTCCCATTCTACGTCCAGTCCCAGACTCCTTCTGGAATTAAACTAGCAACCCTCACTTAATCCGGAGGAATAGGTTTACACCGCCTAAGCAACCGAATAGGACTTATATCGCCTAAGCAATCGAATAGGACTTCTACCGTCTAAGCAATCGAACATGACTTATTTACAACTAGACAAAAGTATCTGACTATAGTGTGCTCTTTTAGATAACACTGATAAGTCAATTAAGTACAATCTTCCTATATTCTTCTCCTTTATGATATATAGTCTAATGTGCTTGAGAATGTGTAAGATGGAGTGATCAACGATCAGAATTTGTATGCAATTAGAGTGAAAATTGAAAATAGATTAAGAGATAAGAATTCAAGAATATTAAAATCAGTTAAGTTAATTATTTGTTGAATTCTGAAATCTATTTATAGAGATTAAAAAGTTGCAATCATTCATGAAAGGTAACATTGAAAAGAAACAGGTGCAACTGTTGATTTGAAGATGTTTCTCTTCGATGAAGAAAAGTGTCTTTTCATAAAAAAATAGCCGTTATAAATATTCAGCCGGCTGAAAATATAATTCAGCCTTTTGAATTTGTTAATTTCGAAAACAGCAAAGAAATAGGCATTTTCAGGCCTAATTCAGCCGGCTGAATGAAACCATTCAGCCGGCTGAAACTTCATATCAATTTATGAAATGTTTCAACATTCAGCCGTCTGAATGGTATTATTCAGCCGGCAGAATTCTGTTGATAAACAAAAGTTACCATAGCTCATTTGGTTAGAGCACTTGCCTCCTAAACTGGTGGCCTTGGTTCGAGCCCCGCTCCATGCAATTTTTTAAAACTTTATTTTTCATTTAAAATATGAATGTATATGTGTGTATACCATTTTGAGAAGATTTTAACATTTGTAAACTCTAGACACTACACTCTATGACTAATAATACTTTGTTTGTCACCTTCGTCTTGTCTCTATCGTGTATATCTCTTCTCGTATCTCCATATACATACTTTCATCCTTTTTTGTACTATGTATCTTCATTTTGAACGTATTTGTTTATCTCTTTTTGATGCTCATGTACCTGCAAATTAGTTTAGAGATTCTTTAGCATAATTGTATAGTTGTTGTCATTAAAATCCAACCATAGAGGTTCTAACATTCTCCTCCATTTTGATGATGACAGCTATACAATTTTTTTTAAATATTCATTCTATATATAAAATAATATTAATATGTTTAAAGCTCCCCCTAAGTATAACATCTTCCCCTAAGTATAATATCTCCCTCTATCAATATGCATATGAATTTATCCCCCTTGGTCATTATCAAAAAGAATGAGGGAATATAATAAATTTTATAAAATATCTTGTAAATAGCGAGATAAACTCAATATTAATTATGGAGAAAAATAAAATAGATTTTACCATATTTGTTGAAGTCCGTATTTCATTGTAAGCACGTAATTCTATTAAATGTATGGAACATCCTTTAAAGTTCCAAAGTCTATCATTTTCCTTTTGTTTCTCCGAGTACCTGCAATAAATAATAATCATTTTGGTACCCACTTACTATGTTAGGATCCAGGGGGTTAGGTCTTGGGAAACCATACTCATTTGGGTGTGGTTGAACCTTTATAAATATAATCTTCATTATTACCTACCATATCAAAATAATCATTAATGTATTTTTCTCTATTTTTCCAATTAACAGGAACCCAAATACAAAGATAATTTTTATTCATATTTTCCATCAATGATTTTGTATTTCTAGAGAAATTATAAACGTCATTGGTTATAGCAGTATTTGAATTTCCATAAAAATTGGATTTAGACTTTACTCAAGATTTAGTACTAGCACTAACATTTTTACTATACATGAAAGCGTATCTAATGCTATTTCTACGATTAGTTTTATTATATCCTAAACTAGTTTTATCATGTAAAGGTCTAGAACTAGATAAAATCATGTTTAAATCGTTTTGACCTTTATTAAATTTTTTGATTTCAGTGTTAAGTTTATCAAATTTGGCTTTAACATCACAATTATTATTTTAAAAAGAAATGTTATTGTTTTTCAAAATATCAATTTGCTTGTTTAATTCAGAATTCTCATTTTTTTTAACGTACAATTCTCTTTTTCAGAAGAAAAATTCGAGATTTTGAAGTATCTAAAGATGATTGCAATTAATCATTTTGTCTTTTCAAATTCATAATTTCTTTTGAAAAAATTTCTTTTTCTTTTTCAAACATAGTATTTTGTTCATCTAGAAAATCTATAAGAGCCTCAAAATTATTTTTCAAAACACCATGTTTATTTTCTAAATCTAATTTCTCATTTTCAATTTTGATTGATTTCATTTTTTCTAAAAAAAGAAAATTATGCTTTGAGATTTTATCACATATACTAACTAATTCATTATTACCATTTACTAAAATTTGTAAATCAGAAAGTACCTTTTGTAGTCCTCATTGGTGGCTTTGGCAGAGATTTTGCTTGTTGTATTTCGATTGGATCTTTTTCTGACCATTATTCTATCATGTTGTGATGATCGATAGAATTCCAGACTCTGATACCAAATGAAAGTGACTGTGCTATAGGGTCGTTTAATGTGGATGAATTTATGACAACTTGTGTAGAATATATAATAATTAAGTAAATAAATAGAGCAGTAAAGTAAATGACACCAGAGATTTTTATACTGGTTCGAACTCCCATTCTACGTCCATTCCCAGACTCCTTCTGGAATTATACTAGCAACCCTCACTTAATCTGGAGGAATAGGTTTACACCGCCTGAGCAACCAAACAGGACTTCTACCACCTAGGCAACCGAATAGGACTTCTATCGCCTGAGCAACCGAACATGACTTCTTTACAACTAGACAATAGTATTTGACTGTAGTGTGCTCTTTTAGATAACATTGATAAGTCAATTAAGTACAATCTTCCTATAATCTTCTTCTTTATGATATATAGTGTATGTGCTTGAGAATGTGGAAGATGGAGTGATCAACGATCAGAGTTTGTATGCAATTAGAGTGCAAATTGAAAATAGATTAAGAGATAAGAATTCAAGAATATTAAAATCAGTTAAGTTAATTGTTTGTTGAATTCTGAAATCTATTTATAGAGATTAAAAAGTTGCAATCATTCATGAAAGATAACATTGAAAAGAAACAGGTGCAACTTGTTGAATATGCTAGGATATGATTTTTGTTTGATGATAATATATATATATATATATATATATTAATTTAAATGTATTTGTTATTGTACTATTTTATTTTCATATAATTAAATAAATATTTGCTGAATAAAATAAATAACGTAGAATATAAATTCAAACAGATGTTTTATTCAAACAAATATTTTATTACAATCTTGAATAGTACAAATTTGAGCTCTAACTACATATATACATTTTTTCAATTACATTACAATTTCGAATACATCACAATCATTCACTCCTATTTTATCTTCGACTTTGCTCCAGCATGAATCCAGCATCCGAGTTATCTGCAAAATAAACACTGACGCATTAAAATTAAAAGAGAAATATTTTTGCAAATGTGTTTTCAAAAATATTATTTGCCTCAGTTATTTGGGTTGTTCATCATCAATTAATTTGAATCCATTCATACACAAACAAGCGTGTGACATGCACAGAGTATCACTATACATGCCACAAAGCCATGCACACCGATATACACTTGATAAAACTGCTGGGACAGGTGAGCACAAGGTCAAACCCGAGCCGAGGCTGGATTCAACTCAGGTGCAATACAAAATTGTCGAGTACAAGTTCTCATGCAACAAGAAGACAAAAACAGACCATACTAACAAGTAAACAATTGTGTACACATGAACTAACTATTTTCACAAGACTCAAATCAAGCTTCAGATCAAACAGTAATGAACCAAACCAGTACAAAAAGTGATGGACAGCACATAAAGGAGCAACAAGTGAATGGCCTAGACCAAACACAAGAAAGAAGGCAGCAGAGAAAGTTCACCAGACTTCAAAATCCAACAAATATGACAACTGCCTCAATCATATGTACAAAATGTGCAAGCAACAGTTCAGATACAACATAGCAGAGAAATGGCATGTATGAAGACCAACAGTGAAACAGAAGGTGAGTGCAAAGATCACAAATTCATTTGAATGCAATGAGAGGCAAAAACCATATGCAAGTAATCAATTGCACCAGGGCAGTGCACAAAAAGACAGTGAGCAATGAAATGCAAAGTTTAGAAGCAACAATAGAGTTAATCAGTTAAAAGACTACATGATACTACAGCAACTACCAGAGTCCATCAGTTCAGAAGCAACAACAAAGTGGTAAACCAGACTACATATATAAGCAACCAGACTCTAGAAAATGTGCAACTGAATACAAGTGCAGACTGCATAGACAGGTTCAATGCACAGTGCAGACTAACGAACACACTTGAACGAGACATAGTGCAACACAATGTCACAGGAATTTCAAACTGAACATGTCAGATTTTAAAATAACAAAGTCAAAGCTGTGGTGGCCAAGGAATCGAACAAGTCATAAAAGAAATTAAAAGAAAGACGGTTATCTCAAAATATTATCACAAATTCAAAGTGGTCGAAGTCCAGCCAGAAAAGAACGGAACCAAATCCACAGCAAACACAAGCCATGATAATTAAGCAAAGGAATATACGAATTGAACCAGTCTAAACAAATCATATATATTCAAGAAAAATCGAACGGCAGAGAAAAATTATCAAATGAATTCAAGTAAACATAAATTAAGGGAATCGATCCCTATTTAAACCATTAACATCATCGGCATACAGATCATCGAGTTCAAGCATATCAACAAGAATAAATAAAGGAAATCGCATACCAGTTCATTCAATTCGAACTTGATCGAGAAGCAGCCGTATACAAATCAAAGCAACAGTTTGGTTGACGAAATAAACCAAAGATAGATCATCTTTCAATCAACAAATTTGAATCGGCGGCCTCAAATTTACAGAAGCCCTAAACCATGAAAGAGCAATGAACGATTGAACGAAAGAGTTACGGGCCGAAGAAATAAACAAAGAAAAGGGGGACAATTTTTATCACTGCGTTCATTTATTTCGGGCCGATTTTTGATAAATACTATTGGGCTTTAATTTTAAATTAGGGTTTCTTGTTTTAGAGTTGTTTTTATTTTGTATTTCTCTTTTAAACTTTGGTAAAATTCTAGTCGTGTGTCTAGGGGATGAACTACGGTGGTGTAGTTCGAGAATTTGTAACTCAGTGGCTGAGTTGTGGCAGGCTTTTGAGCATATAGTTACGTTAGTCGATAGCGGGTATCGCAAGTTTACGTGTGTAAGCGTCTGACTACTTAATTTCTACTATAAACCTTGGGGGCAGCACGTAGGCAGGGTTTTACCGAAGCTAGGTAAATCTATGTTGTTCTATTTCTGCTTTTATGATTCTACTATTATCTGTGCTGCATTTATTTTATATATTTCCCCAATAACTTTTTATAATTATTAGTATCACCCTATTCACCCCCCCTCTAGGGTGAAATCGATCATACACAACTATTGATTTGAAGATGTTTCCCTTCGATGAAGAGAAGTGTATTTTCATAAAAAAATAGCCGTTATAAATATTCAGCCGGCTGAAAATATAATTCAGCCTTCTGAATTTGTTAATTTCGAAAACAGCAAAGAAATAGGCATTTTCAGGCCTAATTCAGCCGGCTGAATGAAACCATTCAGCCGGCTAAAACTTCATATCAATTTATGTAATGTTTCCGCATTCAGCCATCTGAATGGTATTATTCAGCCGACTGAATTCTGTTGATAAACAAAAGTTACCATAGCTCATTTGGTAGAGCACTTGCCTTCTAAACTAGTGACCCAGGTTCGAGCCCCGCTCAATGCAATTTTTGAAAACTTGATTTTTCATTTAAAATATGAATGTATATGTGTGTATACCATTTTGAGAAGATTTTAACATTTGTAAACTCTAGACATGACACTCTATGACTAATAATACTTTTCACCTTCATCTTGTCTCTATCATGTATATCTCTTTTTGTATCTCCATATACATACTTTCATCCTTTTTTGTACTATGTATCTTCATTTTAAACGTATTTGTTTGTCTCTTTTTGATGCTCATCTACTTATAAATTAGCTTAGAGATTCTTTGGCATAATTGTATGGTTGTTATCATTAAAATCCAACAATAGAGGTTCTAACTGATCAATCCTACCAGCTGCATTCATTATCCTATTCTTCCAATTATTGAATTTTTTTTGTGATTTTTATCAAACAACACTCCAAAATCTCTTGATTTCAGTTTTCTATATGGTAGGGGATTCCCAAATATGTAACTGAGAGATTCCTTATTTGACCATTCAAAATATTGAGTATTTGACCTTTGAGCTTTGCCCGTTTGCTAAAATAAAGTGTAGTTTTCTATTCATTCATTTCTAAATCCACATACTCTTTTATAATTTTCATAATTTTGGCTATACTTTTAGAATTTTTAATGTTCGCTTATGTGAACATTAAAATGTTCGCTTCTGTGAACATTAAAATGTTCGCTTCTGTGAACATTAAAATGTCATCGGCGTAAAATAAATGAGTTAGGATAGGTTCAATAGGAAAATTTGGTCAACATTTCCCTCATATAATTTTAGATCTAATAAGATTGTAAAAAATTCCATGCATATGCAAAAAGTAGAGAAGATAATGGGTCTCCTTATCTTATGCCTCTATTACTATCAAAGAATCCTACGGGGCTGGCATCAATAAAAATAGAAAATATGATAGTAGATATGCACTCATATTCTAAATGTGCGAAATTTTCTGAGAATCCGATACATATGAACGTATGGTATATGAATTCTCTACTAATTTTGTCATAGGCTTTATGTAAGTCTATTTTCATGCACATATTGTTGGCCGTCTTCTTATTGAAACCCCTTACCATTTCATACGCTAGAAGTGAATTTTCTGTGATGATTCTGTCTAGAATGAACACATTTTGGTGTAATGATAAAAATTTGTTGAGGTAATGGTTCATTCTGTTGTTTAATAAATTAGCCAAATTTTTATAGATTACATTGCATAAAGAAATTGGTCTGTAATCTGATAAGGTATGTGGGTTCCCATTTTCGGGGATTAAGAATAAAAGGTATGATTAATTTCTTTAATAATCTTACATGACTGTAGAAGTCCCAACATTGCATGTAGAACATCATTTTTAATTAGCTCCCAATGCAGTTTGTAGAATTTTGAGTAAAAACCATCTGGTCTTGGAGACTTGTTATCGTCTATCCGAAACATTGCTTTTTTCACTTCTTCTAAGTCAAATGGTTTATACAGCTCCTTTCTTCCTTTATGTGCGATAATTTTTTACATGTAATCTGTGAAAAGTTGAGATTTATGGAAGTAGAATTAAATAAATTACTAAAATGTTATAGTGCTTCCCTATTTAATTTCTCGTCAACATTGGCCCAGTTACCATATTTCTTGTTGGTTTTGGTCTTGTTTCCACATTATTGGAGTGTAAGAAATGGGAGCGTCTTTCTCCTTATGTGAGCCATTTCATTTTTGAGCATTGTAAGTTTTCTGTGGCCTTTTGAAGTAAATTTGACAGTTGGTCCACTTTCTGTTGCTAAATATTTTTTATTTCTGTGTCATTCATGTCGTTTACTATGTTAGAGTGGACAACATCTAGCTCCCACCTTAGCAAATCTGTAGATTTTTCATTAGAATTATGTGTTTTTTCTCTATATTCTTAAGTGTTCCTTTGTTTTTTTCAGTTGTGAAATAATAAAGGATTTTCGGCATAGGTTTCTTCTCAAATAGATTTAATAAAGTTGTGGTGTCTATTTTATAGTGCCACAAGTTATTATATTCGAAAGGGATACCCTTTCTAATCATCGTGAGGGCTACAAAGATGAAAAATATCGGTGTGTGGCCGCTTATAGAGTGGTTGGGAAAATAGGCCGAGAAATATGGAAAATTATTGAGATAAGCTCTATTGATGGAAACATGTCAATCTTCCAATGTACTGACATATTGGTACCTCCCTCCAAGTGTAGTAATTCCCTAACTTAGTGGTTCAAGTAAGTATTTAGTTCCAATACATTCCACAACATCCGCATCTAGAGACATGCAATAGTTACCATTATTAATTATGTCTTGACCATATAGGATTGCATTAAAGTCTCCTACTACAACCCATGGTAAATTAAAAGAATTAGCATGACTTTTAATGTATTCTCATTGCTCAGTTCACTCAGCTTGGTTGTGTGCATATACGAACGTATAATAAAAGGTTAAGCCTGCTTTAATCTAGATTTAACTCGTAATTTACTGCTCGTTTATATGAATTACTATGCACATCCACATGCTAGGATCCCAAAGGATTAAGATTCTACTTTTATTTTGTTGACCTTTATTGTTAGCACCAAAATTGGTCACTAACATCGTTGAGAAAGATTGTGTAGAGATGTAAGTGATGAAGTTAAATTAAACAAGGAAGAATATGCTAATTTAAATGCAGAAAGTAAGAACACCGGATTTATAGTGGTTCAGCGTAACTGCCTACATCCACTTTGAGTTTTGATCTTTATTTCTTTCACAAGTAGTTGAATACAGATACAATCCATATATTAATGACTTTAAGTTTGAACTGAAAATAATCAGTCTTCAAAGTGGCAGAGTCTCCCCATTGTTCTCCCAAAAAAGGTCCCTTTCATTGTGCCCCTGCCCTTCTATTTATAGAAGAAGATGGGTTGGACTTCCTTCACGGGCTCAAGGCCAAGGTGACTTGGCCCATATAGGGCGATCTCAAGCTAGTTGGTCTATTCTTGCCGAACCGTACCTAAATGCCAAAACATGTCGACTGCATCAAACCTGTATATCCTCAGACTCTTCTTGGTCAGAATCTTGTCTAGTGCTAACGATAATTTCTTCAACTGTCGTTTTGTAACCGGGCCAAGATGCCGGTTAACACTTGCCCCCCAAAGTGTGTCGTGTGAAGCAACACAACATGCTTTGAATTAGCGAGTATTCCTTGTCTTTAGAAAGAAATCCACCATGTTTCTTGAATAGTCATTATCCTCCAATTTATCCTCCCAAGGTGTTGTATCCTTCTTTGGTCATCGTGATGCTTGGTCGATTTCCAATATTATAAATCCAAGGTTGTAGTTCATTATTGGCCATCCATGTCTGATTCTGCAGAGCTAATAAGCTTCGGCTATATGATTTAGTCTTCTCTTAATAACCCTTAGTGAAAATTCAATTTCTGTTGATTTCAAGAAGTCGAACTTTTTCGGATGTACACATGCACGTTCGGGTACATGTTCTTGCCATTGGCTCTCGGATGCGTTTTATATGCTCATAAGTCGTCGCCAACTCCATTTAGTTTAATTGCAATTCAATCGCGATTCCTTGTTTGTATTTTCTATGAAATAAGGTTGCAATCAGCCACTTAAGGAGTTTTCCAAAATTCTCTTCAGTACAGACTCTATGATTTTGTTCACAGCTTCAACCTGTCCATTTGCAGTTATAATGGATCATGGAAGGTCATAAGGACAGATGATGATACGGATAAAGAAGTTGATTATTTTTTTCATCTTGGTCGTGGTTAAGAGTTCTTCATCTGCCCATTTGGTGACGTAATCAACTGCTGTGATGGTGTATTTCGCACCACCTTTAGGATCGACAAGAAGATGATTTCAGTGCCCCCAAGTGGCAAACAGCTATGAACTAGCCATTTGACTAATTTCCATCGGCGGGGTTCCCGGACTTTTTGCAAACATCTTGCACTCGTCACATTGTCTAGCATGATCAACCGCATCTGGGTTGATAGTTGGCCAGTAATACCTGTAGCAGAGTATCTTCTTTATCATGGTTTTCCCCCTGATGTTATTACCGCATTCTTCTTTATAGATTTTGCTCAAGATATCATCATGGGCGATATGCCGAAGCATGGGGATGGATAAACTCCTTTTGACACACGAATTATTCTTAGATGATTTGGCGTGAAGCTTTGAGGAGGATCTGTCGTTTTCCATTCCTCCGTTCAGTAAGAATTCCTCATTGTAGATAGTCTTTGATAGGAGTCAACCATGACACCTTTTCATTTTGTTTGCTAAGTACGTGTGTAATGATGTAATATGTGAAGTCGGTTAGTAGCTCTTGGACTTGGCTGAGATAAGGAGCAAGACAATGCCCCCAAGCAAGATCAACTTCCTTAAATTTGTATACTACCAATCAAGAATCACAAAAGATATGTAAAGTTTTCACTTCAAATCCTCTATCAAGTTTGAGGCTGACAGTCAAGGCTTCATACTAAGCATCGTTGTTTGTTACAGGTAAATCGAGTTTTAGGACGTAGCAGATTGATCGTTCCTCAGGAGTCATTATCAAGCCATAACACTGATTATTGGATGCTCCATCCTCGTACATTTTCCATCTTATGGTTGGTTCTCTGCTACTCTTCGAGTAGTCATCTGAGGTAGTGAATTTGGGTGTGAGGTCTGCTAATTTCCGTCCTTGGATAGGCCTTCGTGGGAAATAAGTGATATTGAATTAGCTTAGTTCGATATTCTATTTAAGTAGTCTTTCAGACGTCTCAGGTCATTGTGTGCCCTGTCGCAACGGCTGGTAGGCGTAGACGTTGATGGGGTGAGCCTAAAAGTAAGAGTGGATCTTTCATGATGAAATCAATAGAGATTGTGCTAGCTTTTGTAGCTTCGGGTTGTTATCCAATGCATGGCTCGCGATAGTTAATGAAATCACATATGCATGTCAGAATGGGTCCAAGGGAACATATCATCATTTATTCAGAAAAAATCCAACTAATTCTTTTATCATCACTGCACTGAGCTGTGATCCGATATTCAACACCCAGAAAGGGTCGCCATGGCTGGCTGTAATGTCGACCGTTAGATTAGCAGGTGCCATCCCAGATTCTTTGAGTAAAGATGTAACTATTTTGCATAACATTCAATGTGAAATATGGTTGGGACGACCAATGTTGATGGTTACTCTAGTCGAATCCTAGAGTCTTGTCATGAGTTATTGAGCCTAATAGCGTAGGGCTTTGAATGCTCTAATAGATTATCAGAAAATGGCCAAAAATCAGGCTTAAAAGCGCATTAAAGGAAATGTCGAGTGGGGGTCAGCCTCGAGTGGCATGCAACTGTATAGCTGGATCTTGCTATGAGTTTGAATTTGCTTGTGCATTCGAGTAACGCACTTTCTATTCAATGCATTCATGATTCTTTACCCGTCCTTCGGGTTGGAGTGAAAGTCAATTGCCCATGAGCTAAGGTATCGATTTAACGATTCTATCTCTAGGCATCCTCACGGTCGTTGCCTTAAGTAGATGTAAGCACTATATATAAGTTTTATTACAGAGCTATCGTAGCCAATTTTTGGATGACCATGCGTCTTCTCCCAGTCTCGGGTTGATAAATGTACTGTATGGACGGTTGAGTCTCGTCCTAGCTATGTTTATGTTTTCACCTAAACTCTAAAGACAAAGAGGTGATTGGTGAATAGTCGGTTCACATTCATCTTACTTCTCGCTTGTGCCCCCAGGTCTGGGGCATATACCGATAAGTAGGAAGGCCAGCCACGCCCACTTTAGCTTTACTCTCTTTCCCATTGGATCGTGGGATCATGCCAGTCGACGGGAGACTAGGTCTCGCCTATCTTGGATTTTATCGTGGTTTTTCATTCCAAGAGGAATACTTCGATGCCACGTAAGTTTCAGGGCATAATTTGGACAGTGGACGGTCATCCACGTCCACTTTGGTTCATGCTCTATAATCAGATCTCGGGGTAAAGTTGGCTACAAATGCAGTCGGGTTATGCTCATCCAGTTTCATACTCCTCCTGACGAATCGAACGAGGGTGCTGGAGAATTTTTGACCAAGTATTCGTGGTTTACCCTCCTTTCCATACTCTGGGGGTCATAGTTTTTCAAAAAACATCTGAGTCACATTCGTATGTGCTTGGTGAGGATCAGCATTGACCCTTGGTCTGAGGTATGATATAGTAGGTTGCTCGTAGCTTTGGATGCCGTTTCGATTGGTTCTGTATTGAGGCCTCCATACAGTCGCTGCCTCAAGTTATAAAGAACGCCACGCTAGGGCTATAGTAAGCTGTCGTATTCGGCTTTTTAGTGTTTTGTACCCCTGCCCCCAGCATTGATTTGGCCAGGTCATTAGTTGGATGGTCGAACTCCATCCTCAGCGGGTTAATAATCCTCCTGTCGATTCCAGGCCAAAGTTTACGGAATAGAAAATGGTCGGAATCCACTCGTCTATTTATCAATGTTTATACACCACTCTGCATTCTGGTGACTTAGTGTTATTCTCCCTCCGGTTGACTCGCGCCCAATTTGTGTTCATGCTTCGGTCCACGCTCCGGGGACTTAGAGATTTGTCGAACGGTTTATGCTTTAGTCCATAGTTCGAGACGCAGAGATTTCGTCAACTCGTTTATACTCTAGTTCGCACTTTGGGAACTTAGAGTAATCTGGTCCGCTTCTGGGATTTAGGGATTTTTCTGAAGTTGTCTATAATCTAGTCCACGCTCTGGGGACTGAGAGTACTGTAGTCCGCACTCTGGGGACGTAGAGGTTTTTGAGTCATTTATACTCTAGTCCGCACTCAGGGACTTAGAGTACTTTAGTCCGCATTCTGTCTCCCGTTCCAGATGGTAAGACCCCCCGGATGGCTGAGAGTTTGCCTAAACCTGGTAGATAATCCTTCTCTTTAAGATTCTCTTTAAGATTTCGAAAGTCGTTATTCTTTATGCAGGACTATTGCATTCTAATGCTTGTTTTCCACGATTTTGTGCAGGCCGTTCTGACCCCGAGCCCACTCCGAGGAGCGATGACGCCAAGGAAGTGGGGGAGAAAACATGTGAAGCCACTCACGCAGGGGAGGCTCCTGGTCCAGACGCTCAGGTGATCGGAGCGCTTGATGAAGACAAGTCTAAAACCTCCTCTCCTACCGACGGGGGTTATGAAGTAGAAATTAAAAGCGCCTCTGAGCACACATCCGAATTGAGCATGGAGGAACGGCTCGAGAAAGAGAAGGAAGAGACAGTCAAGGTCATAGTAGAGCCCCGAGTTGTGGACTTGGACGATCCTTTGAACAAGTCGTTGAAGGTCATCCTTCCTGGCGGGTCCAAGCCCATGGAAGGCCCCCGTACTCCTTCAGTTGCTATCCCTCTATCAAAGAAGAGTACCAAGGGTAAAAGCTCTGGAGAGGAGAAGTTGAAGAAGCATAAGAAGTGATTACTATCCTTGTTCAACGAGAGTTAGTTTAAGTCATGTAATTATTTTCATCTATTTCCTTAGTCCTTGTAAATAGAATGTCGACTCCGAACGTTGGAGGAGTTGTAATAGAAACTCATTTCTGAATAAGGTTTAGTTCCTTTTTCTATCTTACAAAAGACTCTTATTGTTCAGTTTTCTTTGTGATTGTGATTTTAATCCAAGCAGTTGTGAGTAACATAGACTTCTCATTCCATCTTCATATAACTCGGAAACTCTTCGGGAGTCGTTGAACTTCCATTCTATACTTCGTGCACTTAGAATACTTTCTAGCCCGTATGTCAGGGATTTGACAAATTCAAGTCATTTGTGTCAAAGTTCATATTCAGGGAACTTGGAGATCCGATTCGCTTATATTCGAGTCCGCACTCTGGGGAGTTAGAGTACTCCAGTCCGCACTCTGGGGACTTGGAGGTTTAAGTCATTTATACTCTAGTCCGCGCTCTGGGGACTTAGAGTACTCTAGTCCGCGCTCTGGGGACTTGGAGGTTTAAGTCATTTATACTCTAGTATGCGCTATGGGGACTCAGAGTACTCCACTCCATGCTCTGGAGACTTGGAGGTTTAAGTCGTTTATACTCTAGTCCGCGCTCTGGGGACTTAGAGTACTCCAGTCCGCACTCAGGGGACTTGGAGGTTTTAGTCATTTATACTCTAGTCCGCGCTCTGGGGACTTAGAGTACTCCAGTCCACACTCTAGGGACTTGGAGGTTTAAGTCATTTATACTCTAGTCCGCGCTCTGGGGACTTAGAGTACTCCAGTCCGCACTCTGGGGACTTGGAGGTTTAAGTCGTTTATACTCTAGTCCGCGCTCTGGGGACTTAGAGTACTCCAGTCCGCACTCTGGGGACTTGGAGGTTTAAGTCGTTTATACTCTAGTCCGCGCTCTGGGGACTTAGAGTACTCCAGTCCGCAATCTGGGGACTTGGAGGTTTAAGTCGTTTATACTCTAGTCCACGCTCTGGGGACATAGAGTACTCCAGTCCGCAATCTGGGGACTTGGAGGTTTAAGTCGTTTATACTCTAGTCCGCGCTCTGGGGACTTAGAGTACTCTAGTCCGCAATCTGGGGACTTGGAGGTTTAAGTCGTTTATACTCTAGTTCGAGCTCTGGGGACTTAGAGTACTCCAATCCGCAATCTGGGGACTTGGAGGTTTAAGTCGTTTATACTCTATTCCACGCTCTAGGGACTTAGAGTACTCCAGTCCGCACTCTGAGGACTAGGAGGTTTAAGTCGTTTATACTCTAGTCCGTGCTCTGGGGACTTAGAGTACTCCAGTCCGCACTCTGGGGTAAGTCGTTTATACTCTAGTCCGCGCTCTGGGGACTTAGAGTACTCCAGTCCGCAATCTGGGGACTTGGAGGTTTAAGTCGTTTATACTCTAGTCCGAGCTTTGGGGACTTAGAGTACTCCAGTCCGCAATCTGGGGACTTGGAGGTTTAAGTCGTTTATACTCTAGTCCGCGCTCTGGGGACTTAGAGTACTCCAGTCCGCACTCTGGAGACTTGGAGGTTTAAGTTGAGAGCAGTCGTATTTCCACTCTTTAATTTGTATTCATCTACTGTATCGAGGCTGATGTCGTCGAATGAACAATCGAACCACGTTTGCTCATGGAATGGGATTCTGCCCCCCAGGATGAGGGATGGAATTTGAAAAATGGATGATCGATTCTCGTCCGCTTGGTGATTATAGCTCTTCCAATCAAGTCAAGAAAGGAGGTATATGACAGATGGTTGGATCACATCCATGTTGGGTTAGATAGCCAAATCACTTACAATTTGCTTCGTATCTCCTTCTAGAAAATAAGAATAATAGATTGTTAAGTAGACAAAGTAAGTTGCATATGTTCCAAGGTGCAGTCGTGTCCATATATTGGGAGCGATGGTTAATGAGTAGGCAGTCCACCACAACTACTTCAAGTCGGACTTTCGATTAACCTTTTGTGTTCGAGGTAGGATTTGATGTGTAGATGAACAAATCATGTCCACTCTAGACAGATCCCGGCGTCACTGAGTTTCAGGAGGGGCATCTGTATTTTGTCGAACTTTGTTCTATGACTCGATTTGAGTGGATGATCAGGCCATACCCATTCCAAGACTTGCTTAGGTCTCAGAGTCAGACGTGGAGGTCGATGAATGGATGGTTGGTCATGTTGACTTTGTATTGGGCTATGATTGTGATGAACTTTTCAATATTTAGTCCATAGCCCCAAATCAAAGGCATATGGTTGATGATGAGCGATAGAATTATGCTCGTCGAGATGTAACTCCACACGTCCGGTCATGTTCTGCGTAGATTGGTTGGCAACCAAATATGAGTACCTGGTCACCTGCATCGTTTTGAAAGTAGTTTAATTCAAGCTAGTAGTAGTTCATAGAACAATTGAAATAGAGATGGAAATGGAAATAATTCAAAGAAGATTATGGTAAATCTCATTGATATGTGAAGCAGCATCGTGTGCTTGCTATTCGACTCCGCCCCTGGCTCCTTTCAAAGGGATGTCGGCCGTCAACCGTCCAATTGATAATCATAGCTCTTTATTAATAGGCATTGGATATTCGCTGCCCGCCATTCTACAGGACTTGTACATACTATTGAAGCTTTCCTTTCCAGATCATCTTTTCGATCATACCTCGGAGGTGTTTGTAATCGCCCGTGTTAGGATCAGTGAGCATTTGGGAATATACA
Source organism: Allium fistulosum (assembly GCA_030737815.1). Classification (NCBI taxonomy): domain Eukaryota; kingdom Viridiplantae; phylum Streptophyta; class Magnoliopsida; order Asparagales; family Amaryllidaceae; genus Allium; species Allium fistulosum. The sequence goes on along the minus strand of CM060904.1, from coordinate 1,241,236,655 downwards.
ACATTCCCCTGATTTTCTTTAGACTTTGGTGTACTCTCTCGAGGTTGGTTTCCAGTACCACTCCGAGTCGTGAGTCTTCAAGTAGAGGTTGTCAATTGAATCTTTCAAAGAGCATATGAGCTGAATTCTGAAGTCTTGTTTCGGCTACTGGGATCTACATCCTTAGCCAACGGGCCTTCATTGTTATTTTTCTTAGTCTGCTCCACTCCTCCTCACTTTAGTTCTGATTCATTTTGTAAAAGAAACGATCCATAGTCGTAGGAGGCTCTTTAGCTAACTAGCTGCCAAAATATATCTGGAGGTCGACTTTCCTCAAACGCGATCAGTATGATACTCTTGTTAGTATTTAGAATAAATTGCTTAGAGCATTGGTTTGATTGGAGTCACTAAATTCGAAGTGCTGGGTCAGCGAAGAATGGTGCTTGGAGTCATCTTGGCGTTTGCTAGAGTCACATCATCTATGTTCTCCAACCTTTTGGAGTACCGTTTGAATAGCGGTTGCTTGTCCGTTCCCTTGATGTCGTTCAAAAGCTACCGCTAGATCCTCCATGCCCTGGAAGATCATGGGATGTCAAGGAAGTGGATAGAATGTTCCTTTATTAAGTTGAGTTTTGAAAAAAAATTTAGCCTCTTTTTTGTAAATTTAAGTCGTACTCGAAAATATTTTTTTTTTAGAAAATAGGGGTCGTATAAGGGACCAGTGTAACTTAATTCCAGAGGTGTTCGGCATTCGTTATCGTTTGGCGCAACCGAGTCGTTCGGCATACAATACCGTTCGGCATTACAGAGGTGCTCGGCATTCTTTCTTGTTCGGCACAACCGAGTCGTTCGGCATACAATACCGTTCAGCATTACAGAGGTACTCGGCATAGAGGTATGGATCGGCTTGGAAGAACGTTCGGCCTAGAGGTATGGTCGGCCTGGAATGGTTCGGCCAAAGTTGTTCGGCCAAGGCTGTTCGACCAGTGTGGATCGACCTGGAGTGGTTCGGCTAAAGTTGTTCGGCCAAGGCTGTTCGGCCAGAGTGGATCGGCCTGGAGTTGTTCGGCCAAAGCTGTTCAGCCAAGGCTGTTTGGCCAGAGTGGATCGGCCTGGAGTGGTTCGGCCAAGGCTGTTCGACGAGAGTGGATCGGCCTGGAGTGGTTCGGCCAAAGCTGTTCGGCCAAGGCTGTTCGGCCAGAGTGGATCGGCCTGGAGTGGTTCGGCCAAAGCTGTTCGGCATTCCACACTGTTCGGCATTCCACACGTGTTTGGCATTCACACTGTTCGGTATTCACACTGTTCGGCATTCCACACGTGTTCGACATTCACACTGTTCGGCATTCACACTATTCGGCATTCCACACCATTCGGCATCCACACTGCTCGGCATCCACACTATTCGGCACTCCACACGTGTTCGGCATTCACACTGTTCGGCATCCACACTGTTCGGCATTTCACACCGTTCGGCATTCCACACTGTTCGGCATTCACACTGTTCGCCCTGGAGGTATGGATCGGCATTCGGATGTCGCTCGGCCTGGAGGTATGGATCGGCTTGGATACCGCTCGGCATAGGTATTTTCTGGAGCGGTCGGCATACGCCTTTTCTGGAGCGGTCGGCATACGCCTTTTCTGGGGCGATCGGTTGAATTGCCTTTAGAGGAGGGTCGGCCTTCATTCAACTTGAGTGCAAACTTCAACGTCTAATCCCCAGATCTTGCGTACATCAGTGAATCCAATCTACGGCAATCAGCTTCCTTTAGATTTCATTCAAATCTGAGTTGAATAGGAAGTTTTCTAGTAAACAACTGGATCTATCTCGCGAATATGGAAATCCACTAGTAGACCATGAGATCCAATCAAGTTGAGAATTCAATTCTCGGTGAAAGCACCAAAGTGTTAGCACCAAAATTGGTCACTAACCTCGTTGAGAAAGATTGTGTAGAGATGTAAGTGATGAAGTTAAATTAAACAAGGAAGAATATGCTAATTTAAATGCAGAAAGTAAGAACAATGGATTTATAGTGGTTCAGCGTAACTGCCTACATCCAATTTGAGTTTTGATCTTTATTTCTTTTACAAGTATTTGAATACAGATACAATCCATATATTAATGACTTGAATACAAGTTTGAACTGAAAATAATCAGTCTTCAAAGTGGCAGAGTCTCCCCATTGTTCTCCCAAAAACGGTCACTTTCATTGTGCCCTTGCCCGTCTATTTATAGAAGAAGATGGGTTGGACTTCCATCACGGGCTCAAGGCCAAGGTGACTTGGCCCATATAGGGCGATCTCAAGCTAGTTGGTTTATTCTTGCCAAACCGTACCTAAATGCCAAAACATGTCGACTGCATCAAACCTGTATATCCTCAGGCTCTTCTTGGTCATAATCTTGTCTAGTGCTAACGATAATTTCTTCAACTGTCGTTTTGTAACCGGGCCAAGATGCCGGTTAACATTTATTAAATGTGCAATCCCCCTTTATTAAATCGTCTAACTGCATCGCTTATATTACTTTTTGGAAGTTTGCTCTCTAATAATCCCACCAAAGATATTTGTTAATGTTTTATGGTATTTGACACATCTAGTTACCTAGTAGGGGAATTAAGTCCCCTCACATTTCAAACAAGAAAATTCATTGGGTAGAAATGTCAAGGTCACTTCCTAGTTTCAAAAGTGTAACACCCCATAAAAGATTAATAAGAAATTCTGAGGAAGGAATTACTTTAGCTACTACAACAAAAAAGACCTTCGCAGCATTTTAAACGCTGAACACTTTCGCACCGTTTTTTAGCAGCGTTTTGAAGAAAGCCGTCTAACAACAATCTGTAATAGGTTAAGGATATCTTGCAACATTTTTGAAATGCTGAAAAAAATACCATATTTTCACATTTTACTTTTATGCAGCATTTCAAAAATGTTGTGATATGTTCTGACCCTTTTATAGCTTGTTGTTAGACAACGTTCTTCAAAATGATGCGAAAGTGTTTCATGACATTTTTAAAAGGCCGCGAAAGGTCTTTTTTATAGCATAGATGAAACCTTGTAGAAAGCCATATATATTTTTATCGATTTTCTAGAACACATTAAATGTGCTGTAATATCATAGAAATATCTTTGCTGATGTACTTCAATTAGCCAATATATAGAACATATTCAACAAAACTCTAACAATAATCATATAAACACATTTAAATAGTTCAACACGTTGTATAGGTCAATATTTGTAAACTAAGTTTGCACAATATCCATAAGTCAAATAATACAAATACTACTCCATGATAAAAAATGCATAAAGCCAAAAAAATTATATACTTACTATGCCAAATGGACTTCAAATAGTTAGATTTTGCAACATCATGCTGATTTTTTGCTCTAACGGTCTTTAGTTACCTATAGTAAAGAAATTTATCAATCAACGACTAAAATATAAGTTTAAAATGAAATGTTGTTATATGAAATATCAATTTGAGTATGTAACTATCCAAATTTGATTGATCATGATTTGGATATCCTAATGTTATTATGGTTAGAGGTAGCATGTAAGCAAGAAACATTACGTACAAATTAATGAACACCATTCTAATTCAAAGTATTGGATAGTACGTGCATAGCAAGGTTTTAATTCTCGGATATCGATCATGTTTCGTCTCGGCGATTTTAGTGACTCGGTATCGTATTGAGGAAGGTCTCGGACGAGAGGAGTGCATCTCGGATGCCAATATCAGATTTACATATTGGACCTTAAAGTTCATCTCGGGACCATATCGGCATATATTTCAATGTTTCAAATCAGTTCATACAATACTAAAATATGATAAACAATATTAAAGAACCATATCTATGAAGTTTACACAACACTAAAAGTTTAAAACAAGTAAACAATACATACATATCTAATTAAACATTACAATAATATTGAATGAACACAACTTACATAATTAATGTTCTAAACTGACATGAACCATTGTTATGTAAATACCAACATAAAAGCAGGAAACGCAACCCATCGTGCTTGCATTACTTCCTACCACATAAACAAGTAAATTCTACCCTTCATGCTCGCATTATTTCCTGCTGCAGAGCATTCACAGTGCCACCAATATTCATAAAATAAATGTTTGAATAAACATATAATGTTTAAGCAAAGAAAGTAGTAGTCTTAACCATGAAATTATACTTACAAATTAAATCTATTTGCAAATCTACTCTAAATTATACTGTAAATTCAATTTTTGAATTTCATTAAAATAGAAAAAACCTTAATTTACATACCTGTAAGAAGTAGAGAGATTGATCAAAGACGAAGTTGCAGACTGTCAAAAGCGATCGAGCAGTCGGAAATTGAAAGCAACTGTGAGGTGTTGGAAGTTGGAAGAGGGAGTTCAATTTTTTTAAGCAAAGGGTGTTCGATTTTTTCTCTGGAGAAAAGGGAGTTCGATATTTTTGATGAGCAACGTGATTTTTGAGAAGTTTAATCGGGTAATGAAGAAAATGGATGTCTGTTTTTTTAATTTGGACTTAGACGGGCCTTTATCTTTTTTTTTTAAAAACAATATATCGAGGAGATCTCGAAATATCGTTTCGCTCCAAATATTGGCCGATATTTGTAAATTTCGGCTGATATATTCAAAACGAGATATCAACCGATATCTCATGTTTCATTTCACCCATGCCTTCAACCGAGATCTCGGCCGAGATATCCGAGATTTAAAACAGTGCGTGCATGTTAGTACAACTATTAATTAGGGGTTCCAAATGGGATAGAGTCCTACACACTTGACAAATGGACTGCAAGTAAATTTTATTACACGACTTTTATCGACATAAGACCATGTTTGAGCAGCAAAAGCCAAATTTACTAACCAAAACTATTGGACACCAATATGAGATATATTTTATAATTTAGCATTATTATTATTATTATTACTACTACAAACTTGTTAATTTTTATAAAACTTTGTTAAATTATTATTATTATTATTTTAAATTCGGTTAATTTTTATAAAACTTATTTAACTTGGTCAATATTTTATAATTTATTCTTGTTATTATTAGTTAATTATCATTATTATTAAAAACTTATTAATTTTTATAAAACTTAGTTAACTTAGTTGAATTTTTATACTACTTAGTTAATTTTTATAAACTTATCTAATTTTTATAAATCTTAGTTAACTTGGTTAATATTTTATAATTTATTCTTGTTATTATTAATTAATTATCATTATTATTAAAAACTTATAAGTTTTTATAAAACTTAGTTAATTTAGTTGAATTTTTATACTACTTAGTTAATTTTTATAAACTTATCTAATTTTTATAAACCTTAGTTAATTTTTATAAAATTTAGTTAACTTAGTTATATTATTATTATTATTATTATTATTATTATTATAGATTTAGTCAAATTTTATATTTTTATAATACTTAGTTTATTTTTTATAAACTTGGTTAATTTATTATTATTATTAAAATAATTAGTTAATTAGATATATTATTATTATTATTATAGATTTAGTTATATTTTATATTTTTATAATACTTAGTTACTTTTTATAAACTTAGTTAATTTATTATTATTATATATACTTTTTAATTTTTTTAACTATAATCATCCTCATTATTATACACTTTTTAATTTTAATAAAACTTAGTTAGCTTCTTTAAAAAATTTACAATACTTAGATAATTTTTATGAACTTATTTAATTTTTATGAATCTTAGTTAATGTTTATAAAATTTAGTTAACTTAGTTAATTATTGTTGTTGTTATTATTATAATTATAAATTTAGCTATATTTTATATTTTTATAATACTTAGTTAATTTTTATAAACTTAGTTAATTTATTATTATTTTTATTATATACTCGTTTAATTTTTTTAACTATAGTCATCATCTTTATTGTTATAAACTTGTTAGTTTTTATAAAACTTAGTTAGCTTAGTTAAATTTTTATGATACTTAGATGATTTTTATAAACTGATAATCTTTATAAATCATAGTTAATTTTTATAAAATTTAGTTAACTTAGTTAAATTTTAATAACACTTAGTTAATTTTTATAAATTTATTTAATTTTAGAAATCTTAGTTTATGAAATTTGGTTAACTTAGTTAAATTCACTACAAGAAAAGTTATTTTTGATAACGCCAATTGATAATGCCAATTGATAACGCCAATTATTTATGTTTATTTGTTTTATTCAAAGCATGGAATTAACATGTAACGCTTTCAGAAAGCCAGACTCTTCAATTATTTTGATGGCCGCCAATTATTTCAATTATATCCCTCTTTTTTTGTTCCCTTTCTTCCTCCCTCTCTCTCTCAAACCGGAAGAAATTGTTCTCTCTGCCTTACAATCCCTAAATCACTCATTCGTAAACCCTTATTATCAAACATTAGATCCGTCTGTTTCATGTCGATCTCCTTCGTTGATTTCCGAATCCCTCATCGAATTCCCTCCTTTGGTTGCTCGCTGTTGCGGTTCATCTGGTTCAGGGAATTTGAGCCAATTATGTCATGTTGTTGTGTCCCTCACGACTATCGATTCCTCAGTTTCTCCTCTCTTAGGTATGAATGATTTGATCAGTGCCTCTATGTTCCCTCTATCTTCGATGCTTGCTGTTGCTTTGCTAAACAGTGATGGTGTTTAGAATAAAAAATATATTACACAGTTGTGTCCGATGTTGCTGCTGACGTTGCTTGCACATCTGTTCTTGTTGGGCCTGTTGCAGGTGGCATCTTAGGCCCTAGTGATGTTGTTAACCTTGTCAGATTGGATAAGGTGGTTGAAATTTCTAATTCTGTGCGAAGCACCCCATCTACTTGTGTTAATGCCCCAAAATCTGTTGCAAGTTTGATTTCAGATTATGTACATGTTTAGCCACATCAGTCCTCTTCTAACGACGTATATTAGGAGATATTCATATACTCCTAATGTTGATATTTTCTACGGATGAGTACCAAAGTTTTATGTGTATTCAACAGTCTGGTTGCATCTTTAATTAATAAGGTAAAAACTGACATTTGATATGCATGAATATAAGTTGACATTATTAGATTCAGTACCATTTCAAATTTTTGACTAGTTATGTATAGAATTTTAGTTATTAAGAGATGGAAGTGATTTCAATATTTATTTGGTAGTTATATTAACACATCCTCTCATTTGCGACTTATTGTGTGTGCGTTTTCACATTCTCCCTTATATGTCATCCTGCTTATTTTTAAATCAAATCGTAATTTATAAATTAGCCTCAAGGTGAACAATGAATCGCAGTAATCCATAATATGTATTTGTATACTGAACACAACATTTAATTGATTTTCTTCTAACGACGTATATTAGGAGATATTCATAAACTTCTAATGTTGATATTTACTGCAAATGAATACCAAAGTTTTATGTGTATTCAACAGTCTAGTTGCATCTTTAACTAATAAGGAAAAAACTTTGAAGTATTAATCATGCTCTTCTACTCTTCCAGTTTGCAGGCTGCTTTCATCGCCCACCTGCATTTTCTGATGCTATCTATGTATTTTTTCCAATCTCTCCTTTTTCCTTAATGTTTTGATCAAAACATTTGGGAGAAAGGGAGAGAAAGAATTGGGAAATTAGTCTGACCTTTTTATTTTGTTTTCTGTTTATTCTGTTGATTTATTTTCATTTGCACGCGTATGTATTTACTGTTTATAGGACAATGAAGGATAAAAATAGTATTGAATGCAATGTATATTTTCTTTGTCATTGTTATTTTTATTTTTATATAAAAGGAATAACAAAAGGCATCATAAATGTGTCAATAGCCTTCATTTGCATGTGTTGCAAGGATCTTAAAAGGGTGTCTATTTGGATACAAAATACAAGATAAAATGTGAGATAATAGATCTTTACACTTTGCCTGTAAAGCTCTTTGTTTGCAGACTCATAAATGACCGGGAAAGAATTGGGGGATACTGCCCTCAAAGACACATATGTTGGTCAAATTATGACCTTGCCAAGATAAAATGCCACCGTCTAGCACCTTGTTAAGTTTTCTGTTGTAGTCTCAAAATAATATGTGCTTCCTGGGATCAAAGAAGATGATGAGTGTTCAAGTAAACTTATTTACTTGGTAACCAAAAACAACATTGTTTGACATGATAGCAAAACTCTGTTCTACAGGCATTAATTTACATATCATATATGTAGGTTTCGTGTAGTGTTTGCAAAAAAATAAGGATTCATAATGTATTTTTATTGTGGTAAGTAACCATGCCATACAACTAGGAAAGAGATGAGATGCCAGAAATTTCTTATTAAAATGCACTAAATGGTCTAGATTTCTGCCTAACTAACAGGAAACTGCAGACCTGCTTTTCGAGACCCTGAAACAAATTTTGTACCCCTGCTTCTGCCTCTTCCACTAAAAAAAGGACTCATAATTAATAGTCAGTGGGTGTGGGTGAAGGCGAAGCGTTAAATTGTCCAAACTAAAAAGAGGGTAAGGGTGAACTAAACATATAAGAGGAAAAGAAATATCAGTAAAACTGAGGTGTAGATCAAAGAAGAAAGCAAGAAATGATATTGATATAGGAGACAAAGACAGATTCACCAGATTGTTAAATTTCAGGTGAGCGGGGTGAAAAGGCTGAGCCGAGTGGATGACCGAGGGTGGTTCGACGAGTCCTTTCCTAAAGCTTAGCTTTTATTAAGTTGTTTAGTTGAAGTCTGTCGAATTTTCATTGTCCGGGCACTGATCTAGTACTTATTGTATCTTTAATTGTATCTTTATTTGTCAAACTAAATTTGCAACTTTTAATGACATGTGTTTCTGGTAAACATGTCACATGCACCCTACCCACTACACTAACTTAAAGAAATCTAAGACAGGAAGGGATGGCAAGAAATCAAAACTTATAAATAATCAAAAACCCATTAAACTATATTATAAAATAAAGATGCCATAAACCGGTATGACCATCAAACCTTTTAACGTTTGGACAACAAAATAGTATAGATGTCTTTCTTACTTAAAATTGTATACATGTTGAAGAGTCAGAACAAGGAACATGTGGAATCTAAAATAGTATTAATCACACATGACCATTGACTACATGTAGGATATGCAACGACCTGCAATCATGAACAAATTTATGAGCAGATGATGATTATATTCTAATCTCAGTTTTTCTGGATGGTGATTGCTCAGTTGGTTCTGTGGATTTGTTCTGTTTTCTATTTCATTCAGGTTCTTGATCAGTTTTCACTTGTTTCTGGCACTGATGAAGGTACATGAGCTACAATCTTGACTTCATTTCTTGCCTGCATATCCAGTTTCTTTCTTTTCAATAATCCTATACTATGAGAAGCTTAGGTGAAATTGACTGTTCTTAGTTGTGTTGCGATAATATTGTGGTTTAAATCAGTTGTTTGGAGTCGATAACTACGTATTAGAGAAATGATATGACTTTAATGCATTGATTCTTTTTTGTAAGACAGGCGATGTTTTGTTTGAACTGAAGAATAATTTAGTCGATATTAATAATGTTCTGCAAAGTTGGGATTCAGTTGCGGATCCTTGTACTTGGTTTCATGTTACTTGCAACGATGAAAAAGGTGTTACAAGAGTGTAAGCCACATAATGACTCTTTAGAGTAGCTGGTTATTGTGTTTTTGCAATTTCTTGGATATGTACATCACATTGTGACAGCAACATAAGTTGTTGCTTTTGTCTATTGTAGCGATCTTGGAAATGCAAACCTTTCGGGTCAACTGGTTTCACAGCTTGGCCAACTTTCAAATTTGGGTACTTGTAAGTCATATTTTTCGTATGCAATTCAATTGAGTGCCCTGTGCCCTCTAGGGTAGACTTCTAGCATGGACATTTAAGTTCTGATAATTTCCTTTATCGTAAGTTAATGTCTGTTTAATATGCTTGCCGACTATGGTCATCTTTTGCTCGCATGATGGTAGGTACAAACTGCTAAACATAATTGACCATCTTCTTTAGATTGAAAATGGTCAGAAAATCTAGTTGTCTGTATAAATTGATGGGTTTTAGTAGACTTTTGAACTATAAGACATGCTAATATTCACAAATTTATAAGAACCATATTAAATCTTTTGATCAGGGTCAGCTAATCCAGTCCCACTTTGAAGCTATATGTTTTTATACCTGATTCATTATTTATCATTTCCTTAAGACTACCAAAGTTGGCACTTCATTTGTTTTAACCTACTTTGAAATTATCAAACTGGTTTATGTTTGGTTTATAGGTGAGATTGATCATAGATAAGCTAGGCCGATCTGTAGTTAAATTTGCTTGGTACGACTCTGGCCAAATGAGCGATGATCTACTAAAAGGTTACACCAAGGTTAGTTTTCCTCCTTCTGGTTCATGCTTAGTTTATTAATCGAAGCAACACCATGTTTAAGTTCTCAGTGGAGCTGTATATACAACTTTTCCAATTTACACCAGTGATGATCAAATTTAACAATATTCCATCTACTAGCTCCAAATTTCGTTGTGTATTCTTAACTAACCATTGCATATTTCATCACCTTGCTTAGCTAACCATTTCTTAGAATGAACACTGCATGTTTTACCATGTATTCATGTTGCCTTAATTAAAATATTTCTAGTGATTGCTTTGTATCTCATGTCACTAACCTATGGCAGCAAAGAAAATTTATGACAAATCAGTGATAGCTGTTAAGCCGTCAAAATGCATGTTATCACAATTTTATATAATTATTTTCAAATTGTTTTAAATTTTCAGGAAGTACTACCAATGACCGAAGACATGCATGAAGAAAGGCTTTGAGCAGTTCAAGTTCTTAGTGATGCATTTGGTACTTGTAGACGTTAACTTTAAACTATGTTGTCTTTTGTCATCATGAATATGTATTGAATTTGGTAACTCATGTATTGAACTTATTTTTTGTTAGTCGATACTTTATTTTGTTATCATGAATATGCGTTACATTTGCTGATTATTATATTTTTTCGTTCATACATTGTTCAAATTGTTATCTATTTAAAGAAGATTCATTTTGATTGTTATTATTAAAATGTAATAGTGTTGTGCATCAAATATATAGTAAAATAAAGCATAGCTCCTAAAAAGCGTTATAACTATATGACATAAGTGCTATAAAAAGATAATGCAATGTATGAGGTTACTGCCAAAGGATAGCGGCAAATAGGCATTATAAGTCATGCTCTTTTATTGCGGCTACTTTATGCTATGAAATCATGCTCTTTTATAGCGGTTTTTGTGTGTTATAAATGTGCAATTCTTTTTTATAACATGTCGATATACAGCGTTTATCAAACCGCTATAGTTGTGTTTAATAGCGCCTATATGCCGCTATAAAAGACTGTTTTTCTTGTAGTGATTATTATTATTACTATTATAAACTTATTTCTTAAGCCTAAATGTACACATTCATACTTCGTGAAATATGATTTGTGAGATGGTCAATCTGTAAGACAATTGTTACAATTAATTTTACCACATGATTAATAGGCCTTGCTCTAATACTACTAGGAAATCATTACTAACCATAAATATGATTGGTAATGTGAAAATTGATATCTTTATAGTTATATAAGTTCTTTCAATATTCACCTTTTGATTTGTGATTATGCTCAACAAAGACCATATTATCATGATTAAGTACACACGTAATCAAACAAGATGTTATTTTAAAAATGCTTACTTGCTGAGCATTTCATTTTCGGTGGTTGCAACAACACCAGTTCTATCTGTTCTATTTTTTGTCTTCATGCCATGGGTTACTTTCCTCAACCCTGTTAACCAAAAGATCATAGAGTAATACTTTTAACTTAAACAACAACAAGCCTATATTGCTTTTAGTAGCTTCATGAATCTTTTAACTTCACGTCACTCTTTTGAGGATGTTGTCTCACATAATATAGTTCATAACATAATTTAATTACTCAAATATACAAGGATGTCCATATAGGGATAGTGGTGGGTCTCTAGATTGTTTACACGAAGGGTCCGTATCAAATCTCATTAGCATCAATTAGTTAATGTTCAAAAATGAAAAAGAAAAAGAAAAACTACTCAAATATATAAATAGATGTAAACACAAATCTGTGGTAGATTTTCCATAGCTAATTTCTTGAAAAAGAGCGGACATGCCTTTTTTTAGGTTTTGAGGGTGGAGGGAGTGGAGGTGCATGAGCTTTAATTGTTGAAGAATAGAACTGTTCTTCATGTTATTAGTCTGTCAATTGTTAAAGTTGCAATATATATCACATGAAACTCATTACATAACATGCTAAATACTAAGTTCCAAGCAAAAATATACTGGAAATGTAACATCCAAATACTGATTATGATATTGTGTTAAATACCTAGTGATAATTTAGAATACTTGTGCACTACAAGATTTTGAATATTAAGGTGGTATGTGTTGTATTGTTTACGTCCTTTGGGTATGCGTGTTTCCTTTTTTTCTCTTTAAAAACATAATGCTAAAGTCATTGCTATATATTCAGTTCACATCATGCATATAAATTATAAACTGAACACTGGTTGAAGATTGAGTTCCTTACATCGAGTTTTCTGAATTTCTACCAACTCCAATAATCACCACCCAATTGATCACCTCAAACCAAGATTCAGTCAAGTAAATTTTGTATATAAACATTGCTGATTTATTTAATACTTATGTCATTATTTTTTAATTTCCTAATCTATATGTCTATTTATTTGATAATTATCATCTTTTTGTGTAGGATGATACTTGTATTCATTTCAACGTTGTTTATACATTCTAAAGATTTTTTATCATAAATATTTTTTAGTGCATTGATAAATATTTACTTAAAAGATTACCAAATTGTAATCATGTCCTAACTATAAATAAAATTTGTAGCTTTAACTTTTCTGCTTTATTAATCCAAGCAAGTTTAGATTTATAATATATTTCAAGAGTAGTAAACAAATATATTTTGATTATCGATTCAAACATCAACATGTTTTAAATATTTTACCTTTTTGACTATGGTGTTCTTTATTTTTTCGGATGTAGCAAAAATTATTTTTGGTAAATGAAAGGAATTGAAACTTAATTAATTATTTGTATCATTTCACTATCCAACTAATATTCGTACCACGTCATTCAATTTTACAAGTTATTTATCATCTTCTAACTGATGTTACCATTTATCACGGTTTTATTTTCTCACATATTAGAAAATGGCTTTGCACTTCAAGTTGGTGTCAAAATACAACAATCACATGCTTAATTTATTAATTGATATTTAAACCTGATTGAAATCCAAGATTTTAAAATTTATTAATAGATACAACAATCACAAGCACATATGAATTTTAATTTCAAGCAAGGCTTTAGTTTTCCAATATTACAGAAAAATACAACAATTACCTGCTTTAGTTTGCACTGAATTGTCTTCAACTAATATGGATTTCTTCACTTGGTTGTTGTTGCCTTCAATATGTTTGGTCCTTTCATGACTCCTTGAGTAAAATCCCGGTTTCTTTGTCTTTTTTCTGTTCTCTTATAATCCTCTTCATTTCCTATTAATAAACCACAAGGAAGAGAGCATAGTTACACATGAATTGGAAGTTAAAATTGAGATTCATAAATTAGTATTTACTCATTCATGAACCACAAGGAAGAAGAACATGGTTACTCATTATGTGTGAAAAACTAATACACGATACAAAATAAAAACATGGTACTTGATAGTGAATAGGTTTACTCAATGTGTGTAAATGTTGGGTATATTTCGACACCATCTACCGGACCAAGCATCTACCGAACCAACCTACCTCCTATGATTGCCGAACCAAGCATCTACCGAACCAACCTACCTCCTATGATTGCCGGACCAACCATCTACCGGACCAAGCTCCTCCAACCATCTACCGGACCAAGCATCTACCGGACCAAGCTCCTCCAACCATCTACCGGACCAAGCATCTACCGGACCAAGCTCCTCCCACCATCTACCGGACCAACCATCTACTGGACCAAGACATTCCGAACCAACCTACCGGACCATGCTCCTACCGGACCAACTCCTTCCGGGCCAACAATACCAGGCCAGGTCGCGTCAGCCCAGGCCCACCAGCTGTTATATACATCCATGACCCCTACCCCCAGCCTCACTCTATAAATAGAGGGGCAGGGGTACAACAATGGGGACAAGTTTGAGAGCTCAAGCACGGAAGGAACTTTCAAACAACTTTCTTTTACTTGTACCAAAGCTTTGTACTTGTAATCATAACAAAAGAAGAGAAATAACATATAAAGTGGATGTAGGTACATTCTGGCTGAACCACTATAAATCTGCGTGTCTTTTTTACAATTTAGCCCATGTTTTTCATATATTTGCATAAATCTCCAAAATCACTAAGAACAACCTAAGATCTACTAAATCATATAACTTTGAGGTGTTTGTCCATTTTTTGTGCAAACATTTTTGGTGCTTTCACTGAGAACGGAGAAGCTCGAAGCTTCAACTTCATCCACTTAACAGCTTTCCTAACAGCATCGTTCGCTACTTGGAAAACATGCCTCCCAAACAGAGAAAAGATGTTAACAAAGGAAAAAACATCGCATCCAGCAGTCTTCCAGATCCAGCTATCACGAATCAAGTAAATCGTCCTCCTCTGGCAGCAGTAACGAATGAAGGACAGGCTAACCCAACCATTCCTGCCACAGAACAGCCTGCAGCAATTACTAGGGCAGATTTGGACAGAGTTGTGGTTGAAGTAACTAACCGCTTCACGTCCCAGCAGGAAGCTTTGGTGGACCATCTCATGTCACGCTTAAGGGATGCTGAAGAATCCAACCGCAACACTGAATCATGGGGCGAGTCCCAGTCTGGAGGATCTCAGAGACAACAAAGATCTTCCTTCTTCGAAGGAGTTAACGGCAGAAGTAGCCATGGTAGGAGCCGAGACCGAGCACATCCCGAAGTTAGGCCTGAGGAAACGTTTGGTACCGAACCCAACGGGGGAGGTACCGGATGGAGGTCAACTGTAGCTGAGCCTGTCATACTGCCTAACCACGGAAACGCCAGTGAACGGGGCCGAGCTAGAGTCCAGCCCGAAGTTGGACCCGAGGAAGTGCTTAGATCAGAACCCGGCAGGGGAAGATCAAGGCAAGGGCCAACTGTAGCTGACCCTAGCATGCTCCCAGAGGATCAAAGGCAGCCACTGGAAAATATGAGGAATGATAGACGATACCATCCCTACAGGTCATCTGGACGGAATCAATCCCATAGAACAGAACCAAACTCATTTCTATCTGCTCCAAGTTCTGATGAAAGGATGGCACGCTTATTCAGAGAGTGTGTCCAACGGGAGCAAAGAGATCGAGGGATAGGCGCTAGGGTAACCAGCCCTTTCGCCCGCAATATCGAAATTGCTATCACCCCCCGAGAATGGAAGATGCCAACAATGGAACCCTACAAAGGAACCTCCGACCCCGTTGTACACTTACAGAGGTACACGCAGCATATGCTCATGAGTGGGGCGACAGAGGGAGTACTGTGCAAATGCTTTCCGCTCTTCTTAGCAGATCTTGCTACCTCTTGGTTCTGTCATCTACCCCAGGGATCCATCAGCTCGTGGGAGATGTTGAAAGAAAAATTTATCAGTCAGTTCCGCATTCATGTGGAGCAACCTAAGGACGCTTATTCCTTATCCAGCGTCAAACAGAAACCTGGAGAGAAGCTGCAGCAATACCTAACCAGATTCAACGCCGCAGCAGCCGCAGTCAAAGATGCCGATGAGAAGCTTATCCTAATGGCCCTCTGCAGTGGTGTGCATCCGGACACTAAATTTGCTAGAAGGTTGACAAAAGAAAAACCAGCTACTTTACCCGATTTCTTCCATGAAGCCGGGAAATACATGAGGCTTGAGGATGCTGCCGTTGAGGGGCAGTCAGGACAGCAAAATAAGACAACCCATGGCAACGCCCTTGCTGTGGCAAGGGACGTTCGAAGAAATGATTCCAGAGACAATGCTGGGGGCAAGAAGTGAGAAAAGCGCCTATATCGGCCAGGACCAAGATTCGACACTTACACTCCTTTGAACGAGACCGTCGAAAATATCTTCCTTGCCACCCAAGGCGAAGTTAGATACAAACGCCCACCATACAAGAAGGAATCAGATAATGCACAGAAGTCTGGAAAGTTCTGCCGCTTCCACGAATCTCACGGGCATGATACCAACGAATGCCATCATCTCCGAGATCTGATCGAGGAACACATCAGAAGAAAGAAACTGGAACGTTATGTAAAAGGTCAGGACAGGACCCCAGCTCCTGCCAATGAAAACCCAAGGCTATCCTCACCGGGGGCCGACAGAGGAAACCGCAACGCTAGCAGCTCTAGTCAAGAAAAGATAGTGGTCCATACCATCTCAGGAGGGCCACACATCGCAGACAGAAGCTGGAAAGAGATGGAAAGATACGGAAAGTCGTTTAGAGACAATAAAGACTATGTCAATTCGGTTATAGAAGAACGCCACCCGAAGCGGAAAGAAAGTGATGACATCACATTCGGTAAGCGTGACCTAGAAGGAAGGCAGTTCCCTCACATGGATCCCATGGTCATCTCTGCCCGACTTGGTCCCGCCGAAGTTTACCGAATCCTGGTAGACACTGGAAGCTCAGTAAACATCCTGTTCAAACACGCATTCGACAAAATGAAGCTGTCAATGAAGGATGTAACTCCCTGCGATAAACCACTACACGGTTTCACTGGGGATGCTAAGATGCCCCTCGGGCAACTGGACCTCTTTGTTGAGATTGGGAGCCATCCCCGCTCCATTGTACGGAAGCAGACATTCGTGCTAATAGAAAACCATTCGGCCTACAACGCCTTCTTAGGAAGACCAGCCTTGTCTGACTTCCAAATTGTCCTAGCCCCATGGTGCCTAAAGATGAAATTTCCAACGGACAATGGAGTAGGGGAAGTAGAAGGAGACCAGGACGTTGCTCGAGACTGCTATGTGACTAAACTTCGCAACAACCATAGGAAGGATAAAGGGAAGGGTGTAGAGATTGCCCTCTGCACAAAAAGTCTGGAAGCATAGCAACTAAAGAAAGCCCCTCCTCTTCGATATACCAGCGACCCTTTCAATGAATTAGACCCTAGGGACAAAGAGGAGGAGGCCACGGCCGAGCCTGCAGAGGCTATGGAGTTTATATCTGTAGACAAGCACGACTCAAGTAGACTATTGAAAATTGGGTCCCAACTAAAAGCCGAATTGAAGGAACAACTCATTGATTTTCTCGGCCACAACTTTGATGTATTCGCTTGATCACACGCTGACATGACCGGAATCTCCCCCGACATAGCATGCCACGTATTAAACATTGATCCTACCAAGGCGCCTGTAAAACAAAGAAAGAGAAGTATAGGGGTAGAGCGATCAGCAGCCCTCGATGAAGAAGTAAAGAACCTACTCGCCAATGACTTCATACGAGAAGCTATCTACCCGGAATGGATCGCCAACCCGGTGCTGGTAAAAAAGGCTAATGGGAAGTGGCAAACCTGCATTGACTTTTCCAACCTAAACGACGCCTGCCCAAAGGATTGTTTCCCACTTCCCAGAATCGACCAACTTGTAGACAGCACAGCCGGGCACGAGCTCCTATCTTTTATGGACGCATACTCAGGGTATAACCAAATTCCTATGCATGCTCCCGACCAAGACCACACTAGTTTCATCACCGACCGGGGTTTATACTGATATAAGGTAATGCCTTTCGGACTTAAAAATGCAGGGGCCACCTACCAGCGCCTCGTCAACAAAATATTTGCAGGGCTAATAGGACAAACTATGGAAGTATATGTGGATGACATGCTGGTAAAGTCAAGGAAAGCCAAAGATCACGTAAGCCACTTAGGCAAGATGTTTCAAGTACTTCGACAATATGGAATGAAGTTGAATCCACTAAAATGCTCCTTCGGAGTGTAATCAGGAAAGTTCTTAGGATTCATCGTTCATGCCAGAGGGATAGAAGCAAACCCTGAATAGGTCCGAGCGTTAAGGGATATCAAGATACCTTCCACTCGGAAGGAAATGCAAAGTTTGAATGGAATAGTGGCCGCTCTAAGCCGATTCATCTCCAAGGCGACGGACAAGTGCGTCCCCTTTTTTGAAGCCCTAAAGAAAGACAAGGGAAAGTTCGAATGGACTGGCGAATGCCTGACCGCTTTCCTTCACTTAATCGAACACCTCCAGAAACCACCGGTACTCTCAACTCCAAGCGAAGGAGAAGAATTATACCTATACCTCGCTGTGTCATCTCACGCCCTAAGCGCTGCCTTGGTAAGGGAAGACAACCGCACGCAACGGCCAGTTTACTTCGTCAGCAAAAGGTTTACTGGGGCAGAAGTTAGATATCCTAAACTTGAGAAGTTAGCATACTGTTTACTAATCACTTCACGGAAACTGCGTCACTACTTCCAGTCCCATTCCATCAAAGTTCTGACCGATCAACCACTGAGGCAGGTACTCCATCGTCCCGACACTTCCGGGCGACTACTTAAATGGTGCATTGAGCTGAGTCAATATGATATCACCTATCACCCTCGCACCACCATCAAGGGACAAGCCATGGCTGATTTCATTGCAGAATTCACTACCAACGAGGATAAGGAGCAATTGGAAATAACAGAAGATATCAAGCGGAATCTCTTTGTGGACGGTGCATCTAACGAACAAGGCTCGGGGGCAGGTGTGGTAATAATCACTCCCAGGGGAAACAAACTACACTATGCTATAAGATTGGAGTTCGCTGCCACCAATAACGATGCAGAAAAATATGAAGCAGTGATAGCCGGACTAGAAATTGCCATCGAAATCGGAGCCAATTCTTTGTGTCTTCATAGCGATTCTCAACTTATTGTTAATCAAATACTAGGAGAATTCCAAGCTCGAGAAGAACGACTCATAGCATATCTAAAGAAGACCAAGTTACTTCTCAGCCGACTGGACCACTACTTAGTCAAACACCTCCCTCGGGAAGAGAACCAAGAGGCCGACGAATTGGCGAAGCAAGCAAGTGTGAGAGACATCACCATCTTCAGGGCGGTAACCATCTCAAAGCAACTGGCCCCAAGTTTTGAATAAGTGAATCTGGTAGCTGCAATCGAAGAAGCAACTTGGATGACTCCCATCCGAGACTACCTACAGAGTGGCACACTACCCAACGGGCGTAACGAAGTCAAGAAAATCTTGAGGAAAGCATCCCGCTACACAATACAAGAAGACATCCTCTATCGGCGCGGTTTCTCTAACCCGTTATTAAGGTGTGTCGCTGGGAGAGAAGCCAAGGAAATCTTATCCAACATCCATCAGGGAAGCTGCGGAGATCACACCGGAGGGCAAACGTTAGCAAAAAAGATACTCCGATACGGATATTTCTGGCTCACCTTAAGCAAGGACGCCTTAGATTTCGTCAAAAAGTGTGACAGATGCCAAAAATTTGCTAAGATTCCGCGGCTACCAACAACTGAGATTACTCAAATGACCAGCCCTTCGCAATATGGGGAATTGACTTAATCGGCGAGCTACCAATGGGCCGAGGCGGGGCAAAATATGCTATAGTAGTAGTCGACTATTTCACCAAATGGGTGGAAGCGGAACCTATGAATAAAGTATCTTCAGCAAAAGTTATTAACTTCTTGATCAAAAATGTTCTGTGCAGGTACGGAGTCCCACTCAAAATCATATCAGACAATGGACTTCAGTTTGACAGCGAGGAATTCGCCAACTGGTGCCAAGAGCACGGAATTCACAAGAGTTTCTCATCCGTAGCGTACCCCCAAGCAAACGGACAAGTCGAAGCCGTCAACAAAATTCTGAAAACTCTAATAAAAAAGAAGCTCGAAAAGTCAAAGGGCGCTTGGGTGGATGAACTCCCTACGGCACTATGGGCCTATCGCACATCTTTCAGAACATCAACGGGGCACACTCCTTTCTCTTTGGCATACGGATCGGAGGCTATGCTCCCAGTTGAAACCATTGTGCCTTCCCACCGTAAAATCCACTATAACCTAGAAGAGAACGAAGAACTCCTTCACATGTCTTTGGATCTAATTGAGGAGAGAAGAAATGATGTAGTCCTTAAAACAACAGCCCACAAACAAAAAGTGGCGGCACATTACAACTCCAAAGTCAAGCATCGTACCTTACAAGAAGGGGATCTTGTCCTCAAGCGAATCTTCCCTCGTCCCGGAGTACTAGACCCAATCTGGGATGGACCGTATGTAATTTATAAAGATCTCCACAACGGAGCCTATATTTTGTCAACAGTGGACGGAGAGGTGTTCCAGAGGGCATGGAACATCCAACACCTCCGTCGATACTTTTCTTAACTTGTATTGCCCATATGAAGTGAATTAACAAAGAGAATCAGTGGACGTAGGCATTTTCGTGCCGAACCACTTTAAAAAACCTTGTCTCTTTTTTAACTTGTTCCTTTGTATCTTGGTTGCTTGTTAACTTTATCCTTTTCTGTTGAACAAAATCCTGAGCATATAGCATTTCTATTCAAAGCACTCCACAACGCAACTTCACCTGGACAAGACCTAGCAGGTACTATGCGAATCTATGCCCTCGCCAATGAGACACTTTTGCTCCGGCATCCCTCTGCTGCGGGTTAACTCATTGCTCGCGACGGCCCTCAAAGCCAACTGTAATGAGCCGATTATAAGCCACCGAGAAGGCCGACTATAGCCGAGGCAGCTCATTACGATGTTAGGCTCTCCGGAAACTGTGAACCGACTATAAGCCTCAACATAAGGTGTGGCCAGCCAGGGGCAGTTCACAGTTGACGATCGGCACCCACGCTAGCCGGCCACAGCAAATCGAATAATACCCACGATTACGGGCCATAATGGCTCGGGTAGTTACTGTGCGCGATCTCGGCTCCGATGTGTCTTAAGTGCGGCTGTGGTAAAAAAGAATTAACTCCCCGCGGAGGCGTAAGATGGATGACAAATGTCTCCAAGACCCACAGCTAGGGAAAGTGACTACAAAACCCGTTTGCCACGAACTTAAGCACATCGAAGGCCTTCCGTGATTGGAAGTTTTACTTTTTCACATATTCCAATTTTACTTGAGAAACTTTTCTCCTATCCTCTGTAACAATTCTTGAAGTACAGGACACAGAACAGGAGACACTCACTAATAGAAGCGGATATTCGCAGCAAGATATTGGAACGCATCCTTCAATCGATCACACAGGATATTCAAAGCTGCCACCTACAAGCAAGATATAAAGGGCAGTACTTCTTTCTTTCATATGTAAACACGTGACTATAATTTATTCACACCTCACACTAACATTGCAAGTCACGAAATTATCCTGGCATCAAACACTACTTGATCACGAGAATATGCATAGCTATATTTCTCATACAACATGTCAAAATAACAAAAACACTCAAAAGACGACAGAATCAGCTTAAGTTAAAAAATTACACGTCAAGAATAGTGTTGATTATTACAAATAGAAAGAATTACAACCTAAAAGTTACTCTATTGTTTTAAAGCTAACGTATACAGCCATGTCAAGTCTACAAAAAGAATTTTCCAAGTCTAATCAGGGAGCCGGCTGCGTTGGAGTCTTGTCTTTGTCCTGTTGACCACCTGTCCAGTCAAAGAAAGGATTCATTAGTGATAAAACAACTAAGTTAATGAAGAGACTAAAAAAGGAAGACTTACCAGCACCTGCTCCTTGACTATCCTGGTCGTCATCCTCTACTTGCACACCTGCCTCCTCAGCAGCAAGCAACCGCATACCCTCCTTCACCGCCACCTTCTCCTCCTTGGTAAACTGGGCAGTGACCACATCCATGCTGAAGGCCACACCACCCTCTTTATCCGCATCCGCCTTAGCTTCCTCCAGAGCCCGAAGATAAATCTTAGCCATGACCCTAGGATAATCATCCATCCAGGATAGGTTGCCCTGCTTCCAAGTTCGGAAGTACATGTCCTGAAGCATTTCATCCATCATCCCCTCATTCTCCTCAAACTCCCTCATCCGGGCCTCGGAAGCCGACAACCTTCCAACAGCAGCTTCTCTCTCCAAACGGTATCTCGAGCAGTCAGCCTAAAGGGATTTCTGCATCGCCTCCATCTCCTCCTTCAGCCTAACCTGAGCAAGCTCTGCGGCTTCAAGCTTCCCCGACAGCTCCTCTACCCGCTCAAGATCCGCCCTCTGAACCTCATCCACTGTCGAGATGGCCATATTTATCTGCTCCTTGCAGGCAGCCTCCATCTTCCACAGTTCCGCTTTACTAGCCTCCTCCATAGCCTTCCTCAACCGCCCGGAGGCAGCCTCATGCTGAGAAATCTGAATGGCCTGATCAGCGAGCTGTTTGGCCTGGTCCGAAACCATCAATCTTAGTCGGATGTTGGCACTCCCAATCTCCTCTCCAGCCTTAACCAGCCGAGAATGATGCCCCATCAGCTTCCTAGTCTCCTCCGCCACCCGATCAATATTAGCCTTGGCCTCGTCTCCCATGGTAACTATCTGAGTAGTAAGTAGATCGAGATCTAAGGACTTAGCCTCATCAAGCACCCGTACCATGGGATTGCGGGGAAGAAGGTGCTCACTAGTAACCTCGTCAAAGGTAATATCATGGGAACTTGGACCCAGGTCAGGATGACCCGCAAATGGATTCCGAGCCAAGTCAGGACGATCAATCTGAGTGACGGTAGGATTTTCAGACGGGTGCGGAGAAAGTACGAACTCAGTATCCTCCTCCGTGATATCATGAAGAGGCTGAATTGGAGGCTGAGGACCAAGTGAAGATTCGGATAAGGGATGGCTCCTCTTTCTCTTTTGAATGCCCTCGTCAATAACCCCGAGAAGAGGACTGTAGCCGACTACATCCCCGGAACGGTGGGCCGAAGGCTTCGGCTTGGCGGAAGCTTTGGAGAGCTTGTACTGTTCAAGCCTGTGCCGAAGATCTGAGGCCTTGGCCGTTTTTCCTACTCCTGATATAAAAAAAAAGTATCACAAGCATGCATTGATCTATAATTCGAGAAAACACGGGAAATTAAAAGGTAAAAAGAAAGGAAACACATCTGAGGTTGTACAAACCCTAGGGAGGAGTAGGATACTACAATAAGTCCTGGATTTCATTCCAGGACGGGAGCGGGTCATAAAATATTCCTAAGTCCCTATCATAAATGGAGCCCGCAGGAGTCAAAAGTTCACCTTGAGTCGTCGGAGCCACCTTGGCTGGAATAGTCTGAGGAGGCTCACTTGAACCAGTCCCAGCCTTGTCAGCTTTCCCAGGTTTCTCTATCAAAGCCGGTTCCCCGTCCAGCCCCTCAAAATCTTGGTGGAATACATCATCCGTCCACTCCTGAATCTCGCCTGCTTGCCCAGGAAGTAGGGCCCCGATGCCATCGCCACCATCGCCACCTTCCCGGTCACCTCCACCCTCACCTCTTTCCTCCTCTACATCTTCCTCCTCTTGAGTAAGTGGACAATTGCTAGGGGAGGGACCGTCCGACTTCTTAAGTTTCTTACCTCCGACGGGTGGAGGTTTTGTGAAAGGTTTCCTCTTGCTACTCTCTACCGTGACACTTCCCTTAGCCTGAGCAGCCGCCCTCTCCTCCGCCGTTTCCCTCAGCTTGACTACTGACCGCTGTGGAAGAATTAAGTTATACTCCAGAAGGGTCTTGTTTCTGATCAGGTAGGCAGATGACCTATATCTCCCGAGAATAGCTTCTATCTCAGCCGCCATCTGAACCAGGCGATCAGTCTCCACAACTGCAAAGCCACCTGTCGCTAGCAAAAAATGAAAATGTATGAGGAGAAGCATCGCAGCCAGAATGGAAATTATAAATAAAGCATCAACTTACATCCAGAAGTAAAACGCCGAATAGAAACATAGTCGTCTCTGATGAAGAACCACTCCTTCTTGAACATACTGAATTTGGAATACAGATCCAAGACCGGCTTGAAGGTTACAGCTGACTCCAAGCTGATGTATGGGGACCCCTTCTTATAGCCCCTCAGATTATATAAGTACCAGATCTCTCGGTTGGAAGGAGCACGACCATACTTCCTCTGGAAAATGACTCACCAGTATAGCATAGGAGTTGGGTTGAAGCTGGAATGGGGCCACCTTTAGATATGTGAGGAAGCTGGCTACCCAAGCGTTAAGAGGAGGAATGGCACCACACATACAGTGGTATCTGTTGTAGGCAAAGTACCCTTCAGGAGGGTCGTATGGCATAACTTCTCTCCCTGGCAACATCAAGTGCGCCCTATCAATTCCGAAAGAACGGGAGATGACATCAAGCTGCTCCTCCTTGAGGGAGCTAGGAAATTAATCGGGCGGGGAGTTCAGGAGCTCATGTGGGCCGTACCCGTCCACTAGTGATCTCGGGGCAGATCCGTGACGTTCTGGATTCGGCTGAGCTGGGGGCACGGCAGAGGAACCTCCTTTGCCCCCGGATTTCTTTTTGTCTGATCGAGTTTCCGCTTTACGAGACATTATCTGCAACACCGGAAAAACACATTGTTATAACAGAGGATGTAAACAAGTATGTGTGTAATATGAAATTTCACTCATAAAATCAAAATGCCCAAATTCCTATTGTCATCCGATAAGGTGAAGGTTAAAATTCATTCGGTATTCAGAGTCTCAAGGTTCATTCGGCATTCCCCGTGTGGAATTCATTCGGTGATCCAAGTAAGAATACTCATTCGTCATTTAAAGTCACGAGCTCATTCGGCATTTAAAGTCACGAGCTCATTCGGCATTCAAAGTCTCGAACTCATTCGGCATTTAAAGTCTCGAGCTCATTCGGCATTTACTAATAGAGTTCATTCGGTACACACAAGTCTCATTCGGCGAAGGGAAGTTAAGTACCTGATTCGGCAGGCGTAGGCAGTTCAGTAGATTGATTCGGCTATGCAACAAATTTGGCTCAAGTGCTTCGTTCAGTAGGAAATAACAAGGGCCCTAGCTCCGTACTTATAGACGAAGGTGGACCTCCGAACCAACCGGTTCGGCATCTGGAACCGGATGTGACTATTCAAAGGAGAAACAAAGCACACCATGTGCTGGCACATAACCTGCTTTGGGGGGCAAATGTTGGGTATATTTCGACACCATCTACCGGACCAAGCTTCTACCGAACCAACCTACCTCCTATGATTGCCGGACCAAGCATCTACCGAACCAACCTACCTCCTATGATTGCCGGACCAACCATCTACCGGACCAAGCATCTACCGGACCAAGCTCCTCCAACCATCTACCGGACCAAGCATCTACCGGACCAAGCTCCTCCAACCATCTACCGGACCAAGCATCTACCGGACCAAGCTCCTCCCACCATCTACCGGACCAAGCATCTACCGGACCAAGCTCCTCCCACCATCTACCGGACCAAGACATTCCGAACCAACCTACCGGACCAACTCCTTCCGGGCCAACAATACCAGGCCAGGTCGCGTCAGCCCAGGCCCACCAGCTGTTATATACATCCATGACCCCTACCCCCAGCCTCACTCTATAAATAGAGGGGCAGGGGGTACAACAATGGGGACAAGTTTGAGAGCTCAAGCACGGAAGGAACTTTCAAACAACTTTCTTTTACTTGTACCAAAGCTTTGTACTTGTAATCATAACAAAAGAAGAGAAATAACATATAAAGTGGATGTAGGCACATTCTGGCTGAACCACTATAAATCTGCGTGTCTTTTTTAAAATTTAGCCCCTGTTTTTCATATATTTGCATAAATCTCCAAAATCACTAAGAACAACCTAAGATCTACTAAATCATATAACTTTGAGGTGTTTGTCCATTTTTTGTGCAAATAGTAAAGAACTAATTTGATTTTACCCGAGCCCCAGTATAATTTTGATAGTATATGAACTAAGCTTGGAATGCAATTAAGTAATGATAAACAAAAATAGGAATTCCTACACAAAATGATTGCATATACTTTAAAACAGAAATAGGAATTCCTGCCACAATACTAATATACCTATAACCATAATCATAATCACTACTATGACAAATATAAATATATACCCTTAGCCAAAATAGATAGTAAAGAGCGGTTGGACTATAAGATTAATAGTAGATACCTGTAACTATAACCACAATAGAATTTTAAATACAGTAGCATAAATTCGCTTATTCTTCTCATAACTTTAACACATCTATACATTCTTCCATGACCTTAACACACCTATAACCAAAATCACTCACCATATAAGCATATATATCCATATGTGTACAAAATAGTGTTTTTCTCCTCATCGGTTTCCCGAACTACCTGCAACACTTCCATATGAATCAAGGTTCAAAATTTCATTTTCCTCTTCCGTTCCGGCCATTGGTAATTTTTAAATTTCCGGTTCCGTTTCGGAAATTCCGGAAGTTCCGCTTTAATTCCGGTTTTCTAATGCCGGTACTTTTTTGCTTTAATTTGCTATATACGCTAATAAATATCCAATACTGTCATAAATTTATAGTACATTTTTTACATTACATATAAAATACACACTTTAATTAAAAATCCATTGTGTAAGATTGCTTATTTTTCATTTGAGATTTTAAAACTTTTATCAATTTTGAAAATTTTGAATTGTTTATTATGATTCGATGTAAATTAACAAAACTATAACAACTTTTTTTATGGAACTATATGATTTCTTCTCCATTTATTTATTGTCCTGGTTAATTTGTTTTCTTTTTTTAATTATTATATATTTGTTGTATTTTAAAAAAAAATTATAAGTTTTTTCAATATTTGAAAAGCAAATCCGAAATTTAGGCTGAAACCAGAATTTTGATAGGGTTCCGTTCCGGTTATGAGCGGAACCGGAACAGAATCACCGGAATAACCGGAATTCCACCGGAATTTCGAACCTTGATATGAATACAAAGTAGACCTGCTTATCTTTGAAGCATCGGTCACATGCGCATGACATATACAGATCAGTGCTTTTTTTCTATTTCTAGCAGCTATTTATCCTGCTCGTCTAATTTTCTCATCGTGTCTGAGCTGCTTCTGACATTCTACCTCAAGCTGATACAGTGCACATTTGATGTCATTGGCCCAGTCAATTGGATTGTATGCCTTGATCTCAAGACTCAAATGCATCGTTACTCAGCAGCATAGATACTCCACATTCTCAACACTTATCATTCAATTAGCCCATATGCAATACTATCATGACACTCGGTTTTCAAGATATCTAGCTAATAAACTTGTTTTGAATTTTGGCGACACTATATGGAGAGAATTGAAGGGGTAGGAAGTAGCTTGGTGATGGAGGAAACGGTTCGCAAATCGAAGATCGAAGGAGGAAGTTATGACGAAGAAGGTGGAGTGGTGCTAAGAGACTCATCACAGACGTTTGAGAGAATGGTTAGACATTCGAGGCTTCAACAAATCTATTCCAAAGACTCAGCATGGACGTCTGAAGTTTTGGTCAGACGACTGAGTCTACTGCAGAATTTTCCAGAGAGCAAGAACAGACGTTTGTCACTTTGGACAGACATCAGATGTCTCAGGGAAAATTTTCCCGAGATGTTGGACAGACGTTTGTGGCTACTTCTGCCTATTTTCATGCCATGGCCTTGTATGAAGGTTTATGATATATGAAGGGGCAATTTTGAAACTTTTCCTAGGTTTTCTATTCTCCTTTATAAGCTATTTCTTGGATCCAGATTTCTATGAGACAGAAAGCTAATGCAAGGGTTTTAGCCTCCACCAATTAGGGTTTATCAAAACCTAATATTCTTCAGTTCTCTTCTCCACAAATCAATTATATTAGATTTTTGATCATTGTAATCAATCTCTTGTACTCTTCTCATGATATTAGTAAAAGCTCTCTTAAAGTGGATGTACACTAACACAACGTTAGTGGAACCAATATAAATCGTTGTGTGAATTATTTTTCATTATTGCTTTGATTTCTATATTGTTTGTTTGGTGATTGTGATTGGTCTTGGATTGAATTGAGATTAATATTGAGATATTAATTGGTTGTTTTTGCACTTCTTACCACGATCTCGTCTTCCGCTGTGTTTTGGGGTTTTGATTTGAGTGGTCTCGAGTTAGAATTCCATCACAACATTTGGTATCAGAGCACTTGTTTTGGTAGGTGGTTGTAGAAATGCCAGAATCAGATAGTACCTCAAGTAGTTCCTCAATTGGTAATCCAAGTGGAGTAGTGCCTTATGTACGTTGTTCGTATGTGGCTTCGGGATCACAATTGGTTATTGACAAGTGGAATGGCAATAATGATTCTGAAAAATGGCAATGGAAGATGAAAACGGTTCTAAGGAGGAATCGGGTGCATCGGGTAGTGTTTGACACACATTTGTTGCCAGCGGACATCTCGAATGTTGAGAGAGAGGAAATGGAAGAGTAAGCATTCACTACACTTCAACTTTCTATGGGAAAAATGTTATCTCTGAAATAAGTGGTGAGACTACCGCTAGAGGTATTTGGGATAAGTTTAAGGAGTTGTATATGAAGAAGTCACTAGCTAATCGTTTGATATTGTTGCGAACGTTCTTCACCTATAAAATGAAGGAAGATACTTCGCTAAAGGAGTACTTGAATACATTTGATGATTTTCTAATGAAGATGAAGTCGGTAGATTTGAAGATTGAGGAAGAGTAAAAGGCGATGATATTGTTATGTTTGTTGCCGGACCGCTATACAAGTTTCTCAAATAGTTTGATCTATAGACGGGATACATTGACTCTTGATGATGACAAAACCGGTCTTCCTACCAAAAAGTTGTGGGATCTAATGAAGGAGTTAGGTGATGGAAGTGGTGGTACTAGTATGGTCATGGTTTATTTGTTAAGAATGAGAACCAGGGGCGTTCTATATCAAGGAACCCCGGTTGGAGAGGAAAGTCGAAGGAAAGAAAAGTCAAATGCTACATTTATAAGAATCCCGATCATTGGAAGAATGAGTGTTCAGACAAGGAGATGGCAAAGAAGGAAGGAGCATCTTCATCCATAACGGTGGAGAGTGGAGTTGGTGAGGGAGACATAGATGTGTTATCAACAGTAGCATCAGATGTTTTAGGTAGCGATTGGGTGCTTGATTCGGGGGCGTCTTATCATATGACGCCGAATAGGAATTGTTTTCATCTCATGTTAACCGAGAAGGAAATTCAATTATTATAGGGAATGGTGCTATTTGTAAGTCGAAAGGAATTGGTTCCGTGCAAATTCGGATGTTTGACGGAGTTGTTCGTACGTTCACTAATGTGTGCTATGTTCTGGGACATCGGAAGTCTCTTATCTCTTTGGGGCAGCTGGATTCTTCAGGATGTAAGATCACTATTGAGAGTGAAGGCTTGCAGGTTTCGAAGGGTGCGCTTGTGGTGATGAAGGGTGCTAAGACTCATGGTGTTTATTTGCTTCAAGGAGTGACCTTGGGAGGTGAAACTTGTGTAGGAGTTGATAGTTCTCGTGGCTTGGATGCAACTAGGTTGTGGCATTTGAGCTTAGGTCATGTCTCGGAGAGGAGTTTGGATATTCTTCGAAAGAGGGAGATGATCGATGGAGAGAGTTTCAACAAATTAGAGTTTTGCGAGGAATGTGTCATGGGGAAGCAAACTAAAGTTTCATTCGATGAGGGAAAACATGATTCGAGAAGGGTTCTTGAGTATATTCACACAGATGTTTAGGGACCGGCGCCGGTAGCATCTTTGGGTGGAGTTTGCTGTTATATTTCTTTTATTGATGACTTTTCTCTAAAAGTATGGGTGTATGTAATGAAGAAAAAGTCGGAGGCATTTGCAAAGTTTGAAGCATGGAAAGCTCTTGTTGAGAATGAGAGTGGCGAGTCTTTAAAGATTCTAAGGTCTGATAATGGCGGAGAGTATGTTTTCGAAGAATTCTTGGAGTTTTGCATGCATCATAGTATTCGGAGGCATTTTACTACACTGGGAGATCCACAATCGAATGGTGTTGTGGAGAGGATGAACCGTACTCTACTTGAGAAAGCTCAATGCTTGAGATTGAGATTGAGTTTGACTAAGGGATTTTGGGCTAAAGCTTTGTCAACCGCAGTGCATATTATTAATCAAATTCCATGCTTAGCTATTGGTAACAAAATTCCGAAGGAAGTGTGGAAGGGAAAGAGCATTGACTTGAGTTATCTTCGTGTGTTTGGTAGTCCGATTTATGTGCATGATCCAGAAAATGATAGGCTTGAACCTAGACCTTTCAAGGGGATTTTGCTTGGTTATATGGGCGGTGTAAAAGGCTATCGGACTTGGAATCCAGAAACGAAGAAGGCAGTGAATTCTTGTCATGTTACTTTTGATGAGTCGGTGATGTTCAAGGAGAATGAGAGCTCATTGGATCTTCCGGACTTGGTTCTTGGTGAACCAAAGGAGAAGGAAGTTATTTCCACATTTTGTCCAAGGAGTAGAGAGAGTAGAGTAGTTGGAGATGCTTGCGAGGAGGTAACAGTTGATGTTACATCACATAGTCCACAGGGTTCCTCTAGTAGTGTCGGTGATGTGCATGATTCTAGAGAAAATTCGGTTCAAGGTAGAGCTGAAGGGAGTTTGGGTGATGGTATTGCTACTCGGGTTGGTCGTCGTACTATAAGGCCACCTGTAACGAGCCGTAAATTTCAGTGCTTTTATTTATTTAATTAATTGAATTTTTGTGAAATTTTAAATAATAGAATTTTGAAATAAAAAGTTGATATTTGGAATACGTCTAATTAAACATAGCAAATGGTAAATTCTCATCTGATAATATGGAAGTTTATTATGTTGTGTAATTTTATTTCAATTTAAATCAGTTAATATTTGATGATAATAAAATGTTTTTCAAACCTAAATAGTTTTATATGATAAATTTGTAAATCATCTTCTGAGTGAGACGTTATATTTCATTTCTTCAAATTTAGACTGCTTTTGCTCCATTTATCTTATTTTCGGCGTTTTAGTAGCATTTTCGGTACCGAATATCGACTTTTGATTGGATGATCGTATCTCTGATATCTGTATACTGTTTTGATCGTCTCGTCGTGCTGATCTCCGTGGTATATTCATATCTATGTTTCGGTGTCATATACGTGTCGGAAAATCGGAAAAACAATTCTGTATCGGTACCGTTTTTGTGCCTCTTGGTTTTGTGACCCTTCATATATCCACTGTTTAATCTAATGGACATTTAACTCTTTCATACAATTTAATTTGTGACTTTTCTTTTCCAATTGTTCAAATTTCTAAACTTGTCACCAATTTACTTTCATTTTTCCATTTATTTTCTTCCGTTCATATCTAAATTTTGTTCTTGAGAAAAATATTGTGTGCTCTGCCACCTTCCATCTCTTCCTCCAGATCATCCTTCCTTCTCTTCCCGCCGGCTAGCCACAACCCGAACCAAAGCCCGCATCGCCTACATCACCTCCCAGAGAAATCACCACCTATCTCCTTCCCGTGCACCATCGAAGTTTCTCCCCTGACCTGCAACCCACTCTTCACTTTCCCCTTTAGCCCTCCACTTCTTCCCGTCCACCTCCAACAGCGTGGCCATCTACCCACCTCGCCTGATAACAACGCAAGACGAAACCACCGTCCCTCCCACACGCATGCTCCGCCTAGTTGCCAGCCTCATCCGCCTTGCATGCTCATCTCCCATCCAGTTTTACCCGCCTACCCCATGCAACCATTTCCCGTCACCGAACTGTCACCCTCTAGCCGAGCTTGCATCTCCATCCCCTCGTCCTGGACCCGACACCACCAAGTTTCCGCTGTGTTCTCCAGCCCATCACCTCCTTCCGCTCCTCCACTCTCTCGTGGCTCAGCCGAGCTTCTTGTTGCATACAAATATAATATGGGTATGTGCACTTTAGACCATGCGTGTATATATACAGATACATATATATTTTGTTGGTTTTGGATATGTTTACCTATCTGTTTAAGTTCATATTAATCTATATATTGGTTTGTATAAGTTGTTTACAACCTTCTGTTATATATATATTATTATATAAGGTTTATATATTAGTTCCCACTGTTCTGTTTTAAGATTTATATATATGTATATGTATATGTATATGTATATGTATATGTATATGTATATGTATATTTATATGTATATGTATATGTATATAAGATTTGTATAACATTTATATATGTTGTTAAACTATACCAGTATAAGCTTATATATATATGTCCAGATATATATATATATATATATTAGTTTATAAAAGTTACAGTCTATATATATATATATATAACACGTTCTGTGCTTGGTTTGTAACATATGTATATTTTCTGTTCATAAGAGTAGATATGAGTTATATGTTATATATACTAGCTGTACTTCAAGATTTTTACAGTATATGTTATATAATATATGTTTTAAAAATATATAATCACTGTATTTGTTATATATGGTTTTACTTCATTATATTATCTTATATATAGTTGTATATAATATGTATGCATTTGAAAAGAACAGAGAGATATATATGTTTTGTTATTTATAAAAGCATATATGTTATACTAGCTTATATATGATTGTTGTATATATTTTATAATATTATATTTTATGATGTAATAGGATTGTATAAATTTATTTTTCTGTTTACAGTAATATGATTTCTTGAGTTATATATATGTCTGATTTATATTTTCTTTGTTACAGTATTTTTTTTCATAGGCATGACAATGTTTGTTTATATGAAGTATGGGTATATATATGATGTGTTTTTAAGTATATACGAAGTTTAAGTGTTTATGGTTTGTTTTACAGTCAAACTTATATATTTAAAACTTTTGTTGTACGTTAGATTTGTGGAATTTTAGGAAGATTTGAAAATCTGTTAAATTCTAAGTGTAGTACTGTACAATATATATTTGTAAAACTATGTGTTTAAATGTTTACTTACAATATATGAGTTTATTTTTCCTGTTAGTTATATGTATCTGTTTTATTTTAAAACAACAATTTTTGAAATACATATATATTTAATTTAAAATGGGTTTGAAAATTTAGAATATGATTTTTATATAAATAGTTATATTTAGTTATATATATATTCACTTATACCATTATCTTCATTGATCCAGTTCTGATCTGTTCTCATAAATTCCTATTTATCAGCGTTGTCCATCGAACTCGTGTCAATCGGCTTTGCTTCGACATTCGTGCTTGGATCCGTAACCCATTTCATTATCTATTCTCTCTATCCTCGAAAGGTGAGCAATCACTCACGATTAACGTTCTTATATTTATTAAATTTGATTTCAATTGAAACGACAATTGAAATATGCTGCTGTTAGTTATTTACATTGCTATATATACACTGTTATCTGTATTTGTTCACCTGTGACATCTAACGCCGTTATCTGTTATTTATATTGATGATATATGCCTGTTATATTATTATTATATCTGTTCTCACTCTGCAAGTTCCCTGTTAGTATAGAATTCCCTATGGGTTGAAATGATACATACCCGAACGATCTTGTAGAATAGGAGAAAATCATTATGGGTTGAAATGATAAACCCAAGCGATTTTCATTAAATTGAATTTGGGATTGCGGGTCGAAATGATATATACCCGTATATATATTCAAATTGCGGATTGAAATGATAAATATTTGTATCACTTGACCATAGGATAGAAAATTATATACAGACACCGTTGGTCTATATATAAATATTTTGAAAATGATTTCTATGGTTTTGGAAAGAAATATATGGTTTAATAAATATTGACTTCAAGATATTACATATAAATGTATGTTATAAGGTTTAAATTCTTGATTTTTATATTATATGTTTTGAAATTTTTTAAAATTTTAAGTTAGTTTTGGAATTATATATTTTAAGAATTTACTTATAATTTTACTATTTTAAAATATGTATAAATTAGTTTTATTATAAGATAAGTTTGATAATAAGATTTAGTTTAATAAAGTTTGATTTAATTTATATATAATATATTTAAAATTTTATTTTCAAATATAGAGTTTATAATAATTTTTAATAAATTAAGGTTGGAAAGATAGATTTGAAATTGATTTGAAATGGTATTTAATTAAGAAT
This sequence comes from Allium fistulosum, assembly GCA_030737815.1. Taxonomy (NCBI): domain Eukaryota; kingdom Viridiplantae; phylum Streptophyta; class Magnoliopsida; order Asparagales; family Amaryllidaceae; genus Allium; species Allium fistulosum. The sequence continues at coordinate 1,241,202,566 of CM060904.1, read as the reverse complement.
TTATTTAATTAAATCGATTTGAAACTTATCGAATTTTAGATGTTTAAAGATATGATTTTATAACTTCAATTTGATTAAAAGTGACTTAAGTGAATATTTCAAATTTACATAAATTGAAATGGGATATTTTGTTTATTTAAATTTGTAAATTGAAGTTGTATTTAGATGTTATTGAAATGATTAAGTAAATATTTCAAAACTAATAATAGCAAAGTGAATTTGATATATATATATATATATATATGAATTTATCAAATTAAGTTTTGAAAATGTTGAATATTTAAAGCTTTGAAATATATTAAAATTGAAATGGCTCATTTTTTGGTTCAAATATGTATTTGAAATCGAAATTTGAAATGGTTTATTGAGAAACTGCTTTGAGTTGAATTTGATGAATTGAGATTGAATAAAATTTGAATTTTGGAATTCAAGTTGATTTGGAATTGATTTGTGAAATTTGAGGAAGCTATTGTATTATATAAAGTATTTTTAAATTATATTTAAAACTATTTATATATATATTTTTTATAAATTATTTTATTGTAAACTATTTTATTATAAACCATTTTAAATATAAACTATTTTAACTTATAACTATTTTATATAAACTATTTTATTTTATAAACTATTTTATTATATATATACTATTATTAATATCTAAACTGTTTAAAGGAAAGTGTTATGATTTCAAAGTGTTATGGTTTCCAAAGTGCTATGATTTCAAAATGTTGTGATTTCGAAAGTGTTATAATTCAAGTGTTTTGGTTTCGAAAGTGTTATAACTTTGAAAGTGCTATGATTTTGGAAATGAATATATTTGAAGTGAAAAATGATATTGTATTGATATGGTTTTGAAATGGAAATGATATCGTATTGATATGGGTTTTGAAATGGAAATGATATTTTGGGTTTGAAGTATAAACTATTTTGAAATGACCGCGATGTTATAATAACGTTGGGTTGTTAAAGAGACCGGGATCAGATATTGTCATACTCTCTGCTAATACCGAAAACCACTTTAACAACTGTGTACGGGGTAGAGATTCCAGAATGAAGTAGGATGGTGGCGACGATCCTATATGAGTTATATACGTGGACCTGACGCCCATGAGTTAGCTTAAGGTGGCTAAAACAGGAGCAATTGACGGGCCAAGTGAGGTAGCTCCTCCGATCGGACACACTCATCAGATACCATTCTATTACTTTGTGATTGATTAGGTGCACCCCTTGGATTTTTGGGAGTATGGCTCGAGGTGGGCTGTAGTGGCTACTATGCGTTACCACCAGTCCGGAAGTGTAATTGGTATATCTACCCTGGCATTGCTTAGTTGTGCCGTGTCACTTACCTTAGCGAGACATCTACGAGTTTGTTTTGTACCATACCTATGGAGTGCCCTCTGATAAGCCCAGTTTACAGGATGTCACGGTACTGTATAGACTATGGGAATATATAAAATGTGTTAAGGTGGAAAATGTAAAGCCTTAACGCTATTTTAATAGTATACTTTACTTTAGACATATTATAATAGCGTATATTACTACATAGTAGATAGTTTAACGGATCCTTAGAAGATGTGATGCAGCCCAACCTGATAAATCGTGCGCCTTAAGTCACCAGCGACCTAACGAGTCGCGACCTAACTCCAGCGAGCTACGACCTAATTCCAGCGAGTTACGACCTAACTCCCGCAAGTCGCTCCTCCTCCTAAAGTCGAACGAAGCCCTAGATCACGAAGACGGAGCCGTTCCAGATCCCTATATCGCGCTCCAGCCTAGGTCGCTGAATTCCTAAATCGTGAACGACCTAACCCTAGGTTGCGAAGCTCTTAAGTCGCGAACGAGAATCTTAGATAAGTCATTCATTTCTTAAGTCGCTGCTTCCTTTATTCTTAGGTCACGTGAAGTTCTGTAGACGACCTACCTTAAGTCGCTGAAGCCATGAATACTTATGTCGTGAATTTCTGAAGCTTAGGTCGCGAGAAGATATTAGGTCGCCTTTGTTAAGTCGCTCTGCCTAAGTGTTAAGTTGTTTGTTTAGTCGTTGTTTGTTATGTCGTCTGTTTCTTAATTCGCATTGTTTTGTTATGTCGTTTGTTTCTTAAGTCGAACTTTGTTAAGTCGTATGATGTAATTCATATATTGTTAAGTCGTTTGTGTTGTGTTGTAAACCCTATAAATTGGGATGTGAGGTCATTTTTAAAGGTAGTTGAATTTTTTTGAATAAAATTTGGTTTGTGCTTCTTGCCTCCATTAAAATTGGTAGTTGAGTGTTATCTCCTATCTCCACTTTCGGCATTCGAGAGCGCTCGAATCAACGATTGTTGAAGCCAATTCACGGAATCAAGTGCGCTTGATCAACGTTCGAAGAATTGTAGATCTTCTCTCACAGCATCGTGCGCGATCAACGTGTAGAAGATTGCTAGAATCCGGTATCTTCGTGATCAACGAATTTGGGCATTCTTAAATTCACCGATTTATCATTGTTTCACCGATTATTCCGCTAATCGTGTGAGATCCTGGACGGATTCGATTTACAATGTCGAATTCGCTTCCTTGGCTGCATCAGTTTGGTATCAAAGCAAGGAGACGAACTTTTCCAAGTTCGTTGGGTGTGAAGTTTCGAGAATTTGTAGTTTGGAGATCGGATTTGCAATTGATGAGAAGTTTGATGAGGGAATTGGTCGATTAGAGAGAATGATGCTTGAAATGAATCAAAATAGAAGAAGGGTTTCACCTGAATCAAGCCACAGGGGAAATAGAGTTTCACCACATTGAGATCGGGAGAGAAGAGAAGATCATGATCGTAGAAATGTTGACGACCGTGATAGGAATGTTGATGATCGAAATCGGAGAGATGTGGATGATCGTGATTGGAGGAATGTAGATCGAAGGGATGTTGGTGGTAGAAATGGTGGTGGTAGAGATGTTGGTGGTCATGATCGACATCGATATGCATCAGATTTTGATGAGGAGTTTGATGGTGGTAGTGTTCATGGTCGAAATCGAAACCAAGGAAGAAATCATTCAGAGTATGATCACAAATGGGAGTCCGGAATGAAAATTGAAATTCCAGAGTTTAAGGGTGGTATGCAGGCTGAAGAATTTCTAGATTGGTTATCTAATGTTGAAGAGATCTTTGATTTCAAGGAGGTTCCGGAAGATCGTCGAGTGAAGTTGGTTGCTACTAGGTTGAGAGGAAGAGCTATGGCGTGGTGGCAGCAAACCAAACTTACACGAGAACAGATGGGGAAGTCGAAGATTGTTGCTTGGGAGAAAATGAAGAAGATGATGAAGGCTACATTCTTGCCTTACAATTATCAATCACTCATGTATCAGAGGTTGCAGAATTTGAGGCAAGGGATGAAGACTGTTAATGATTATGCTGATGAGTTTTATCAATTGATTGCTCGAAATGACATTATGGAGACGGAGGAACAGTTGACTGCCATGTTTGTTGGGGGGTTGAGGATCCAGATCCAGGATATGGTAAATATGTTTGACCCTAGATCTGTGGCTGAAGCGCACCAGAAGGCGTTGGCTTGGGAGAAGTAGGGAAGACGAGGAGGTGGTGTGTTTCCAAGTTCCAATACTCAAAGCAAGGGTGCTAGTGGGAGTTCCAATGTTTCTAAAGCTGTCAGTAAACCAGTTGTGAATGAAGTTGTGAAGGCGAAGGTCAACAACAGTTTCAAGTGTTATAATTGCCAGGAAGTGGGTCATAAGAGTAATGAATGCCCGAAACCGAAGAGGCGAGCTATGATTGCTGAAGTAGAAGGTGAGGATGTTGATGAAGGTTATTCTAGTCTAGTTGAGGAGGATGAACAGGATATCGCGTCGGGAGATGAAGGATGTAATCTAATGTTGAGGAGATCATGTTTGACACTGAAGCAGGAAGAGGAGGCTAGTTAGTTGAGGAGTAATATCTTTCAGTCGACATGCACTATACTGGGGAAGGTGTGTAAATTTGTGATTGACGTGGGAAGTTGTGACAATATCATTTCTACCGAAGCTGTGAGAAAGTTGAAGTTGAAGACGGAGAAGCATCCAAATCCTTACAAGTTAGTGTGGTTAAGGAAAGGAGGAGAGGTGAAGGTGGACAGGCGAGTTCATGTTCCATTTTCTATTGGGAAGAAGTATAAAGATGAGATCTGGTGTGATATGGTGGAGATGGATGTTTGTCACTTGCTTTTGGAAGACCATGGCAGTATGACCGATCAGTGCAGCATGATGGTCGAACCAATAGCTACAGCTTTATGTTTGAGGGTACTAAGATCATTTTAGTTTCGAAGAAGAGACAGCAAGGAGAGAGCAAGTCAGAAGAGATTGAGGAGCTGAAGACTTTGTTGACTTTGAAGGAGTTTGTTGAAGAAGTAGAGGAGAGTCCAGAGGTGTTCTTGTTGATTGGACATGAAGATACTGAATCTGTTGAAGCTCCAGAGGAAGTAAAGCCAGTGTCGGAAGAATTCAGAGATGTGTTTCCTGAAGAGTTGCCAAAGGAGTTACCACCATTGAAAGATATTCAGTATCAGATTGATCTTGTGCCAGGGGCGGCATTACCTCACAGGCCACATTACAGGATGAGTCCTAAGGAGCATGAGGAACTGAGAAGACATGTGGAGGAGTTGTTAGAACAAGGGCGTGTTCAGGATAGCTTGAGTCCTTGTGCAGTGCCAGCCTTATTGGTACTGAAGAAGGATGGGACTTGGCGGATGTGTACGGACAGTCGGGCTCAAAACAAGATCACTGTGAGATACAGGTTGCCTATGCCGAGGTTCGATGATTTAATTGATCAGTTGAGTGGGGCTATTGTATTCTCAAAGATTGACTTGAAGAGTGGATACCATCAGATTCGTATTAGACCGGGTGATGAGTGGAAGACTGCTTTTAAAACTAGGGAAGGTCTATACGAATGGCTGGTTATGCCGTTTGGCTTGTCAAATGCTCCTAGTACTTTTATGAGAGTGATGAACCAGATTTTCAGACCATTTATTGGGAAGTTCGTTGTAGTTTACTTTAACGATATTTTGATCTATAGTGGGAGTATGGAAGAGCATATCCAGCATTTGCGAGAAGTGCTGTTGATTCTACGACAGGAGCAATTCTATGCAGCAACGAAGAAGTGCGTGTTCATGACGCACAGTGTTTTGTTTCTGGGATATGTTCTATCGAAGGAGGGTATTCAAGTGGATGAAAGCAAAGTGGAAGCTGTCAGGAGTTGGCCACAACCCAAGACAATTACTGAAGTGAGGAGTTTTCATGGGTTGGTATCTTTTTATCGAAGATTCATTCCACATTTTAGCAGTTTGATGGCACATGTAACCGATTGCATGAAAGGAAAGAAGTTCGTGTGGACAGAGGAAGCAGAGTTAGCTTTTGAGACGATCAAGACACTTTTGACGACAGCACCCATTTTGGTACTGCAGGATTTTCAGATATTGTTCGAGTTACACACTGATGCTTCGAAGGTTGAGTATTGAGTCGGAATGGAAGACCAGTTGCTTATTTCAGTGAGAAGTTGTCTGGAGCCAAGTTGAGATATAGCACTTATGACGTGGAGTTTTACGCAATTGTTCAAGCTGTGAAGCACTGGAGACATTATCTGTTTCAGAAGGAGTTTGTTCTTTATACGGATCATGAATCTTTGAAACATTTGCAAGGGCAGGACAAAATTTCAGCTAGACATGCTTCATGGGTCGCGTATCTGCAGCAGTTTACTTTTGTTGTAAAGCACAAATCAGGGGTGACGAATCGTGTAGCTGATGCCTTGAGCAGGAGGAATCATTTGTTGACGACGATGAAGGTTGAAGTGACAGGATTTGAACTATTGCCAGAGTTGTTTGAGGAAGATCCTTACTTTGCGAAGATTGTTGAGAAAGTCAAGGATGGGAGTACTGATGAGTTTGTGTTGGTAGATGGATTCTTATTCAAGGGGAATCGATTGTGCGTACCAGACTGCAGCTTGAGAATGAAAATTGTAAAAGAGTTGCATGAAGAAGGACATGTTGGTCGGGATCGCACATTGCAGTTGATTTCTCAGTCTTATTATTGGCCCTCGATAAAGCGGGAAGTTGAAAAGTTTGTTCGAAGATGTCATGTTTGTCAAGTTTCGAAAGGGACAGCTACAAATGTGGGTTTGTATATGCCTTTACCTGTTCCTACAAAACCGTGTGTTGATGTAAGCATGGATTTTGTGTTGGGCTTGCCGAGGACTCAATGGGGAAATGACTCTATATATGTTGTGGTGGACCGTTTCTCGAAGATGGTACATTTTGTTGCTTGTAAGAAGACGGCAGATGCAGTCCATGTGGCACAGTTGTTCTTTAGAGAGATCTATCGCTTGCATGGTTTACCAGAATCTATAGTTTCGGAGAGGGATACCAGATTTCTGAGTCATTTTTGGCTGAGTTTGTGGAAGATGGTGGGAACGAAGCTGAAATTCAGTAGTGCTTATCATCCATAGACAGAAGGACAGACTGAAGTTGTGAACAGATCCCTGGGAAATTTGTTGCGGTGTCTTGTGAAGGATAATCTGAAGAGCTGGGATGTGAAGTTATGTCAAGCAGAGTTTGCTCATAATCATGCTATCAACCGTAGTACGTGTTTCAGTCCATTTCAGATTGTATATTCAAGCTTGCCAAAGGGGCCGTTGGATTTAACGATAGTGCCACAACCGAAGGGGACAGTTAAGCGGGCTGTTGATTTTGTTAATGGGTTGACAGAATGCCATAGAATCGTTCAGGAACGATTGGAGAAGACGAATGAGAAGTATAAACGATCTGCGGATCTGAAGCGAAGAAGTGCTGAATTTAATGAAGGAGATTTAGTATATGCTGTACTAACGAAGGATCATTTTCCAGTGGGAGCATAAAATAAACTTAAAGCTCGAAAGATTGGTCCTGTAAAGATTGTGAAACGGATCAATGAAAATGCTTATAGGTTGAAGCTGCCGGAGGATGTGTACACTTCTGACATGTTTAATGTTAAACATCTTATACCTTATTATGGAGATGAAAAACCCAATGGGGAAGAACTTTTAAATTCGAGGACGAATTTTTCTCAACCAGGGGAGGATGATGCAGCCCAACCTGATAAATCAAGCGCCTTAAGTCGCCAGCGACCTAACGAGTCGCGACCTAACTCCAGCGAGCTACGACCTAATTCCAGTGAGTTACGACCTAACTCCAGCAAGTCGCTCCTCCTCCTAAAGTCGAACGAAGCCCTAGATCGCGAAGACGGAGCCGTTCCAGATCCCTATATCGCGCTCCAGCCTAGGTCACTGAATTCCTAAATCGCGAACGACCTAACCCTAGGCCGCAAAGCTCTAAAGTCGCGAACGAGAATCCTAGCTAATTCGTTCATTTCTTAAGTCGCTGCTTCCTTTATTCTTAGGTCGTGTGAAGTTCTGCAGACGACCTACCTTAAGTCGCTGAAGCCATGAATTCTTATGTCGCGAATTTCTGGAGCTTAGGTCGTGAGAAGATATTAGGTCGCCTTTATTAAGTCGCTCTGCCTAAGTGTTAAGTCGTTTGTTTAGTCGTTGTTTGTTATGTCGTCCGTTTCTTAAGTCGAATTGTTTTGTTATGTCGTTTGTTTCTTAAGTCGAACTTTGTTAAGTCGTATGATGTAATTCATGTATTGTTAAGTCGTTTGTGTTGTGTTGTAAACCCTATAAATTGGGATGTGAGGTCATTTTTAAAGGTAGTTGAATTTTTTTGAATAAAATTTGGTTTGTGCTTCTTGCCTCCATTAAAATTGGTAGTTGAGTGTTATCTCCTATCTCCACTTTCGGCATTCGAGTGCGCTCGAATCAACGATTGTTGAAGCCAATTCACGGAATCAAGTGCGCTTGACAACGTTCAAAGAATTGTAGATCTTCTCTCACGGCATCATGCGCGATCAACGTGTAGAAGATTTCTAGAATCCGGTATCTTCATGATCAACGGATTTGGGCGTTTGGGTATTCTTAAATTCACCGATTTATCATCGTTTCACCGATTATTTCCGCTAATCGTGTGAGATCCTGGACGGATTCGATTTACATCATCGAATTCGCTTCCTTGGCTGCATCAGGATGGGTATCCCAAACATCCTTTAAGTTACTGTATTTCAGTTGATATTTCACTTGAGTTGGATTTATTGATATAAGAATGTTAATCCTGACTCGAGTGTTTTGTGTTTTGTTTTACGCTCGCGTCAGACTGAGTGTCACAACATTAGAGTTCAGCTTGCAGTTATTCAGTTGACTCCTGTGATATAATCTGATATTGTATTTGACTATTGTATTGAGACTTATGTGTATTTGAGACTTCAGTTGTATCTTGTTTTAACTCTGTTATATATATATATATAGTAGCTTCATGAACTACTATTCATTTGTTTCCGCTGCTTATTGTTATATTACTCTGTGTTTGTGATTCTATGATTATTTTATTTACTGTATATGTTGAGTTTTGCCAAATATAAATTAACAATCTGATATTTTGAGCAATTCAAGTCCGACATGTGTGGATGTGAATGGTTGAAAATTTCCGGATGTTACACCACCAGAAAGATATGGTGATTGGAACTATCTTAGCTTTTGTTATAATTTGGACTATGCTCTTCATGTAGTCCAAGATGAGGCGACGGACCTTGATGACGTCATGGAGTCGACTGATAGCTTGAAATGGATTTGTGCCATGGAGGAAGAGATGCAATCATTGTTGAAGAATCAAACCTGGGATTTGGTTACACTCCCTAAAGGAAACCATGCTATTGGGTGCACATGGATATACAAGGTGAAGGACAATGGGAGGTACAAAGCTAGGCTAAGGGTTTTGCACAAAGGAAGGGGAAGGAGTATGATGAGATATTCGCACCGGTTGTGCGCCATACTTCTATCCGGATATTACTTGCTATAGTTGCTATTCACGACTTGGAGTTAGAGCTACTTGATGAGAAAACCACCTTCTTGCACTGTGAATTGGATGAAGACATCTACATGGAGCAACCGGAAGGTTTTGTTGTGGATGGTAAGTCAAACTTGGTTTGCAGGCTAAAGAAATCACTAAATGGTTTAAAGTAATCACCTAGATAATGGTACAAGAGATTTGATCATTTTATGCTTGAAAATGGTTTTGATAGAAGCGTCAAAGATGCTTGTGTATATTTCAAGAAGTTGAAAAATGATTGTTGGGTGTATTTACTGTTGTACGTGGACGACATGCTCATTGCTTCTAAAGATAAGAATGAAATCAACAAGTTAAAACTGAGTTTGAAATCGGAGTTTGAAATGAAGGATCTTAGAGAAGCAAGAAGGATATTGGGCATGGAAATAGAAAGGAATCGAAAGCGTTTTGAATTGAAACTGACTTAAAAGGAATACATACAGAAAGTGCTTTGCTGGTTTAGCATAGAGAATGCAAAGGCATTAAATACACCTTTCCCTTTGCATATGAAGCTTTCGAGTAAGGGATCACCTATCTTGGAGAAAGACAAGGCTTATATGGCGAAGGTGCCATATGCTAGTGCGGTTGAAAGTCTAATGTATGCTATGGTGTGTGCAAGGCCCGATATTGCAAATACCATCGGGATGGTTAGTCGATATATGGCTAATCTGGGGAAATCGCATTAGGAAGCCGTGAAGCTTATATTGAGATACCTTAAAGGCACATCATCTCATGCCTTGTTTTTGGCGGTAGTGATAGAATGGATTGCAAGTTATTTGGTTATTGTGATTCGGATTACGCTGGTGATAGGGATCAAAGAAAATCAACTTTCAGATATGTCTTCACACTTGGAGGTATAGCCATAAGTTGGGGATCAAGGTTGCAGACCGTAGTTGCTTTATCCACTATGGAGGTGGAGTTGATAGTTGCATTGGAGGCGGCAAATGAGGCACTTTACTTAAGACGATTGTTGTGTGACTTGGGATTCGGGCATGATAGCGTTGATGTTCGATGTGATAGCCTGATTGCTATTCACTTGGCGGAGAATTTGGCATTAAGCTCACGGACTAAGCATATTGAAGTGAGAGATTCATTTCTAGTAGCCATGGATGAGGATAAGCATGTATACCTTCGGAAAGTGCACACAAAGGATAACGCGGTGGATATGTTCACTAAGGCATTGCTGGTTGGAAAGTTCGAGCATTGCTCGAACTTGATTCACTTGGAGAAGTGCTGATGCAGCGCGATCTGCTAACTTTTTAGATTTGAGTCATTCAAAGATTTTAGGTCGCTCACGACCTAGTGAAGGTCGCTCACGACCTAGTGAAGGTTGCTCGCGAGTTACTAGATTCAGCATTAAGGCATGCAAACGACCTAAGGAGATGAACATACCAGCGCGCATTTTATTAGGTCGCTCGACCTTATGTTGCAGGAAGAAAGACGAGTTACGACCTAAGTTAGGTCGCGGGGTGATAGGTCGATGGAAGATAGGTCGCGTGAAGATAGGTCGCGTGAAGAAGATTCCGTTGCTGAAGATCTTAGGTCGCTCAACTTTAGGTCGCTCGAAGATTTCCTAAAGCCGCTTCTTTTTAGGTCGCTCGACCTTATGCCACTATTCTTTAGGTCGCTCAAGGGAGCCAACGACCTAGTACCGCATATGTTGCTTTGACTTAAGTCGCGTGGAGTTTAGGTCGCGTGTGTTGTACTTAGGTCGCGTGATGTAAATATTGTAAGTCGTGTGTTTTGTTGTAACTTGTATCTGTTAAGTCGTTATTTGTTAGGTCGCATGGCTTTGTAATTAGGTCGTGATGTTTAGGTCGTGAACGACCTATGTGTTGTCCAGATTTAAGTCGTGTGAGTTGTAACCCTATAAATAGGGATGGTGGTGTCATTTGTATTAGTTGATTGATTTTGAATAAAACTTTGTTTGAGAGCTTTGTGCCTCTTCTTAAATTGGTAGTTGAGTATGATCTCCTATCTCCACTTTCGGTATTCGAGTGCGCTCGAATCAACGACTGCTGAAGCCGATTCATGGAATCTAGTGCTCTAGATCAACGTACGAAGAATCATAGATCTTTAAACACGGTATCGTGCACGATCAACGTGTTTGAGATAGCTAGAATCCGGTATCTTTGGATCAATGGATTTGGGCCTTTGGTATCTTTCAATCCACCGATTGCTACTTTCACCGTTTCATACATTTTCAGTTATCCACTGCTGCGTCATTTGGTATCAGAGCGAGACTTAGCCAATCATAGCTAAGCCGAGTCTTGGAGCCAATTCTTATAGAAGAGTTTGAGGAGTTAGTGAAGCCGAGCTACATCAAGCAAAGCCGAGCTAAGAGAAGTGTTTGAACCGTGCATAGTTGTTCATTTATAAATCAAGGCCGAGAGTTGAAGTTTGACAATGCCACCGAGAAGAGCTAATCGCCATCAGAATGTTGAAGCATTGTATAGAAGAGAAGAAGCCGAGCAAATGGAACAATGCATCAATGAAAAGTTTGATGAAGGCATTGGGAAGTTAGAGAAACTGATGAATGACATGAATCAAAGTCAACGGAGGAGATCGCCAATCTCGAACCATGGAGGAAATAGAGTTTCGCCATCGGTTATGGAAGCGAGGAGGGTGTCGCCGCATTCTTTCTGAGGAAGAAGAGAATCTTCAGTTTCAATGAGAAGAGAACATCATGAGTATAGATATGAAGAGAGAAGAACTCCACGTGAGTTTGAACATGAACCATACCGTGATGATGAAAGACAAAGTCGAAGAGATATGCATGATCATAGAGATGTGGGTGGTCGAGATCGTTATCGAAGTACATCTATTTTTGATGAAGATGGTGGTAGATGTAGTATTCATTCTCGAGATTGAGACCAAGTGCGAAATGCATATTAGGATATTGAAGATGATCGTCGATGGGAATCGGGGATGAAAACTGAAATTCCAGAATTCAAGGGTGGAATGGTAACGGAGGAATTTTTGGATTGGTTGTCTAATATGGAAGAAATTTTTGACTTTAAGGAGGTTCATGAGCATCGAAGAGTGAAGTTAGTTGCTACTCGTTTGAAAGGGAGAGCTATGGCATGGTGGCAACAAACTAAACTTACACGGGAGAGAATGGGGAAGTCAAAGATTGAATCTTGGGAGAAGATGAGGAAATTGATGAAAGCTAATTTCTTACCTTACAATTATCAATCTCTTATGTATCAACGTTTACAGAACTTGAGGCAGGGAACAAAGTCAGTTAATGATTATGCCGATGAGTTCTATCAACTTATTGCAAGGAATGATATCATGGAGACAGAGGAGCAGTTGACAACTAGATTTGTTGGAGGGTTGAGAATGCAGATACAAGATATGGTGAATATGTTTGATCCCAGATCTGTTGCTGAAGCACATCAAATGGCTCTAGCTTGGGAGAAGCAAGGAAGGAGAGGTGGTGGTGTGTTTACAAATTCCAACAATCCAATGAAAGGGGCTAGTAGCAATGCGAATGTTTCAAAGGCTGTTGCAAAACCGGTTGTTAATGAAGTTGGTAAGACCAGGATCAATAGTGGTATCAAATGTTTCAATTCTCAGGAGATTGGTCACAAAAGCAATGAATGTCCAAAGCCAAAGAAGCGAGTGATGGTTGCTGAGGCAAAGGATGAGGAGGTAGAAGCTGAATGTTCGAATTCACCACATGTTGAGGAGGAAGAAAATGTGTCGGGAGATGAAGGGTATTCATTGATGATGAGGAGAAATTGCTTAACACCAAAGTAGGAGGAGGAAACTAGCTGGTTGAGGAGTAACATCTTTCAGTCAACGTGCACTATCTTGGGAAGGGTTTGCAAGTTTTTTATTGACGCAGGAAGTTGTGACAATATTATCTCTATAGAAGCTGTGAAGAAGTTAGCATTGAAGACTGAGAAGCATCCGAAACCTTACAAGTTGGCTTTGTTGAGAAAAGGTAGGGAGGTGAAGGTCGGACGAAGAGCTTGTGTGAATTTTTCGATTGGGAAGAAATACAAAGATGAAATTTGGTGTGATGTTGTGGATATGGATATATGCCATCTGTTGTTGGGGAGACCGTGGCAATATGATAGGGCTGTGCAACATGATGGTCGTACTAACAGTTATAGTTTCATGTTTGAAGGTACTAAAATCACTTTAATTCCTAAGAAACGACAACACGAAGAAAGCAAGTTAGAGGAGATTGAAGAACTTAAAATGATGCTATCTTTGAAGGAGTTTGTTAAGGAGGTAGAAGAGGAACCTGAAGTATTTTTGTTGATTGGACGTGAGAGTAATGAAGTGGTTGAAATTCCTGAAGAAGTAAAACCAGTGCTGGAAGAATTTGACGATGTATTTCCTGAGGAGCTACCAATGGAGTTACCGCCGTTGAGAGACATTCAACATCAAATTGATCTTGTTCCAGGAGCTGTGTTACCTCATAGACCACATTACAAAATGTGTCCAAAGGAACATGAGGAGTTGAGAAGGCAAGTGGAAGAATTGCTTGAACAGGGGCGTGTACAGGAAAGTTTAAGCCCTTGTGCGGTGCCAGCTTTGTTAGTACCAAAGAAGGATGGAACGTGGAGGATGTGTACGGATAGCAGAGCACTCAATAAAATAACTGTCAGATACAGATTTCCGATGCCGAGGCTTGATGATTTGTTGGATCAGTTGAGCGGGGCTACTATCTTTTCGAAGATTGATTTGAAGAGTGGTTATCATCAAATTCGAATTAGACCTGGGGACGAATGGAAGACAGCATTCAAGACGAGAGAAGGATTATATGAATGGCTGGTCATGCCGTTTGGTCTTTCGAATGCACCGAGTACATTTATGCGGGTGACGAATCAGATTTTTAGACCATTCATTGGGAAGTTCGTGGTGGTGTATTTTGATGATATACTGATATATAGTAAAAGCACAGAAGAGCACTTGCATCATCTGAGAGAAGTGTTGATGATACTGCGATAGGAACAATTTTATGCCGCAACAAAAAAATGCGTGTTCATGACGCATAGTGTCTTATTTTTGGGATATGTTATTTCAGAAGGAGGTATACAGGTGGATCAGAATAAAGTTGAAGCAATCAGAAATTGGCCACAACCCAGGACGATAACAGAAGTTAGAAGCTTTCATGGTTTAGCATCATTCTACCGAAGATTTATTCCACACTTCAGTAGCGTGATGGCACTAGTTACTGATTGTATGAAGGGGAAGCAATTTTTATGGTCAGAGGAAGCAGGGGTTGCTTTTGAGCGAATCAAAGAACTCTTGACGTCAGCAACAATTCTAGTATTACCAGATTTTCAGTTGTTGTTTGAGTTACATACTGATGCATCTAAGGTTGGGATTGGAGGATTGTTGAGTCAGAAAGGACGTCCTATTGCATATTTCAGTGAGAAGCTATCGGGAGCCAAGATGAGATATAATACTTACGATGTGGAATTCTATGCTATTGTGTAAGCTATTAAACATTGGAGACACTATTTGTTCCATAAAGAATTTGTTCTGTATACTGATCAGGAAGCACTGAAACATTTGCAGGGACAGGACAAAATTGCAGCCAGGCATGCTTCATGGATCGCATACCTGCAACAATTTACCTTTGTGGTGAAGCATAAGTCGGGAATTACGAATAGAGTGGCAGATGCATTGAGTTGAAGGAATCATTTGTTGACTACAATGAAGGTTGAAGTGACGGGGTTTGATGTATTGCCAGAATTATTTGTTGATGATCCTTTCTTTGCGAAGTTTGTAGATGAAGTCAAGGAGGGAAAGACGGATGAGTTTGTATTGGTGGATGGTTTTCTTTTTAAAGGGAATCGATTGTGTATACCAGAGTGCAGCTTACTAATGAAGATTGTGAAGGAGTTGCATGAGGAAGGTCATGTGGGTAGAGATCGTACTTTGCAATTGATTTCTGAATCATATTTTTGGCCGTTAATGCGGAAAGAAGTTGAGAAATTTGTGGAGAGATGCCATATCTGTCAAGTTTCAAAGGGAACCGCTACAAATGCAGGATTGTATATGCCATTACCTGTGCCTACTAGACCGTGGGTTGATGTGAGCATGGATTTTGTTTTGGGTTTGCCTAGAACTCAAAGGGGAAATGATTCTATATATGTGGTGGTAGATAGATTTTCCAAGATGGCGCATTTTATAGCTTGTAAGAAGACAGCTGACACCGTTCGTGTTGCTCAATTATTCTTTAAAGAGGTGTATCAATTACATGGGCTACCTGAATCTATTATTTCTGATCGGGATACAAGATTTCTAAGCCATTTTTAGTTAAGTTTGTGGAAGATGGTTGGAATGAAGCTGAATTTTAGTAGCGCCTATCATCCGCAGACAGATGGGCAAACGGAAGTGGTGAACAGATCATTTGGAAATTTGTTGCGATGTCTTGTACATGATAATTTGAAGAGTTGGGATATGAAATTATGTCAGGCAGAGTTTGCACATAATCACGCTGTTAACCATAGTACGGGTTTCAGCCGTTTCAAGTTGTATACTCAGCAAGTCCGAAAGGTCCATTGGATTTGACGACAGTGCCATATCAGAAGGGAGTGGTTAAGCGTGCTTGTGATTTTGGGACCGAGTTGCAGGAGTGCCACAGAACTGTTCATGAACGATTGCTTGCATCAAACGAAAAGTATAAACAACTAGCGGATAAGAGGCGAAGGAGTGTGAACTTCAAAGAAGGTGATTTGGTTTACGCCGTGTTGACAAAAGATCGTTTTCCAGTGGGAACGTAAAATAAGTTGAAAGCTCGAAAAATCAGTCCAGTGAAAATTTTGAAGAAAATCAATGAGAATGCATATCAGTTGAGATTGCCAGATAATGTTCATACTTCTGATGTTTTCAATGTCAAATATTTGATTCCGTATCATGGGGATCAGTTTGTTGTGGAAGAGGAAGGTGCAAATTCGAGGACGAATTCTTGCCAACAGGGGGAGGATGATGCAGCGCGATCTGCTAACTTTTCAGATTTGAGTCATTCAAAGATTTTAGGTCGCTCACGACCTAGTGAAGGTCGCTCACGACCTAGTGAAGGTTGCTCGCGAGTTATTGGATTCAGCATTAAGGCATGCAAACGACCTAAGGAGTTGAACATACCAGCGCGCATTTTATTAGGTCGCTCGACCTTATGTTGCGGGAAGAAAGACGAGTTACGACCTAAGTTAGGTCGCGGGGTGATAGGTCGCTGGAAGATAGGTCGCATGAAGATAGGTCGTGTGAAGAAGATTCCGTTGCTGAAGATCTTAGGTCGCTCAACTTTAGGTCGCTCGAAGATTTCCTGAAGCCGCTTATTTTTAGGTCGCTCGACCTTATGCCACTATTCTTTAGGTCGCTCAAGGGAGCCAACGACCTAGTACCGCATATGCTGCTTTGACTTAAGTCGCGTGGAGTTTAGGTCGCGTGTGTTGTACTTAGGTCGCATGATGTAAATATTGTAAGTCGTGTGTTTTGTTGTAACTTGTATCTGTTAAGTCGTTATTTGTTAGGTCGCATGGCTTTGTAATTGGGTCGTGATGTTTAGGTCGTGAACGACCCATGTGTTGTCCAGATTTGAGTCGTGTGAGTTGTAACCCTATAAATAAGGATGGTGGTGTCATTTGTAATAGTTGATTGATTTTGAATAAAACTATGTTTGAGAGCTTTGTGCCTCTTCTTAAATTGGTAGTTGAGTGTGATCTCCTATCTCCACTTTCGGTATTCGAGTGTGCTCGAATCAACGACTACTGAAGCCGATTCATGGAATCTAGTGCGCTAGATCAACGTATGAAGAATCGTATCTTTAAACACGGTATCGTGCGCGATCAACGTGTTTGAGATAGCTAGAATCAGGTATCTTTGGATCAACGGATTTGGGCCATTGGTATCTTTCAATCCACCGATTGCTACTTTCACCGTTTCATACATTTTCAGTTATCCGCTGCTGCGTCAAGTGCTCGGTGCCACGAGGTGGCACGGTTGAGGGAGGAGCTTGGTTATGGATGAGGAAGAGTATTAGTGAGACATTGAGGTTCTATCTTCTTTGTAAGTGCTAGTTTACACTCCTCAGCACTTTAGTCTTTGGTGAGATGGTTTAGGATTTAGATGTTTCCAATACTCTTATTAGCGGGTAGGGGCTTTTCCTAAGCTCGTTGATGGAGTGCAATGGGCAGTGGCTTTGCCAGAGCTCATTGGGAAAGCATTCACGTTTGGTTGAAGGTAGAAGCAGTGATAGTTAGTGCTATCGGTTGTTGGTGATGGTATGGGTTGGAGATGAATATAGTGTCAAAGTGGAGTGTTGAATTTTGGCGAAAATATATGGAGAGAATCAAAGAGGTTGGAAGTATCTTGGTGATAGAGAAAACGGTTCGCAAATCGGAGCTCGGAGGAGAAAGTTAGGCGAAGAAGGTGCTGAAAGACTCGATATCGAGAGAATGGTCAGACGTTTGAGGCTTCAGCAAATCTGTTCCAGAGACTTAGCATAGACGTCTGAAGTTATGGTCAGACGTCCGAGTGTGCTGTAGAATTTTCCAGAGAGCAAGAACAGACGTTTGTCACTTTTGACAGACATATGATGTCTCAGGAAAAAAAATTCCCGAGACCATGGACAGACGTCTGTCCCATTGTGATAAACGTTTATGGCGAATTCCACTTATTTTCAGGCCTGGGCTTTGTATGAAGATTTGTGATATATGAAGGGGCAATTCAAGAACTTTGTCTAGGTTTTCTATTCTCCCATATAAGCTATTTCCTGGATCCAGATTTCCATGCGACAAAAAGCGATTGCAAGGGTTTTAGCCTCAACTAATTAGGGTTTATCAAAATCTAATTTGCTTCAATTCTCTTCTCCACAAATCAATTCTATTAGATTTCTGATCATTGTAATGAATCTCTTGTACTCTTCTCATCGATATTAATAAAAGCTTTCTCTTAAAGTGGATGTGCACTAACGCAATGTTAGTGGAATCACTATAAATCGCTGTGTGATTTATTTTTCGTTGTTGCTTTGATTTCTATATTACTTGTTTGGTGATTGTGATTGGTCTTGGACTGAATTGAGATTAAGATTGAGATATTGATTTGTTGTTTTTTCACTTCTTACCATGATCTCATCTTCCGCTGTTTTTTGAGGTTTTGATTTGAGTGGTCTCGAGTTAAAATTCCATCACAACAACTTGCACCTAATCCTCACTTAGTTACTTCATGCAGCTCTTTGTTACTGTCCACATGTAGTTCTATTCTGCCCATATGCAATACGATCAAGACACTCAGTTACTGTCCACATGCAATACTATTAAGCACTCATGCATGCACTATTTTTCAGCTATTGCCACCAGCTCTCTGTTAGCATTACCACTCCAATGATACTGTGTTGTGTAACGACGGTCGGACCAAGCTCCCCATCTCCAGCACGTGGCGTACGCATATGGGTTGGCACACACTTTGTTGTAACAAAAGGAATCCCCAATGTTACATGCCTACCAACCCATATTTATACACCATTTCTCCAAGTTATTTAGCGATGTGAGACTTTCCAAATCCGAACCGTCGTTCCTCTATTAAACATGCGAGACAACCCTAACAGTCTCCCCCTTGACTCGCATCCCTTTGCGATAACCTTTGAGAGCACTGCCGTGTCTGCATGGCCCAGTCCGTAACCATCGGCTCCGGTTGGACCAAGCTCCCTATCTCCAGCACATGACGTACGCATATGGGTTGGCACACACTTTGTTATAACAAAAGGAATCCCCAATGTTACGTGCTTACCAACCTATATTTATACACCACTTCTCTAAGTTATTTAGCGATGTGGGACTTTCCAAATCCGAACCGTCGTTCCTCCATTAAACATGCGAGACAACCCTAACATACTGCACATGCGCCTTTGCTTTTGCTTTATGGTACTCGGCTTTCCCACACAGCTCAGCTGCCATATTGCATAGCGGACCCTCTAGTCATCCTCTCACACTATTTGAGTGTAGCAATTTTCATTTGCTGATTCAGTCCTACTTACTTTGTAAATTATTTTTGTTTTACTTTTTTCTCTCAATTTGTTGATCATTACAGTAATGATATCACATAGTTGCAATAGCTAATTCTAATAAACTCTTGTAAGGACTTTGGTTATTAGTTAATAAATATGAATGTTCTCCTTATAAGAGGACCACTCTTTCATTAAAAAATAGAAACAATTATATATTATGACAAGAAATAATAACCGTAGAGAAAGATGTAACGACTATAATCGAAATAATCTGCTCTGTTTTTGAAGTATCAATCTTGGAAATAAGTCTTGAAAGACAAAAGGAACAAGGAAAATCACCGAAACATATATATACCATAAAATTTTGATTATTCATGCACTCATTATTCACATATACATATATGATTCACAATGCATATATAATTGCCCAGAATGTTAGCTCACAAGTAGATATAGCAGACACTTTATCACGAAATCTTAGTTTAAGGGCATTGAATGCACTAATAAAATATTATCAAAAATCAAAGAAACCAGCAAAACATATAAGCATCTAAGACAGGCAAAAACATTCTCCTTTTCTTTAGTTTTCAACAACTTAGCACAATTTACAGCCTATATATGTTATGGTTCCATAATTTTCAATTACAACTTGCATCATTACGAGTGTTATAACTAGACAAACCTTAATGTTTTAGCCATAATTTTTTTTCAATTCATAGTTTAACAAAAGGATGGAGATCGATAGCAAACTATACAATAAGACTATTTATCTAAAATTCAGAGCTTGGAAATATTAGTGGTAAAGAAAACCACTTCAATTAAAACTTCTAGATTATTTATTCAAACTCAAGACAGATAAACTAGAAAACACGGGTCGAACTCAACAAATACGCATAATCAAAACTTAGTAATTCTAAGATGAAACATAATCATCGTTGTGTGTGCGTATGAGAATACCTAGATTACAAATAAGGTTTACCTTATTAATTAAGGAGCACAGAGTCTTCAAAACTGAGGGTTATCGTCGCGATGTCAGGAATTTGAGTTCGATAGCACGAATGATGATGTAAGGGGAGTGATAATAGGAACAACAATTTCAGTGATGCATGACGGTGACGGGCACGAAAAAAATTAGGACGGACAATGTAAGAATGGCGAACACGGCTGAGATGAGAGATTGCAAATGAAACATTGAGGGTATACGTGAGAAGTGAAAGAAATGAAAGAGGTTTTCATTGATAAAATTACAAGAAATGCGACCGCCAAAATAATTGAGAGCTCGTTCAAAAATTTCGTTATTAGGCAGCAGTTTTTTGTTTTGTATATTTCACTGTATAAATGTAAAATTGCAATAAAAACAACGGATTTCATTAAAATGATATAACCGATGGTTGTCAAAAACAATTTTCAATCTTTCAATTCCATAGCAGTTTGAACATATTGTTAACTAAGCTAGTATTCCCAAAAAAGATTATCAGGGGAAGAGAAAATGCATAGAAATTATCCAAAATTTGTCCATTCAATGCACATATGCAACAAATATTTAAAGTCCAACAATAAAGTAGACATATTCTCTCAGTAAGGTTCCTCCATAGATGCAAGAACAAGTACCGCATAGGACAATATCAACCAATCACCATTTCAAATCATGATGAGGTGTGTGTACAAATGCACATACATACATTCATGTTAAGATCTAATGAAATGATTGGCTAAACTTTAAAATCAAGTCTCAACTAAAGTTCTATTTTGTATAAGTAGCTAAATTTTTAAAATATGTGATTAACTCATCTATTTATTCCTAGAAAATCCTAACAGTAGTCATGTTATCAGATAACACTTTCTACATGAAAAAAAGGAAAGAAAAGAACTATCATTGGCAAGGCATGCTATCCTGCTTTAATTCAAAAAAATAACCAATACTTAACTTCAAGATCTGTGCCATTGTGGTACATGAATAATAAATATCGTCTACTGTTATTAAGATGATTTTGGGGCAAGATTCCCTAAACAGATCATATAATTTTTTTAAACCAAGTGCAAGTTTGTTTTGTATGCTTTGAAAAGTCTTATTTAAACCATATTAGTAGTCTTTTGAGCTTCTGGTTTATAACAAAAACTGCTATAAAAAGCAATAATGCATGCATAATTGTTAATTGAAAAGTCGACTTGATGTTTATTGTAAGTACAAAGTTCCTAATTAATATATCATGTCCTCACATTAGTAACCTGAATGCATCAACTCAGAACACATAAAATTAATATCCAATTTTACTAAATAAAAAACATCAATTACGTCACATGCAAAACCAACATCGAAAGTTAAGAATTTTACCCAAATGATATTAAGGTGTTGTAATATCAACAGTAGCGCAACCTAGGAATTGAATAGTTGCTCAAGCAACCTTGCTAAAACTGCATCCTCCTCCGTTGGACTAATCAACTTAATCACAACTCTCTTTCTCCTTATAAATTCAAATTAGCATCTACGGGTAGGACAGAAATTCAAATTAGCCCTCATGGCAGAGACGAAAGCCGACTAATGCCTGAGAAGTGCGGCTAAATCGACGCGATGGTAGGGGAGAGGACAACAGCAATGGCGATGATGATTAGTTGCAAGATGTCATTGCAAAGAGGCATTCAAATGCAAGACCACGATAGCGAGATGATGGCAAGTTCGAGTGGTGAGACCTACAAGGGTAATATGATGAAAGATGATAAAATGAAAGGGCGATTTGCAATAGGTGAAGAAATTCAAAATAGTTGATAGAAGAAATATTATGAATTGAAAGAGGGATTTACAATTAGAGAAGTTAGTATAACTGAGGTAACGAGACTCAACGGTAAGGGAGTATATCAATAAGTTCATAAAATTAGCTAAGTTTGGATTTAGTTTGATTGATACCCCTATGAAGAAGGCTATGAAGTCTGTTAAAGACCTAAATTCTACACTTAGAGAGTAACTTTTGAACCGAGTCCCCGCAGCCGCCACTTATGAGATGATAGTTGGAATAGCCATGATTTAGACAGCTGGTATTGAGGAAAAGAAGAAGAAAGGACAAGAGAAAAATCAAGAAGGACCAAAGATAAGTGGATTCTTAGTTGACAGGAAAGCCAAGGGGAAGATCAAGAAAGGAGGAATGACATATCATAGATGTCAGGAGAAATGGCACGTTGCTAAGGACTGCAAAATGAGTTTGATGAGGAAAGAATTCAAGAAGAGATGTTATCACTGCCACGGGGAATAGTGCTACAAGAATCGGTGTTCAAAGCTAGCAAAGGATGGACTAAGTGGGCAAGCTTATGCCATTGAAGCTCTACCTATCTCAAGTAGACCTTCTCCCAGAGACAAAGGAAAAGCTGCAATGGAAGGTACAACTATTATCTCTGAAAATACTATTCGTACCTTATTTGACTCAGGAGCATCACATTCATTCATAGTTAGAAAGGCAGTCAACTCCTTAAGTCTAGCAACCCAAGTTATCACCCACCCAATAGTCATATCAAATCCCATTAGGGGATCAACGCATCTTTTCCTTGATTTTAAAGACCTAGTACTGGATATATGTAACGTTGATATACATGTAATTCATATGTTCTGGGTTTTAAGGGATATGGACATATCCCAGGGATGGAGTGGTTATCTTACTATGGGGTTGTCTTAGATTGTGATATAAGGATCGTTTGGTTAAGGAGTGGTAACGGTCGAGGTATTGATGTTCATTGTGCACCCTAGAACACAATATAGTTCAGCTATTAATATTGTCTTCACCCATCACAAGATGAGCTCTCATCCGTGCCCATAGTCCGAGAATTTCTTGACATTATTAAAGAAGTATATAGTCTCCCATCCCTAAGAGAGATCGAGTTTAGGATTGATTATGAGAATAATGCTAGACCCATTGCGCTGCTATTAAGGCATATGGCCGCCAAAGAAAGGTGAGAGTTGGATAAGAAAATTTCGAAACTAATGAAGAAAGGATTTATTCGCCATTGTACTTCAGAACGGGAGGCACCTGTTGTCTTCACCATTATGGCAGATGGCTCTTTAAGGCTATGTGTTGACTATCGAGAGCTTAACAAACTAACCAAGAAGAACTGATATCCCTTACCTAAGATAGATGATTTATTTGACAAGCTTGTTGGAGCCAAAATCCTTTTTAGTTGGACTTAGCCACAAATTCCACGAACTGAGAATGCCTAAGATAGATGGTAAGTAATGTCTTTTGGGTCGAAAAATGCCTGTGCATACTTTGTAGATATAATGAGTGTAGTCTTTAGGGGGTAGCATAATAAGTTTATTGTAGTGTTCGTAGACGATATCCTAGTATTTTGTAAAAGTGAAGGTTAGCATGAAAATCACTTAAGGGGGGTACTAAAGACTTTGAAAAGGTACTAACTAAAAGCCAAATTCTCAAAGTGCCATTTTTGGAAGAAAGAGGTAAAATTTCTCGATCATATTGTCTTCGAGAAGGGATTGTCAATTGATCCTGTGAAGGTGGAAGTTATTCTAGACTGGAAGATTCTGAAAATGCAACGGAAGTGAGGAGTTATCTTGGGTTTGCAGGTTACTATAAGAAATTCATCAAGGACTTTGCAAAGATAGCAGTCCTACTGACTCGCTTGACCATGAAAAAAAATAGTTTTTGCATGAGATGAGAAATGCACGGAAGCATTTGAGAAGTTGAAGGAGCTGTTGACTAGTGCGTTGGTACTTACTATTTTGGATGGGACGAAGCATGTTATAACGACCCGTACTTTTTTCTATTTTAAATTATTAAATTTAATTTGATTATTGAATAAAAATGGTTAGAAATAAAATTTTAATGAATTATTTATGTAATTTATTTGAATATAAATTTGAATACAATTTTGAAATAAACAGTTTCGAAGATTTTGGCACTGACAAGTATTGAAATGAAATTCTATGTATTGATTGTATTTATAATCAATAACTGGAGTTGAATAATAAATGTTGAATTATATAGATGAAAATAAAATATTTGTTGATAATTAAAATTCATTTGAAATTAATGGTTATTAATGTAATTTATTGAATAATTAAATTGTTTAAATTTAATATTGGGAATTATATCAATAATTGAATTTCGAATTTAATATGAAGGAAAATGATTTCAGAAGTTGATTTAAAATTTTATTTAAGCAACAATGAAGATTGTTAGCTTTTAAAATTGAATTTAAAATGATTACATTGATTTTGGAAATTTCTTATCTTAATTAACGTGTAGAAATAGCCATTTTGGCCGTTGTCTCGGATTTCGATGAAACCAGTTTCATCGGATCTGTAATAGTGAATTATTATAGGATTTCAAGTTTCGTGGCGATCGGACTTGTCGTTTAGCCATTCGAGCTTGAAACGCGTAGAATTTATTTCAGAATTTAATTAAAATAAATTGATTTTTGAAAAGCTATCTTTTGCATATGATCGAATTAGGCCTCGAAACGTATTCCATTGTGTTCGGAATGGGCGTAAAACATTAGAAACGCCAGGCGGCACGCTTCTTTTGGAGTTCGAAAATGTTCACAAGTCAATTGGGTCAGAAACTTATATAATAAGACACATTTGTTCATTCGTTCGTAAGCCCTAATCCATCTACACGCGGTTGCTCTCTCCATAAACAATTAATGGTCGAAACTCTCTCGTTTACTCCCTTTGATTTCTCCTTATCCACTCAATAAAATTAAAAACTTCCAAAAGCAAAGTCGTAGATCTCGACGAGATCTACACATCCAACAGTTGAATCATTCTATTACATCCCAAGATTGCCAGAAACGGTAGAGGAAGGTCGCGTGCGTTTTGGTGTTGTGCTTGTCAACGACGGCGTGGAGGTGGCGTAGCTTCAGGCATTGGTGGAGTGGGGTGTTACGTTTGTTGTGGCATGCTCGGATGGAGGTCAGGCGATGGTTTGTGAGGCGCGCACATTGAGGCTTTTCACATTTGGTGGGTTAGTGGATATGGACCTTGGAACGAATAGGGAGGGAGGTGACGTTGTTATTTTTGTTTTTTTGTTTTTTATTTTGTTAATTAAGTTTTAATTATATCGCATATCAATAAATTGCGTAACTTCTCCATACGAGGTCCGATTCGAGCGAAACAAGTCGCAATGGATTCGTATCGACGTCATCTACAGCATGGAATCTAAATAGTATTTATTTGAAGCTGAAATATTTTTAGTTTCAAATAAGAGGTGAGTGTTTTAAACGCTCACGAGGACTAAATTATTTTTATGTTCGTTAAATTGAATTTATGAAGTAAGTTGAATTTATTGACTGTTGTTGGTAGTTTAATCGCCATTTAAATTAACATAGGATTTGAATTGATGGAAATTTAAATTTTATAGTTAATTTGAAATTGAAAATTTAAATTCCTAGTTAGACACCCAATGTTGATAACCAGTAAATTGTTGTGATATTTGACTAATTTGGTTGTTGATTGTGATGGCTGTTATTTGTTGAGATTTTGGATGATTTGGATGTTTATTTATTTTATATATCATGCTATCACCTGTAAATTATTTGCAGTATATAAACTGTAAATTGAATTATTTCGAATAAATTAAGAAATAGGTTGAAATGGTATATACCTATGAAATTTATTTTGGATTGAAACGATATATATCCATCCCTAAAATTAAATTGAAATAACTATTCACTTAGCCATAGGATAGAAAATTATTTACAGACACCAAATTAGTTAAAGTAAATGATTTCAAAAATTTTGATTTGAAATTATTTAAATGATTTTGATTTAAAGGAGTAAAAATCGAATTTATGAAAATTGAATTATTTTCGAACTTGAGCTCGAAATGTTGAAATTGAAGGTTGTTTATATGGATTGTTTAAATGATCGCATTTGAGATTTTGAAGTTATAATTGAAATATGATTTGAGTTTCGTAAATTGATTTGTTTTAAAAGATTTGGATTTTTATTCAAACTTTGAAATATTGCTAAGTAAACGTAATTTAAATCGATATTTCAAAATTAAGCTTGAAATTGAATTATTTTGATGATTTTTTTTGGCAAAGCCAGCGGGGTTAACTGGACCCCTACCAGATTTATTGCAAACAATAAATAAGGAACTACAGAGATAAACAGAAAGAGAAAAACAAGAAAATAAGCAATGAAAAACAACAATATCAAGCCCAAACACTAACTAAAGCTTGTGGGAAGATACAATCATTGTTCTTCAAATGTCTATAAGTACGGGACTTGACTTCATTCCAGAGCACATCATCATTCCTTCTTACATTTTCAAAAACTATGCCATTTCTCTCACTCCATATAACTGTCATGTAAACTTTTAAGCTGACAGCCAACACTCTGCCATGCTCAGTTTGTTGATTCATGAGTTTTGATTCATGACACAAGCTTCAAAGATCATATGATGAATTACAAAGAGAATACTATACGAAAGCGACAAAAAGAGAATTAACGTATATTATGCACTACAAAGGAGACAAGACTACAATCCAGAGATTAGTATGAATATTTTATTTTATTGAGTCTTAGAATATTGTTAAAATCATTCCTCAAGTAGTCACACACACACAAAAATTGATTTATATTGATATATACATAAATTAGTGTGTACTGTGCAATTGACTACAGGTCGGCTGACCGACCAGAAACCTCGGTCGACCGAATCTGTGTCAAATGCACAGATATACATTTTTCTATGTACGGGTTTGAAACTCAGCTGACCGACCAGAAACCTCGGTCAACCGACCTGAACATAACGGCTAGTTTTCTGAAGAGTTGCGATTGTTCATGAAGAGGAATGTCCTTCAATCCAAGAGATACTGACACAACTTTTGATTGAAACTCTTCATGAAAGATTGTAACTATTCTACAACTATATAAACATGTTCAATTCACTTGTACAACAACCAATTCATGTTTATATTTCTGAAATCTAATCTCTATTCATTTCTACAAATAAAAGTTTTCATTCTTAATTAATATCACTAGAATCCTTGTTTTAATTCATATACTTTGATTCTACGTGATTATCTTCCTTCTAAATCTTCACACACATACATACTCTTGAGGATTTGATTATAGGAAAGTTGTACTATCAAAAGACAATCAGTGTTATTCAGAACACATTCGTCAACAAACTATTTGTATTAAGTTGAAGTCCTCTTCGGCTGTTGAGGCGGAAAATTCCTGTTCGGCTGCTCAGGTGTCGTATACCTATTCCTCCGGGTTAAGTGAGGGGTTTAGTTTAAATCCAGAGTGTATTCTGGGACTGGACGTAGAACGGGAAGTTCGAACCAGTATAAAAATTCCTGGTGTCATTTTACTATACTGCTTTTATATTCCGCACTATTTATAGTATTAATATCATCTCTATACTCTGTATTATCATATATCCATATTACACGGTCCATAACGCACTTTCATTTGGTATCAAAGCCTGGTATTCTATCGATCGTCACAACATCATGGAATAATGGCTAGAAAAAGATCCGGTCGAAGTACACCAAGCAAAAAGCCTGAAACTATTAGAGCAACGACCAATGAGGACTGTAAAAAGGTACTTTCTGATTTACAAATTTCAGTAAAAGATAATAATGAATTAGTTAGTATAAGCAATAAGATTTCAAAGCTTAATTTTATTATTTTAGAAAAGATGAAATCTGTTGAACTTGAAAATGAGAAATTGAAAAACGAGAAGTTAAAATTAGAAAATCAACTTGGTGATTTAAAGAATAATTTTATAACTCTTACAGATTTTCTAGATAAACAAAACACCATATTTGAAAACGAGAGAGAAAAATTTTCAAAAGAAAATTTTGATTTGAAAAGACAAAATGATTTATTACAATACTCTTTAGATAATTTAGAATCTCAAAATTTCCTTCTCAAAAATGAGAACAGTACGTTAAAAAATGAGAATTCTGAATTAAATGAGAAAATGGATATTTTAAATAATAGTAATATTTCTTTTGAAAATAATAAGTGTGACTTTAAAGCTAAATTTGATAAACTCAACACTGAAGTCACAAAATTTAATAAAGGTCAAAATGATTTAAACATGATTTTACCTAGTTCTAGACCTTTACATAATAAAAATAGTTTAGGATATAATCATAGAAATAGCACTAGATACGCTTTTATGTATAATAAAAATGTTAGTGCTACTACTAAATTTCGAGTAAAGTCGAAATCAAATTTTTATCGAAATTCAAAAACTGCTATGACAATAATGTTTATAATTTCTCTAGAAGTACAAAATCATTAACGAGAAATATGAATAAAAATTATCTAAGTATTTAGGTTCCTGTTAATTGGAAAAATAGAGAAAAATGCATTAATAATTATTTTGATATGGTAATCAATAATGAAAATTATATTTATAAAGGTACAACCACACCCAAATGGGTATGGTTTCCTAAAAATTAGGAAATTATAAAGAATCTTGGGTATCGCATGCTTTAAATGTTCATTGTTTTCTGATACCTTACAAGTAGTAATTATTTTGTTCTATATTGTTAACACTTGTGTGAAATATAATATTTGTTATCATATAAACTCTCCTTTTCGTCAATGACAAAGGGGAGAAAGATATTGCTCTAACACAATTTTCAGAAATAAACAATGCAAGCACAGATTAAGGGGGAGAAAAGTAAGTGTTACCTTAAAACTCTTATTTGTGATGATGCAATGTATGAATGCTTATTTCTTTTATTGCTATGTTTTGAATATCTATACATGCATCATATTTTTTTACAACTTGCTATTTCATAATTTCAAGTATTCTGTTTTTTTTAACAATATGTCTATTTTTTGATGTTGTGTAGTAAGTAAACATCATCAATATTCCTATTTGGTTTGAGTATGTAATATTTAAACTCGATGTTTTCTTACTTGTGTTACATGTTCCATATTTTTACATTATTACATCTAATAAGTATTCCTTTTTGTCGATGACAAAGTGGGAGAAATATATGAAAGCTAACAAGTTTTTTGCAGAAAAGTCGCCATATATTCAGGGGAGAATTATAATATATACTACTTCGTCACATAAGTATTGTCATCAATCAAAAAGGGGGAGAATGTTGATTCATGAGTTTTGATTCATGACACAAGCTTCAGAGATCATACGAGGAATTACAAAGAGAATACTATACGAAAGCGACAAAAAGAGAATAAACGTATATTATGCACTACAAAGGAGACAAGACTACAATCCAGAGATTAGTATGAATATTTTATTTTATTGAGTCTTAGAATATTGTTAAAATCATTCCTCAAGTAGTCACACACACACAAAAATTGATTTATATTGATATATACATAAATTAGTGTGTACTGTGCAATTGACTACAGGTCGGCTGACCGACCAGAAACCTCAGTCGACCGACTCTGTGTCAAATGCACAGATATACATTTTTCTATGTACGGGTTTGAAACTCAGCTGACCGACCAGAAACCTCGGTCAACCAACCTGAACATAACGGCTAGTTTTCTGAAGAGTTGTGATTGTTCATGAAGAGGAATGTCCTTCAATCCAAGAGATACGGACACAACTTTTGATTGAAACTCTTCATGAAAGATTGTAACTATTCTACAACTATATAAACATATTCAATTCACTTCTACAACAACCAATTCATGTTTATATTTCTGAAATCTAATCTCTATTCATTTCTGCAAATAAAAGTTTTCATTCTTAATTAATATCACTAGAATCCTTGTTTTAATTCATATACTTCGATTCTACGTGATTATCTTCCTTCTAAATCTTCACACACATACATACTCTTGAGGATTTGATTATAGGAAAGTTGTACTATCAAAAGACAATCAGTGTTATTCAGAACACATTCGTCAACAAACTATTTGTATTAAGTTGAAGTCCTCTTCTGCTGTTGAGGCGAAAAATTCCTGTTCGGCTGCTCAGGTGTCGTATACCTATTCCTCCGGGTTAAGTGAGGGGTTTAGTTTAAATCCAGAGGGTATTCTGAGACTGGACGTAGAACGGGAAGTTCGAACCAGTATAAAAATTCCTGGTGTCATTTTACTATACTGCTTTTATATTCCGCACTATTTATAGTATTAATATCATCTCTATACTCTGTATTATCATATATCCATATTACACGGTCCATAGCGCACTTTCACAGTTCTTCACCTAGTTGCTTTGTATATTATACTCCATAATATGGAAGATGTAGTTCCAGATAGATTAATTCCTGTAAAACTGCCAAGCTTATCCAACAAGTGATGCAAGGCTGGACAGTCGAAAAATATGTGGTCAGTTGTTTCTTCATGCAGCTCACAGAACAAACACTGAGTAGTACAAGCTAACCCATACTTATGTAGTAAACTTCTGGTAAGCAAAGCACTGTTTAACACTTTCCACATCATTAAATTATCCTTAGGCACAGAATCCTTTGACCATATAACTTCAAACCATTTTGATGCGGGCAGGGGAACCATATTAGTAAGATATTTGTACACTTCTTTGACAGAATGAGCCTTCATGTGCCATAACACTGCATCATTTTGATATTCACTGAAGGTTTTTTGTTGTATATCACACCAAATTTGCTTAATAACTTGATTGCTGCAGTAAGGTAACTGGATTTTGCGACCATGTAAATAGTCATTAGCAGCAGCTTCATTATGGATTCCAGTTTGAATAATCTGAGAGTAAGTACACATTTTAGATAAGATTTGGCCATTTCTTACCCATGGATCATGCCAAAAACTAACATCTGCTCTGGCATTGACAGGATATTATATCATTGGGAGGAAGTCTTCTCTATACTTCAGTAAGCTTCTCCAAATCCAACTACAGTGCTGTGGGGTAACCAAAGTCCAAAAATGTCTGTACTTTATGTTGTAATGCCACGTCCATTCAACCCATAAACTACCTCTTTTATTAATGAGGGCATCAAACTGTTTACTAATTGCTGCAATGTTCCACTTCCTGACATCAAAAACTCCTAGCCCACCCAATCTCAAAGGAGCCTCAAATTTTGAAAATGAACAAGGCACTAATTTTCTGTTGTGAATACTACCTGTCCAAAAGAATATGTTCATTGCAGACCTAACAAGATGTAATAATTTAACTGGGAGGATGAGAGTACAAGCCCAGTAAACAATAGAAGAAAAGACAGCAGATTTTATGAGCACAAGCCTACCACTTTGTGTCAAGGTCCTACTATCCTAAGCAGACATAACAGATGTTATTTTATGGTAAAGAGGTAAACAGTCAGCATGAGAATCCAGACTGTTGATGAAGATCATCAGCAAGACTATGACTAACTCCAGCAACAAGCATAGATGATTTCTCCTGATTTATTGTTAGGCCTGTCATACTATTGAAAGTCTGCAGAGCATCCTTAATACCAATCAAGGAATTCAACTCAGGTTTAGTGAACAACATTACATCATCAGCAAACATGATAGATGTAATATGTAGATGTGAGCACTTTGGGTGATACCTAATGATCTTATTGTTGTAACTAGTTCTGAGAATAACGGTTAACACTTCCATAACCATCAAAAATATGTAAGAAGATAACAGGTCCCCCTGACGTATACCTTTACTACCCCTAAAACAGCCAAAAGGTCTACCATTAATTACTATAGAGTATGATGGTGTGGATATACAGACATATATCCAGGACACAAATGTTTTTGGGAATCCCATCATAGCCATAATCCTGACAATGGATTCCCAATGAATTGAATCATATGCCTTTGAAATATCTAATTTAAGGGCTGCTGCAGGGGGGACATTGCTTCTACCATAACCTTTGAGAAGTTCCTGAGCTAGAAGAACATTATCAATAATGTCTCTATTAGGTAGAAAAGCAGATTGGTTGTTTGAAACAACAGTTGGAAGCACAACAACCAATCTAGTTGCTAGAATTTTTGAGATACACTTGTAGACAACATTACAGCAAGATATGGGCCTATTAGATGTAACACTTGTAGCAGGAGAGACCTTGGGGATAAGAGTAATATTGGTGCAGTTGATTTCTCCAAGAAGCTTGCATTTATTAAAAAAATTGTGTATAGCTTGACAAAAATCTTTACCAAGGATACTCCATGTGGAGATGAAAAATACAACATTTAACCCATCAGGTCCTCCAGATGATTGCTTGTTCATGGAGAATAGGATAGTCTTGATTTCCTCATCAGTAACAGGGTTTATTAGAGATGAAGCTTCCTGAGTTAAAATGCAAGGGAAAGCTATATTTGATATTAATTCCAGATCAGGAAGAAATCCATCAGGATTTCCAAATTGTTTAGAGAAATATTGAATAAATGCTTGATCAACTGTGTCAGGAGTAGTAAACAGGGTTCCTTGCTCATTAGTAATACTATAAATATTTTCTCTTGCTTGCTTAACTTTAAGAGAATCATGATAAAACTTAGTGTTTTTGTCACCTTCATCGATCCATCTTTTGTGCAATTTTTGCCTCTTCATGTTTTGCTTCCATGCTTAGCGCTTTATTAACCTCCATAAATAAATTCCTTTCTTCATCAGCTGCTTTTATATCAAGGGGATGTT
Organism: Allium fistulosum; assembly: GCA_030737815.1. Classification (NCBI taxonomy): domain Eukaryota; kingdom Viridiplantae; phylum Streptophyta; class Magnoliopsida; order Asparagales; family Amaryllidaceae; genus Allium; species Allium fistulosum. The sequence continues at coordinate 1,241,170,116 of CM060904.1, read as the reverse complement.
CCATCATATACTCTTGCTTTATCTTCAATTGTTGTTTTAGGGTGGTAGACAGCAGGCCACCATTGCCAAAGGTTGATGAAGCCCACTGCTTGATAACTTGCTTGATACACTTTAGTTTCCTGCAAAACTTAAACATTGGGTTACCAAAACATGAAAATTCAGTGTTAACATAGGAGACTAAAACCAGAAAGTGGTCATGTTTAACCCAAGCATTAAAAAATTTAAAACTTCTCTTTTCCCTTCTTAAATGGTTCCCAAGAGTCAATATGAGGGGGGAGTGGTCAGACAGAATCGGTTGAGGAAGGAAGACAGAGAGAGTTGGCCATTGAATAAGAGATTGTAAATTGCAAAATGCATGGTCGATAGTAGTAAAAATTCGAACACCGCTTCTACTTCTGTTATTCCAAGAGTACTTGGCTCCTGATTTATTTAGTAAAATTAACTCAGAGTCAAAAACAGCAAGATTAAGGGGATCAAGATCTCTGGGAGAAAGAGGAGCACCACCAAATTTGTCGTTAATACTATAACAGGAGTTGAAATCTCCCAAGACTAGCCAAGGGTGAGAAGATTGTCTTAAGGGTGGCAATGTTTTGAGAAAGGCATTTCTTGAGTTGACAGAGTTTTCAGCATATACAAAAGTTAAGTAGAATGTTGTACGAGTTTGAGTATGATGAACATGAAAATGAATGTACTGTCTAGAAGACATAATGTGAGAAAGAGTTAGAACAGAAGGGTCAAAGATGACAAGAATTCTACCATAGGCTGCAAAATTAAGATTATGATGTATTTTCCAATTTGGGTTAATGTAGGATGCTGCTTTTTGGGACAAGGTATGGTTAAGCTTAGTTTCTAGCAGACCAATAAGACAGATATTATACTGTGCGATATAGCTCTTGACTTGATCAAGTTTCAATTTGCTATGAGCTCCTCTAATGTTCCATGTTGCTATTTTTGTATACATAAATGACTATTGAGATTGGGAGGTGATGTTCCTTCTCTGGGCAGATAGAGAACTGGTTTCAATCTTCCTTCTTGGCAAGCTGGGGGGGGAGGGTGGATGAGAGCTAGGATGGGAGGTGGAAGGATCAAAAGGGATAGATAGATGTTGTTTGGAAGGATTGGTTGGCCATCCAGGAAGCTGAATGGAAAAATTGTAATGGGGTAGGTCAGGTGGTTGAGAGAGTTCTGCATGCATGGAGGAAATTAATTGAGAGATTTGGGTTTCAAATGAGTTGCACCATGTTATTTTAAAATCAGAAGCAATAGTACCAGTAGGAGCAATTACTTCTGCTGTTTCATTTCCATATTCCTTGTTACTCCTACTTGGGGTAGCTTCATACATTATTGTTTCCTGCACAACATGTTTTAAACTCTGCACCAGAGAATCAGAATTAGTTTGATCTTCTGTTGTAGTAGATTTCTTGGTTGTCTCTATGCGTTGCTCTCTACAATTTAACTCATCAGGTATTTCACCTTCTTCTAGATATAGCATGTCCATTTTAGCTTGTTCATTCTCATCAGTTTGGAGCATGTTATACATGTTATTAGTGCTTATAGTACCAACCTGATCATCACCTTGTGGATTATTCACCTTACCATTAACTTTGTTGTTTACAGCAGTTCTATCATGGAGAATTTTTCCATTTACACTTAATGTTCTCATGTCTGTTTCTTCCTTTTCTTCACAGTTATTCATTTTTTTACCTTTATACTTGTTGACTTTCTGCCATATCTGTTTCACTTTGCTCTGTTTAACAGTCTGTAACCCCTTTTTCATAATATTCCTACCAACTTCGTCATTTCTCTGCTGCTCATTATTAACAATTTGTTCTACACTCTTTTCATTTTCCACCTTTTTGCAGTTACTCAGAAGATGCCCAAATTCCTTGCACAATGTACATATCTCTGGTTTCCACAAGTAAACAACATTAACAATTTGTTCCGAACCATCTAGTAATTTAACAGAAAAATTATCAGGCAATTCTTGATTTGGATTCACTTCAACTAAACATTTCGCAAATGAGATTCGTTCAAATTTTTCAGTTGATGCATCCAAACAAAGAAGCTTTCCAACTATAGAAGGTAACCAGTTAATTCCCACTGGAGACCACGCATACAAAGGAATGTTAGTTAGCTTTATCCAAATTGGAACTGATTTAATGCTACTACAACTGTTGCCTATGTTTTCATCCCATGGTTTCACTATAAATAACTTGTTCCTCATCACCACAGGATCTGCTTCAGAAATTCTGGTCCTATCTTCATCATTTGAGAATTTGAACAAAAACAAGAAGCCATCAGACTTAACTGATATGGAACCACTTAATTTCCATACCTTTTTGAGGTAGTAAAGCACTGTAGTATAAGGCAATGGGGTGTCAAGAAAAAATCCAACAAGATATTCCTTCCACATAGCGTTTCCAGCCTGGACAACATCAATAGGTGGAACAATTGCATCACCATTGAAGTTAAGTTGAATTTCACGAGGGATGTATTTTCCAGCATTATTGGGTTTGGCTTTAAAAAGAGAGTTCCATGAACGTGGTGGGATTGTAGATGGTTGAGGTAACAAAGATGGAGAAGGAAGGATGGGTGCAGGAGCATGAGGTTGCAAAGTTGGAGAAGGAAGGATGGGTTCTGGAGCATGTGGATTGGAGGGGACTGACAAGGGAAAAGAAGCAGCAGGTGGTACAAGTATGGGAGAAGAAGGACACGGCTGAATAGAAGTAGAGGGATGGGACGGGTCAGCGGGAAGAAAATTGGAAGAAGGCGGGGACCCCATTTTGAGAAGGAAAAAAAATTGATTATTAAAGTTAAATTCGATTCCAATTATTTTGATGATTTGAATCTTAAATTGAATATTAAAGTTAAATTTGATTTAAATGATTTAAATCGACATTTTGAAATGAACTCGAAATTATTGTAGATTGAAATGGTTTAAAAAAATTAGAATTGAATTAAAATTAATTCAAATTAGAATCAAAATTGAAATTAATTAATTTGAAATTGAAATTAATTAATTTGGAATCGGAATTGAAATCGATTTGAATTAAATTGGAATCGAAGTTAATTCGAATTGAAATCCGAATTGAATCGATTTACATTGAAATGGAAATTGAAATTGATTTTAATTGGAAGATTTGGAATTAAATCGGCTTGACTTTGAAACTATTTTCAAATAGATTATTTTAATATAAACTGTTTAAAACCCATCTTTTTAAATATTCAAATTAATCGATTTTCCAAACTAATTTCCTATATAAACCATTTTAATACCTAAACCATTTTAGCAAACTATTTTAACTTTTTTAAAACTATTTAAAAAATTTCAAACTATTTTCTAAACTAGTCAAGGTTGGAATGTTTATATTTAAACCATTGATTTAAATATAAATTGGGTTAAAATGAAGTTATAACCTAAGTTGAAATTCAAAATTGAAATTCGAATGAAACGATCTTTTCAAATGAGAATGATGTATGAAGTAAATGTGATATTTGAAGTGAATGTGATAATTTTTAAATGAAATTGATTTTGAAGTAAACCATGATATTTTGATATCAATTACGAGTCATTTTCGAAATATAATAGTACTAACCGGTGTGTAAAATGAGTTTGGCTGTTAAAGAGTCCAGGGCCTCTTATTGGAATACTCTCTGTCAATATTGGAACCACTTTAGCAACTGTGTACGTGGAGGAGACTCTAGAATAAAGTGGTCGGATTTGGCATCGTTTGGTGGATTTTAAGAAAGAGAACGATGATGGATAGACCCTAGCACTTGTGCCAATTTGAAATGACTAAAACAGGATTGCTTAATGTAACGATCCCAAAATTTTAGATTATTTTAAAATTAATAATTGAATTAAATTTTGATTTAAATTTGTGAAATTGTTCGAATTTTTCAAGTTTAAAATGAGAAATGTGTTTGAATTTAAATTTGAATCGGGATTTATAAACAACGTTTATAAAAGGAATTTTGCTTTAAAATTTTACAATATAAAATCTTTGAATTTTAAAATCAAGTTCATCTTGTTCAATTTAAATTAAAACTCTACATTTTTGAAATTGCTATGATATATGCAAATAAATGTAAAATAAATAATGATGTTTAAAAGGAAATAAATTTTATCTACAAAATTTAAATAGCATAAGTTTATTAATAAAAACAAAAATAAAAGAAAATAAAAATAAAAATAAATAAAATAAAACCATACCCTAAGCCCATCCTTGTCTCGGTTAAAACCCAAACCCGATCCCTCTCCCCTTCTCATTCGTAACCCTAAGAAAAAAAATCGAAGTGAAATAAAAATGGCGGCCACGAGTTTCTTTCTTCCTCCGATCTGAAAGTTAGGGCTTCGGCTTCGATATTGTTTTTGCTCGTCTCCAAAAGCTAGGGTTCGTCTAAATCGAAGGCGGCCGACTTCAATAGCTCTGCCGATCTAATTGCGTTCGTTTGCAAAGGTGAGGAATTTCATTTCTCACATCTAATTCATACCTCTAGCATATTAGTATTTGAATCCTGTGATTTTTCGTTCGTTCTACTGTCTTTGGCACTGCCTTTGGTTTGAAATCTATTTCACGATTTTTGAACATGTTTCGTCTATGACTTCGGCATGACTTTGAGTTGCATTTCACTGCAGTTGTCTTTGTTCACCACTGATATTACTTCTGATCATTTTCTCGTACCATTCGAATTGTGATACCAGTGTTGATTTTGGTTTATTCATTTGTAATTGGCTCTGGCCATTTGCGTTCACCCCAGTAACATTGATTTGCACATGCCCGTGCTTTGATTTAAATTGCAGATCTCCTTTGTCCTTGCTTATGCTTTGAATTCATATTTACGTCCATGGTGATTTGTGGGCTACATTAACTTGATTAGTCCTTTATGCCTATTATTTTGAAAAGTATACACATGTCCCTGTCACCTTGTTTAGTTGCTTTAAGTTATAAAGTTCCTACCCTTATGTGACATTGTACACATTTAAATGGACCTACATGCAAATTTTTCCATAGCGAATAGTAGCATATACTCCTTATCTTGGAGCCTGGGCAGTAGTACACGTGTTTATGCATTAATATTCATGTCTGCACTTGAAGTTTCATTTACTCTTGTTGCTTGCTGTATGTTTCCTTGTATTATTTCACTTGAGACTGCACTTGCCATGCTATAACTTGATCTCTGTTTCATGTGTGCATTCCAGTCATACTTGTTGTCATAGTAGTTTGCACTGACCCGTTGCACTACTGCATACATGTCCGGTTGCTCCATGTTGCATTGAACCCCCCTATTTTGTATACTTGCATGATCTCTGACTTTACCACTGATATTATTTTTTATGTTCGATTTCGACCATTTCGTCTTCACCGTTGTATTGTTTCACTTGATTAGTTGAGATCAATTGTCCATCGACATGTGTACACTATGCTTGTTGTTTCTGACCACATTCACTGTGACTTGCTCGAGTTGCATTGTGCTTGAATCTTCTTGTGTGTCTACCTGTGTACTCGAGTCCATATTTAAATTGAATACAGTTGTGTCCACTGTTGTCATTCAGACTCGTATATATGTATACATATATTGGCACATATGTATATATATATATATCTATATGGCCTTTGCCTTGTCTGATAGCATTGTTTTTGGTCTGGACATCACATGTATTACTGCATACTTGTAGTTCAAAATTTTTAGTGTCATTTTGATGTTGACCTAGTATTTGTTGGTCTGTTATATGCAGTCTTCATCTGGTCTTCACGTACATACATTTTAACTGCCTTATTGGTTGAGTTATTACTCCGGCCTGGCTCTGTCCCCTGTTTGCACATTGTTGCATTAGACTTGATGCATTTCACTGATTGTGTTGTCTTATCCTTGTTTACTCAAGTTCGCATTATATGGGCATACATACATATGTATGTCTGTATGCATATATTGTGGATTTGGACTGAGTTTGAGTATTGAGTTGCCTGGTCCTTGCATTTCCATTGTACAATCTTGTAGTTTCTTAGATATTGCAGTCTTCATGATTCGTAGACTTGAGTGTTACCTATCAAGCTCACTTTGATGTATTCCATAGAGTAACTGGACTGACTTGAGTCTTGTTCACTCAAGTTGCCTTCCTTGATTTACACTGAACTTGTATACATTCAGTTGGTCATTTGGGGAGTTGGGTCTGCATTTTGTTGTACCTGTACCTGTAGTTGTCCAAACCGATTCTTCTGAAGTTTCAGCTTGTAGATCTGTTGTTCGAACTTGTTTGGTTGCCGTTGCTTGAGACAGCCAACCACTTCAATTCACTTGGTTGAAACTCTTCTCTACTATCACTTGCTTATTGCATTTGTTGGCACTGGGAATTCTTGAGCATTGGCCTTTGTGCCTTGTTGATATTTCAGTATATGCTGTGGTGGCGAGGCAGTGCACGCGTGCGTGCACTGCAGCCACCCAAACTCGACAGTTTTGAATTGATTTTTCTTTTGCTTTTGATGCATTGATCTTTTATGCCGTATTGGCGAGGCCGTACACGCGTGCGTGTACGGCAGCCAATCGAATTTTTGATGGTTTTAAAAGGACAATTTCAATTATTTTAAATTGATTTAGTCGATTTGATAAATTGTTTATTTATCTCTGTTGATGATTTAAATCTGCTGATTTATTGTTTAACACTGTTTAGTGTTAAAATTTTCGTTATCCGATTTCTTTGTTAAAAGGATTGGATAGACGGGAATTATTGTGACTGTCGTCTATTTAAATTATTATTGCTTATATGCACTAGTAACTGGTTTGAATTAGACTGACCTGTGTATTATTTTCTTTTGAATGTAATACTCGGGTCAGACCGAGTATTTTTACAGCTTGAAGATTTTCGAGCAGCGAAGTTAGAGAGAGAGTAAAGAATCACTTAAGTTTTCAAGAAAATTGTATTTTAAGATATTCCGCTGTATCAGTATTAAATTGTATAAAACTCTGATGTATATAAAAAGATTTATAGTAATGAAATAAATTCTCATTTGTTTTAATTCAGTGTTATTATTCTATGTTTCTGTGGCTGATTCTGTTTAAACCTTATAAACTAAATAACAATTCGTCTTTTTGAATGTTTCTAGTTGGTTTAATCACCGACTAGAGGCGGTCAGAAGGGGGAATGTTACAGAGTGGTATCAGAGCTTTGGTTTACACAAAGCTTAGTTTATGGCGTTTAATATGAATAGTTACTAGAAACACTTTAAAGAAAATGTTTTTTTCAATCTAAAGAAGTATAAAATTGTTTTTGAAAATAAAGATTTTTAACTTAAGAAAGGTTAAATTGAATTGAGCTGGCATTAATAAATATATGGATTTGGAATTTAACTAAAGGAAAGTTAAATAAATTGAACTTGATTTGATAAATTATTGAGATGAAAAGTTAAACTTAAAAGATAAGTGATTATATAATATGAATTGGGAAGTTTAAATTAATAAGTTGTTTAACTTATAAAATGAGAAAATTTAAGTAAAACCAATTGTTAAAATGGTTAAATAGTTTTTGTTAAGTAAAACAAAATCTGAATTTTGAATAGTGATATGAATTTGACTTTAGTAAAAGTTAAATTAAATGACTTTAGAAATGAAACATATCTTAAATAATGTTGAATAAGGTTGAATTTGATATCAAAATGGATTAATAAAGTGAAGTAATGAATATGAATTTGAGTTATATAAAGAAAATTCAACTTTAATTGTAAAAGTGAATTAGTGAATATGGTGAGTATAAAAATTCAATCTGAATTAGAATATATACCAATTGAAATTAAATGTGTTGAACCAAATTGAATGTAAGCAAAGTAAATAAATTTGGTTTTGCTAATTGATTGTATGGAAATTCATTAAGTGTTAATGAAATTGAATTAATGGAAATTGGAATGTTAGTAAAATCCAATGTGAATGAATCAAATATGATTAAATTGGAAATCAATTCAATGAATGATTTACTAAAGAACTAGTCGATTATCTTGGAAATGGAAAATTGATAAATTTATATAATAGTTTAAAATTGAATTTTTGAATTATTATAAACGGTTGTATAGAAGATTTGAAAAGAATTGATGTTATATTGGAATTATAAAATGAGTTTATCGACATCAAAGACAATATAAGTTGAGCTTTGAATTTCAGATGATGATTTGGATTGTATGTCTAACATTGTGAATTGATGACATAGCAATTGATCTCTATTAAATATATATCTGTTGGTGGCGGAGAATTTATTCTCTTAGCTTAACACCCTTCTCTGAGACGTACGAGCTCAGAGGTTATATATCGATAGACATCAATTCTGTGTTGAGAATTGACGATGTAACGTGTGATTCAAATCGAATGTGAAAGTCGATAATAAATGGAATTATGAATATGAATTGGGTTTGAGATAACCTTAAATTTCTAAATCGACTTAGAGGAATTTTTTTTTTGAAATCCTCTATTTTGTTATGAATATGGATATGTAAGTTTTTAGAACTTATATATATGAATGCGGTAAATTTGAAAACTGTCAGTTTAGAAAGTCATTGTTATGGAAATCTTATGTAAGCTTACATGAGTATGATATGTACGAAATGTGAAATGAAGTACTATATATGTATAGTATTATGTTTTCTAAACTGAGGATATGGAAAAGTACCTTCCATTTATTATTGGAGAAGGTATTGGAACTCGTGAAGAGTGTCCATTTGAAATTCGTAGCTACGTAGAATTTTCCATAAGTTGGAATGTCCATTTGGACTAGAATCCCTCGTGGTGGGATCATGTTGATTATGATGTATGTTAGCGTAATTTGAGGGGCGAGATGCCTACAGTTACAAGCGATTTCACTGGGATAGTGGCGCAACCGCCGAGTAAACTGCAATCTAAATGCCAAGCGAAATTTGAGGGGCGAGATGCCTACGGTTACAAGCGATTCTACTGGGATAGTAGCGTAACCGCCGTGTGGACCGCGATCTATGGCAACAACCATGGCGAAATTCAAGAGAGATGTGAAATCTACGGTTACAAGCGATTCTACTGGGATAGTAGCGTAACCGCCGGGTAAACTGTGATCCATGGGGGAACGTGCTTTCCATATCCATTTTTAAAAGTATTTTTAAAAGTATTTTCACTGGGAATTGAAGCAAGTATGTTTAGTACTTGGAGATTTTTAGACCTGCGCCTGGCCAGCGTATGTCTAATGTCTGTGAGAACGAAGATGGACTTGTTAAATTTCGAGTTAGCAAGTATTTTCAAACTGTAAATAGCAAATCAATAGTTTGAAATTAAAATTTGAAAATTCCTACCTAATGAACTAAGGAAGAGGATCTTTAAAATGTTTTGAAAGTCCACAGCTTTGGAAGATATATATTATGCAAATCTCTAACGTGAAGAATTTTAAAGTTTAAATCTGAGTTTGTAAGTCAAAGAATTTGGTAGAAGACTTTTGCGTTTTGATTGTAGAAATCAATGAACAAAGCTAGTGTGAACAAATCATGAATATAGAGTTCACTCTATATTTATTTATTTTTAATAAGTATTGAGCTTAGTAAAAAAATTGTGTAGGGTATAAATATTAATGAAATTTTAACAACCTTTCCATTTCGAGGACGAAAAGTTTTTAAGGAGGGGAGTTTGTAACGATCTCAAAATTTTAGATTATTTTAAAATTAATAATTGAATTAAATTTTGATTTAAATTTGTGAAATTGTTCGAATTTTTCAAGTTTAAAATGAGAAATGTGTTTGAATTTAAATTTGAATCGGGATTTATAAACAACGTTTATAAAAGGAAATTTGCTTTAAAATTTTACAATATAAAATCTTTGAATTTTAAAATCAAGTTCATCTTGTTCAATTTAAATTAAAACTCTACATTTTTGAAATTGCTATGATATATGCAAATAAATGTAAAATAAATAATGATGTTTAAAAGGAAATAAATTTTATCTACAAAATTTAAATAGCATAAGTTTATTAATAAAAACAAAAATAAAAGAAAATAAAAATAAAAAAAATAAAATAAAACCATACCCTAAGCCCATCCTTGTCTCGGTTAAAACCCAAACCCGATCCCTCTCCCCTTCTCATTCGTAACCCTAAGAAAAAAAATCGAAGAGAAATAAAAATGGCGGCCACGAGTTTCTTTCTTCCTCCGATCTGAAAGTTAGGGCTTCGGCTTCGATATTGTTTTTGCTCGTCTCCAAAAGCTAGGGTTCGTCTAAATCGAAGGCGGCCGACTTCAATAGCTCTGCCGATCTAATTGCGTTCGTTTGCAAAGGTGAGGAATTTCATTTCTCACATCTAATTCATACCTCTAGCATATTAGTATTTGAATCCTGTGATTTTTCGTTCGTTCTACTGTCTTCGGCACTGCCTTTGGTTTGAAATCTATTTCACGATTTTTGAACACGTTTCGTCTATGACTTCGGCATGACTTTGAGTTGCATTTCACTGCAGTTGTCTTTGTTCACCACTGATATTACTTCTGATCATTTTCTCGTACCATTCGAATTGTGATACCAGTGTTGATTTTGGTTTATTCATTTGTAATTGGCTCTGGCCATTTGCGTTCACCCCAGTAACATTTATTTGCACATGCCCGTGCTTTTATTTAAATTGCAGATCTCCTTTGTCCTTGCTTATTCTTTGAATTCATATTTACGTCCATGGTGATTTGTGGGCTACATTAACTTGATTAGTCCTTTATGCCTATTACTTTGAAAAGTATACACATGTCCCTGTCACCTTGTTTAGTTGCTTTAAGTTATAAAGTTCCTACCCTTATGTGACATTGTACACATTTAAATGGACCTACATGCAAATTTTTCCATAGCGAATAGTAGCATATACTCCTTATCTTGGAGCCTGGGCAGTAGTACACGTGTTTATGCATTAATATTCATGTCTGCACTTGAAGTTTCATTTACTCTTGTTGCTTGTTGTATGGTTCCTTGTAGTATTTCACTTGAGACTGCACTTGCCATGCTATAACTTGATCTCTGTTTCATGTGTGCATTCCAGTCATACTTGTTGTCATAGTAGTTTGCACTGACCTGTTGCACTACTGCATACATGTCCGGTTGCTCCATGTTGCATTGAACCCCCCTATTTTGTATACTTGCATGATCTCTGACTTTACCACTGATATTATTTTTTATGTTCGATTTCGACCATTTCGTCTTCGCCGTTGTATTGTTTCACTTGATTAGTTGAGATCAATTGTCCATCGACATGTGTACACTTTGCTTGTTGTTTCTGACCACATTCACTGTGACTTGCTCGAGTTGCATTGTGCTTGATTCTTCTTGTGTGTCTACCTGTGTACTCGAGTCCATATTTAAATTGAATACAGTTGTGTCCACTGTTGTCATTCAGACTCGTATATATGTATACATATATTGGCACATATGTGTATATATATATCTATATGGCCTTTGCCTTGTCTGATAGCATTGTTTTTGGTCTGGACATCACATGTATTACTGCATACTTGTAGTTCAAAATTTTTAGTGTCATTTTGATGTTGACCTAGTATTTGTTGGTCTGTTATATGCAGTCTTCATCTGGTCTTCACGTACATACATTTTAACTGCCTTATTGGTTGAGTTATTACTCCGGCCTGGCTCTGTCCCTATTTGCACATTGTTGCATTAGACTTGATGCATTTCACTGATTGTGTTGTCTTATCCTTGTTTACTCAAGTTCGCATTATATGGGCATACATACATATGTATGTCTGTATGCATATATTGTGGATTTGTACTGAGTTTGAGTATTGAGTTGCCTGGTCCTTGCATTTCCATTGTACAATCTTGTAGTTTCTTTGATATTGCAGTCTTCATGATTCGTAGACTTGAGTTTTACCTATCAAGCTCACTTTGATGTATTCCATAGAGTAACTGGACTGACTTGAGTCTGGTTCACTCGAGTTGCCTTCCTTGATTTACACTGAACTTGTATACATTCAGTTGGTCATTTGGGGAGTTGGGTCTGCATTTTGTTGTACCTGTACCTGTAGTTGTCCAAACCGATTCTTCTGAAGTTTCAGCTTGTAGATCTGTTGTTCGAACTTGTTTGGTTGCCGTTGCTTGAGACAGCCAACCACTTCAATTCACTTGGTTGAAACTCTTCTCTACTGTCACTTGCTTATTGCATTTGTTGGCACTGGGAATTCTTGAGCATTGGCCTTTGTGCCTTGTTGATATTTCAGTATATGCTGTGGTGGCGAGGCAGTGCACGCGTGCGTGCACTGCAGCCACCCAAACTCGACAGTTTTGATTTGATTTTTCTTTTGCTTTTGATGCATTGATCTTTTATGCCGTATTGGCGAGGCCGTACACGCGTGCGTGTACGGCAGCCAATCGAATTTTTGATGGTTTTAAAAGGACAATTTCAATTATTTTAAATTGATTTAGTCGATTTGATAAATTGTTTATTTATCTCTGTTGATGATTTAAATCTGCTGATTTATTGTTTAACACTGTTTAGTGTTAAAATTTTCGTTATCCGATTTCTTTGTTAAAAGGATTGGATAGACGGGAATTATTGTGACTATCGTCTATTTAAATTATTATTGCTTATATGCACTAGTAACTGGTTTGAATTAGACTGACCTGTGTATTATTTTCTTTTGAATGTAATACTCGGGTCAGACCGAGTATTTTTACAGCTTGAAGATTTTCGAGCAGCGAAGTTAGAGAGAGAGAGTAAAGAATCACTTAAGTTTTCAAGAAAATTGTATTTTAAGATATTCCGCTGTATCAGTATTAAATTGTATAAAACTCTGATGTATATAAAAAGATTTATAGTAATGAAATAAATTCTCATTTGTTTTAATTCAGTGTTATTATTCTGTGTTTCTGTGGATGATTCTGTTTAAACCTTATAAACTAAATAACAATTCGTCTTTTTGAACGTTTCTAGTTGGTTTAGTCACCGACTGGAGGCGGTCAGAAGGGGGAATGTTACACTTAACAGGGCCAAGCGGGCTAACTACCCCTAGCATACATCCATTCTTCGATTTTCTTGGACTTGTTCCATATTATTACTCTTGTTGTTGGTTTCGATTGGTGGACCTTGATTTTGGGATAGCTTCCCTTTGACTCGATATGGGATGGATGGACGCAGTGGGCGATTGTGGCTATGATGCGTTACCACCAACCCTACGACCCAAACTGGTAGTATTCTTCCTTGGGCATTGCCTCATGTGCCTCGTCATACTATTATCCTTATACGAGACCACTATGATTTTGGTTTGGTGTTGTTGTATCATGGCGCATCCCTATTCCCCGATGGGCTACTTGAGCGTTATATGCAAACTGTACAACAATGCTTAAAAACACATTAAGGGGGATCAATGTAAAGCCTTAATGCTAAGAAAAATAATTATTTTACCGATTAGACATTATATATAGTGTATTCTACTAAATATAATATTTTGACAGATCTTTAAGAGATGGAAAATTCTGTAACATCTCTTGAGTTAATGCACGCACGTTATACACAGGATATGAGATGTGAAATCCAATAAACATCTCCGATGCCATTACACTCATGTTATGTGATAATAATTTGACTCACATAAGGATATTTTAATCCCGACTTGAATGTTTTGTCTTTTCATTATGCTCGGGTCAGCCCTCAGTATTTCAGCGCATTGAAGATCATTTTTTGGAGGACGAAGAAGAAAACTTAGTGTATTATTACTATTATTATTTCCCTGCATCATGTTGTTCTGGTGCATTATATTGTGTTTCTGTTGTATATGTATATATAACTCTGATCGAAGCTGTATTATAATCAAATGTATAGTAAATGGCTTCATGAACTGTTTATTTGATTATTATATTTTATCATTCCGCTGCAAAATTCTGCATTTGTTATCTTCTTCTTTTCTTATTTTTCTCAATTAACCCCAATGATTATCTATGTTTCGGATTGTTTAAGTTGGACATGTGTGAATTATTGTCGATTTAAAGCTTTAGAAATGTGGGTCGTCATAGTTGGTATCAGTGCTTTGGTTTAGCTATAACCTTAGCTTTGTGGGGTTTGACTCATTAGAGATAGGGTAGTAATACCCTAGAATGAGTCTGCCTGAGTGTATATATATGAGATTGTGTACTTATTAGTGTTATAAATTGTTTTATATTGTATTTACTTATCCACTGAGTTGTTTATGAATTATGGTCGGAGCGTGGGATGTAATGTTATCGATAGGGGTTTCTAAACACTTAAACTAGGCAAGTCGATATAATATTGATTTAATATAGGGTAAATGAAATAATTTTACCTAAATTACATATTATATATAACAAAAATTGAATGAGAATAAATAAGTAAGTGAAATTAATGTGAGTAATTGGATTTGAATTAAATTGGATTTAATTTGGATGTAAATAAAATTGAATGCAAATGGAATTAGCTTTAATAATTGAACATTAACTAATTGAATATGAAAGAAGTAAATGTTAAATAATGTAATGTTGATACACTTAAGTATAACAGGTAAGAAACATAAGTTTAAATTATGAAATGGATAGATTTATAAAATAAATCGAATATGAAGTGAATAGGGTGTAAAAACTAAGTTTAGTAATATTAACTTAACTAATTTAAGTTTATAGATGCTTATAAACTTAATTAATGAGTATGAAATAAAAATCTAATCTTAGTTTAAATTAAAAGAATGAATTTACACGAACATATATGGTATGGGGCTATGAGGTATTCTTATGCAAGATGGTAAAGTGATAGCCTATGCAAGCTGGAAATTAAAGGACCATAAGACAAGGTACCTCAGTCACAACTCAGAGTTAGCAGATGTCATTTTCGCTTTGAAGATGTGGAGGCACTATATTTTAGGAGGAAAGTATGAGTTATTCACCGACCACAAATCCCTTAAATACATGTTTTTCCAAAATGATTTGAATCTTTGACAGCAAAGGTAGATGGAGTTTATAACATCATATGACTTTGAGATATAGTACACCATCAGAAAAGGGAATGCTATTACTAACACCCTTAGTCGGAGTCATTCTACTCTTGGCGTTATACATGAGTGGAGGCAATTGGAGTTCCTCTCAAATTCAATTTTCAACTGCCATCAGAACACATTTTAGGTTTTCTTGTAGCTATGAAAGTAAGACTAGCATTGATGGACAGCATCAGCAAGAACATAAGAAAGATGTGGAAATAGTAGATATTTTGGGCAAGTTAAGCAATATAGAACATTTCCACCATGTCGGTAGGTATGCAATAGACAAAAGAGGATGGTTGAGGAGAGATGGACGCCTATGCATTCCAATAGTGGAGGACGAAGTACCAGCTGAGTGTCACCATTATCGGATAACTATATACCCCGAAGGAGATAAAATGTATATGGATATAAAGCAGATTTTCTATTGCCTGGGGACAAAGAAAAGGGAAACAGAGTATGCCACTAGGAATTTGACATGACTGGCGATAAAGGCGGAATAAGGAAAACCCGAAGGACTCTTATTACCATTAGAGGTACCAACTTGGAAGTAGAGCATATATCAATTTACTTTATATGGGTTTCCATCGAGTCAAAGAGGAAAAAACTATTTGGTTTAAAATAGATAGGCTCACTTGAAGTGCCCACTTTATTCCTGAAAAGAGTAACAGGACTATAGCATCTCAGGCGTAAATCTATGTTAAAGAAGTGGTACAATTACATTGGGTTCCTTTCAACATTGTTAGTGATAGACACCCTTTATTCACTAGTCAATTTTTGAGAAGTTTGTAGTCAGTTTTAGGAATGATGTTTAATCTTACCACCGCTTACAACCCGTAGATCGATGGTCAGAAAGAAAGGGTGTTGGATCTTGCATCATGGATTTTGGAGGACAATGGGAGTAGCATTTACCCTTGGTAGAGTTCACATAAAATAATAGTTACCAAGCGATGATTGGCATGGCACCCTTTAAAGCCTTATACCGGAGGCCGTACAAATCACCTAATTGTTGGTGGAAAACTATCGACAAAATTCAACTTGAACTAGATTTGACCCATAAGATCTCGAAAAAGTTAGAGATGATTAGGCGGAAAATGAAGGCCGCACAAGATCATCAGAAGTCCTATGCTGACGGGCAAAGGAATGGGATGGAGTTTTTAGTTGGAGACATGATATTTATTAAGGTTTCTCACCTTAGGAAGGTTATGAGGTTTGGTATTTTAGAGAAGTTGGCGCCAAGGTTTGTTAGACCCTTCCCTCTTTTGGAAAGGGTGGGGAAATTAGTGTACCAAGTAGAGCTTCTGGCCAAGCTAATAAGAGTTTATGATGTTTTCCATGTATCACACTTGAGGAAATGTCTTTATAGCATAGCTACCATTGTCGAGCCTGATTAGTTACTAGATATAGAAACAGAGCAGACAACACGCCATGCCACCGCACGTATAGTGGAGCATGGAGTTAGAAAGATTCATAACAAAGAAATTAAGGTGGTCCAAGTGCAATAGGGAGATAATCCATCGGACAACACATGGAAAACAGAAGAGAAGATAAAGGTTTCTCATCTTGAGATTTTCTTTGATAAACTTTTTCTCTTTAAAAATTTAGTATTGTATAGGTTTTTGGTGCATCATGGTTGCTAGATTGGATAGTAGGGGATGGTTTTCACACTTTTCACTGTTATTTTTATACTCATATAGAATCTTATGCATAAGAATACTTACATACATGCCTATATGTCACAATCTTTCATTCATGCTAGGATTGAGCTCACTTATAGAATTTTGCACACATAATCACATTGCGTTTTTGGTTGGTAGATGGTTGTATAGATGACTTGGTTGTATAACATGGTTATAGAGTGTCTGTTACACTATTTGTCTCTTAAGGATTTCGGGGTTGAAATCCTTTTTAAGGGTGGAGAATGTAACACCCAATCAAGATTAATAAGAAATTAATAAATTAATAATAAGGCTAAAAATGTGGATTTTGAAGACGTTGGAATTTAGCCGTGAAAATTACACTATTATGTTTGTGGCGATTTTCTAATCAACTTTGATATATAAAGTTTTACAATCGAAGTGAAAACGGAAAAGTTATCGATGTTTGAATTTTTCAAATTTAAAATAATTCAAATGAATTCAAACTTAAAAATTTATAAACTTTAACATTTGAAAGTGAAAAGGTAATAAATAATTTAACGTTAAGAGAAACTTAACGTTTAAGGAAAATGTTAATGTTAAATTTAAAATGGGAAAGAAATAAAAATCAAACGACAACAAATAATTCATGCTGTAACGACCCACCTTTTCGACCCTTGAAATTTAGAACTTAATACATCAACGACATCCAAATACCGAGCATCTAAGTGTCAATAAGGCAGATTGTTAGGGTAAAAAGAAAAAAGAAAAGGAATAGGGGAAAATAGAATCTTACAATGGAACGACAACATATAATATAACGAAGATAGTAAAAGCTATCACTCCAAAATACATTGTATATCAGAGTTAAAAACAAACCTCATTGGCCTTGACAGTTATAACTTCCTGACCTTACAATTGCTGATGGGTATATATAATAATACAGCGGAAATAAAAATAATTCTACAGGTGAACATCCATCTCTACTCCATAAGCTCCATGTCCTACAATGACAACCTAGAAAAATACTTGGTCTGGCCCGATCATTATAATAAAATAATAATGGATCGGTCTGTAAAACCAACTTGAGAAAATTAAAGTAATAAAGTGAACATATAACAATTTTGTGAGACTATTCCGCTAAACACGAAATGACTTTTTACCTCACAGGAAAAAAAAATTCATAGATAAAGAATGGAAACAAGCCAGAACAAAATCGGACTTGAAAAAACAAAACAAATAATTAAACATCGAGAAGAGCTCCAGGCACTTCTCCATGCAATTACGGAAATGATTCAAAGATTTGAATCAAATAAGGAAAAAGAATTTTCCAACAATGACTAGGAGAGTGCGCCCCCCTTACCAAAAGTATACCTCTAGAAATATACTTGAGAACTACGATGGCTCTCAGAGACCTCAAGGTCGGACCCTGCCAACCTTACCGAGTATCCGAGTATTTCACATCTGTGTGTGCATATAACTGAAACCAATCTAGAGTGGATGTGATAATACACTAATTGGAGCAACCCCACATAGCTTGGCCCCCACTTGCTCTTTTGTTATGGTAATTTCCAAAAAAGGATATTAATGCTCAAATGAGCAACAAATCATCTTGAATATACGAAACATAAAGTGGATAGTAGAATCATAATCGATAGTTACTAAATCAACTATCAGGAATAGCAAAATGATCATATATGGAGGTTAAATCGCATACACTTACCATCAATAATTGAATCAAGCTTTTAAAAAACTTGGCTCGCACTTATGCTTGATTTTCACATTACAAATATTTGTAAAACACTTCAAAATATATTTTTTTTCAAAATAATATTATATTTCTAAGTGTATTAAAATGAAGGGTCAAAACAAATGTCCTTAAAATATCATTTATTATAAAGCCAAAAAATTTACACTTAGCTTTATCTTTAAACATTCCCTTTTGAAGATTTTCTTATTTATAAACTATCATTTATAACTTTTAAACAATATTTATTACCCAGAAGAAAATATATCAATTTAAAATATCTTTATAAATTTAAAATAATATTAATCATCCTGAAGGACAATTTATATAACTCATTTTGTAAATTTGAAACCACATTAATTATCCCCAGAGATAATTTACCAAATTTGTAACTCCTTTAATAAATTAATTAATTAACTTTAAACACCTATATTAAATCAGTTAATTAACTTTAAACATCATTAATAAATTCATTAATTAACTTTTTTATAGCTAAGTAATAACTTAAAATATATTTAAACCTCCAATTCTTTTCAAATACCTATACAATATCCTCATGAACCTATTTGAAAAGAATTTACAAAATATTTAAGGTAAATAACCTTTATCAATTTAAACAACATCAATTATCCCAAAAGATAATTAAATCCAATTTGTAATCTTTTATAAATTTTAAAACGATATTAATTATCTTGAAAAATAATTAATCACGTTTATAATCTCTTTATAAATTAATACAGTGTTAATTATACCAAAAGATAATTAGTTAAATTCATAACTCCTTTTATAAAGTTTAATCAACACTTATCTTTTATTTTCAAAATTCTCAAAATACTTGAAAATACAGTTTAAATAACTTTCAAAGTGCAAAAACACGATCAAACATTATTTTGTAAAAATACAAGCTCAAGTTCAACACACAACAAAGGTTTAAGGAGATGATATTTCATAAGTGATGGTAATAGCGAAAATCATTATAGTGGCACTTACACAAATCAAATAGTAGGTCATAAATATTTCAACCAAACATTAATATAAGCTACTAAATAATATAAGTAAGGTGCATATAATAGTAAATTAATTACGGTGAGAAACCCCTTAGAGGCTCTCTACACAAGTCCCATGCAAAATAATGGTTATTTATGTAATCTGCTTTTCAAATGGGAATTCAAATCCGTAACACCCCTGATTTTAGATGACTATATTTAGGATATTTAATTAGTGAAATTAAATAAAATAATGTGTTGATTAGGGGATTGAGATTTGATTTAATTAAAGGTAGCCGTGCCATTTAACAATGAATTAAGAAAGAGTTAAAATGAAATAGAGGATGGGTAAAATAGGAAAGAGGCCATTCATATATCCCTTAAACTTGGTCGAGCATTCTCCTATGCACGTTCATTTCATTTTATCAAAATTTTCAAATAAGGGGACCGCCACCATTAACAAGAGAAAGGGAAAAAAGATAGAGGAAAGTTAGGAAGAAGCTTAAGCAAATCAAATCCATTCACATCTCAATCTCTTTAATCTCTAAAGCTAAGGTGAACAATATTTACATCTCAAATCTTGTATTGTTTCGGTTTTAAGATGAATTTCGAATATTTTTCATTAATTTGCTTTGTTTTTGAATGATGGAATGATTATGTATACTTGTTGATGAATTATGGTTGTTCATATTTTATTTATGATATGTTTTGAGGTGAAAACCCTTTTAAAATACTTCCAAATGCCTTACGATTTTTTTTGAAGATCAGAAATGATATTTTGGAGATGGGTTCCAATTTTTAGAATTTTCTGAATTTTTATGGAATTAATATGAATTTTCTAGTAAAGAAAATGTTATTTTTGGTTATAAATTATTTACGGTTAAATAATTATTGGCTTGGGTCTGCAATTTATATATGTTATAAAACATATAAAATGTGATTTTTTGGAATTTTTCTAGATTTTCCTAAGTGTTATAATGGTTATATAAAATTATTTAAGGTATGAGACTTAAATGTTTTATATAATTAAGGAAGGAGAAGAGGTTTTTTTGTAAATAAATAAATTTGTTAACTTTGGAAAGTCGGCAACTCTTTTGAAAAGAGAAACAAGAAACCAAACAGATTTAGACAAATAAGGCAGGTTAGGTATAAAAGAAAACGTTTAGAAGTACAAATAAACATGTTTTACACCGTTTCTATGCTTTCGGCACTAGGTTCCACCTCCTTACCTTCGCCTCCGACACTGTTGAAACCAATGGACCTGGTATCAGTTAACTGGTACATAGTGAATTGGATATAGGCGGAAGGTATAGAGTCGAAACCAGGGGTCCTGAAGGGGTGGAGGCATTACTTTTTTTTAAAAGAAAATGCGCCTGCTTGCTTTCGACTAAATTGCTTTCAACTTAATTAGCTTTTGACTTAATTAGGTTTCGACTAAGTCAAATGGTTTTAAAGATGTGGTTTTGATTGGGTCGCGCCTTTTGTTTTAAATGACTGCTTTCGACTAAGTCGAAACAATTAGCTGCCGCTTTCTTCCTTTTGACCCAGGTGGTTTCGAAGGAGTACTTTGTTTTCTAAAATTTGACCACTTCTCCAATGCTTTCGAAGTGATGGTTTCGACACATTACTTCCTTACTTAGGATATAGTTTCGAAACAAGTGCTTTCGAATTAAATGTTTAAAGACCTTCTTTCTATAAGTAAAGTATAACCCAAATGGTTTTGAAAGAGACGGTTTTAAATGGTTTCGAAACAGATGCTTTCGAGTTTAATGGGTTTCTAATCCTTTTGCTCTACTTGAAGGCATAACCCAAAGGGTTTTGACCAAAACAATTTTCAAAGGTTTTGAAGGGGTAATTTTTGAATGGTTTCCACACGTTTTAAATTGAACCCAAAGTGCTTTTGAAAGGATTGAGTTTTGACTGTTTCGAAAGGATTTAATGAATGGTTTCGAAAGCGGTGGTTCCCCGGGGTTTTGAAAGGGTTGAAAGGAAAGGCTTTTCCTATGTTTTCAAAAGGCAATATTTAAAGGTTTTAAAGAAGGAAGTCTAATGTTTTAAAGATTTCGAAGGAAAGGCTTTTAATGGTTTCGAAAGAGTTACTTTCAATGGGTTTGAAAGGGTTACTTTCAATGGTTTCAAAAGGGTCACCTTAAAGGGTTTCGAAGTGGTTGTTTAAAGGTTTTAAACAAAGGTTTCAAATATATTAAATAGGTGGAATAGCCTAAGTGTTTCAAGATAAAACAGACTTTAACTTATTCTAAGAGGATAGTTAATCCTCATTAAATCTCATCAACATTATTTTGTGTAAAGTATATATAACATAACATAAATAACTTAGAGTAAAGATAAGAATATAATTTCCTTGTATAAGTATGATTTAAAGGGTTAAATCATTTTGAAAAGGTTTTCAAGGAAAAGATGAAGGGTAGATAACCCTAAGAAAATGATTGGACAATTAGTCCAGTTTGATTCAGATAGTTAGTCCAATTTGCAGACAGTTAGTCCGGTTTGTGGACAGTTAGCCCAGTTTGCAGCAGTCAGCCCAGTTTTCGGACAGATAGTCCATTTATTACTTATGGATATATAGTCCATTAGTTATCTGATTTTAGCATAATAGACATTTCGATATTTATTGATATAATCTGTTCGATTAACCAATTTGGTTGCAGAAAAAGATTTGCAAAATATATGTTTTTAAAAGGATATTAGTAAGGGGAAACCCGTTCCGCTAAGCGATGTGGTCTCACTCAATATACAAAAACCAAGATGTAACAGAATTATTCACACCAGGCTTTATGTCTGACTCGAAGTTTTTGTTTCCCCTTAAACTCCCGAGTGCTCAAAATTTATTTGAGTAGGCTGAGGGTTAAGGTTTCAGGTTTTAGAAATTTTGGCGAATAAAGCTTCCAGAGACGAGCATGCGTCTAACAGATAGCTACTTAGGAGTCACGGTTTATTCTGTTTATTTTCGCTATATATAATAAGTTAGTTATGACCATATTGCTTTGATCAACCAAGGGGACATCGTCATATGTTGCTCTTGGCGTATTATTGTAATGATTATAAATTGATTCAACGCTTGGGAAATGTTACTGATCATGTAACTTGGATATGAATTATTTTGAAATGTAATCAGAGAAATGTTTTTTTTTAAATCTGTGATTTTGTTCATATTTAAGTGCTTCTTATATTATGGATACCATTAGCATTACCATATTTTGTCACCAGAAGTTAATACTATGGATGGCTGCAGTATCTGTAGCGCTTAGGTTTTGGCCTCTAGATACGGGATGTTACAAAATCCAAACAAACAATCTAACAATAATAACAAACATATTAATATCAACAGTTAGCAATCAATAGCTAATATATCATTTATTAATTAATCTACATATTAATTAACTTCAAAAATAATTCTTTTACTTTACAAGCAAAACACAGTTATTATTCTGCTCGCTAGATTTCCAAAATAATCCATTCGATTTAATTATAGCAAAACAGTGTTTTATTCTGCCAAATAGATATCACAACAAAGTATAACTAATTTAACTACATTATATGTAATTAAATTAAATTACAATAATGTTGTCATTAATTTATACTTTATTAAAATTATCAACTATCATCTAAGCATTCGGCAATAATCTATATCAACATAGATATTATATTGTCTGTTTAAAGGTGAGTTAACTTACCGAAATTCTAGTTGAAGCTTTCGCGTTCTAGCTTGATTTAAAATCGAACGGTGTTCAATTTTTGCTCAAAATTCAACTAGCTCCAAGTTCAATAAAACCAATTCCAATGCGTAGATATCACTGATACGAGTACGACGCAAAAGACCATATCTAAATCCGACCTCGTATGAGAATGATATTGAATTTATAAGAATTTGATTTAATACAATAATTAAATTTACTTTAATAGTTAATTAAAATATAATCAAATTTAGTTACAGTTAATCCTTCTACCCCAATCACTCATCTTTCCTATACATATGCACACCAAATTCAGTAGATCCGACTAAGATTGAAGTGGTGAATAGTTGGAAGAGATTCGAGATAGTAACGGAGATAAAAAGTTTCCGTGGGTTGGCCGTTTATTATAGGAGGTTCTTTAAGTATTTTTCGAGAATAGCGACACGATGACCAAGCTAACGATAAAGGAGGTGAAATTTGTGTGGACCGATAAGTATGAGGAAGAATTCCAGAGTTTGAAGCACTTATTGACCCATGCACCTGTGTTGGTTGTTTTGGAATGGAACTAGGATTTGGTGGTTTATACCGATGCATGTAGAACAGGGTTAGGAGCTGTGTTGATGTAGAGAGGTAAAGCGATTGCCTATGTTTCTAGATAGCTTAGACCGCATGAGGTCAGATATCCGACATATGATTTGGAATTGGCTGCAGTGATTTTTGCTTTAAAGGTATAGAGACATTACCTTTTGGGAGAGAGGTTTGAGTTATATACAGATCATAAGTCACTAAAGCATTTGTTCTCTCAGAAGGAACTGAACATTAGACATCAGAGGTGGTTAGAGTTTATTGCCGCTTATGATTTTGGGATTGAGTACACATCTAGGTTAAAAAAGGTTACAGATGCACTTAGCAAGAAACATCAGAATGCAGTATTGGCGATAATTGATGAGTGGAAATATTTAGAAGCATTAGCAGATTGCAGTGGAGATCGAAGCTGGGTCTAGTACGGATACAATTGTATTATCTTTTTTGGAAGTTCGACCAGTGATGATCGAAAGCATTGCTTCTAAAAAGATGGAGGATCCAGTGTTGGCTAAGTGGATTAGGAAGTTAAAGGATGGAACCAAGAGTAACTTGAAAGATTTCAGTCTTGATCAGAATGGATGGTTGAGAAAGAAAGGAAGATTATGTGTTTCGAGTGTAGGAAACATAAGGAAAGAAGTATTGGAGGAATGCCATCGTTCGAAGTTCTCTATTTATCCAGGAGAAACTAAGATGTATCAGGATATGGAGAGGGGTTTCTTCCTGGAAGGTATAAAGCAAGATATTGGCTTATGGAAAAAGCAGTAGTTGAATTGCCAACAAGTAAAGGCTGAACACCAGAAGCCAAGTGGGTTGCTTCAGCCATTGGATATTCGGGTATGGAAGTGAGATTTTGTTCCTATGGATTTCATTAACAGGTTGCCAAGGTCGAATAGAGGAATTGAAAGTTTATGAGTCATAGTGGACAGATTGAGCAAGAATGCCCATTTCATTCAAGTTAAGTCAACTAGAACGACACCTGTTTTAGCGAAGTCGTTTATGAAGAATATGGTTAGGCTGCATGGAATTCCTAGTAGTATAGTCAGTGATAAATATTCCTTAATTATTAGTGAGTTTTGGAAGAGTCTATAGGAAGTTTTAGGAACCAATCTCAAGATGAGTACCGCTTACCATCCGCAGACAGATGGACAAATGGAGAGGGTTAACAAAGTCTTGGAAGATTTGTTAAGAGCCTGTGTTCTAGATTTTGGGGGATCATGGGAAGACCATCTACATTTAGTCGAGCTTTCGTATAACAACAGTTATCAGATTAGTATTGGGATGTCACGGTTTGAAGCTTTATATGGAAGGCCATGCAAATCTCCCATTTGTTGGCTAGAGACCGGGGATAGGTTAGTTCTAAGTCCAGATTTGGTCAGAGTAGCTGCAGAAAAGATTAAGGTCATTCGAGTTAGAATGTAGGAAGCCCAGTCTAGGTAGAAGAGTTATGCAGATAAGAGATGGAAAGATTTAGAGTTCTCAGTTAGAGACCAGGTTTTCATCAAAGTGTCACAGATGAAGGGGGTGATTAGGTTTGGAAAATCAGGGAAGTTGGCACCGAGATTCATTAGACCTTTTCCTATTGTTGAGAGGATCAGGAAAATCGCATATAGAGTTGAGTTACCGAGCAGTTTGGCAGGAGTCAACGATGTTTTTAATATTTCTCATCTCAAAAAATGTGTTAGAGACCCGAAGACTATTATTACACCGACTGTGCTAGAGGATTTATGTAACATCCCATATCTGGAGTCCAAAAGCTAAGCGCTACAGATGATGCAGTCACCCATAGTATTAACTTCTGGTGACTAAATACAGTAATGATAATGGTATCCATAATATCAGAAGCACTTGAACATGAACAAAATCATAGATTACCAAAACAACATTTTGCTGATTACATTTAAAAACAAATTCATATCAAAGTTACATAATCCCATATCGTTTCCCAGGTAAAGATCAATTATAATTAAATAATACGCCAAGAGCGAAATATGATGATGCCCCTTTGGTTGATCGTAGTTAATATAGTCATATCTAACTTAATATACACAGTAGAATTAAAACAAAATGAAACTGCAAATCCTTATTTGCTATCCGTCTGCCACCTGCTCGTCTCCAAAAGCCTTATTCGCCAATATGACTAAAACCTGAAAACCTTAGCCCTCGGCCTACTCAAATCAATTTTGAGCACCCGAGAGTTTAAGGGGAAACAAAAACTTTGAGTCGGACATAAAGTTTGGTGTGAATAACTCTATTACATCTCGGTTTACTGATATTAAGTTAGACCACTCCGCTTAGTGGAACGGGTTTCCCCTCACCAATATCCTTCTCAAAATATATATATTTTGCAAATCCTTTCTTGCAACCAAACTGGTTAATCAAACTGATTATATCAAAATAGCAATATTCTTTGTTCAAATAAATGGACTATATGTCTATAAAAAAGGTAATATGTGAACTATCTATCCACACAAAAAATTGCAAGGTCCGTTATGCTACAAATGGACTATCTGTCCATACAACTGGATTGACTGCCCGCAAACTGAACTAACTTTCCGAAATCTAGGATGACTGCCTGCAAACTGGACTAACTATCCTAATTAAAATGGACTAACTGTCCGAATCATTTTCTTAAGGTTAACTACCCTTTAAATATTCCTTGAAAACCTTTTCAAAATGATTTATTCCTTCAAATCATATTTATACAAGGAAAATAAATCTTTCGCTTTACTCTAAGCCATTTGCCATGTTATATATACTTTACTCAAAATAATGTTGATGAATTTTAATAAGGATTGGCTATCCTTCCAAAACAAGTTAAAACCCTTTTGAACTTGAAAATACTTAGGCTATATTGCTTATTCAATACATTCGAAACCTTTGTTTAAAACCTTTAAACAACATTTTTGAAACCCTTGAAGGAAACCCTTTCGAAACTATTCAAAGTGGCCTTTTCGAAACCATTAAAAGCCTTTCCTTTGAAAGCTTCAAAACGTTAGACATCCCCATTTAAAACTTTTAAATATTGCATTTCGAAAACATAGGAAAAACTTTTCCTTTCAATCCTTTCAAAACCCTGGGGAACCACCCCTTTCGAAACTATTCAATAAAACCTTTCGAAAGAGTCAAAACTCAATATTTTCAAACGCACTTTGGTTTCAATTAAAAATATATGGAAACCTTTCGAAACCATTCAAAATTTCATTCCTTCGAAACCTTTGAAAATCGTCTCGATCGAAACCATTTGAATTCTGCCTTCAAGTAGAGCTAAAGGATAAAAAACCCATTAAAGTTGAAAGCATCTGTTTGGAAACCATTTAAAACTATCTCTTTCGAAACCGTTTAGATTTTACTTCAAACATAGAAAAAGGGTCTTAAAAACATTTAAGTCAAAAGCATCTGCTTCGAAACCATTTCCTAAGTAATGAAGTGATGGTGTCGAAACCATCCCTTTGAAAGCATTGGAGAGGTGGCCATATTTTAGAAAACAAAACAACCCCTTCGAAACCATCTGGATCGAAAGGTAAGAAGCAGCAGCTAAAGGTTTTGACTTAGTCGAAAGTAAACATTTAAAAACAAAGGCACAATCCAATCGAAACCATTCTTCTAAACCATTTGACCTAGTCGAAAGCCAACTAAGTCAAAAGAATCTTAGTCGAAAGCGAGCAGGCGCATTTTTCTTTAAAACCAAAACGATGCTTCAACCCGTTCAAAACCCCCTGGTTTCGACCCTATACCTTTTTCCCATATTCGATTCATTACATACCAGTTGCCTAATAACATATGCATTAGTTTCGACTGTGTCGGAGGCGATAGTGTGGAGGCGGAACCTAGTGCCGAAAGAGACGAAACAGTGAAAAACCTATTTATTTGTACTTTTAAACTATTCTTTTCTACCTTACCTGCCTTGTTTGTCAAAATCTGTTGCAATGTTTCTCTTTTCAAAAGTGCCACCGACTTTCCAGATTTAACACTTTAAACATGTTTCAAAAAGCCCCTTCTCATCCTTTAATTATATAAAGCATTTAAGTCCCATACCTTAAATAATTCTATATAACCATTAAAACACTAAGGAAAAATCTACAAAAATTCCAGAAAATCACATTATAAATGTTTTCTAACATACAAAAATTTCAGACCCAAATAATTAATTATTTACCCATAAATAATTTATAACCCAAAATAACATTTTCTTTACTAGAAAATTCATATTAATTCCACAAAAATTCATAAAGATATGAAAATTGAAACCCATCTCCAAAATAATATTTATGATCTTCATAAAAATTGTCAAGGCATTTGGATGTCATTTAATAGGGTTTTCACCCTAAAACATATCATAAATTCAATATGAATAACCATAATTCATCAGCAAGTATGTATATTCATTTCATCATTCAAAAACACGGCAAATCATTGCAAAATATTTGGAATTCATATTAAAATCGAAAACACAATAAAAAATGAGATGTAAACATTATTCACCTTAGCTTTAGAGATTAAGGAGCTTGAGATTTGGATGAATTTGATTTGAATTAGCTTTTCCTTTAGCTTTTCATACTCTTCTTCCTCTTTTCCTTGTTAATGGTGGCCGACCTCTTGTTTTAAAAATTTTTAAAATGAAATGAACGTGTATTCTAATACACGACCAAGGTTTGGAGGATATAGGAATGGCCTCTATCCTATTTTGTCCCTCCTCTATTTCAATTTAACTCTTATTTTAATTCATTGTTAAATGGCATGGCTACACCTTAATTAAAATCAAATATCAATCTCCTAATTAACATATTATTTTATTTTGTTTAGCTAATTAAATATCCAAAATAATGTTACCAAAAAATCTAGGGTGTTACAGACTCCCCTCCTTTAAGAATTTTGTCCTTGATTATGATAAGGCACACAATAAATCAAACAAGAAGGTAAAACATACCATCAAACAAGTCAGGATAAGTATCTCTAATCCTGCTCTCAATCTCCTAAGTATAGTCCCTGTCAATGTCGCTCCACTGGACTTTGACTAATCTAATTGTCTTGGTTCTAAGCCTTTTCTCATCTCTCGCAACAATACGAATAGGCCTCTCACAATAGTCAAATCCGGTTCTACTACTAAGTCCTCTAGCACAGATGGTGCAATAGTATTCTTCGGGTCTCTAACACACTTCCTGAGATGAGAAACATGGAAAACATCGTGGACTCCTACCAAACTGCTCGGTAACTCAACTCTATGTGCGAGTTTCCCGATCCTCTCAACAATAGGAAAAGGTCCAACAAACATCGGTGCCACCTTCCCCAATTTTCCAAACTAATCACACCCTTCATCTATGTCACTTTGATGAAAACTTGATCTCCAACTGAAAACTCTAGATCTTTCCATCTCTTATCTACATAACTTTTCTGCCTAGACTGAGCCTCCTTCATTCTAGCCCGAATGACTTCAATCTTTTATGCAACTCCCTTGACCAAATCTGGACCAAGAACCAACCTATCCTCAGTCTCTAACCAACGTATGGGAGATTTGCATGGCCTTCCATACAAAGCATCAAACGGTACCATCCCAATACTACTTAGATAACTGTTGTTATATGAAAACTCATCTAAATGCGGATGGACTTCCCATGGTTCCCCAAAATCTATAACACAAGCTCTTAACAAATCCTCCAAGATTTTGTTAACTTTTTTCTTTTGCCCATCTGTCTTTTATCTGCATAACTTAAATGTTTAAAGACCTTTTTTCTATAAGTAAAGTATAACCTAAATGGTTTCGAAAGAGACAATTTTAAATGGTTTCGAAATAGATGCGTTTGACTTTAATGGGTTTATGATCCTTTTGCTCTACTTAAAGGCATAATCTAAAGGGTTTTGACCGAAACAGTTTTCAAAGGTTTCAAAGGGGAATTTTTTGAATGGTTTCAAAAGGTTTCCACATGTTTTAAATTAAACCCAAAGTGCTTTCGAAAATATTGAGTTTTGGCTGTTTCGAAAGGTTTTAATGAATGGTTTCAAAAGGTTTCCACATGTTTTAAATTGTACGCAAAGTGCTTTCGAAAAGATTGAGTTTTGACTATTTCGAAAGATTTTAATGAATAGTTTCGAAAGAAGTGGTTCCCTAGGGTTTCAAAAGGGTTGAAATAAACGGTTTTTCCTATGTTTTCGAAAGGCAATATTTAATGGTTTTAAAGAAGGATGTCTAATGTTTTAAAGATTTCGAAGGAAAGGCTTTTAATGGTTTCGAAAGAGTTACTTTCAATGGTTTTGAAAGGGTTACTTTCAATGGTTTCGAAAGGGTCACTTTCAAGGGTTTCGAAGGGGTTGTCTAAAGGTTTTAAATAAAGGTTTCAAATATATTAAATAGGCAGAATAGCCTTAGCGTTTCAAGATAAAACGGACTTTAACTTATTCTAAGAGGATAGTTAATCCTCATTAAATCTCATCAACATTATTTTGGGTAAAGTATATATAACATGGCATAAATAACTTAGAGTAAAGCTAAGAATATAATTTCCTTATATTAGTATGATTTAAAGGGTTAAATCATTTTGAAAAGGTTTTCAAGTAAAAGATGAAGGGTAGTTAACCCTAAGAAAATGATTGGACAGTTAGTCCAGTTTGATTCGGACAGTTAGTCCAGTTTGCAGACAGTTAGTCTGGTTTGCGGATAGTTAGCCCAGTTTGCAGCAGTCTGCCCAGTTTTTGTACAGATAGTCCATTTATTACTTATGGATAGATAGTCCATTAGTTATCTGAATTTAGCATAACGGACATTGCTATATTTATTGTTATAATCTGTTTTATTAACCAATTTGGTTGTAGAAAAAGATTTGTAGAATATATGTTTTTAAAAGGATATTAGTGAGGGGAAACCTGTTCCGCTAAGCGATGTGGTCTCACTCAATATACAAAAACCGAGATGTAACAGAATTATTCACACCAGGCTTTATGTCTGACTCGAAGTTTTTGTTTCCCCTTAAACTCTAGGGTGCTCAAAATTGGTTTGAGTAGGCTAAGGGTAAAGGTTTTAGAAATTTTGGCAAATAAAACTGTAACAACCCACATATTTTACGATTGTATATTTAAATGTTTTATTTAAATATAGCATCTTTAGTCGAATTTAAGTCTGAAATGTCACTTTTTGCAAACAGTCGAATTTGGACTCGAGACTACTTCCATTGAGTCCAAAATGGCGTTTGCGACCTTTTTGAGTATAAACATCGATTTGTTTGGAGTTGAGTAAAATTTTGATATTTTCATTTAGGGCTTTGGGTTTGGGTTTCAGCCCACCAACCTAACAAATAACCCTAGCTCCTCTACTCTTCATCCATTCACTCATTCTATTTCCTAACACTCAAGCTAAAGTAAAAATGGGGGAAGAGATTGAAAATTAGAATTCCAAAACCCTAGTTTGTTTAGGAAATACAAATTCAAGTCCAAAATCCAAGAGAAGCTTAGGTAAGCATTCTCTTCATCTTCTCCATCTCAACCCCTCTTCAATTTTCAGAAATTCCTATAACCTAACTTAGGAAAAACTTCACCTTTGGTACTAGATTGAAGATTCTAGAGGTGTTGTTGAAGAGAAATCAATCTTTGCTTGTTCTAGAGCTTCTCATTTGTTATTTTGGGTTTAAAAGGTGAGTTTTTGAACTCACATCTATGTCTATATCTTTGATAGTTGTTTGGTAGTAATTCCTAACATCTATTACTTGTCCATTTGCTTTTGAATTGAATTAGTTTGATGAATATTTCAATTTTTGGCGTTTTGAAGTCAAATTTTTAAAAATCCTATCTTTGATGTTTGAACATGTTGTTGGGGTGTATCGAAGAGCCTATAAGGCTGGGTTGTCGCTTAGCATAAATCCCTAGTCTCCATTGCTCGTCCGATCACTCCCGGTTTGGATTTTTGCCCCTCTTGGGCTAGACTGAAAATACTGCAATTGACTGTTCAGTCGACTGAACCAGATGGTCAGTCGACTGAATCTGGGACCATAAAATTCTCTGGCCTTGTATCAGTCGACTGACCATACAGTTCACTGGATTGAACTGGGAACAGAAAAGTTCCTGTCACTGTATCAGTCGACTGAACTGCAGAGTCAGTCGACTGAACCTAAAACCAGAGAGTTTCTAGGCATGTTTCAGTCGACTGACCCTACAGTACAGTCGACTGAATCTATGAAATTTGCTTATGGCCTATTTTAGGCAGTTTTGTGCGGCTTTCCGATTTTTAATCGATTTTTTTTGATGATCCGAATTGTTGTTATCATTTATCGACTTTGATGACTTCTTTTTCGAGATTTTTGGGAATATCCATTTTGATGGATTCGGTATCGATTTTTATAGTTTTAATTCACGTCGTCGAATGTGGATTTTGGTGATTGATTGTTTCTACAATCATTTCTATGATTTGTCACTTTAAAATATAAAGGTTTATTTTATATACTAGTAGTAAATACTCAAACTTTTTCGTCAAAACGATTTCAACACTATTTTTTATACAAAGCTCGTTTTCGAAGCCGTTTTCCAATCTATTAGTATATACAAACCTTTACCTCATTCGTATGAGAAATCTAATTAAACGGCTTAGTAAAACAAGTGGTATGAAACGCTTGCGTTTACTTCGTCGGTTAACTCTTGGACTTGTTCGATTGAACTCACGTGACAATTTTCGAGTGGAAATCTACAATTTGTTCGTAAATATTTAAGTTAAGCTAGTGGTTATGGGACATGAAGCTAAACTCTTAAATTTACTAGCTCAGTGTGATTCATACTTTTTATTGATCGATGATGATCATATTGTGATTTAGACTAGCGATGTGCGACGTCTCTTTGTCTGTGTGGGGGTTAAACCCTGTTTGTGGAGTTTCAACTCAAAATTGGTGGGGTAGTGATGTAGCGGAAATAACATAAATGAATACAACGATGAAAGTAGCAATCGGTGGATTGAAAATACCAAACGCCCAAATCCGTTGATCTCACGAGATACCGGATTCTAGCAATCTTCGTCACGTTGATCGCGCATGATGCCATGAAAGAAGATCTACAATTCTTCGAACGTTGATCAAGCGCACTTGATTCCATGAATTGGCTTCAACAATCATTGATTCGAGCGCACTCGAATGCCGAAGGTGGAGATAGGAGATAACACTCAACTACCAATTTCAAAGTGGCACAAAGCACACAAACAAAGTTTTATTCAAAATCAACTAACTTTTACAACTGATACCACCCGCCTATTTATAGGCTTACAACTCACACATGTACCCGACTTAACAGGTTCAACAACCTAACACAAACGACCTAACACAAACGACCTACGACCTAACAAACGCGATTTAAAACAAACAAATACAACAGCTCATACGACTTAAGCACAACGACATAAGAACAAACGAGTTAACAAACACGAGTTACAACACAACGACCTAAGAATACAACACACACGACCTAAGGACTCAGCGACTTAATAAATCCAAGCTCCATGCGATATAAGCTTCATGCGACCTAAAACTTGAGCGACATATGGTCGAGCGATCTTAGAACATGGCAGCATAAACTTAGTTAACTCGCGAACGACTTAAGGAAGCACAACATCAAGCGACCTATAAAGAATGCGGCATCAGATATCAGCGGCATAATGCAAACGACCTAACGAATTGTGTCATAGGTCGCTAGGTCGCTCACACGAAGCAAACGACTTATCTTAGGTCGTTCGGGCGACCTAATACATAACCCGTTAGGTCGCTCCTCTACTGCAGTATCCTTCCTGTTAGGTCGCTGGTGACTTAAGACAAGTGAACGACCTAAAGCCCACGAGCGACCTAAAGCATTCGAGCTATCATCATGCACTGCATCATCCTCCCCCGGTTGACAAGAATTCGACCTCGAATTTGTACTTTCCTCTTCCTCGATAAGCTGATGCCCATGATACGGAATCAAATGTTTAACGTTGAAAACGTCTGCAGTGTGAATATGATCCTGCAATTTCAACCGATATACATTATCATTGATCTTCTTTAAAATTTCCACTGGACCAAATTTTCGAGCTTTCAACTTGTTGTAAGTTCCAGCTGGAGAACGATCTTTCGTCAACACTGCGTAAACCAAATCACCTTCTTTGAAGTCTACACTTCTTCGCTTCTTATCTGCCAGTTGTTTATACTTATCATTTGATGCAAGCAATCGTTCATGAACAGTTCTGTGGCACTCCTGCAACTCAATCACAAAATCACAAGCTCGCTTAACAACTCCCTTCTGATATGGCACTATCGTCAAATCTAATGGTCCCTTTGGACTTGCTGAGTATACAACTTGAAACGGACTGAAACCAGTACTTCGATTAACAGCGTGATTATGTGCAAATTCCGCCTGACATAACTTCATATCCCAGCTCTTCAAATTATCTTTCACAAGACATCTCAATAAGTTTCCCAATGATCTATTCACCACTTCCGTTTGTCCATATGTTTGCGGATGATAAGCGCTACTAAAATTCAGCTTCGTTCCAACCATCTTCCACAAACTCAACCAAAAATGGCTTAGAAATCTAGTATCCCGATCAGAAACAATAGATTCAGGTAGCCCATGTAATCGATACACTTCTTTAAAGAACAACTGAGCAACACGGACTGCATCCGCGGTCTTTTTACAAGCTATGAAATGCGCCATCTTGGAAAATCTATCTACCACCACATATATGGAATCATTCCCCCGTTGAGTTCTCGGCAAACCCGAAACAAAATCCATGCTGATATCAACCCATGGTCTAGTAGGCACGGGTAATGGCATATATAATCCCGCATTCGTCGCTGCCCCTTTGGAAACTTGACAAATATGACATCTCTCCACAAATCTTTCAACTTCTTTTCTCATAGAAGGCCAAAAATATGATTGCGAAATCAACTGCAAAGTACGATATCTTCCCACATGTCCTTCCTCATGCAACTCCTTTACAATCTTCATTCGCAAGCTGCACTCTGGTATACATAATCGATTCCCTTTAAATAGATAACCATCCACTAACACGTACTCATCCTTCCTTCCTTTTTCGACTTCATCAACCACCTTGGCAAAGTAAGGATCATCAACAAACAATTCTGGCAACACATCAAACCCCGTCACTTCCACCTTCATTGTAGTCAATAAATGATTCCTTCGACTCAATGCATCTGCCACACGGTTCGTAATTCCCGACTTATGCTTCACAACAAATGTTAATTGCTACAGGTATGAAATCCACGATGCATGCGTAGCTGAAATTTTCTCCTGCCCTTGCAGATGTTTCAAAGCCTCATGATCAGTATATAACACAAACTCCTTGTGAAACAAGTAATGTCTCCAGTGTTTCACGGCTTGCACAATAACATAAAATTCCACATCATATGTATTATATCTCATCTTGGCTCCCGAAAGCTTCTCGCTGAAATATGCAATTGGTCGGCCTCTCTGACTTAACACCCCTCCAATTCCAACCTTAGATGCATCAATATGTAACTCAAACAACAATTGAAAATCCGGCAATACTAGAATTGGTGCTGACGTCAAGAGTTCCTTGATTCGCTCAAAAGCAAATCCTGCTTCTTCCGTCC
Organism: Allium fistulosum; assembly: GCA_030737815.1. Classification (NCBI taxonomy): domain Eukaryota; kingdom Viridiplantae; phylum Streptophyta; class Magnoliopsida; order Asparagales; family Amaryllidaceae; genus Allium; species Allium fistulosum. The sequence goes on along the minus strand of CM060904.1, from coordinate 1,241,134,920 downwards.
ACAAAAATTGTTTTCCTTTCATACAATCAGTAACTGGCGCAATCACGCTACTGAAATGTGGAATAAACCTTCGGTAGAATGATGCTAAACCATGAAAACTTCTAACTTCTGTTATCGTCTTGGGTTGTGGCCAATTTCTGATTGCTTCAACTTTATTCTGATCCACCTGTATGCCTCCTTCTGATATAACATATCCCAAAAATAAAACACTATGCATCATGAATACGCATTTCTTCGTAGCGGCATAAAATTGTTCCTGTCGCAGTATCATCAACACTTCTCTCAGATGATGCAAGTGTTCTTCTGGGCTTCCACTATATATCAGTATATCATCAAAATACACCACCACGAACTTCCCAATAAATGGTCTAAAGATCTGATTCATTACCCGCATAAACGTACTAGGTGCATTCGAAAGACCAAATGGCATAACCAGCCATTCATACAACCCCTCCCGTGTCTTGAACGCTGTTTTCCATTCATCCCCTGGTCGAATTCGAATTTGATGATAACCACTCTTCAGATCAATCTTTGAAAATATAGTACCTCCATTCAACTGATCTAACAAATCATCCAATCTAGGCATTGGAAATCTATACCTCACAGTAATCTTGTTTAGTGCCCGACTATCGGTACACATCCTCCACGTTCCATCCTTCTTCGGCACTAACAAGGCTGGAACTGCAAAAGGACTTAAACTTTCCTGTACACGCCCTTGTTCAAGCAATTCTTCCACCTGCCTTCTCAACTCCTCATGCTCCTTTGGACTCATTCTGTAATGTGGTCTATGTGGTAACACAGCTCCTGGAACAAGATCAATTTGGTGTTGTATGTCCCTCAATGGTGGTAACTCCTTTGGCAGCTCTTTAGGAAATACATCGTCAAATTCTTCCAGCACTGGCTTTACTTCTTCAGGAATTTCAACCACTTCATTACTCTCATGTCCAATCAACAAAAATACTTCAGGATCCTCTTCTACTTCCTTAACAAACTCCTTTAAAGATAGCAAAGTTTTAAGTTCTTCAATCTCCTCCAACTTGCTTTCTTCTTGTTGTTGCTTCTTGGGAACTAAAGTGATTTTTGTGCATTCGAACATGAAACTATAGCTGTTGGTACGTCCATCATGTTGCACAGCTCTATCATACTGCCATGGTCTCCCCAACAACAAATGGCATACATCCATATCCACAACATCACACCAAATTTCATTTTTGTATTTCTTCCCAATCGAAAAATTAACACAAACTCTGCGACTGACCTTCACTTCCCCGCCTTTCCTTAACCAAGCTAATTTGTAGGGTTTGGGATGCTTCTCTGTTTTTAATGCCAACTTCTTCACAGCTTCTGTAGAAATGATATTATCACAGCTTCCCGCATCAATGACAAACTTGCAAACCCTTCCCAAGATAGTGCACGTTGACTGGAAAATATTACTCCTCAACCAACTAGAATCATCCTCTTGTTTTGGTGTTAAACAAGACCTTCTCATCATTAAATTACAACCCCCATCTCCTGACAACTCTTCTTCCTCCTCAACATGTGGTGAATTAAAACATTCAGCTTCTACATCCTCAACCTCAGCTACCATCACTCGCTTCTTTGGCTTCGGACATTCATTGCTTTTGTGACCAAACTTCTGACAATTGAAGCATTTGATACCACTATTGACCTTGGTCTTAGCAACTTCACTAACAACTGGTTTTGCAACAGCCTTGGAAACATTCGCATTGCTACTAGCCCCTTTCACTTGATTGTTGGAATTTGTAAACAAACCACCACCTCTCCTACCTTTCTTCTCCCAAGCTAGAGCTTTTTGATGTGCTTCGGCAACAGATCTGGGATCAAACATATTCACCATATCTTGAATCTGCATTCTCAACCCTCCAACAAATCTAGCGGTCAACTGTTCCTCCGTCTCCATGATGTCATTCCTCGCAATCAATTGATAAAATTCATCCACATAATCATTCACTGACTTTGTTCCCTGTCTCAAGTTCTGCAATCGCTGATACATAAGAGATTGATAATTATAAGGTAAGAAAGTAGCTTTCATCAACTTCTTCATCTTATCCCATGTAACAATCTTTGACTTCCCCATTCTCTCCCGTGTAAGTTTAGTCTGCTGCCACCACGCCATAGCTCTCCCTCTTAATCTCGTATCAACCAACTTCACTCTTCGATACTCGGGAACTTCTTTGAAGTCAAAAATTTCCTCAACATTTGAAACCCAATCCAAAAATTCCTCCGCTACCATTCCACCCTTGAATTCTGGAATTTCAGTTTTCATCCCCGACTCCCATCGTCGATCATCTTCTACCTCCTGATATGCATTTCGTACTTGGTCTTGATCTCGATAATGAATATTACTTCTATCACTCTCTTCATCATAATCACGTGTACTTCGGTATCGATCTCGACCATCAACATCTCTTCGATCACACATGTCTCTTCTACTATGTCTTTCATCATCACGATATGGCTCATTCTCAAACTCACGTTGAGTTCTTCTTTCTTCATCTCGAAATGCATGGTGATCTCTCCTTGTTGAAACTGATGACTCTCTTCTATCTCGAATAGATTGTGGCGACACCCTCCTCGCTTCCGTAACCGATGGCGAAACTCTGTTTCCTCCACGGTTCGAGACTGGCGACCTTCTCCTTTGACTTTGATTCATATCAATCATCAATTTCTCCAATCTACCAATTCCCTCATCCAACTTCTCATTGAATTTATTACTAATTCGTTGTTCCATCTGTTCAGCATCTTCTCTTTTGTACAAAACTTCAACATTTTGATGACGGTTAGCTCTTCTCGGCGGCATTGTCAAATGAAACAATCTTCAACTTAACTCAAATCTTTGCTCTCGGCCTGCACTTAGCTCGCACGGCTCCAACACTTCAAGCACTTCAACTAACTCTGCCTAAATTTAATTGGCTCGGCTTGAACTCTTCAAACTCTCCTCCTTGGCTCCAAGACTCGGCTTATCTATGATTGGCTAAGTCTAGCTCTGATACCAAATGAAGCAGCGGAAATAACAGAAATGAATACAACGATGAAAGTAGCAATCGGTGGATTGAAAATATCAAACGCCCAAATCCGTTGATCTCGCGAGATACCGGATTCTAGCAATCTTCGTCACTTTGATCGCGCACGATGCCGTGAAAGAAGATCTACAATTCTTCGAACGTTGATCAAGCGCACTTGATTCCGTGAATTGGCTTCAACAATCGATGATTCGAGCGCACTCGAATGCCGAAGGTGGAGATATGAGATAACACTCAACTACAAATTTCAAAGTGGCACAAAGCACACAAACAAAGTTTTATTCAAAATCAACTAACTTTTACAAATGATACCACCTGCCTATTTATAGGCTTACAACTCACACAGGGTCCCAACTTAACAGGTTCAACGACCTAACACAAACGACCTACGACCTAACAAACGCGATTTAAAACAAACAAATACAATAGCTCATACGACTTAAGCACAACGACATAAGAACAAACGAGTTAACAAACACGAGTTATAACACAACGACCTAAGAATACAGCACACACGACATAAGGACTCAGCGACTTAAGAAATCCAAGCTCCATGCGACCTAAAACTTGAGCGACATATGGTCGAGCGACCTTAGAACATGGCGGCATAAACTTAGTTAACTCGCGAACGACTTAAGGAAGCACAACATCAAGCGACTTATAAAGAATGCGGCATCAGATATCAGCGGCATATTGCAAACGACCTAACAAATTGTGTCATAGGTCGCTAGGTCGCTCACACGAAGCAAATGACTTATCTTAGGTTGTTCGGGCGACCTAATACATAACCCGTTATGACGCAGCGGATTAAACAAAAACAAGGTAGATCGATGAAAGTAGCAATCGGTGGATTGAGAAATACTGAAATGCCCAAATTTGTTGATCCGAAGATACCGAATTCTAGCTATCTCTGACACGTTGATCGTGCACGATACCGTGAGGAGAGATCTACAATTCTTCGAGCGTTGATCAAGCGCACTTGATTCCGCGAATTGGCTTCAACGATCGAAGATTCGAGCGCACTCGTATGTCGAAGGTGGAGATAGGAGATTACACTCAACTACCGATTTTAATTGAAAGCACAAAGCTAACAAACAAGAATTTTATTCAAAAACAACTAACTTTCAAATGTACAACTCACGCCTATTTATAGCATTTTACAATCCAGACCCTTAAGTCGCATACGACTTACGACTCATCATAAGTCGGCTGCGACTTATCAACATCAGCGACTCAAACAGTTACACAACAAATATTTATAACACTTAGGTCGTATATTACCTAACTACTCACGACTTAAGAAATATACAACATATTACAACATCATATCACGACATACGACACAGCGACTCAACGAGTTACAACACAGAATTACAAACCTGCGACCTAAGATACAACGCACACGAGTTAACAGGTGTCGCGACTCACGACTCAACAATATGTCGACTTAAGGATTTCAGATGACTTAACAAAGTCGTAGGTCGTAGACGACTTATCTTAAGTCGTTGGTTTTCTTCTTCCGTATAACTCGCTTCACTGCCTTGCTCTGGTACCTTGTTAGGTCATGGCCGATCTAAAGCCTCTCCCTTAGGTCGTAGACGACCTAAAACTCCACTAAGTCGTACCCGACCCTACTCATGCTCATTAACTCGTAAAGCTTCTCCCTTAGGTCGTAGACGACTCAACTTTTCCGAACGACTTAAGATTTCGTTAGGTCATGGGAGACTTAAGAATTGCGAGCGACTTAAGAGATTGGAGGTGCTAGGTCGTTTGGATGCTTTAGACTCCCCCTCGTTAGGTCGTGAGCGACCTAAAACTTCTTTGTTAAGTCGTGGGCGACTTAAGCCTTGTAATTTGGTAGCTCGCGCTGCATCATCCTACCCTGGTTGAAAGAAATTCGTCCTCGAATTTGTAAATTCTTCTACATCAGATTGTTCATTCCCAAAATATGGTACGAGATGCTTAACATTGAACACGTCAGAAGTGTACACATTCTCCGGTAGATTCAATTTATAAGCATTTTCGTTAATCCGTTTCACGACTTCTACAGGACCAATTTTTCTGGCTTTCAACTTGTTATAAGCACCCACTGGAAAACGGTCCTTTGTTAACACAGCATATACCAGATCTCCTTCATTAAACTCAACATTTCTTTGCTTCAGATCTGCAGATCGTTTATACTTCTCATTTGCCTTCTCCAATCGTTCCTGAACGATTTTATGACACTCTGTCAATCCTTCAACAAAATCAGCAGCTCGCTTGACTGTCCCCTTTGGTTGTGGTATTACCGTTAAATCCAACGGCCCCTTTGGCAAACTAGAATATACAATCTGGAATGGGTTGAATCCAGTACTCCGGTTCACTGCATGATTATGAGTAAATTCTGCTTGACATAGCTTCATATCCCAACTCTTCAGATTGTCTTGCACAAGACATCTCAAAAAATTTCCCAATGATCTGTTCACAACCTCGGTCTGTCCATCTGTTTGCGGATGATAAGCGCTGCTAAAGTTCAATTTCGTTCCCACCATCTTCCACAAACTTAGCCAAAAATGGCTCAGAAAACAAGTATCCCTATCCGACACAATAGATTCTGGCAATCCATGAAGTCGATATATTTCTTTGAAAAATAATTGAGCAACATGAACCGCATCCGCCGTCTTCTTACAAGCAATAAAATGTGCTATTTTCGAAAACCGGTCAACCACCACATAAATGGAATCGTTTCCCCTTTGAGTTCGAGGCAAACCCAAAACAAAATCCATACTCAAATCAACCCAAGGTTTAGTTGGTACAGGTAACGCCATATATAATCCAGCATTGGTCGCAGTTCCTTTCGACACTTGACAGATATGACATCGTTCCACAAATCTCTCAACCTCTTTTCTCATCGATGGCCAAAAATAAGACTGTGAAATCAACTGTAATGAACGGTCTCTACCCACGTGGCCTTCTTCATGTAGCTCCTTCACAATCTTCATTCTCAAACTACAATTAGGTATGCACAATCGATTTCCTTTGAACAGAAATCCATCTACCATCATAAACTCATCCGTCTCTCCCTCCTTGACTTTATCAACAAACTTTGCAAAGTAAGGATCATCGACAAATAATTCTGGCAACACATCAAACCCCGTCACTTTAACCTTCATTGTTGTTAACAAATGATTCCTTCAGCTCAACGCATCTGCCACACGGTTTGTAACTCCAGATTTATGCTTCACCACAAATGTAAATTGTTGCAGGTACGCAATCCACGATGCATGTCTCGCTGAAATCTTGTCTTGCCCTTGTAAATGCTTCAACGCCTCATGATCAGTGTAAAGAACAAACTATTTCTGAAATAGATAGTGTCTCCAGTGTTTAATAGCTTGTACAACAGCATAAAATTCCACATCATAAGTACTATATCTCATCTTCGCTCCCAATAGCTTCTCACTAAAATATGCAATAAGACGTCCCCTTTGACTCAATACTCCTCCAATCCCAACCTTGGATGCATCAGTATGTAGTTCAAACACTAACTGAAAGTCTGGTAACACTAGAATTGGTGCAGACGTCAGCAACTCCTTGATCTTCCCAAAGGCATCCCCTACTTCCTCTGACCATGAAAACTGTTTACCCTTCATACAATCTGTAACAGGCGCCATCACACTACTAAAGTGTGGAATAAACCTTCGATAAAATGAAGCTAACCCGTGAAAACTACGGACTTCCGTTATCGTCTTGGACTGTGGCCAATCTCTAATCGCTTCGATTTTACTTCGGTCCACCTGTATCCCTTCCTCCGATACAACATACCCCAGAAATAAAACACTATGCGTCATGAACACGCATTTCTTCGTTGTAGCATAAAACTGTTCCTGTCGCAGTACCATCAACACTTCTCTTAGATGTTGCAAGTGTTCTTCTGCGCTTTCACTGTATATCAGAATATCATCAAAATACACCACTACAAATTTCCCAATGAATGGTCTAAAAATCTGATTCATCACCCGCATAAAGGTACTCGGTGCATTCGAAAGACCAAACGGCATGACCAGCCATTCATACAATCCTTCCCTCGTCTTGAATGCCGTCTTCCATTCATCTCCTGGTCTGATTCGAATTTGATGATAACCGCTCTTCAAATCAATCTTCGAAAATATAGTAGCTCCGCTTAATTGATCCAACAAGTCATCAAGCCTCGGCATCGGAAATCTATATCTCACTGTAATCTTATTTAACGCCCGACTATCGGTGCACATCCTCCATGAACCATCTTTCTTCAGTACGAGTAATGCTGGTACAGCACATGGACTCAAACTCTCCTGTATTCGTCCCTGTTCAAGCAATTCTTCCACCTGCCTCCTTAATTCTTCATGTTCCTTCGGACTCATTCGATAATGTGGTCTGTGCGGCAACATTGCTCCCAGAACAAGATCAATTTGATGTTGAATGTCTCTTAGTGGCGGTAACTCTTTTGGTAACTCATTCGGGAATACATCTTCAAACTCTTTCAACACTGGTTTCACTTCTTCTGGAATCTCAACCTCTTCACGACTCTCTCGTCCAATCAACAAGAATACTTCGGGCTCCTGTTCAACCTCCTTAACAAACTCCTTCAATGATAATAAAGTTTTCAACTCTTCAATCTCCTCCAGTTTGTTTTCCTCTTGTTGACGCTTCTTTGGAACTAGAGTAATCTTCGTTCCTTCAAACATGAAACTGTAACTGTTGGTACGCCCATCATGTTGCACCGCCCTATCATACTGCCACGGTCTCCCCAGCAACAAATGACAGACATCCATATCTACCACATCGCACCAGATTTCGTCTTTGTATTTCTTTCCAATTGAAAAATTCACACAAGCCCTTCGTCTAACCTTCACCTCCCCGCCTTTTCGCAACCAAGCCAGCTTGTATGGTTTCGGATGTTTCTGAGTCTTCAATGCCAGCTTCCTCACAGCTTCTGAAGAAATTATATTATCACAGCTTCCAGCATCAATAACAAATTTGCAAACTTTCCACAGAATAGTACATGTCGACTGAAAAATATTGCTCCCTAACCAACTACAATCCTCCTCTAGCTTTGGTGTTAAACAAGACCTCCTCATCATCAGATTACAACCTTCGTCTCCCGACACTTCTTCTTCCTCCTCATCAGGTGGTGAATTGGAACATTCAACTTCTTCATCCTCATCCTCAACCTCCGCTATCATAGCTCTCTTCTTCGGCTTTGGAAATTCATTACTTTTGTGGCCCATTTCTTGGCAATTATAACACTTGAAACCATTATTGACTTTCGCCTTCCCAACCTCATTCACAACTGGTTTTGCAACAGCCTTTGAAACATTAGAACTTCCACTAACACCCTTCACTGGATTGTTGGAATTTGTAAACACACCACCACCTCGTCTTCCCTGTTTCTCCCAAGCCAACGCTTTCTGGTATGCTTCCGCTACAGATCTAGGATCAAACATGTTAACCATATCTTGAATCTGCATTCGCAACCCCCAACAAATCTAGCTGTCAATTGTTCCTCTGTCTCCATAATATCATTCCTTGCAATCAGTTGATAAAATTCGTCAGCATAGTCATTCACAGATTTCGTTCCTTGCCTCAAGTTTTGCAGCCTCTGATACATAAGCGATTGATAATTATAAGGTAAGAATGTGGCTTTCATCAATTTCCTCATCTTCTCCCAAGATTCAATCTTTGACTTCCCCATCCGTTCACGTGTAAGTTTGGTTTGATGCCACCATGCCAAAGCTCTACCCCTCAACCTTGTAGCAACCAACTTTACTTTACGATTCTCTGGAACTTCCTTGAAGTCAAAAATCTCCTCTACATTAGACACCCAATCCAAAAACTCCTCAGCTTGCATACCACCCTTGAATTCTGGTATTTCAGTCTTCATCCCAGACTCCCACTTATGATCATACTCCGATTAATTTCTGCCTTGGCCTCGTCCATGAACACTACCACCATCAAACTCCTCTTCAAAATCAGATGTATATCGATGTCGATCCTGACCACCAACATCTCTACTACCATCATTCCTTCCACCAACATCCCTTCTACTAGGATTCCTCCGATCGCGATCTCGATCGTCATTATTTCTATAACTGTCTCGGCTCACACTTCTATGATCATCATCATTACTTCTTTCTCGATTGGATTGCGGTGAAACTCTACTTCTCCCATGGTTAGATTCAGGTGAAACCCTTCTCTGATTTTGATTCATCTCCAACATCATCTTCTCTAATCGTCCAATACCTTCATTAAGCTTCTCACTAAAGTTCTCATTAATTCTTTGCTACATCTCATCAGCCTCTTCTCTTCTATACAAAGCTTCTACGTTTTGATGACGATTGGCTCTTCTTGGCGGCATGAGTGAATATTTCACAAACTCCACAATTCTCGGCTTGGACAAATCAAAAGATACCAAATGATGTACAATCTTCAACTTCAAAATCTCGGCTCTACTTCAAACTTTGGCGCGCAAACCTTCCACGCAAGATTCAAACACTTTTCCCCCTTTGATCCAAAATGAAATGGATCGACAACTTCCACTTTCTTGCAAAAATATGATGAACACGACGAACACCAAACTTCTCGGCCTTGAATGATATTGCTCGGCTCGACTTGATCTCTTCAAACTTCTTCAAAAAGAATTGGCTCCAAGACTCGATTTAGCTATGATTGGCTAAAACAAGCTCTGATACCAAACTGACGCAGCGGATTAAACAAAAACAAGGTAGATCGATGAAAGTAGCAATCGGTGGATTGAGAAATACTGAAATGCCCAAATTCGTTGATCCGAAGATACCGAATTCTAGCTATCTCTGACACGTTGATCGCGCACGGTACCGTGAGGAGAGATCTACAATTCTTCGAGCGTTGATCAAGCGCACTTGATTTCGCGAATTGGCTTCAACGATCGAAGATTCGAGCGCACTCGAATGTCGAAGGTGGAGATAGGAGATTACACTCAACTACCGATTTTAATTGAAAGCACAAAGCTAACAAACAAGAATTTTATTCAAAATCAACTAACTTTCAAATGTACAACTCACGCCTATTTATAGCATTTTACAATCCAGACCCTTAAGTCGTATACGACTTACGACTCATCATAAGTCGGCAGCGACTTATCAACATCAGCGACTCAAACAGTTACACAACAAATATTTACAACACTTAGGTCGTATACGACCTAACTACTCACGACTTAAGAAATATACAACATATTACAACATCATATCACGACAAACGACACAGCGACTCAACGAGTTACAACACAGAATTACAAACCTGCGACCTAAGATACAACGCACACGAGTTAACAGGTGCCGCGACTCACGACTCAACAATATCACGACTTAACGATTTCAGATGACTTAACTAAGTCGTAGGTCATAGACGACTTATCTTAAGTCGTTGGTTTTCTTCTTCCGTATAACTCGCTTCACTGCCTTGCTCTGGTACCTTGTTAGGTCGTGGCCGATCTAAAGCCTCTCCCTTAGGTCGTAGACGACCTAAAACTCCACTAAGTCGTACCTGACCCAACTCATGCTCATTAACTCGTAAAGCTTCTCCCTTAGGTCGTAGACGACTCAACTTTTCCGAACGACTTAAGATTTCGTTAGGTTGTGGGCGACTTAAGCCTTGCGAGCGACTTAAGAGATTGGAGGCGCTAGGTCGTTTGGATGCTTTAGGCTCCCCCTCGTTAGGTCGTGAGCGACCTAAAACTTCTTCGTTAAGTCGTGGGCGACTTAAGCCTTATAATTTTGTAGCTTGCGCTGCATCATGTTAGGTCGCTCCTCAACTGCAGTATCCTTCCTGTTAGGTCGTTGGTGACTTAAGACAAGTGAACGACCTAAAGCCCACGAGCGACCTAAAGCATTCGAGCTATCATCCTGCGCTGCATCAGGTAGCGACCCATGGTCTTCAGGCCGTTTGTGGAGCTTCGGCTCAAAATTGATGGTTAGCAACCATGGAATAGTGTTCCATTTGTGATGCACGTCTTGGTGAGTTTTCATGCTCCCGTTTGTGATAGGCCTTCCCCATTTTGTGATTTCTGGATTTCTGGTTGTTGATTTCCGGAATTTGTGTTTCACCAATTTTGATGATATTCATTGATAAGCTCTATCAATATTTGTGTTTTGGTGAATAATTTGAAGAATGACATTCTTTTTGGTGTTTGAGAATATTTGAGATATTGTATGATTTTTGTTGCTACCTTATGTAAACTTGTCCCAATATGGCATTTTTGTTATCATACGTTTTTGTCATATCTCTTATCCTATCTCATTCTATATGATATTTATAGCTAGACTGATCCGTTTATTTTTTTTCTTCTTATATAATACTTGGGTCAGACCGAGGTATTTCAGGTGCTTCTGCTTGACTTCTTATTAGGGTTCATCATCTGATTTTTTGGTTAACTACTTTAGATTAGTATTTTTTGTTATTATACATTCGAGATAGAGACTCCTTGATGTATACATATTATTTTGTCTAGCACTTGTACCTATTCTTTTGTGATCTAGTGGATCTTATATGTCCACTATTTTGATGTACACTTTTATGTGATATATTCATATCTGATTCCGCCTTTGTGATATGAATATCTGTGACTGATTTGTGTTATGCTTATTTCTATATTTGTTTTCGAAGTCCACATAACCACTATGTGGTGACTTTGAGTTTGTATTTGATATGTCGGATTTCCTCTTGAAATAAAATATAAGTTATATTATCTGACATACCGGTACTCGCACAAAGAAATTACACATGTTTAAGTCGACTGACTCTACAGTACAGTCGACTGAATCTGTGAAATTTGCTTTTGGCCTATTTTTGGCAGTTTTGTGCGGGTTTCCGATTTTTAATAGATTTTTATATGGTCTGAATTGTTGTTATCATTTATCGACTTTGATGACTTCTTTATCGGGATTTTTTGGAATATCCATTTTGATGGATTCGGTATCGATTTTTATGGTTTTAATTCACGTCGTCGAATGTGGATTTTGGTGATTGATTATTTCTACAATAATTTCTGTGATTTGTCACTTTAAAATATAAAGGTTTTTTATATACTAGTAGTAAATACTCAAACTTTTTCATCAAAATGATTTCAACACTATTTTTAATACGGAGCTCATTTTCAAAGTCGTTTTCCAATCTATTAGTATATACAAACCTTTACTTCATTAACAGCTTAGTAAAACAAGTGGTATGAAACACTTGCGTTTACTTCGTCGATTAATTCTTGTACTTGTTCGATTGAACTCACGTGACAATTTTTGAGTGGAAATCTACAATTTGTTCGTAAGTATTTAAGTTAAGCTAGTGGTTATGGGACATGAAGCTAAAATCTTATATTTACTAGCTCAGTGTGATTCACACTTTTTATTGATCGATGATGATCATTTTGTGATTTAGACTAGCGATGTGAGACGTCTCTTTGTTTGTGTAGGGGTTAAACCCCGTTTGTGGAGTTTTAACTCAAAATTGGTGGGGTAGCGACCCATGGTCTTCAGGCCGTTTGTGGAGCTTCGGCTCAAAATTGATGGTTAGCAACCATGGAATAGCTTTCCGTTTGTGATGCACGTGTTGGTGAGTTTTCATGCTCCCGTTTGTGATAGGCCTCCCCATTTTTGTGCTTTCTGGATTTCTGGTTGTTGATTTCCGGAATTTGTGTTTCACCAATTTTGATGATATGCATTGATAAGCTCTATCAATATTTATGTTTTAGTGAATAATTTAAAGAATATGACATTCTTTTTGGTGTTTGAGAATATTTGAGATACTGTATGATTTTTGTTGTTACCTTATGTAAACTTGTCCCAGTATGGAATTTTTGTTATCATACGTTTTTGTCATATCTCTTATCCTATCTCATTTTATATGATATTTATAGCTAGACTGATCCGTTTATTAAATTCTTCTTAAATAATACTCGAGTCAGACTGAGGTATTTCGGGTGCTTCTGCTTGACTTCTTATCAGGGTTCATCATCTGATTTTTTGGCTAACTACTTTGGATTAGTAGTTTTTGTTATTATACATTCGAGATAGAGACTCCTTGATGTATACATAATCTTATGTCTAGCATTTGTACCTATTCTTTTGTGATATAGTGGATATTAGATGACCAATATTTTGATGTACACTTTTATGTGATATATTCATATCTGATTCTGCCTTTGTGATATGAATATCTGTGACTGATTTGTGTTATGCTTATTTCTATATTTGTTTCCAAAGTCCACATAGCCACTGTGTGGTGGCTTTGAGTTTGTATTTGATATGTCGGATTTCCTCTTGAAATAAAATGTAAGTTATATTATCTGACTTACTGGTACTCGCACAAAGCAATTACACAGATGGTCGCTCCTCAACAGCCTTATTCTTCGTGCTACTCGACGGCATTACCCCGTAGTGTCCTTGGCTAGTGTGAGTATAGAGGTGGGGCGTCACAGCTTGGTATCGGAGCCAAACTTCGAAACAATGTAGAATAATCTAGCAAGGATCATTGTCCTAAGTCTTTCTTAGGAATTGTGCCATAGGATTTAATTCGAGTCATCGTACTGTTTTATCCTATTTTCTTTTATGATGCCTGGTTTTATCAATCAAGTTTGTTTGATATTCATTCTGAGAATAACCTTTTTTTCCTCTTCTTTCTTTTCCTTTCTTAAAGAAGAGAAATGGTTAGACCAGGCCGTCCCAGCGCCGGTCAATCTAGTGCTACTCCTCAGGATGGAGTATTTATGTATGCTCAGCAACTTCTAGATCTTGTGAAAAATGCTCAAGCTATCGTACCCATTCCAAAGCCTACTTATCCTAAATCCGGGTTTGCACGCTTGTGCAGTGATTACACCAACTTGGGTGGAAGGCCTTTCAAGGGTTCCAAAAGCGTTATAGAAGTCCAAGCTTGGCTTAGAACATGCAATCACATCTTTTCCTGCATGAATCTTATTGATCTACATCGAGTCCAAGTGGCTTCTAGTATGCTCCAGGAGAGAGCATTAGATTGGTATGAGCTTCTGATTTCGGAAATTATTGAAGCGGATCTTACTTGGGAGCAATTCCAAGAAAGGTTCGAGTTAAAGTTTGTGCTGGAAGCTGAAAAAGTATCTTTAGCACGACGCTTTATTGACCTTGTTCAAGGTGAATCTTCTGTGATGGATTACGTCGCATCTTTCGAATCTCTATCTAAACATGGGGTCGAGTATATTAATACTCCATTGAAGAAAAATCATAGATTTTTCTATGGGTTGAATAAGAACCTCAAAAAGCCATTCCTTCTGAAACTAGAAGTTTCTTTCGATCAGCTTGTTGATATCGCTCTTCGACTCGAAGAGGCCGATAAAGAAAGTGATGTTGAAGTCAAACAAAACATCAATAAGAAGAGGCCTTTTAAGTTCAAGCTTAATCCCAACAAGAAAGGGAAGCAAGCAACTTCGGTAACAAAGACTCCTACCTCTAGTCGTGGAGAATGTTACAATTGTGGTTCTAAGGACCATTATGCAAACAAGTGTCCGAAGTCTCTTACTTGTCGCTATTGCAAAAGTTCGGGTCATACTATATCTTCATGTCCCAAACTTCAAAGCAAGAAGGAAGGCAAGCTAAATGTTGTGCAAGCCCCTACTAACACTTCTCTTGGTCAAGGTATTTCTCATTCTATCCTTGATGGCATTATTATATTTTGTGATCTTCCTATTCGAGTTCTTTTTTATACGGGTGCATCTCACTCTTTTATATCAAAAGAACTTGTTGATGCTTTGTCTTTGAATGTTATTGGCTTGACGACTTCATTGAGGATTGCTAATCTGGTTGGTGGATCCACAACACTCAGTTTACTTTGTAAAGATGTTGAGATTATTTTATGTGATTATTCTTTCCGAGCCGATTTGCATGTTATGCTCTATTTAGGTTTCAGAATGATTTTGGGAATGGATTGGCTTAACCGATATGAAGCCCATATCCTATGTCCTGAGCGGACTATATATCTTCGACATCCTCAACCTGTTAAGAAGATTTCTCTTGTTCTTAAAGATTCAGATTCTAATTCCGGAGCGTCCTTGTATTCCCTAAATCCTCATGATGATGATGATGATGAGGAAGATTTTATTTCTCTCATTCACATTGTTCATGAATTTCCCTACATATTTGAGCCCGTATTAGGATTACCACCTAAGCGAGCAATTGAGTTCAGAATTAATCTAATCCTTGGAGCTCTACCAATCACTCGTCCTCCTTATCGTATGTCTAATAAGGAAAAGGAGGAGATGCGTAAACAATTATCCGAATTGGAAGCAAAACAGTTTGTTCGTTCTAGTTCCTCTCCATGGGGAGCTTCAACTATTTTTTTGAAGAAATCCGATGGTACACTTAGGCTTTATGTTGACTACCGCAAGCTTAATGATCTCACCATCAAGAATAAATATCCCTTGCCTCGGATTGATGATCTATTCGATCAACTTAGTGGTGCTAGAGTCTTTTCACAGTTAGACTTAGCAACCGGTTTTCTTCAGCTTCGTATTGCGGAGGATGGCATTCCTTTGACATCGTCCCGTACTCGTTATGGATCTTATGAATGGCTTGTTATGCCATTTGGTTTGACGAATGCTCCAGCTTATTTCGTTGACCTTATGAATCGAGTTTTCAAAGACTTCCTCGATCGATTTGTTCTCATCTTTATAGATGATATTCTTATTTATTCTAAAACCGAGGAAGAGCATGAAAATTATCTTCGGATTGTGTTGGAAACTCTTAGGATCAACCAATTGAAAGCAAAATTTACTAAATGCCACTTTTGGCAATCTCCTGGGAAATTTTTGGGACATATTATTTCTGAATTCGGAATTTCCGTGGATCCTTCAAAGATTGAAGCGATTCAAAATTGGAAGAGACCAGAGAGTGTGATAGAAATTCGTAGCTTTCTCGGATTGGCGGGCTATTATCATCGATTCATAGAATACTTTTTTAAAATTTCCATACCTCTCACTAGTTTGACAAAGAAGGGAGTTAAATACATTTGGTCAGACAAATGTGAAGCTGCTTTTCAGAAACTAAAAGAACTCCTTTCCAATGCTCCTATTCTTGTGATTCTCGAAGGAAACCAAGATTTTATTGTTTATACCGATGCTAGTCTAGTTGGTTTGGGTGCCGTTCTCATGCAAAGGGTACGTGTTATTGCTTATGCTTCTAGGTTAATTAAAGACTGCCGAGACTAGATATGCCACTCATGATTTAGAGCTCGCGGCTATTGTTTTCGCCCTTAGAATTTGGCGTCATTATCTTTTGGGAGAGAAATTTGTTCTCTATACCGATCATAAATCTTTGAAGTATTTATTTTCCCAAAAGGAACTTAATTTGCGCTAACAACGTTGGCTCGAGTTCCTTGCATCTTATGATCTTGATATTCTTTATACTCCCGGAAAGGGAAATCGTGTTGCCGATGCCCTTAGCCGAAAGCAACAAGCGGTTGTTTCCATGATGATATTCGAATGTAATGATCTCGAGACTTTGTCCACTTGTGAGATTCGAGATTGTGAATCCAATTCATGTTCATCTCTTGTATTATGAAGCCTTGAGGCTCATCCTTCTCTTTTAGACCGCATTCTTGAAGCTCAAAAGCATGATCCCGAATTGCTTCTTCTTAGCCAAAGTTGTAGGGATAAAATTGATATTGAAGTTTTGAAAGACTTTGAAATTGATGCTCGTGGCGGTATTCGAAAATTCGGTAGACTTATTGTGCCAAATATTATTGATCTTCGTAAAGACATTTTAAAAGATTCTCATCGTTCTAAATTTACCATTCATCCCGGTAGTAGTAAAATGTAAGCGGACATGAAGCGACTTTATTATTGGGACGGAATGAAATCTGATATTGCTAACTTTATTAAGCGTTGCATGACTTGCCAACTCGTAAAGGCCGAGCATCAAAGGCGGGGTGGGTTATTGCAACCTTTGGACATTCCCGTTTGGAAGTGGGATCAAATTTCCATGGACTTTATTGATGGTCTTCCCCGTTCTCGTTCGGGTCATGATAGCCTATGGGTGATAGTAGATAGACTTAAAAAGTCCGCCCATTTTATTCCCATTCGGTCCAATCGAACCGTACCTATTTTGGCTAAACTCTATGTCAAGGAAATTGTTAAATTACATGGAGTTCCTACTTCTATTGTTAGTGATCGTGATCCATTATTTACTAGTGGATTTTGGAAAGGTCTTCAAAAAGCTTTGGGAACGAAGCTTAATTTTAGCACCGCTTATCATCCTCAGTCCGATGGACAAACTGAGTGTGTAAATCAAACTCTTAAAGATCTCCTTCGGGCATGTGTCCTTGACTTTGGTGGATGTTGGGAGGATCATATTTCTCTTGTTGAGTTTTCCTATAATAATAGCTTCCAATCTAGTGTTGGTATGGCACCTTTCAAGGCACTATACGGAAGGCCATGCCGATCTCCTTCGTGTTGGCTTGAAGCCGGTGAGAAGCTGGTTTTAGGTCCAGATTTTATTTGTGATGCCACAGAAAAGATTGACCTTATTCGGCATAGGATGAAATAAGCTCAAAGTAGACAAAAATCCTATGCCGATAATCGAAGAAGGAAATTAGAATTTTCTGTAGGAGATTTTCTGTTTATTCATGTTTCACCTATGAAGGGTGTTGTGCGTTTCAGTCGATCGGGAAAATAAGCACCTCGATATATTGGCCAATTCCCATCACCGAACGCATTGGTTCCGTGGCTTATCGCCTTTTATTACCGGCTCAGTTTTCTGCTATTCATGACGTATTCCACGCCTCTCAACTACAGAAATACCTTCGAGATTCCGATTTCATCCTTGAGCCCGGTGTTATTGAAGAAATTGAAGTTTCGCCTAATTTGACTTATGAGCAACATCCTATTCGTATCATTGCTACGGAGGTTAAATGCCTTCGAAATAAAGATGTTCCTCTTGTGAAAGTTCAATGATCCATAAATCCTAAGGATTGCTCTTTGGAATCAAGAGAATTAATCGAGCGAACAAATCTGGACTTACTCTCTCGTGCTCCTTAAGGAGACCTTCTCATTTCAAAATTTCTTCTTTTTGTGTTGTTATGCCTTTGTATGGTTGTTACTTTTTATTTCTTTTTCTTAAGTATTGCGAGGACGCAATTTTTTTAAGGAGAGGAGTCTGTAACAACCCGCATATTTTACGATTGTATATTTATATGTTTTATTTAAATATAGTATCGTTAGTCGGATTTAAGTCCGAAATGTCACTTTTTGCGAACAGTTGAATTAGGACTCGAGACCACTCCCATTGAGTCCAAAATGGCGTTTGCGACCTTTTTGAGTATAAACATCAATATGTTTGGAGTTGAGTAAAATTTTGATATTTTCATTTAGGGCTTTTGGTTTGGGTTTCAGCCCACCAACCTAACAAATAACCCTAGCTCCTCTACTCTTCATCCATTCACTCATTCTATTTCCTAACACTCAAGCTAAAGTAAAAATGGTGGAAGAGATTGGAAATTAGAATTCCAAAACCCTAGTTTGTTTAGGAAATACAAATTCAAGTCCAAAATCTAAGAGAAGCTTAGGTAAGCATCCTCTTCATCTTCTCCATCTCAATCCCTCTTCAATTTTCAGAAATTCCTATAACCTAACTTAGGAAAAACTTCACCTTTGGTAATAGATTGAAGATTCTAGAGGTGTTGTTGAAGAGAAATCAATCTTTGCTTGTTCTAGAGCTTCTCATTTGTTGTTTGGGTTTAAAAGGTGAGTTTTTAAACTCACATATATGTCTATATCTTTGATAGTTTTTTGGTAGTAATTCCTAACATCTACTCCTTGTCCATTTGCTTTTGAATTGAATTGGTTTGATGAATGTTCCAATTTTTGGCGTTTTGAAGTCAAATCTTTAAAAATCCTATCTTTGATGTTTGATCATGTTGTTGGGGTGTATCGAAGAGCCTATAAGGCTGGGTTGTCGCTTGGCAAAAATCCCTAGTCTCCATTGCTTGTCCGATCACTCCCGATTTGGATTTTTGCCCCTCTTGGGCTAGACTGAAAATACTGCAATTGACAGTTCAGTCGACTGAACCAGATGGTCAGTCGACTGAATCTAGGACCAGAAAATTCTCTGGCCTTGTATCAGTCGACTGACCATACAGTTCAGTCGACTGAACTGGGAACAGAAAATTTCCTGTCCCTGTATCAGTTGACTGAACTGCAGAGTCAGTCGACTGAACCTGAAAGCCGAGAGTTTTTAGGCATGTTTCAGTCCACTGACCCTACAGTACAGTCGACTGAATCTGTGAAATTTGCTTTTGGCCTATTTTATACAGTTTTGTGCGGTTTTCCGATTTTTAATCGATTTTTTTATGATCCGAATTGTTGTTATCATTTATCGACTTTGATGACTCCATTTTCGGGATTTTTTGGGAATATCCATGTTGATGGATTCGGTATCGATTTTTATGGTTTTAATTCACGTCGTCGAATGTCGATTTTGGTGATTGATTGTTTCTACAATCATTTCTGTGATTTGTCACTTTAAAATATAAAGGTTTTTTTATATACTAGTAGTAAATACTTAAACTTTTTCATCAAAACGATTTCAACACTATTTTTAATACAAAGCTCATTTTCAAAGCCGTTTTCCAATCTATTAGTATATACAAACCTTTATCTCATTCGTATGAGAAATCCAATTAAACGGCTTAGAAAAACAAGTGGTATGAATTGATTGCGTTTACTTCGTCGGTTAATTCTTGGACTTGTTCGATTGAACTCATGTGACAATTTTCGAGTGGAAATCTACAATCTGTTCGTAAATATTTAAGTTAAGCTAGTGGTTATGGGACATGAAGCTAAACTCTTATATTTACTTTCTCAGTGTGATTCACACTTTTTATTGATCGATGATGATCATTTTGTGATTTAAACTAGCGATGTGCGACGTCTCTTTATTTGTGTAGGGGTTAAACCCCGCTTGTGGAGTTTCAACTCAAAATTGGTGGGGTAGCGACCCATGGTCTTCGAGCCGTTTGTGGAGCTTCGGCTCAAAATTGATGGTTAGCAACCATGGAATAGCGTTCCGTTTGTGATGCACGTGTTGTTGGGTTTTCATGCTCCCGTTTGTGAAAGGCCTCCCCCTTTTTGTGATTTCTGGATTTCTGGTTGTTGATTTCCGGAATTTGTGTTTCACCAATTTTGATTATATGCATTGATAAGCTCTATCAATATTTTTGTTTTGGTGAATAATTTAAAGAATATGAATTTTTTTTGTGTTTGAGAATATTTGAGATATTGTATGATTTTTGTTGTTACCTTATGTAAACTTGTCCCAGTATGGCATTTTTGTTATCATACGTTTTTGTCATATCTCTTATCCTATCTCATTCTATATGATATTTATAGCTAGACTGCTCCATTTATTATTTTCTTCTTAAATAATACTCAGGTCAGACAGAGGTATTTCAGGTGCTTCCGCTTGACTTCTTATCAGGGTTCATCATCTGATTTTTTGGCTAACTACTTTTGATTAGTAGTTTTTGTTATTATACAGTCGAGATAGAGACTCCTTGATGTATACATATTCTTTTGTCTAACACTTGTACCTATTCTTTTGTGATGTAGTGGATCTTATATGACCACAATTTTGATGTACACTTGTATGTGATATATTCATATCTGATTCTGCGTTTGTGATATGAATATCTGTGACTGATTTGTGTTATGCTTATTTCTATATTTGTTTCCGAAGTCCACATAGCCACTGTGTGGTGGCTTTGAGTCTGTATTTGATATGTCGGATTTCCTCTTGAAATTAAATGTAAGTTATATTATCTGACATACCGGTACTCGCACAAAGCAATTACACAGATGGTCGCTCCTCAACAGCCTTATTCTTCATGCTAGTCGACGGCACTACCCTGTAGTGTCCTTGGCTACTGTGAGTTTAGAGGTGGGGCATCACAAAAACTTCCATAGACGAGCATGCGGCTAACGGATAGCTAATTAGGAGTTACGGTTTATTCTATTTATTTTCGCTATATATATTAAGTTAGTTATGACCATATTTCTTTGATCAACCAAGGGGACATCTTCATATGTTGCTCTTGGCGTATTATTGTAATGATTATAAATTGATTTAAAGCTTGGGAAATGTTACTAGATCATTTAATTATTTTGAAATGTAATCAGAGAAATGTTGGTTTTTTTAAATATATGATTTTGTTCATATTCAAGTGCTTCTGATATTATGGATACCATTAGCATTATCATATTTTGTCACCAGAAGTTAATACTATGGATGACTGCAGCATCTGTAACGCTTAGGTTTTGGCCTCTAGATACGGGATGTTACAAAATTCAAAAGAACAATCTAACAATAATACCAAACATATTAATATCAACAGTTAGCAATCAATAGCTAATATATCATTTATTAATTAATCTACATATTAATTAACTTCAAAAATAATTCTTTTACTTTACAAGAAAAAAACGGTGATTATTCTGCTCGCTAGATTTTCAAAATAATCCATTCAATTTAATTATAGCAAAACAGTGTTTTATTCTACCGAATAGATACCACAATGAACTATAACTAATTTAACAACATTAAACGTAATTAAATTAAATTACTATAATGTTGTCATTAATTTATACTTCATTAAAATTATCAACTATCATCTAAGCATTTAACAATAATCCATATCAACATAGATATTATATTGTCTGTTTAAAAGTGATATTGTAACTTACCAAAATTCTAGTTGAAGCTTTCGTGTTCCAACTTGATCTAAAATCGAATGGTGTTCAATTTTTGCTCAAAATTCAACTAGCTCCAAGTTCAATAAAACCAATTCCAATGCGTAGATATCACTGATACGAGTACAACGCAAAAGACCATATCTAAATCCGACCTCGTATGAGCATGATATTGAATTTATAAGAATTTGATTTAATTCAGTAATTAAATTTACTTTAAAACTTAATTAAAATATAATCAGATTTAGTCACAGTTAATCCTTCTACCCCAATCACTCATCTTTCCTATACATATGCACACCAAATACATACATGTCCTTCCTATGATATAGAGCTTCGGACCTTCGTTTGACGAACTGTCTTCGCCATTGTTCCTCTCTTCCTGATCTCTACGCGCCTACCCCAAAAACACTCAACTCGAGACTTGCCTGTGGAATGCGACCTGGATAGCAACCCCCTTGATCCAGTGAATATCGCACCATCCAAAACGACATCGAGTTCCACCAAATTTCGAGATAAGTTGTAAATTGACACGAAAAAAAATCAATGGAACCAACGACCAAGCCTATCACCTTCTCCATCCCTTCTAAACTTAAACCCTACCTAACTGCCTTTCACGTCAACCTCACCAAAACATGATCGGATACAACAAAACAAGTATGGATTTGTAAATCTCCTCAACACGAGTTCAAAGATCCTTGTTTTGCATTTTTTTGTTGAGTAAATCTTTTTATTTTCGATTTTTAATGGAGAAAGTTTATTTTCTTATGTTACATGACAACAGAAAATGAATCATAGAGAGAGGAGTGAAAAGTGAAGTGTGTTGAATACAATAAGTGTAGAACTTAGTTTATTTCATAATTCCCGGTATCTCACTACACAGAATTCCACCCACATATATATCGCGAACGATAAAATAAAAGTAGGATCATGCACAAAAAGATGCATGATCTCAAAACAATAATAAAATACATGGGTTAACTTCTACTGTTTGCCAAAATATATGTCAAACGAAAATTTAAATATTTTCCAAATTAAAAATTATGGAAAATTCAAGTAAATTAAAATAAAATTACATCACTAAAATCAAGACGTTTTATTAACAATTGATTTTCTTGTTATTTATTCGAACTATTTATTATTTTAAATAAATTTATAAAATGAACTCACTATTATTATTTACTAATTAAAAGGAGTTAGCTAAGACTATTAAATCCATTAATTAATATTTAATTCAAAATTCAAAAAATTAAATAATCATTATATTTGAATTTTAGTTATTAAACTTTAAAACAAATTATTTAAATATTTAAAATTAATTAAACATTCAAAGTCAAAATGATAATATTCTGGGATGTTACACATGGCCAGCAGCAGAAGGCCGATCAACCAACTCCACTAGGCCAGTCGACCGCTAGCGGTCGACCGCCCAAGGGGAACGGTCAGCTGGTTAAAGAATAATGGCTAGGGTTTATTATGGTCAATAACGGCTCATATTTTATTATTTTAAACTGACTTAAATCCTACAATACAGAAGCATCCTAACCACTATAAATAACAGGCTAGCCTTCTCGCTTTTATTCACAAGAAAAATTGCAATGTTAGACAAATTCTATCAGTTCTCTTCTCCAATTTTTCGTTATTGTTAGATTCAAGATTCAACTTTTAGGAAGGAGTCAATCAAATTTAAGGTAACACACACACACACACACACACTATTTCTATTCTTCCATAATCTTTGAATTTTGAATCTAATCAATATATAAATGAATTATTGTATATTCCAAAAAGAAGAAAATTGAAGGAGGAATTAGGCGAAAGCATGAAATCGTATCCAAAGAGAATTGCAAAAGCTATCTATGAGTGGAGATTCTAGTTTCTCGAGGAATTTTGTATATGAAAACCTTAAATCTAAAACCCTAAAATTCCTCCAATAAATACCAATATTGGATTAGTTGGAATCTCAATTGTTTTATGTTAATACAGTAGAATTTATTTTGTTGTTTGCAATTTGAATAATTTATGTTTTATTTAACTTCCACTTCTAATTTTCGTTGTTATGATGAAGGGTTAAAAAAGAAAATTGCTAGAAAATGATGTACAAATTATGGATCCTCCTATTTGTAGATTTCACAGTCTATTTTCGTAATTTAGGCAAATATGAATCCCTTTTCTACTACAAGTTTGTGTATGTAAAAGTTGAACAGAATATAAAGGGTTTAAATTGTAAAGTTTTATTTCTTTGAAATAAAGGCATTGATTCTATTATGTTAATGTAAAATAAGTTTGGAATTTTGATTTACTTATACGTACTTACATGTTTGTATGTGTGGAATATGGTATTTTGACATTTAACAATTAGTATAGGGAGTGAAAACCTTAGAATATGAATATTTGACGCACGCTTAGGAATATTTAGTTATAAATTAGTTAGCAAAAAATTAGGCTACATACAAACCGGTACGATAGGCATGTCCATTGGACGTGTAAAGACAACTAAAAGAAAATTTATTTATTATGAAATAATGGTCATGTGAATAGATAATTAATACTTTGACATAAATAAATATGCAAGCTAACTTCTTTTTACTATGAAATAGCATAAACAAATGTGCACAAAATTCATTACTATATTTTTTTATTATCAATTTTTGCATAAATATTATTATCAAATATTATGTGTAAATATTGAAGGCTAATTATATTCTCTTTCTATAAATAAGTTTTATACCGATTTTTAATCTCCTTAAAGAGCTTTTATGTGGCGACTATTTTTGAGTAGAGAATAGAGAAGAGTGATTCTTTTGGGCTTTGATGGAGTTGCATGGATTTTGGTCTATTTTATTGTTTGAGAAATGATTTGAATTTATTGGCATTAGGGAATGTTGAGAAGTTGTTAAACCATGGGAGGGAAAATGACAAAACTACCCACTTTTGTTTTTTTACATTTATTCATATCAAGAGTGTTTTAAGAACTAGTAAAATATGGTGAAATTGGTAGTAACATAAATTTGATGTCTTAGAGGTTTGAACCCAATACCTCTAAGAATTCGGTATAGAGCATTCATTTAATAAGGGTATTTTTGCAATTTCAAAATCTTCATTTCGAGGTATTCTCATTATATTTTTTATTTATTTAGATTTATAAAGTTCTTAATGGCTTAAAAATCCTTTTGATCGTTGGGCAAGAACAGTTCCCTCCTAGCTCACCAAGGCGGCCCCCTTTCATGAGAGTGAATTCTATTTTGGATTGGTCTTACAGGTTTGTCAACATGATACAAGTATATAGTCAAATATACCGTTATTTCTAATTATTTTAAATGTTTGATGGATGTGATATTTACATTTAAAATGTTTTTTAGCAATTAATTTTTCATGTCATATATATACCTGTGGAAAAGTAAACAAACATATGATTTGATTACACAAATAATTTTAGGGACAGTTTGGCACAGGTCCCTAATAAGTTTCAAAATACTCAAAAACCCCAGTAAAAAAAAGTTTGTAAATTAGGTCCCTAGAATTAAGTTACTGAATAATGGTATACACTTATGCAATTATTCAATGAATAATTGCAGACATTTATGCAATTATATCAAAAAATTGTAAATATTTCCGCAATTATTCACCAAAAAAATTGCGGAAATTTCCGCAATTATTAACCCAAAAAATTGCGAAAATTTAATAACTTAATTTTAGGGACCTAATTTATATACTTTTTTTTACTGGGGTTTTTGTGTATTTTGAAACTTATTATGGACCTGAGCCTAATATTCACATAATTTTAAGTGCGGATAGTACTATACACAATCCATTACAAGCTGATCTTTGCTACAATATCATTACCCTCTTCTGTGAATATGATCCAGACTTCATTTTTTGAGCTACTACCTCATACTCAAGCCATCATTGTAGGAAACGGCCTAATAGTTATTTTCTTCAATTTTCTAGTGCTTTCAGTAGGTCTTACTTTGAATTTTGAGGATGTTAGGCAATGTATAAGAAGCCCATGGAATGTATATGTTACTTCTGCTTATTGAGTTGTGAAATTAAAATAATTTGAGCTAAGCATCTTCTTTAATTCATATATTCTACTTTTTAATGTTATGTCGGAAGTGGTAAATTCTTGCTCGGTATGTAATCATGCCTTTTCTTGGATTTCGTGTAGCAGTAGTATGCCATCACCCCTATTTATGTTTATATACCATTTAAACATGATGAAAATTCATCAAGTTGTACTAAACTTTAGTGTTGTTGCTTCAATGCAACATGAAATAGTGGAGAAAAATAAATTAAGAGGGGTTAGACCTTCTTGGTGTTGCTGAAACTTTAGGAATTGATGGACCATGGTATTTCAATAACACTTTAATCTTCGACTCAAAGTGGAAGCAAGTTGGTTGCTTTCCCCTTGCTCCATTTATACAATAGATTGTTTGAAGCTTTGTATATTTTTTAAGGAAAAGGATGGGATAACTCCCAGCCTATAAATATCATAACTACCACAAACATTTACATATAGTCAATAGTAGCATACTTACATCATTTACCCACTAACAACATACACCCAGATTGACAACAACAAAAAGATACATCAAAACATATAACCAGTTCATACAACATCAAAACATACATAAACCCAAAATATGTACAACTAAGAGAAGCATCAAACAGCAGTCAACCAACAACAAGTGTATGCCAGCCATCCACTTCATTTCCTCTTCTTCTTTTGGCCACCCTCTTTCCAATCGTATCCATACTCACTCTAACCCTTATTTGCAATTCTAGTAGCATAAGCCTACATTCCTAACCATAAATTCAAGTACCACTTGCCCAAAAAGAAATATTAGCGATAATATTTCTAATTAAAATGTCAAAAGGTTTAGAATTTTGCTTGAAACATCTATTATTTCTTTTGATCCAAACAACCTAAGATAAACTCAAGTTAAGAAAATCAACTAAACTTCTATCAATTATACCAAAGATCAACTTCCTATCCTCCTCCCAATGCTAGAACTGATCAAGAAATCGAGGAACATGGAATACTGGCTTTGACGTTCTGATCGATGGCCTTAGGCTCAAATGCTGTAACTTGGTAAGAGATGGTTCATTCAAAAGCTGAAGTTGTGAGTGAAGAGGGATTACATATAGTTACTGATATGGGTAAATTTCATGATTACAAATCTACTTTTCTTTCATATAATCGTAGACTCCATATTTGTGATTTTTAATTAGATGCATGTCTATAGGCCGTAATCATTCAAATTCATCTTTTTTGACCACATTGCAAGAACTAGTAAAATTGTTTGGTTTAATGACCCATTCTTGCCTACAACATACTAAATTCTTTTGACCAATTAATGTTGTTTTTAAATTTTGAATTAATTTTTTTTTCAAGTTAGGATGTTATATCTACTCACCATTTTTTCCAGGGTACCCTTGAAGTCGTGATATAAATATTTCAAATATGCTAACATATTGTGTTGTTTTCTTCACAATCATCTTATAGGCAAGGCAACCACTAATCTCTAGAGGGATTTTTCCTATGTCTGAAGATCCTCATCATCATGTGAGTTTGCATGTTTGGTTATAATTATTACTGTTTCAATCAAGCAATATTTTATAGATAAATTTTTCTATTCAAAATATCAAGCAACAAGCAAATCCTAACATATAAACTAAAATAAAGAATGATGCAAGTGACAACCAATTAATAATTAATTAATTATTCAATGCATGCACTACTACTTACAGGTCATTTTGCAAAGGGGGAATGATAAATACATATAAGTTCATCTTAGTGCATTGTACGGACATATTTGCATGACATAACTCAGTAATTCCCGTGCTTTACCTAAAATTGCATTTAGCCTATACTGTGAGTGACTTTACTATAAAGAAAAAAACAGGTTAGAGTGTGCATATATAAGTTTATATCATGGCCAAGCTATTGTATTTCAACGAAGTTACCTTGTAGAGAAGAGATGTGCTTAAAAGTCATCACAGAATACAACATGAGAGAAGTTTTCATTATAGGTCAAGCTATACTTATACTATGGTATGTATTCCAGTCTACATAGACTTTAAATAGTGTTTTGCTTCACCTACAAAATGATTTGGTTAGTCTTTCTTCCATAATGATAGCAGTCAGAGAACCTTACACATTCTCCCGTTCTTTTGCCTATATCCAAAACCTCTTGTTGTTGGATTCAATTATAGCGATGACATTGTACTATCATCAGTTTTGAGCAATTCCATGTACAAACTTATGTACTCTTTCTATTAATTGTAATTATTTGGTTCCAACACATATATAAAACTTAGATATTAAATTTTGTATTATTTTTTTTTTATGAATTCATGTCAAATAATGGCATATGTACGTAAATATATAGTAAAAAAATTAACTGTCAATTTTCATGGCAACATTTCATCTGCCATAACGGACGACACTTCCACTTTTAATGTTGATATGTTTGGCTGGATCCACCTGATTCGGTCGATTATGTTGGCTTCACAATCTTGACAATTTTTTGATCAAGGTGCGCATCTTTTGTGCGATTTTACCTCGAATAACTCTGCTACTGTCAACGGCATTTTTCTCCCATTCTTCTAGCTTAACTAGATCTACTAGCTTCATCACATATATTGCTGATGAATTTTGGGAATCATCAATCATTTTTTCCTTTATTTACTCAATGCTCTCCTTCAACCACTTCGTCTACACCTTCTTTGAGTTCTCAGTTTGACCTCTAGAAAGACATCATAAAGGGACAAAATATTCCACTATCCATCCTTTTTCTATTTTATCCTCTCATTGAAGCTGCTCAACATTTGTGTTCAAGGATGTCAACATCGATTATTGTCCGCGCACCAAAATAATGAAGTAGTTGCATCTTCATATATGTTGTTGGCTATAGACTGTATTCTCATATCTTAAAGCTTATTTTACTCATGTTTGGAACCCGAAGGGTAATTTTTAGATCTTTTCAAAAGAAAAGGGGTTCTAGGCATCTTGTTTTCCATTTCCATTCAGATCATTAGAAAAATTTAACATTTCAGTCTCGTTTAGGAATTTCCAAAAATTCCATTTTAATTTCGGTTTGTGAATTCTGGTACTTTCTTTTATAAATACCAAACAAATATGCAATACCAATAGTCAATTACACTAAATTATTCAAGTTACATAGAAGATGCAAAAATAAAACATAAAAATTTAATACCAAAAACTATTTCTTTGAGCATCATTTAAATTTTGTCCATCGCTATCTTCATCTTGTGTCGGATTATAATATGCTGGAAAAGCATACTGTTGCATCTTATCCGAACTTAAAAACATCGTCATCATATTATCAAAGGGTGATGGTTCGTCTTGACTACTTGATGGTTCAGCAACATACTGTTAATTTTTCCGACAAAACGAATAATCTTTGGTATGGTCAAATGTAGAATATCTATAACTGGGGAGATTGTTAGAAGAATATCTGTCATTATAATTACGTTGATCCTCATGTTCAATGCTCAAATTTCTATCTCTTCGTCCACTATAGTCATCTACATCTCTTTTAGAATAATTTTGGATATGTCTTTGAGAATCACCAAAAGTGGAACCAACACCATAACCACTAAAATCAATACCATCACCAGCAGCATTATCTGAATCATCATTTGATGAACCATCATTTTCAGTATTTTTTGTAGATACATTACTATTGTCTGACCAAGGATTATCGCTTGCATTATCAAGTAGTGGATTCTTGGCTTCTCTAGTCTACTTTGCAAATGGATCCTCCTCATGGAAGATGTAATCTAGGTCAATAAGTTGATCAGTTGTTTGTTGTCATTTAACATGTGATACTCTCAATTGCATATTATAATGTACAAATACCGGTTTTTCTAAGTTCCCCATTTTTATTATGTTTCTTAACTTCGTGTGAATCATCGCAAATGTTGTCTAGTTTCTTTCACAATTTAAAGAAGAAATTGTTTGCCTAAGAATACGCATAGCTATGCATGTTAAATTTGGAGCAGCTTCCCTACCAATTATTGATCACCACATAGCTGGAAGACATGACTTAACTGCATGTTTCGCTTTTGCGGAACCAAATACATCAAGTTTTATTCTGTATTTTTCCACCTACAAAACATTAATTAATAAACCAAGTTAATCTTTGCGCTAAATATAATAACATGAATCATGAGTAGTAAAATAATTTGTTTATTACCATTTTTGAAATTTCAATTTGCATAGTAATATCAGGTACCATTTTTTCAAGAACATTTGTCCATCTATTTAAAACTTCAGCATCATTTATTGCATTGTCTCCATATTGTATACGAGGATTGAGAAAATAGCCTAAAACAATTTGATAGTTTAAAGATATATTGATGTGATATGTACTTTTATAATTGTGTAATGATCAAAATAATTACCTGCCGCATGAATAGGTCGATGCAATTGTCTTTCTTGTCTTTTATCAATTATATTCCACCACTTTTGACACTGTCTTGCATTCAACATTTTTCTTAATTGATTCCTTCCTCGATCCATTGCTTCATATAAATATATCATCTCTGCTTTATCATCATTGTCCACCATTTCTATAACTTTTAGAAGTAGACCAAATACGGGAGCAATAAAAGCAATATTGGCCCAAAATTTATCACCGTGAATCAAGTTATAGATAAAAATTGTTGTTTTTTATCTTTAGGACCAAGTTTAGGAATCTTTGCTGAAATGCCCCTCTCTTCTCTACCTTCATTTTGTAAGGATTTTTTTTTTAGAGATGATATATGTATATATCATTTATTAACAATTACATTTTTCCAGGGTCATTTATTTTTTTTTCCAATAAACAAACTTTATCCAGGATCAAAAATGTTACCAATATAGATATATCAATACAACCACAAAAATATGCACACACATATGAGGATGCATGTGCCCCTCTGGTTTAATCAGGTCATGGCAAACAAGAGGTTACAGTGATTGATTAAATTTAATCAATCCCCACATAGCTTAATTTCATTTTATTATTTAAGTAATGAAAATCTTATTCCTTTAGGTAATAGTATGGTTTTTATTCTTTGATAGCTTGCTGGATTCTCCATGAAAATATGATTCATAGAACCCAGATAATTATGTTATGATTATCTATAAAATCAATTGTATAGTGTCTGTGCTTTGAAAATGATATAAGCTTATATCATTTCCTATGTTTGCTTTCTTATAATATCTACCTTATATGCAAACTCATGTCTGGGATATTCTTAAGTGAATCATCATATTCCAGAAGCTTGATTCCTTGATACCAAGGTTCTAAACTAAATGAAATGCAGTCCGGAGTGAGTTTCCTCACACATGGATACTTAGCAAAATAAAATATGGATTAAACAGACTCTCTACTCAGACATATTTCAGAAGGTCTTAAAATTGCATTTTGCCCAAAGCTTTAGTAAAGAGGGATTCAGATTTTATGTTAAAATTACTAAGGTACTGGTGTGACAGTGTCTGAGCAAATCATATCTAAACATGTAAATAATTTACTAATATGGATCTAACATCACTATCTTATAAAATCCCTACTGGTGATCTAACTTACAAAATTATAGCTAAAACTTTTCAACATTCCAAATAATAAAACTCAGATATTTTCAATACCAGTTCCAAGTCAAATTCTCAAAATACTTAACCAAATATCCAATATCACTCTGTACTTAGTACAATGGAAATTTTTTTTCTTCTTAAAATATCATACATGCAAATTTCATCTTGTAAGCTCTTATCTATCTAATTCTAGCATACTATAATCTTCTTCTCAATGCTTTGCTTCTACTCCTATCTAGAGGCTACTGTCCCTGAAAAAGCATTTGAAGCTGCCTCATTTTAAATGAGACACCCCAGATGCCATTAGCACACTAGGGTCAGACACATGTCTGGTATGAGAAAATTCACAAAAGCAATTAATTAATTAGGTTAAAATCAAGTTAAGTACATATACATAAAGTTCTGCCCTTTGGAAACAGGTAATACTTGTGTGCATGCTCTGTGTCATTGTGCATGTGCATATTTTAATCTTTCTTTCCAAAGACTACATATATAAATATGGTACATACATTCAAGCATACAATTCAGTCATAGTCAAACAATCATTCACACCAAACAGGAAAATAACCAATATGAGTTAAATCATTTATTTCATCCTCATATTTTAATTCTGGGAAAAACTCTAGTTTCCTCATCATATCAAATATTTTTCCCTTGGTATATTTATCTATCCTGGTCTCATCTGCAATATTTATGAATCAATGGACACACTGTAATGAACTAATTCACTCCATTACACAAAGATCTCAGGACTTAAACAAGCCATGTGTCAACTTGCATTACTCAAGAACACAAGTCATTCCTGCAGTAATCTTGACCCCATTTTCCTAATCAAATTCTTAGGTACTTTCTCTTTTTAAATTTTTCAGAGCAAACCCAATCAGTGAGTTATTTTACAAAAAACAAGCATTCATCTCATAGCATTCCTTGTCATTCTCATAAACAAACAGAGACAACTAAGCAATTTTAGTATTGGTACTTATTAAAACATGTTCTTGCAATTTTAAAGAGGTATAGACAACTAGCATTGGTTTATGGCTCCACGGGAAGATTTTATTGCAAACATCTGTGCTTTAGTTAACTCAGATTGACCAAGCTTCCTAAATCACAAAATCTATTTGCTGGGTGGATATTTTATATTTTCTTTGAATCAGGAGTGTCAGCACATAGGCAAGCCTATTGCACTCCTAATTCCTTTTCATTTTAAGCCTCAGCACATATACATATGTATATTGCTGCCCATATGCTTATCAGTCCTTCTGGTTTGAGCCAAAACCAACACTACTTGCTTATATTCAACATTTTATTTTCTGGGTATTTATTTATATTTCCATCCAACATCATATCAGAAAGGGATCTGGGTTTTTAAATTACTTATTCATGCATACTGATCATATCGAGAATATTCACAGAATGAAACAATCAGAACAACCATCAAGCATTAAAGCATTCTTAATTTCTAAAAAAAAACAATCACATACTCTTTTGAGAAAAATTAATTTATAACAGGCTGCCTTCTTTAGGACTTAGTGCCTTAAGTTTTTGAGTGAGTTTTCTCACCTAGCTCTCTTCTTTGCTTCCTTAATTAATTGATGAACTTCTGCCTTTAGCCTCAAGCTCTTTTCCTTCCCTTGCCTTATGATTTCTATGGTGTTGTTTCTTTTTTTTTTCAAAGTTCTTTTCTGAGAAGGAGAGGAGGCTGCTGCATATACATATATACATACAGGGTCCTCCTTAGGGTTTTGGGTATTGGCTAAAGCCATTTTTGCCCACCAGAAAAATTATGTTACCTACATTTTATTTGAACCCAAAATTCTACCCTTCCCGGCTTAATTTAGGTGAAGAGAAAAGTGGTTATATTCTTTTTGCTTAATTTCAGAAATTTGCTTTTCAGAAAATACTTTTTCCTTTATCTACAATCATGCTAAAAATGTGACTTGATTTGTTATTTATCAAATACTCTTCCTAATTCTGCCTATACCAAGCATTTCCCTGTTTTGTCTTATTTTTCCTATTTTTAGCTTTCATGTAAATGGTATGTACTTCCTTTATTTATTTACAAGGGGACTACTCCTTTTTATATCCTCATTTTTTTTTCTTTCTGCCCATATACTAAAATATGTCTGTATATTTTATTTTACTAATTTGAACTCTAGTATTTTATTAACATATATATATACATAAGTCTTACTGAAATAATTAGTACACCCATATATATATTTATACATCATTCTGTATTGACACACACATGCACATGTACACTCAAAAATATTCAGTAGCATCCATATATGTATATTTACTTATGTATACAGCTTTTAAGGATTTAATCTATATATATATATTCCCATACATATCAATATGTATTTATTCTTAGAGTTCAGGGATTTTAGCTTTAGTTCATATGCATTTCCTGTGCACACATGTACACACATACTGATACACTATCAAGCTATATCAATTCCCTTTCAAAATTTATTTATATTTTTCAGAATAAATTCCTAAAATCTTGGGTCATTACATACACCCCTCCTTTTAGAAATTGTGTCCCACAATTTTTTTAAGCTTAAAATGAATTTTAAACTTAATTCAGAGAACAAGTACATTCTCAACTAGATAGATTTTTAGTTCTATAATAACTAAAAATATATGCATCTAAAATAAAGAAAACAATCAAAATCAGAATTACCATTAATCTGAAAATAGCTTAGGATAATGCATCCTAACTTTGTCTTCTAATTCCCATGTGCAATCACTAGGATCAAGACTCCACTGTACCTTTACAAGTTTCAGAGATTTATTCCTCAACTTCTTTACATCTTTTGCCAAAATTCCTACTGGATCCTTTTCATAAATCAAATTAGGATTTATCTGCACTTGGGTTGGGGTCTCAAGAATTTCTGCCTTGTCATGGACCCATCTTCTCAATTGTGATACATGAAAAACATCATGTATACCTTGCATGTTTTCTGGTAATTCCAACTTATATGCCAAGGGACCAATTCTTTCTAGAATTTTGTATGGTCCAATATATCTTGGGGTTAACTTGCCTTGTTTCCCAAACCTCAGCACGTTTTTCATAGGTGAGATTTTGATGAAAACAAAATTTCCCACTTCATATTCTACCTGCCTCCTTCTCATATCTGCAAATTTCTTTTGCCTATCTTGAGCTGCTGCCATTCTTCTTCTTATCAACTCAATTTTCTCCTTAGTTTCTTGTATGTACTCAGGTCCTAAAATAGACCTTTCTCCTGCTTCTACCCAACAAATAGGTGACAAACAGGGTTTACCATATTAGGCTTCAAATGGAGCCATTCCTATGGTGCTTTGATAGCTGTTGTTGTATGTAAATTCAACTAGATGAAGATAATCTTCCCAGTTGCCCCCAAAATCCAGTATACATGCTCTCAACATGTCCTCCAAAACTTTGTTTACTACCTCAGTATGCCCATCTGATTGAGGATGGTAAGCAGTACTTAGGCATAGTTCACTTCCCATTGCTTCTTGAAAGCTTCTCCAGAATTTTGAGGTGAAGATGGTATCCCTATCACTCACAATGGTTTTGGGAATGCCATGTAACTTTACCACTTCCTTTATAAAAATTTGAGCTAATTTTGGTGCTGTCCTTTCTGACTTGACTGGGATGAAGTGTGCTACCTTGGTTAGCCTATCAACTATCACCCATATGCTTGTATTGCCTCTCTTAGATCTAGGCAGTCCATCTATGAAGTCCATAGATATGTCTTCCCACTTCCACTGTGGTACACTAAGAGGCTGCATCAACCCCGATGGCCTTTGGGTTTCAGCCTTGACTTGTTGGCAAGTCATACATTTGGCAATGTATTTAGCTACATCAGATTTCATCCCCTTCCACCAGAAGTCTCTTTTCAAATTTTGGTACATTTTGGTGTTGCCTGGGTGTATGGAGTATTTACTTCTGTGATATTCATTCAATATCTCTTTCTTCAATTCTGTGCCCTCTGGTACACACATCCTATTTTGGTATCTCATATAACCATTTTTATCAATATGGTGATTCATCACTTCCTCCCCTTTTGAGAGGAGCATTTTCATCTCTAATAAGTTGGCATCCTGTTCTTGCATTTTTCCTACCTTCAGAATTAAATCTGGTTGAAGTGTCATTAAGCTTAACTTCCCTTTATCTTCTTGTGCACCATGCATCTGCTCATCAATGTGCACACAACCATTCTCCCCAATTTCTAACTCAGTTAGCAAAGATAAGTCTTTAAATTCTTCTATCATCATCATAGCCAATTTAGCATGCTGTCTACTTAGAGCATCTGCAACTTTGTTTGCTTTGCCTGGTGTATAGAGTATGTCAAAGTCATAGGCAGCTAAGAACTCCACCCATCTATGTTGCCTCATGTTCAAATCTTTTTGTGAAAACAAATATTTTAGAGACTTGTGGTCAGTGTAAAGTTCAAACTTAGTGCCTAACAAATAATGTCTCCAAAGTTTCAAAGCATAGATCACAGCTGCTAATTCAAGGTCATGCGTGGCATACCTTACTTCATGGGGTTTAAGTTGTCTGGATGCATATGCAATGACTTGGCCTTGTTGCATCAACACTGCACCCAAGCCAAATCCACTAGCATTAGTGTATACAACTAATTCTTCATTTCCATGAGGTACCTTTAAAATTGGAGCATTCACCAATGCCTCCTTCAACTGTTCAAAAGACTTTTCACATTTTTCTGACCAAACAAAAGCTTGGTTCTTCCTGGTTAGGTTAGTGAGTGATGTAGAAATTTTTGAAAAATCTTTTATAAATCTCCTATAATACCCTGCCATCCCCATAAATGACCTTACTTCACTCACAGTGCTTGGCCTCTTCCATGCTTGGATAGCCACTACTTTATTGGGGTTCACAGAAGTTCCTTGGGCAGATATAACATGACCAAGAAAATGCACTTCTTCTTTCCAAAATTCACATTTTGAGTATTTTGCCTTTAAGTCTTTTTCCCTTAGTCTAGACAAAACCATGTGCAGATGGCTTTCATGCTCTTCCATTGTTTTGGAATAAATTAAAATGTCATCTATAAAAATAAGCACAAACTTGTCTAAATAATCTCTAAAGGTTCTGTTCATTAAATCTACAAAGTATGATGGTGCATTGGTCAAGCCAAATGGCATAACCAAAAATTCATACAACCCATATCTAGTGTTAAAGGCAGTGTACTTGATGCATGATTCTTCCACCTTCATTTGATGAAAACCAGATGCTAAATCTAGCCTAGAGAATACTCTTGCTCCAGCCAATTGATCAAAAAGATCATCTATTCTTGGCAGTGGGTATTTATTTTTAATGGTTACCTTGTTTAATTCCTTATAATCTATGCAGAGTCTCAAAGTACCATCTTGTTTCTTAACAAACACCACTGGTGCCCCCCAGCAAGAAGTACTGGGTCTTATAAAACCCTTATTTTCTAATTCCTCTAATTGTTTCTTTAATTCTTTTAGTTCATTTGGCCCCATTCTTGTTGGCTTTTTAATCACTGGGCTTGCTCTTGGGACTAAATGAATTTGGAATTCCACTGGCCTATGGTTTGGAACACCATTAACCTCCTCAAAAACATCCAAGTATTTATTGACTATGGGAATTTCCTCAATAATATGTTTACTGGAATCTTTACCCAAATCAATCAAATGACACAATTTTCTTCCCTTGGACACTTCACACAAAATTGTGATCCTCTGGCTTCCATGGTTTTGCAATGATATGGTGGATGAGTCTAAGTTAATTATAGCTTTGAATTGCTTTAACCAGTCTACTCCCAAAATGACACCTATGTTTGGGTAATTTAAAACATATAAATTGGAAATAAAAGTATCTCCTCCTATGTTTAATCCCACTTCCACACAGATCATGTTTAAAACACTAGAACTTCCCAGTGGACATTGTATATGTAAAGGGGTTTCAACCAATATGCAACTTAATTTCAGCATTTTAACTAATTCATAGGAAATTAAAGAATGAGTTGCTCCTGTATCATATACTACTGCTATGGGTACATTACAAATAAATAGTGTACCTTCCACTTGACTGTGCTTCTCGGCATTGATCTCCACTGTTTTGCCTTTTTCTTCCAAGTTTGCTAATTTTCTTTGTTGCCTATTCTCAGGACAATTTCTTTTCATGTGCCCTTCTTTCCCACATAAATAACACTTGAAAGCTCCTCCTTTCAATTCTGGACATCTTGGTTTGATATGTCCTTCTTTTCCACACTGATGGCACACAATCTTCTTGGTTTCCTTAGCTTTGACATCTCCAGTGCCTTTGTTACTGGCCTCTTCTTTCTTCTTATCATAAGGATGATACCTCCCCTTACCTTTCTTGGTGTTATTGTTCTTAAAATTTCTGAACTTCTCCCTTTCCTTATCATGTTGTTCCAACCTCAAAGCTAAGTCTATCATATGGTCAAAAGTCCTGTCAACATAGGGTAACATGGCTCTGCTAAGTCCTGGGTTCAAACCTTTTATGTACCTATCATTTTTGAATGCCTCATCTGCCACAAGCATTGCTCCATATGTGGAAAGCCCTTCAAACTTTTGAGTGTACTCTGTGACAGTCATGGTTCCTTGTCCAAGTCTAATAAATTCTTCTAGCAAAGTAGTCTTAGCTGATGCTGGTACAAACCTTGCTTCCAACATCTCTTTGAATTGATTCCAAGTGATTTCATTCTCATTTCTTCCTGCAATGATTACTTCCCACCAGCTTAAAGCTACTCCTTTTAGCTGTCTTGAAGCCACTTGCCTCTTTCTTTGATCATCAAGTTGCATGTCATTGAAAATTCTTTCCAATGTTCTCAACCATGTTTGAATTTCCATAATACTTTCTGTCCCTTCAAAGCTTTGCCTCCTAAATGAGTATATGTCTTAAGTAATTTTGAGAGTTCTTCATAGGGATTTTCTTGCCTTTGTCCTGCCCCATCCCTAAATGCTCTCACCAAGTCTTGCAGATTGACCATTGGTGGTGCATGGGAAGATCCTGCTCCCTGATTTAGTGGTCTCCCTACCATAGTTTGCTAATAATAATTTACATAGCTGGTTAGTTTGATTGGTAATTTTATTATTTCAGTGGTTTTTATTC
Source organism: Allium fistulosum (assembly GCA_030737815.1). NCBI lineage: Eukaryota > Viridiplantae > Streptophyta > Magnoliopsida > Asparagales > Amaryllidaceae > Allium > Allium fistulosum. Next base: position 1,241,096,407 of record CM060904.1, on the reverse strand, counting down.
ACACTGAAAACATTGATATATATTTAGTTCCTTTAAATTTTATTTCTATCTACGAACTTGATCTTTACTTCTACTATGTTGAATAACATAGCTCTGATACCAAATGAAATGCCCCTCTCTTCTCTACCTTCATTTTGTAAGGATTTTTTTTAGAGATGATATATGTATATATCATTTATTAACAATTACATTTTTCCAGGGTCATTTATTTTTTTTGTCCAATAAACAAACTTTATCCAGGATCAAAAATGTTACCAATATAGATATATCAGTACAACCACAAAAATATGCACACACATATGAGGATGCATGTGCCCCTCTAGTTTAATTAGGTCATGGAAAACAAGAGGTTACAGTGATTGATTAAATTTAATCAATCCCCACATAGCTTAATTTCATTTTATTATTTAAGTAATGAAAATCTTATTCCTATAGGTAATAGTATGGTTTTTATTCTTTGATAGCTTGCTGGATTCTCCATGAAAATATGATTCATAGAACCCAGATAATTATGTTATGATTATCTGTAAAATCAATTGTATAGTGTCTGTGCTTTGAAAATGATATAAGCTTATATCATTTCCTATGTTTGCTTTCTTATAATATCTACCTTATATGCAAACTCATGTCTGGGATATTCTTAAGTGAATCATCATATTCCAGAAGCTTGATTCCTTGATACCAAGGTTCTAAACTAAATGAAATGCAGTCCGGGTTGAGTTTCCTCACACATGGATACTTAGCAAAATAAAATATGGATTAAACAGACTCTCTACTCAGACATATTTCAGAAGGTCTTAAAATTGCATTTTGCCCAAAGCTTTAGTAAAGAGGGATTCAGATTTTATGTTAAAATTACTAAGGTACAGGTGTGACAGTGTTTGAGCAAATCATATCTGAACATGTAAATAATTTACTAATATGGATCTAACATCACTATCTTATAAAATCCCTACTGGTGATCTAACTTACAAAATTATAGCTAAAACTTTTCAACATTCCAAATAATAAAACTCAGATATTTTCAATACCAGTTCCAAGTCAAATTCTTAAAATACTTAACCAAATATCCAACATCACTCTGTACTTAGTACAATGGAAATTTTTTTTCTTTTTAAAATATCATACATGCAAATTTCATCTTGTAAGCTCTTATCTATCTAATTCTAGCATGCTATAATCTTCTTCTCAATGCTTTGCTTCTACTCCTATCTAGAGGCTGCTGTCCCTGAAAAAGCATTTAAAGCTGCCTCATTTTAAATGAGACACCCCAGATGCCATTAGCACACTAGGGTCAGACACATGTCTGGTATGAGAAAATTCACAAAAGCAATTAATTAATTAGGTTAAAATCAAGTTAAGTACATATACATAAAGTTCTGCCCTTTGGAAACATGTAATACTTGTGTGCATGCTCTGTGTCATTGTGCATGTGCATATTTTAATCTTTCTTTCCAAAGACTACATATATAAATATGGTACATACATTCAAGCATACAATTCAGTCATAGAAAAACAATCATTCACACCAAACAGGAAAATAACCAATATGAGTTAAATCATTTATTTCATCCTCATATTTTAATTCTGGGAAAAACTCTAGTTTCCTCATCATATCAAATATTTTTCCCTTGGTATATTTATCTATCCTGGTCTCATCTGCAATATTTATGAATCAATGGACACACTGTAATGAACTAATTCACTCCATTACACAAAGATCTCAGGACTTAAACAAGCCATGTGTCAACTTGCATTACTCAAGAACACAAGTCATTCCTGTAGTAATCTTGACCCCATTTTCCTAATCAAATTCTTAGGTACTTTCTCTTTTTAAATTTTTCAGAGCAAACCCAATCAGTGAGTTATTTTACAAAAACAAGCATTCATCTCATAGCATTCCTTGTCATTCTCATAAACAAACAGAGACAACCAAGCAATTTTAGTATTGGTACTTATTAAAACATGTTCTTGCAATTTTAAAGAGGTATAGACAACTAGCATTGGTTTATGGCTCTACGGGAAGATTTTATTGCAAACATCTGTGCTTTAGTTAACTCAGATTGACCAAGCTTCCTAAATCACAAAATCTATTTGCTGGGTGGATATTTTATATTTTCTTTGAATCAGGAGTGTCAGCACATAGGCAAGCCTATTGCACTCCTAATTCCTTTTCATTTTAAGCCTCAGCACCTATACATATGTATATTGCAGCCCATATGCTTATCAGTCCTTCTGGTTTGAGCCAAAACCAACACTACTTGCTTATATTCAACATTTTATTTTCTGGGTATTTATTTATATTTCCATCCAACATCATATCAGAAAGGGATCTGGGTTTTTAAATTACTTATTCATGCATACTGATCATATCGAGAATATTCACAGAATAAAACAATCAGAACAACCATCAAGCATTAAAGCATTCTTAATTTCTAAAAAAAAACAATCACATACTCTTTTGAGAAAAATTAATTTATAACAGGCTGCCTTCTTTAGGACTTAGTGCCTTAAGTTTTTGAGTGAGTTTTCTCACCTAGCTCTCTTCTTTGCTTCCTTAATTAATTGATGAACTTCTGCCTTTAGCCTCAAGCTCTTTTCCTTCCCTTGCCTTATGATTTCTATGGTGTTGTTTCTTTTTTTTTCAAAGTTCTTTTCTGAGAAGGAGAGGAGGCTGCTGCATATACATATATACATACAGGGTCCTCCTTAGGGTTTTGGGTATTGGCTAAAGCCATTTTTGCCCACCAGAAAAATTATGTTACCTACATTTTATTTGAACCCAAAATTCTACCCTTCCCGGCTTAATTTAGGTGAAGAGAAAAGTGGTTATATTCTTTTTGGTTAATTTCAGAAATTTGCTTTTCAGAAAATACTTTTTCCTTTGTCTACAATCATGCTAAAAATGTGACTTGATTTGTTATTTATCAAATACTCTTCCTAATTCTGCCTATACCAAGCATTTCCCTGTTTTGTCTTATTTTTCCTATTTTTAGATTTCATGTAAATGGTATGTACTTCCTTTATTTATTTACAAGGGGACTACTCCTTTTTATATCCTCATTTTTTTTTCTTTCTGCCCATATACTAAAATATGTCTGTATATTTTATTTTACTAACTTGAACTCTAGTATTTTATTAACATATATATATATATACATAAGTCTTACTGAAATAATTAGTACACCCATATATATATTTATACATCATTCTGTATTGACACACACATGCACATGTACACTCAAAAATATTCAGTAGCATCCATATATGTATATTTACTTATGTATACAGCTTTTAAGGATTTAATCTATATATATATATATTCCCATACATATCAATATGTATTTATTCTTAGAGTTCAGGGATTTTAGCTTTAGTTCATGTGCATTTCCTGTGCACACATGTACACACATACTGATACACTATCAAGCTATATCAATTCCCTTTCAAAATTTATTTAAAAATTATTTTGAATTTATTTATATTTTTCAGAATAAATTCCTAAAATCTTGGGTCATTACATTTGCGCTCCACTCCCTCAAAGAAATCATTCTTCTTAGATTTTCCTTATGTTTGTATGTGGATTCTAATGCAATAAAGTGAGTAGCAAAACTAGTTACTACTGGCCGGATCGATTCTTTATTTTTGGTTTCTTTTCTTATTATGGTAAGTAACCAACAATGATTGTATATAAATCTTGCTATTGACTAACAATTTGAAATAATCATTTTTACATCGATTTCTTTTGAAATATCTTCAGGAATCAAATTGATACAATGTGCTCCACATAGTGTCTAGTATAGTTTTATTCTTTTTTTCATCAGTGGTTGGCCAGCAGCTTTGTAATTTGCTCTATTATCGGTTACTATTTGAAAAATTCTGTCTTCTCCAATAAAATGAACAGCATTATCCATTATACTCACTACAACAAAACAGTCTTTTTACAACGGGCAATGCCCATTGTAATATGGTTTTCGCAACGGGCATGTGCCCGTTGTAATAGGCCTCGTTGTAATAGATCCACCACATTTTACAACGGACAAAGCACGTTGTAAAAACCGTTGCAGTACACCTTTTTACAACGGCCATAACCCGTTGTAAGAAGCTCATATAACAACGCACATTGCCTGTTACAAAATAAATGTAAATTTAAAAAAAAATTACAACAGCATCCATGCAATAAATCCATACTAATACTAAATATTGTCGTAAAATAATTAAAATCACATACGAAAAGACTAAAATCTAGAGTCATAGAATTCTAACACTCCAAAAAGTTAGATAAGTTTACATGCCAAATACATAAAGCATTAACACATAACAGTCCGCTACAAATATCATGTTCTAAGTACAATCATACTATACCACAAACTTACAAATATCAAAAGCCCTCTAGCAGCATTGCGGATGCGGCTTAAAGCGTATTGGACCCTCCACAGCTCACACTTACATCGAAGCCCGTATTCTCCAACTAATTTAAGCTCAGCATCTAGACGTTCTTTTTCATATGGCCGTCATGGCTTCTTGAAGGTTTTGCCATCTAGATGCAAAAAAATGTATTTAATTATGCATCGAAAATAGTTACGCACTATAATGTGCATGGATATCACTAAATAGTTACAGAGTAGGGTTTACGAGCAGGAAAACAGCAGCAAAGATCATAGACAGCTTACACACTGATATAATATGAACTGACACCATCCAATACTTTTTTCTAGTATGCCAAGGTTTGACCTCAGGATTGGCATTTACAAAATTGATGTTTTAAAGCTGATGTCTGATACAAGTTTCCTAGTTTAAATTTAAGAAGAAGAGGAAAAAAACATTGTAGCCAATTTGTATGCATGTAGTTTCTTATTAACCAAAACAAATTTCGTTTCTAAGTGCATTTTGAGTTAATTTACTTAGAAACACCGTAGCTTTAAACGTTTTGATTAGTCACCTTTCAAAATGGAAAGTAGAAACATATTTGGTTTTGTTAGGTTTTGCCCTTTTAAATAATTTTCAACCTTTTTAATCTATTCTTCGTCGCTTTAGGGTTTTTAGCTTATTTTTTAAAACAATGAAAACAAGGGAAACTCTTTAATTTCATAGGACAAAAATGTTCTTACAACTGAATGCAATTAAAAAATGAATGTAGGGAATACAATAATGCGCAAATGTTAAAAAACAAAAACGCTAATATAACCATCCTCATAATATTCTTGATCTGAGAATAATAAACAAACTCGATAAAACCAAATAGTGGTGCATAGTTGGCCATATTCAGTCAAATAGTATGTAAACTAAATGGATTCCTTTTTTTTCCTTTTCCAAATTTGACCATATTCAGTCAAATGCTAAATATATAACATATGCATTATCCACATAGGAGTTCTTTGGGTATATACTACATATTTAGTTTTCTGGATATCATAGTCACATATGTTATGCTTCTAAAAATATGTATGTACCTATTTCTTTCTAGCCCAATAAGGAAAGCTGCTTCTGCCAATGCTGCTAAAATGCTTCTAGACCCAGCATCCACTCCATGCACGGCATATTCGCTAACAAAAGCCTGTAAATTTTTTTATATACAAGCAAAAAAGCACACAACAAGCAAGCTTATTATTATTTTATTTTATTTAAAAAAAAATAATGGAAGTTGTGTAATGTATAGTTATACCTTCGGTCCAGTATGAGCTGCATGATCAAACTGATGGACCATCGAAAACATATTGGATGCAGATGTATAAACATGTCATGTATGAACCATTTGCTCAGTACAATTAATATACGGTAATATGAAAACGGGTATATAAAAAGATTAAATTGAATGTAGATTATTTCAAACAACTTACATGAAAATCATAGAGATTAGAAGCATTATACAGGCTGCCCCATATTGGGCCTAGCCAACAATGTAATAAGCTACTGTATTTCCGTATATAAGCATGAACCAATGATCAGTTTTGTATGCAATAATCATTTGAGATAATAAAGCACTTTCTCTCTTCAATATCTACATAATTTTTAATGTGGCATCGGAGCCACAAAAAGTCTAACGACTGTCAATTAGTGTTGTTCTTTCCTCTCAGATCTCAGATTTGCAGTTGCAGTAATCAAGTTATCAACACAGAGGAAGTTTATTCTTTTACTCCTTTATCTCATATTTTTCCTTACTTTCATTTGTTTAATACACTGAACACATCATCGAGCCATACCAAGGAAAGCATCAGGTTTCTTTTTCTTTCATCATCTTTTTTTCTTGATTGCTCTCAGTATTCTTTTGATTTTTTCTATCAAACTGACATAATACTTCTCTTTAACCATCATAATAAGCCCTACCTAGAGAATACATTCTCTGGCTGCTTACTATTTTTTGAAATTCATCACTGAAATTATCAAGAAATCAGTCAATTCGTCATTATAATTTCTTGATAATTCTCTGAATTTCCTTCTCTTTATCAAATCATTGTATATATGTTCAACACCAAGATGTGTTTCTTGCAAACGACTCACAAAAATTATATCATCTCCTCATTTTTTCAAAATATTCAGTTGATAAATGATGGAGCAATGCAACAGTCGTGTACATGTTCAAACAAAGCTACAACATGAACCATTGGTCACAAATGCTCCAGACCAGACCAACAAGGGATTTCAAAAATAGCCGAAGTCATAGCATAAAGTTCAAACCGAAAATAAGGTCGCAGGGGATTTCAAACAAGAATCAAATGATATCAATAGAGAATTCAACACCGTGGTGGCCAAGCAAAAGTCAGAAATCACAAGCCGTGGGAATCAAGTCACAAATAAATGAAATTGACAAAGTTAGAAAAATCTCAAGAAATCAAACAAAATCGAATGGCCAGAGCATAGCAGTGACGAATTCAAACAAATTTATACGAACGAAAATATAGGAAATCGAATCCTATAAAAACCCTAACCTCATCGGCCGTGAAATGCATTCGAGTTCGAGCAAAACAAACGAACAATAAATCAAATCAACAAATCGAATCAAAGTCGAGCGTAATTGAAATCAAAGAAACATCACGTACCAATTTATATGAAGCATACACGCTCGACAAATTGAAGCTGCCACAAGCAACAATCAGCAAGCCAAATCAAAGAACATCGAAGTCTACAATCAAACAATATCAAGCGGTGCTTCAATTTAGCAAAATGCTAAATCTGGATTGAGGAACGAACGAACGAGGAACGGCTGCCATTTTCACAAAAAAAGGAATGGAGCAAATAAAAGAGAACCGAGCCGAAGATATAAAAGAAAAAGGGGGCCGGCCATTATATTAGTTTATAATTTTATTTGGGCTTAATTTTTACAATGGGCAATTTCTGAACGTTGTAAAATTGACATGTATTACAACGGGCTTGAAAGGACCGCTGTAATAGCCTTCTATTACAACAGGCTATCATCGCCTGTTGTAAAAAGGGCGTTGTATAGGGCATCTATTACAACGGGCCTGAATGGACCGTTGTAATAGCCTTCTATTACAACGGGCAACCAATGCCCGTTGTAAAAAGGGCGTTGTAATAGGGTATTTTTTTTGTAGTGACTACAAATATACTCAGCACTTTGAAATTTGTCAGTGGCATCTATAGATTTATGAAAGACAGTTCCTTGGGTAGAATACATAAGAAAATTTATGATTTTTCTTCTAATTTGTGTGCTCCAACCGTCACACATCAACGTATAACCATACTCATCCCAAAAGTTGGAGTAAGTGCTAATGTGTTGTTTGATTTCAGGGCACTCTAAATCTAAATATGTTTTTGATAATTCATGTGTTGTTGGTCCTTTAATTCCAGGATGAGATTCTGGAATGGCCTGTATCATAGTTTCATAGTAAGGACTATTAGCAGCACTGTTTGGGATATGATTAAAGTAAAAAAAATTGAGTCTTATGTGTTTTTTGCATCTTTAATGCCTTTTATTGCAGTTCTAATAGAAGGTTGAGTTCTACCTCCTCGCTTTTGCACATAAGGATCAATCCTTCCAGTTACTTGTGTTGCTAAATCGTCATCTATTCTGATTGATTAAGAACGCTTTAGTCCTCTAGATTAAATACCTGTTCCACTAGATCCAACACCTGATCGTTGTATCTCTTCATTCATATAACTTTCTTTACTTTCCTTAAAGACCCATCAAACCTCTCTACCGTCTTCACTTCCATCACTGTCGATTTCTAAATTTTGTTAATCAGGCATTCTTTGCAACCAAATTGGTCACAAACATCCAAGAATAGATTTATGTAGAGAAGTAAATGAAGAAAGTAAAATGAAACTAAGGAGCAGAATAAACTAATAGCAAATAAAAAATAATAATCAAGAACACAGAGATTTATAGTGGTTCAGCGTTGTATGTCTACGTCCACTTTGAAGTTTATCTCTATTTATCAACTAACAATCTGATTATAGCAGCAAGGAATATGATAACTTGACTACAATAAGGAATAGGTAACCATCAGAGTAAAAGTCCCACAAAGTGAACCATGGGGCATGTATTTATAGGGAGAGATGATGAGATATTTCACTAAGATTTCGGCAAAAGGCTCTCTAGTCCAAAGGGGCCCACCACAACGATCGACAAACCTAACTCGACAATCAGGAACGATAGTCCTAAGTTTCACCGATCCTTTTTCTTGTCTCCAATTTTAGTGCAATCGTTTTTGGGGGCTCCCACATGTCTGTTGATGCTGCTTCTGATATATGGAATCATTCTAACTTGTAATTTAGGAGATATGGATCGATCTTGGTTGAAATTGGATTATGCACTAGAAGATACAGATCGTTTTTAGGACTTGGCCAAAATGATCGGCTAAATCCTAAATGCAAATTTAGGACTCACAATCAATTTTGTAAGCCTCAATCTTCATTCTGTTGATGTATTGGAAGTTTCAAATGAATTGGGCTTGTGGATCTCGAGATATTGAGCATTCTCCAATGGCTTGAACTATTTTATGGATCGTTATTGATCGATCCATGCAAATCCTTGCTTCGTCCGTAACTCAAGCATATGAACTCCGATCGACTCCAAATTTGAAATATAACTTCAAGGGGCCAGACCAATTACTCCATGCTAACTGCACCTTGATTGGGTTTTGGTACAAATTTGCTCGACCATCGTCTATAATATTATACGTAATCGATTCTTAAGGTTGTTGACCATTCATTCCTAGCTAAGTCGATGATACCACGGCCTTGCCAAAATGCGGGATAACATGAGTTTTGTCATGCGATCATTTTTGTGAGCTCCATTCTTTAATATAGTGATGCTTTGAAAGTTTCAAATGCATCAACTTTGTAATTTTGAGATATTGATCGATCTTCGTCGATTTATGCCATTTATGGCCGCGATCAATCGATATAAATTCTTCCTTTGCCCATAGTTCCTATTATAATCGATTTTTGAGCTCGATAACTGTCTCTCTGGACTTCTTGCCTTGATGATCATAGAAGCCATTTAGCCAAATTTTATGATATACTACCTGGTTAAAAGTCGGCATAACATTTGCCTACCAAAACATTCCTTACAGTAGGAAGGCGTGTTTTGATTTGCCTTACGTCCAATGTTAGAAACCTATTGATGACCTGTGAACAAATCTATGATCTTACCCGATTGTAAGTAATGGTCGTTCGGGATCGTTAATCAAATTTGTAGTCGTCCTAGGCTAATGATGATCGCATGGGACCAAGTGTCTGTTCGAGGCGAAATGCGATTGTTCGAGATTGAATGCCTGTTTGAGGCGAAATGCGATCGTTCGAGATCGAGTGCCTGTTTGAGGCGTAATGTGATCGCTCGAGATCGAGTGTCGTTCAAGGCAAAATGTGATCGTTGAAGATCAAGCGCCATTCGAGGCGAAGTGTAATCATTCGAGATCGAGTGCCTATTTGAGGCGTAATGTGATCGTTCGAGATCGAGTGCCATTTGGGGTGAAATGCGATTGTTCAAGATCGAGTGCCACTCGAAGCAAAATGTGATCGTTCGAGATCGAGTGCTGCTCGAGGCGAAATATGATCGTTCGAGATCGTGTGCCATTCAAGGCGAAATTATTAATGTCAGATTTCACGTTCGAGTGAGTTTTATAATCAAAATATTCCACTAATAAAATTAAGTCCAAGTACTAAAAGGGAAACAAAAAAAAATTAAACACTACAATGCATGCTCTTTGGGTGTGATGGTTCACTGTCATCTCAGAGCATGCCTAGGGACCGTTCTCGATCCCGTACATTTGTAAGTGACATAGCCATTTTTTTGTGGAGTTTATTACTTATTCTTTTGCCATTCCGATTAATTGATGACCAGTTGACGCCTCGATCCAAGGCAGTTCCCGATCGATGCAGATGGTGGTTGCTCCTGTTCTACTGTCGCTGCTAAGTTATTACGTATTGTAACAGCCTATCCTTCCGGACTTGTTTCTCAATCTCATCCTTTAAGTGCTTGCAGTCATTTGTACTATGCCCATCCAGCTCATGGAACAGAGTATTTTTTAATTTCTTTTCATTGTTTGTAGGCACTCTCCTCATTGGCCTTCAATAGGGCATCTACCCCCTACTATCATGATATATATGTCCAAATTTCTCAGTCAATTCCGTGTAAGAGGTAAATCTCGGTTCCCTTCGTGGTCGCTTCGATCCATCAGATCCATCCTCTGCTTTTCGTTTTCCTTTATCCTTGTTTAAACCTTCCCCGGGTGGACCTCGACCATTAACCGCATAAACTTCCACTTCCTCTCTTCCCTCTCTATCAGCTTCTGCATCTTCCTATTGCAAAAACCTTTCTACTTCACGGTAAATTTCCTCGAGATCCACTGGTGGATCTTGTTCAAACGATATCTTGAAATCCGAGTTATCCGCAATCCCTGAAGCTGCCATCAAAACCATCGACAAATCTGGTCGATCCACCGAAGATACTATCACATTGAACCTCGTTAAGAAATCCTTGAGTGGTTCTCCTTTCCACTGCTTCATCAATTTTAAAGTCATCACACTCTTGAGTCTCGTGATGTAAACCCGAAATTGCCTCATAAACCTTTCGATCAATTCCATCCATGTGCTAATAGAGCCGCTTTCCAACTGTCTGAACCATAGTGCAGCTATATCTATTAAGTACAATGGGAAGCACCATGCCATGACTTCCTCCAACACCCCCAGTACTTCCTTGTGTCTCATGTATCTCGTTAAATGAACAGCGGGATCCGTTTTTCCATTATATGTCTCAAGCGTTCGTAATTTAAACTCCGGTGGATTCCTAGCTTGCCTGATATTAGGAGCGAAGGGACTCCTATTTACATTTTCCAGATCCCTATTTACCAATCCTCCTCTCATAGCCCGTCCGATCATTTTTGCCAACCTGTTGGTTTCATCCAGTGGTAGTCTTTGATCATTATCTCCAAACTACCCCCCGAGTCCATAGGGGAATCGTGAAATCAGGTCTTCTAGACTAGCATACGCATTCTGATCAACTCCAAACTACACAGCACCGCTCGGTATCTACCTGGGATCGATCCAATGTGACCAAGGGGCATGCCCCCAAATATGGATCGATTGGCACCGATCGTTCTTAATTGGTCAGGGGCCGCGGCCGACCTTTCCACTCCATCCAGCATCCTGTTAGCTTCGTTTCCTTGGTCCTCATTCTGGTTTTCCTCTACTCTGTCTACTCCAGCTCTGTGATCCATATTTACAGCATTTCCTACTATTCCAGTTCCTTAGTTTTGCGCTCCAGCTTGTCCAATCTGTCGGAGTAGATTCCGCATCATCTCATCCTGTCTTTTAAGCATCCTCTCCTGCATAACGTCCATCATTATTTCCACTTCATCTCTGGTGATGTAGATAGATGTCTGATTTTCTCCAGCTCCAGAAGAAGACTCTTGACTCCCCTTATGATGGCTCTTGTCCACTAACAAACTCCTTGTTGATTGCCTAGCCATTTCTTCCTAGATCCATGTATCCAAGATCCTATCTTCAAAATCCGCGGGTGCAAGTCCCTCTCAGTGAAAGCACCAAAATGTTTGAAACCAAATTAGTCAGAATAGATTTATGTAGGGAAGTAAACGAAGAAAGTAAAACTGAAAATTAGGAGTAGAATAAACTAATAGCAAATAAAAAATAATAATCAAGAACAAAGAGATTTATAGTGGTTCGGCTTTGTATGCGTACAACCACTTTGAAGTTTATCTTTATTAATCAACTAATAATCTGATTACAATAGCAAGGATTAGGATAAACTTGATTACAATAAGGAATAGGTAACCAGCAGCGTAAAAGTCCGCCAAAGTGAACCGTGGGTCCTATATTTATAGGGAGAGATGATGAGATATTTCGCTAAGATTTCGGCAGAAGGCTCTCTAGGTCCATATGGCCCACTATAACGATCAGTGTACCTAACTCGACCATCAGGAACGATCGGCCTAAGTTTCATCGATCCTTTTTCTTGTCTCCAATTTTAGTACGATCATTTTTAGGGGGTCCCACATGTCTCTTGATACTGCTTTTGACATATGGAATCATTATGACTTGTAACTTAGGAAATATGGATCAACCTTGGTTGAAATTGGATTATGCAATGGAAGGTACCGATCATTTTTAGGACTTGGCCAAAATGATCGGCCAATAACGATCGGCTAAATCCTAAGTGAAACTTTAGGACTCACGATCATTTTTGTAAGCCTCAATCTTCATTTTGTTGATATCTTGGAAGTTTCAAATGAATTGGCCTAGTGGGTCTCAAGATATTGAGCGTTCTTCGATGACTTGAACTGTTTTATGGATCGTTCTTGATCGAACCAAGCAAATTCTTGCTTCGTTCGTAACTCAAGCATATGAACTCCGACCGACTCCAAATTTGAAATATAACTTCACGGGGCCTTTCCAATTAATCCATGCTGACTGCACCTTGATTGGGTTCCGGTCCACATCTGCCCCACCATCGTCTATAATAATGTACATAATCGATTCCAAGGTTGTTGACCATTCGTTCCTAGCCAAGTCGATGATACCATGGCCTTGCTTAAAGGTGGGTTAACAGTTTTGTCATGCGATCGTTTTTGTAGGCTCCACTCTTCAATATAGTGATGCTTTGAAAGTTTCAAGTGCATTAACTTTGTAGGTTTTGAGATATTAATCGATCTTCGTCGATTTACACCGTTTTATGGAATGTTCCCAATCAATCCATATAAATTCTTCCTTTGCCCGTAGTTCCTAATATAATCGATTTCCAAGCCTGATAACCGTCTCTTCGGGCTTCCTACCTTGATGATCACAAAAGCCATTTAGCCAACTTTTATGATATACTGCTTGGTCAAAAGGCGGTATAACTGGCATGCACATTAACTCTTCTTGTATGCGTTGTTTTTCGAGCTTTCCTTGATTTCGCTTGCTTCTCTTTTTATTCAGATGCCTCGTATAATTTTTCTGACTTCTTAGGGAATAGTCAGACATACTGCTACATCGCCTGTCTGTCCTACTAAATGTTCTTTCATACATGTTATACCACCACTAGAAATTATTTTTTGACAATAATTCTTGTTTTTCCTTTTTTCACCAATAACCGCTGTACAATAATTCCAAACGATATTACGATTTTCCATAATCAAGTACCTAAATTGGAAACAAAATAATTTCAATATTTAATTATTCAATATAATATATATATTGATTTGCAAATTAAACAATCCTAACTTTATTTCCATAATCATCATAATTTTTTCATGACAATCTTTATTTTCCAAATTATACCTGGCGTAAAACAACAATCATTTTAAACTTGACTAAATAATAGTATTATTTAGTTATTCCCATTTTAAACCCAGCCCATCGTCACGTTAACCCTAGCATCATTCTCAAATTAGTGCCGCACGTAGAAACACTTTTGCCCTCTTCAATTCGAAAGCAAAAGGAAGCCGTAAAAATAAAAAAACTTCGTCATTGCTTGTTGATAAATTCGAGATCGATGCTTCGATGATGAACCTTCTTCCCTCGGCCTTCTGTTCGAGATTATTCTCAATTAGAGCCTCGCTGATGATGAAGCAGAACCAAAAAACGAATTAAGACATTGATTTTATTATATATTTTGTATGAATTAGTGTGCTTTTATAGAGAAAATATTGATTCCCAATAGCATGATTAGACTATTTTGATTTTTTTTTTATTGGCAGACAAGACGTGATTGAGGGTTTTAAAGTTTGATAGTTTTCTTTGTTTATTTGCATCACATGTTTGTAGAAGTTCAATTATTTTAGAGAAGAATTGAATACCACAGATGATTATGTTGCTATTCGATTTTTTTAACTGGAGAACAGGATTGGGTTTTTCATCAAGTTCCGGTCCGGTATACGCTAGAACCGGGTTGAGATGGCCGGATCTTCGGCATGCCGGTCGGACTTTAGAATCTTGGTTCTAGGTTATATTTATGATACAATAAGGATGAAAGTGATCGTGTTCATCAAGGAGTCTTATATTTTTATGTTTGAAAACTTATGATGATGAATAAAGGACAAGGGTTGAAAATCAATAAACAATTTCTTTAATCGATCCCCATATGGTTAAGATTTCCTAGATTTCATTTTGAATTTTGGGATGAGGTAGGTATTAGTACGTAGAATTGCTTCAGTTTTGGATGTCCCTTTTCTTTGGATATGTATGCTAAAGGTATGAACAAAAATTCATATGTTGCCATCCTCATTGAAATCATTAATTAGTATAATTTTCCTAAATAAGTAGCGATTATTCATGAGAATGACGAAATGATCTTTCAAGGTGTTGAATATGAATGGGTTCCTAAAGGATGTTTGAATTTTCAAAGCTTTGGGTATTCTTAATAATTTTTCTCGTTTAAGAAAGTGTGGATTCTAAAATGAAACAAAATAATTTGGGTAATCACGTGACACAAAGGATGGAGATTGGCAGTAATGAATGTGAAAACAACCAAATCAAGAATCCACGAAATTCAAAGGGTGGATCCATAGACCCGCGGGTTTGAAATATTAATTATTCATTTTAAATAATTATTAAAATAAAATTTATAACGAAAGACAAATATGTTAGAATTGCCTTTTTGGGGATTCTATTGGTTCCATTGGGTTTAAAAATATCAGAAACATACATAATGATTTATAACATAATACTTTTTTGTACGGGTGCAAAATTTGGTTTTCGGGCCTTAGTGGCCACTTTGGTCCAACACATCTCCTTTTTGTTTATAAGTAGAATGCTATAGAGAAACCCTAGATGTCACCATTCTGTATTCTTCTTCACAACTATCTCCCTCTTTTTCCTTAAATCTAATCTCTTTCCTCTATGAAGATTAGGTCCCTTAATCATAAAATAAGTGTTAAATAAAGTATTGTGCCAAACCCCTAATATTATATGTCATCGTGAAGCTCTCGATCAATGGAGTTGGTTAGTGGTGTTTGTAAGTAGGGCGGGTTTTTATATTGGCCGGAAGTTTGCAGTCTATTCTCGTCCATCGAATCTATATTTTTGATTCAACGGTTAAATGACAACCAATCGACAATCAGAACGTACCATTGGAAGAGGGATGACAAATGGAGTGCATTCATGGTGGCTGATCATTTTAGATTGACCCGAGTTTGTTAGAAAAATTAAAAAAGGCCAAAAATGTCGTATGCAGTGCGGTGTCATCAGCAGTGAGGCACTGGTAGCAGTGTCGGTTGTAATGGCGGTGTTGCAAGGGTTGCAGTTCTGGTCTTCGATCGTCCAAGAGATGCTTGTAGTGGCTACGGCAGTTGGTCAAAGGTGGCAACTTATGGGTTCAACGTGCATGGTTTGAGATTTGGGGAGGATGTAAGTTTACGATTAAGCCCCTCTTAAATTAATTATTACAAATTAAACCCTATAACATTAAACCTTTGTATCTTCTACACACGAACTTGAATTCATGTGTTGTTTCTTCCATTGGACTCGTGGTGGAATTCTAGATGATTTGGCATCAGGTTAGCTTAGTTTTAAGGCTGTTTGCAAAAGCATGTTGGGATGTTTTATTTTATTTAATTAATCCATTTTTAATTATAAAATACATATCTATTAATGAAAATTCATATTTACTGATATATATATTTTGTTTTATGAATGTCTATTTGATTACTATAATATTTTGGACGTATTATGCCTTGATTGGATTATTATTAATGATTGTAGTATTTTTGGATGTTTAATTAAAAGTAAATATTTGATTTGAATTACAAAATAATTAATTGAAATAAATTATATAATAATGAGGAAAATAGATAAGCGATATCTATGTCTTTCTTACAAATTTTGGATGATACCTATAAATAACAATGTTTTAACAAGTTTTACTGAAATTAAAGTATAGAATTAAATGTGGTTATTATTTATAAATTCGTAAGGAAACACTTAAATAATAACTAAATTTTAAATTTAAATTGGGATTTAGGAAGTTTATTATTATTTATAAAATAAAATTGGGTTTTAAATAACAACAACATGATTTTTGGTGAAAATAGTATTATTCTATGGAAATGATAAAACGATTAATTTGTACTTATGGTGGGAAATATTATTATTATTGTTCGATAAATTGAATAAAAAGGTACTTTATGGATAATAATAATAGTAAAGAAACGTTTCCAAATCAGATTAAATAATTACCATTTTGAGATGAGAAGGAATAAAAGGAGTTTGGTGATTTAGAATAAAGTAACGCTATTTTTAAAGATAAATGGTAACTTGGTTTTGGAAATTATTAAAGGGATTTTAATATGTATATAATTACTTTGATGTTAAATGATGAATTATTATTATTTTGAAAAGTAATTTGATGTAAATTAATATTTTTGGACAACATTTATGAGATTTAAATTAATGAGATTATATAAAGTATTTTTAAAGGTATATTTTCTTTTTTGGAAAGATTATTATTATATCGACATGTATAAATTAAGATGATCTTATAATAAATAATAATAAAGTGATTTTATACTTGGAAAAAAAACATTTACCGTAATATAATGTTTTGGATGAAGGTAATATGTGATTGATTGGTAATTTGAATTACCATATATGTTTGCTTATGATGATGAAATCACATTAGGCTAGGTATGCGATGCTTTACCATTATTACGATAAAGCGAAGGGTTGTTGATTACGTATATTTAATGATTGATATGTTACTGATGTTGATTGGATTAGTACACATTTGATGATTAATGTTGTAGTATAATGTCAATTAGATCAGTACATATTTGATGATTAATATTGTGTTCAGTAGTGTATTGGGATAGTTCACATGTGATGATTTATACTTACGTTTGTGATGCGTTACAATAATGGATGATTAGTATGTATGTAAGTATATTTGTGTTGTTGTTATTTTCTTATTTAGTGATTTGGATTGATGTAACAACCTGCACCTTAATGGGCCCAAATTTCAACAAAATCTAAATCCATGTCTATTAGGATACGGACTATTGGCTTTGGTAGCCTGTAATAAACATAATTATATCAGAGATTGATCAAATAAAAATAACAGTGGAAAGAAAGGATAACAAGGTCAAATACCAATTGAGGCTACAACTTTAGAATCAACCACATTGTTAACGCTAAAAAGTATAACGCTAACACCCTGGTGTCTGGAGTAATCTAGTGAAAGCACTACCCGTCTACACGAGAATTAAAAGTAAACAGAAAAAGGGAAAAACAGTAAAAGAGACAGCAATTTTTATAGTGGTTTGGCCTAAAGTTAAGCCTACATCCACTTCACATCCTTCATTATGTTCTTTGAGCTCACTTTTACAAGATTACAACACTTTTACAACACGATTTCTCGGTTACAACACCTTTACAACACATTTCAACGATTACAACACAATCGAAGCAAGAGATTAGAACTTTGATGATGGATTGCTCTTTGGATCCATGTTGAGTGAAGTAGAATTGTTGATGAGGAATCTTCGATGATTAAAGTGTTGGAGGAGTCCGAAAAATAGCAGAGTATCGACCTTTTGAAATCCGGAAAAAATCCCCTTTTGAATGCGGAGTAGGCAAAGTATTTATAGGAGAGGCTGGTCCTAGGTCGACCAGGTTATAGGTCGTGGGTGACCTAAGGAGTAGGTCATAAGTCGTTAGCGACCTAACAGAGTCAACCTAGATAGGGTATTAGCTTCGAGCGACCTAATGTGTGTAGTGGAGGAGCGGCGACCTAAGGGGTAGCGGCATAGGGATTAACGACCTAAGGAGCAATGACATAAGGTTTGGTAGGTCGTTGGCGACCTAAGGGATAGGTAGAAGTGGCGACCTAAGGGAATGACGACCTAAGGAAGTGGGGACCTAAGTATGTTCAGGCATCGCTAGGTCGCTGGGACTTTAGATCGCTAAGGCCTTTTAGGTCGCTAAGGCTGTTAGGTCGTGAGATCACTAGGTCGTTGAAGCTCCTAAGTCGCTGAGGATTTTAGGTCGCGGAGAGTTTTTAGGTCGCGGAGAGTTTTTAGGTCATGGAGAGTTTTTAGGTCGCAGAGAGTTTTTAGGTCGCGGAGAGTTTTTAGGTCGCTAAGGCTGTTAAGCTGTTAGGTCGTGAGGCCTTTTAGGCCGATGGGTTACTCCATATTTTAGGTCGCTTGGTCATCTTTTCACTCTAGGTCGTAGGTCGCAAAGTAGTAGGTCGAACCCCGTAGCGGGCTACCTAGGGGGGTTGCCACCCCCCCTGGACCCCCCCCCCCTCCGTAGGGATCTTATTTGAAAAAACAATCACCAGGACTTGCTCTGTTGAGATGTTGAATTGACCATTCTTCGAAACGAATTGTCTTTGGCTTCTCGGTCGATTTTATGGTATCACGACCTTGCTAAAAGGCGGGATAACACACATCCCACGGACATTCATAAGCCTCACCTATATCGAGCATGAAAAAGAATAACTCTCCATCAACCATTCCGTCAGTGCGAGTGACATGTTCCTCTAAATCTATCCTATGGGTTGTAATGAGGAGAGGGTCAAAACAACATGCTGATGACTGAAAAGTGACATACGTTACAAATAACATAAACTTATACCGATTTGGCTTCTATTTAATGTTATGTCTGTTATTTAGTTCATTAATACATGTTCGTGTATGGTATGCTTATCCTTACCTAAGGCAAAACTATACACACACACACACATATGCGTATATATGTATCTATACAATTCTAATCAATTCAGTATCTAAAGATTCTTCAACCACTTAATACTTCTTAATAGGAAAAGAGGCAGACCCAATGGCTATTTAATACCCCAATCCCGATGTCGGTCAGCTTCTGATACCAAATGTAATGGTCACCCTAGATCAATCGGTCCTGGAGATCGCTTAACTTCCGCACACGGTTTACTAACACATAACTTAACTGTTGTGCATCTACCATGCTTTCAGCTATATCGTTAGTTTCTTCTATAAGCCCGAAGGCTATTCTAGTCTGGAATTTTAATGCACTATCTTCCACAATGTGAGAGGGAGTATCCCAAATCATTTACTACCTCTTCTACTAAGCATTAGGCAGACTCTGATCATTTAAGACCTATAAAAAAGGAAGATCCATGTTATTTAAGACCTAACCTCAAGGCGAGTATTTAAATGGTCCTCCTACACTGACATCGTAAGAAATCGTACTAAGTCACTTAATACTTCATTTAAGAAAGAGGGGGATCCTACCATAGTCGCTTAATACCTCAAACCCGAAGCGGACTTATCCTAACCTATAGTATCCATAACGCAACTTATGACCCATAAATCAACCGTGACATCTCAGATTAATCTGACTATTCATAGGAACTGTAGCCAGATTGACTAAGCAAATTTACACTACATAATTAGGACACTCACGTCCACTGGAGTTATTTATTATATGCAATATCCCATATTAGTCTGCAAAGCCACACCGCTAGTAGGCAGATTCAACTGGGCAGACTTTCATGTTGCTTTGGACTAACCTTGCATCCCTATAACTTAGTCATAACTTATATATATACAACCAAAATACATATATCATAGTACATGTTTAATAGTTGAGGCCACATAAGGTAACCTCTTATTATGTCTCTAATTAGGAGTTAATGTAACGACCCGGAATTCACCGTTTTGATTTGCGAATATTTAGTTAATTTTAACTATTCAAATAATAGGTTTTATAATGAAAATAAAAATCTTTTAGATAATAACTATTGATGGTGAAATATTTTTCAAATTTGTTTACAAAAATATCTAATTCGAAGAAAAATCGGAAATGTGACCGGAATTCGTTTTCCAAATTTTCGACTTTTCTTCAGCTAAAAGTTATAGGAAATATTATGAACCCTTGTTTATATATATAAAAATTTGTAAATAAGTTAGTATTCACATTCGTTTGCAAATAAGTAAAAATATATACATGTATATACTAAAAGATGTCTTAAAAGATATGATTTGACATATTGGTAACTTAGTACCTTAAGAGTACTTAAACATGATTAAACATGTTTGCTTTGACATGATAGGAAGGGTTGCTATGGGGGATGAAATGGCATGTGTGGTGGAAGGTGTTAAGGTGGCAAAACAATGTGGAGGCTAGAAGTAAAAGGGTAGATAGGCAATTCTCTTTTTTCTCTTGTTTATAAATAGTCTTCCATTCCTTCATTTTTCCTTATCTTCCTCCTATCATATTTTCCTCATCTCTGAATCAAATGGAGAAATTCTTCCTTTAAAACCATATAAAATTCCAGTGACTACAACTTTCATTTTTACCACTTCTTCAAATTTGAAATTATTTATGTCAAAAATGCATTTCTTTCAGACCTATTTTGGGACTCAAATTTTCTACTCCGAAAATAGCTCTTCTTATTTTGATCATATCTCCTCAAAAACAATCCAAGTTGAGTGATTCTTTATTTGAAATGATAGAAAAGAGATTTTCCAAGAACCTTTATTTTGAGTACTTTTCAAAATTCCGAGAGTAACAATGCCAAAAATGGAGGAATAAATGACCCATTTTCGAGTTAATTTTGTGGTTTTCCAAGCTTTGCAAGTTCTAAAGTATTTCAAAAGAGTTTTGCAAAAATTTTAGTGAGTAAACTTCTAAATTTTTGGGAAAGTTTTTACCTGTACATTTATTGACTTTTGGTGATAAAATAATTGATTGTTTAGTTGGATAATTGTATGGTTTAGATGCATACATATGTTGCTTATATATATATATATATATATATATATGAATGCATGTGGTGAAGTTAGTGTGTGCTTGAATGTGAAGTCTAGATTTTTGTGAATGATGTAAAAGTGTGATCTTGTTTATTTGGACTTGTGGTATGAATAAGTTGTTATGGACATAATTACATGGTTTTTGTGCTAAAGAAAAGGTAATAAAGTTAACAATTAGATTTGATTATCGATGAAGAATCCTTTGTGAAGAGTACAAGTTTTGGTTTGTAATCAAATTCGATTTTAAAGTTAGAAACTTGGTTTCAAATTATAAATTTTGTGTTTTTAAAAGTTAGTAAGCTTTCTAATATTAAGTTTCCAAAGAGAAAAACTGAAATATTTGGAAGTATGACACCCATAGCGATAGTCGCTATGGAGGTAGTTTCAATAAAAATCTGAATGTTTCAATTTTAAGTTTTCATACTTGAAATTGTTTTGCAAATGTTTTATAAACCTAATAATAAGGTTTTAAAAATTAATCAAGGATTAAATAATTAATTATTAATTAATTAGGTTTTTAATAATTAATAATTAATTAAGTATTAAACAAGGTTTATTAAGTTTAATTAATGAAGTTTATTTTCTAATTAATTATCTTTTCAAAGTAAGATTAATTTTAATTAATTATTAATCAGATAAATGGTTAATTAATTAATTAATTAATTATTTAATTAATCAAGTGTTTAATTATTTTTAATTATAAATTAATTAAGGTTTTAATTTATAAATAATTATTTAAAGGTTTAATTTATTATTTATGTTTTAATTAAAAGATTAATTAATTAATTAATTAAGATTAATTATTAGTTAATTATTAGTAAAGGTTTTTAATTATTATTTAATAAATAATAAAGGGTTAATTAAGGGTTTAATTTATAAATAAATTATTAATTAAAGATTTGATTATTTATTAATTCATAACTAAATTAATATCAAATTTAATACAGATTAATTATATTTAATAAAGAGTTTAACTTGTAATTAATCATTTTAAAAGGGAGTCTTAAGTTTTAAATCCTTTGTTTTGAGAATCAAATTGTTTTAAAGGTACTTCTTTTCCAAAGATGGTTTTGAACATAAGGGATTCAAATGTCTATACCATTAAGTAGACAAACAATTGTGAATTGGGTATGTATTGATTGTGTGGATGAGTTTTAGTATAATAAATCCCCATTCTGCTATAAGTTAATTGTTTGATTGTTTGGACACCTTATAGCAGAATAAATCCTCGTTCTGCTATAATGTACTTGTTTATTGTATGGATATATGTTTAGTCGAATAAATTCCCATTTTGCTATAAGTAGTGAATTGTTTGGACATCTATTTAGCAGGACAAATCACCATCTTGCTATTATGTTATTTGGACATGTATATACTAGTTGAGTGGTATTGACATGTTATTCCATGACTTGGATATGAATTGCATTTACATATATGTTGACTTATGTACATAAATGGTTAAGTGACTTGAAAGTGAAATTAATGTTAAATAGTAACTTAGATTACTACCGTTGGGATTGCTAAGTCTTCCTTTTGAAATTATAAGATATGGTATTGAATTAATTTCAATTCTTTAATCAATTTGGGGTTAAGGTTTATAAATAACTTTTCAAGATATATTATAATTTTGTAAAGGTATTTATAAATAATAATTTGTTCATAAAAATGGGTTTTACTAAGTAAAAAGGTTTACTTAAAGTTATTTTAAAAGATGATTGCAAAAGATATTTTGTAAAGGATTTTTATTAAAGAATATTTATCAAAGAAATTTTAAATATGGAAATGTTTTACAAATGATTTTAGAGGTTTGTAAAGAGATTCTGTAAATTAACTTGTAGACTTATAAAAGCGTTTTAAAATTGATTTTAGAAATTTATAAAGGTATTTAAATGTGAAGTGAGCTTTTAAAAGGGAACTTTTTATAAAGGATAAGTGGATTGGTTTATAGTAAGTAATGTTTTCAAAAGGAATTTGAGAGAGAATTTTCCAAATGTTTTGATAATATACGTATGCCCCTAAAATCAGTATAAATATTTTCCAAGTAAAAAAGGGAAGTAATGGTTTTGAAAATAGTGTTGTGTAAAGATCTTTTGATCAAGTTCTGTTTCCTGGAGATTTGACCAGGCAACTAGTGCTCGGCATCAGGTAGCACCCGGCAACAAGAAAGTGTCCGGCATCCAGTAGTGATCGGCGAAGCACTTGGCATCCAGGAGTGGTCGGCGAAGCACTTGGCATCCAGGAGTGGTCGGCGAAGCACTTGGCATCCAGGAGTGTTCGGCAAAGCGCACGGCATCCAGTGGGACTCGGCATCCATAGCGTTCGGCATCTGTAATGCTCGGCGACCAGGAGACTCGGCGTCAAGTAGTGTTCGGCGTCAACTGGCACTCGGCGATAACCAATGCTCAGCATCCCTAGCGTTCGGCATCATTAGAACTCGGTGATAGGAGAACTCGGCAACAAGAGCGTTCGGCATCCCTTGGTACTCGGCATAGTACTCGGCAACAGGAGTACTCGGCCCTCCTTGGTACTCGGCGTCGTACTCGGCAACAGGAGTACTCGGCACTCCAAGGTACTCGGCGTAGTACTCGGAACGAGAAAACTTGGCATCCAGAAGACATTCAGTATGCACAACTACTCAAGGTGACAATGTCGTTCGGCCAGCGTGCACTTTTTGTTCAAGAGCTTCGGATAGAGACACGTTCGGCCTCAATTGACAATCATCCTGCACTTCCCACACATCCAGCGTATCGTTCGGCATAGATGGACTGTTCGGCATCAGAGCGTTCGGCATACCAGGATCGGCATGCAGCGACCACTGTACTGGGGCTAGAGTGTTCGGCCATCCAGCCCATTTGGGAAGTCCAGCCCATATTTGCCTATAAATAGAGGGGCAGGGTCACAGTGAAAAGGATCCTTTTTTGGGAGAGAACACTGGGGAGACTCTGCCATTTTCGAGACTCATCTTCTCTACTTAAACAACTTCATGCAAGCATTTGATTCACGAATTGTATTTGTAATCAACTATAAAGAAGATCAATAAAGTTTAACCTCAAAGTGGACGTAGGCAATTACGCTGAACCACTATAAATCTGGTGTTCTTACTTTCTGCAGTTAGATTAGCATTATCTGCTCTATTTAATTTACTTTCATCACTTATATCTCTACACAATCTTTCTCTACGAGGTTAGTGACCAATTTTGGTGCTAACACTTTAGTGCTTTCACTAAGAATTGAATTCTCAGACCTCAAGGATCTGCTTTGAAGCTACTGGATTAAACAAATCCCCCAAAGAAGATCCGACTCACTGATAGGACATCCGTTGATTCTAATCAGAGTTCATACCGATAACTCTACAATGACAAGACCACGTACCAGGTCAGCTTCTCATAATGCGGATGCCCATGAAACTGCTAGTGTGCAACAAGCAGGACCTAGCAATCAACCAGCGATTCCGAGTGCAGGAATTGCCGCTCAAGAACAGACTCCAGTTGTCACCAGAATAGAGTTCAATGACTTGATGAGAGAACTCAGGGAAAGCAGGAGACAACTAGGAGAGCAGATGCAAGCTAACGCCAACCTGATGGCACAACTCACTCAACAGCAGCAACAGAATGCTGGGGGCAATACTGCTCCTTACTCTTCATTTGACAGCTCAACTTCCTCTGATGAACCTCCCAGGCGCAGACGCCGCAAGACTGACGCTGCACGAGCAGAAGCTGCTGTTCAAAAAACTGGAGACCGCGACCAAGCAAGAGCTGGAAACTTCAGGACCGGGGTACAGACGGAGGATAGAGGCCCGGATCATCAAAATGCTAATGATGTCGAACCTCAAGACGCACGATTGGCAGACCGCCAGGAGAGGAGGCATCAGCATGGACAGGCGCGTAGAACAGACACTAACCTTCCGCCTTCCATACAGACACCAGATCTGACAGCCATGATCAGGCAGTTGATGAAGGAAAATCAGGGGTTATCGAATGATGATTGTGGAGTGTCAAGAAGTCATACTCCGTTCATGGATGTTGTGTTGCAAGCGGCGTACCCCAGGAAGTTTAGTATGCCTACTATCCCTGCGTATGAAGGGAGGACTGACCCTAGACAGCATGTCATGAGGTACGAATGGATGATGGATTCAGCTAGAGCGAACGATGCCACCAAGTGTAGGTGCTTTCCGATTACTCTATCTGGGATCGCTACTATGTGGTTCACCCGACTTCCTCCGCGATCCGTATCAAATTTCGAGGAGTTGGCAAAGAAGTTTATTGAGCAGTTCAGGATACACACTACGCGCCCAAAGGACGTGATGTCTCTGTCAAGTGTAATCCAAAATCCCGGGGAGTCGTTGAAGGAATATTTACAAAGATTCCACGTAGCAGCAACTGAAGTCAGTAATCCCAATGACCATGCAATTCTGATGGCTGTAATGAGAGGTTTTGTTTATTTAAATTTGTAAATTGAAGTTGTTTTTAGATTTTATTGAAATGATTAAGTAAATGTTTCAAAACTAAATAATAGTTAAGTGAATTTGATATATATATATATATATATATATATATATAAGTATCGAATTTAGTTTTGAAATGTTGAATATTTAAAGCTTTGAAATATATTGAAATTGAAATGGCTTATTTTATGGTTCAGATATGTATTTGAAATCGATAATTTGAAATGGTTTATTGAGATGCTGAATCTAGTTGAAATTGATGATTTGAGATTTGATTAAATTAAAATTTTGGAATTCGAGTTGATTTGAATCGTTTTGTGAAATTTGAGAAAACTATTTTATTTTATAAAGTAATTTTAAATTATATTTAAAACTATTGATATTTTACTTTATAAATTATTTTAATATAAACTATTTTAATATAAATCATTTTTAATATAAATTATTTTATTTTGAACTATTTTAACTTATAACTATTTATATAAACTATTTTATTTATAAACTATTTTATTATATATACTAATTTCAATATCTAAACTGTTTAAAAGGAAAGTGTAATGATTTCCAAAATGCTATAATTTCCAAAGTGTTATGATTTCCAAAATGCTATGATTTCAAAGCTGTGATTTCCAAAGTGTTTTGATTTTTTTAAAGGACTTATGATTTTGAAAGCGTTATAACTTTGGAAAGTGATATGATTTTTGGTAATGGATATATTTGAAGTAAAAATTGATATCGTATTGATTTGGTTTTTGAAATGAAATGATATTTTGATTTTGAAGTATAAACTATTTTGAAATGACTACAGTGTTATAATAACGATTGGTTGTTAAAGAGACCGGGATAGGATATGGACATACTCTCTGTCGATACCAAAAACCACTTTGACAACTGTGTACGCGGTGGAGTTTCCAGAATGAAGTAGGATGGTGGCGACGATCCTAAGGTATATACGTGGACCGAACTCCCGTGAGTTGGCATAAGGTGGCTAGAACAGGAGCGATCGACGGGCCAAGGAGGTAGCACCTATGATCGGAAACACTTCTTCGATACCATTCTATTACTTTGTGATTGATTGGGTGCACCCCTTGATTTGGGAGTGTTGTTCGAGGTGGGCGGTAGCGGCTACTATGAGTCACCACCAGTCCGGATGCGTAATTGGTATATCTACCCTGGCATTGCCTTGTGTGCCGTGTCAACTACCATATTGAGCTTTACTACGAGTTGTGATTTCTCCCGTAGCCTGTGGAGTATCGAGGGTAGCCCCCATTTTGGGAGTATGCTAATATTGGATAGACTACTGGGACTATTACGTGTTAAGGTGGAAAATGTAAAGCCTTAATGCTATTTAAAAGTATGTTTATTTTATAATTAGACATTATTATAATAGTGAATATTACTACATAATAGATAGTTTAACGAATCCTTAGGGGATGGTTATCCCAAACATCCTTTAGGTTACTTGTATTTCAGTTGATATTTCACTTGAGTTGGATTTATTGATATAAGAATGTTAATCCTGACTCGAGTGTTTTGTGTTTTGCTTTACGCTCGGGTCAGACTGAGTGATACAGCATTTGAGACTCACCTTTGGAGTTGGACCTTCGCTTGGAGATCCAGCTATCTATTCTTCTATTAGTTATTCAGTTGATTCCAGTGATGCATTCAGATCTTGTATTTGATTATTGTATTGAGACATCTATTGTATTCGAGACTTCTGTTGTACCTTGTTAACTCTGTTATATATATAGTAGCTTCATGAACTACTATTTCTTTGCTTCCGCTGCATTATTTTTATATTACTCTGTGTATGTGATCTGTGATTATTTTATTTAATGTATATGCTGAGTTTTGCCAAATTTTATTTACAATCCATTGTTTTGAATTATTCAAGTCCGGCATGTGTGGATTTATTTTCGATTTGAATGGTCCAAAATACTAGGTCGTTATATGTGGTATCAGAGCTCTGGTTTTAGGCAAAACTTTGCATATGTAGTAAATTTGATTACAGAATCACTTCCGTTCGAGCTTGAATTTCTTCTTCTTTAACTCGGTTTCCTTTGAATTTTGGAACAATCACTTTGGTTCCAAATTCCACTCTTGTCCCCCCTATTCGTGTCTTCTTGATTTTGGAGTATCCCATAACTCCACTTCGAATAATCTCTATAATAAATCGGCGGTCTCGCCAATCTTTGAATGATTTGTAAAGGGGTGAAACTCCTTTACAATAGGCATTGATTCACCGAAGATTTCTGTATCCTCGGTTTAGATGCTGCTATCTTTTGTTTCACCCGAATTCTATCTCTTGTGATCTGATGTCGATTTGTTTCAGAATGCCGCATTGATCGTATTCTTGAAGTCACGGTTGACCCGGTTAAGGTTACCCGCGATTTATATAAATTTATCCATCTTCCAATCTGAAATTAAATCATCTTATCTCCCTATCGAGTATATCTTTTAGTTGAACTCTATTTGATTAGAGTTCCTCTACTTTGAATCCCATCTTTGCTTTGAAATGCATTCTTGAATCATCGAGTGAGGGAGTGTATTTGTAGATTAATAATAAAAATGTTTATATATTTATATTGTGTTGTTTGAGTTTTTGATGCTGATTTGGGTTTTCGATCGATTCGTCTTATCAACGCTATCGATAGGATTTCCAAAACACTTGAACAGAGCAAACTGACACAATATTATTTTTAAACTGGGTAAAGGAAGTAAATTTGTATGATCATATTATAAATATATAAGTAAAATTTTCTGGAATTTAATAGTAAATTAAATTGGTTGTTTGAATGGTAACATTTGATTATCATTTATTGTTCTAAATGAATTTATAAACATGGTTTATAAGTTTATTTGGAATTGAAATAAATTTTAAAAATAAGGAATTTGAGAATTTAATTTCCAGTGATTTCAAACTTAGGTTTTAATGTTTTAAGTGTATATTATTTAAAGTATATTCGAATAGAAATGGTTTTCAAAGAACTTTAAATGTTTAAAATCAGTACTCTTCTCTTTTGTCGTTGGAAAATAATTTCAGTGATGGCGGCCGCATCATCGACATTCATTTTCGAGTTTCGAAGTGGAGAGACCATTCTGTAGCTTTGCTATGGTTTGATTTGGAAAAATATTTTGATTTGAATTTCTTAAGTATGACTTGATATATATATATATGGGTATATTATTTTAAATTTAATTTGATTTAATATATATAGTATATACATAATTATTTCTAAAGGGTTTGAAATTAAATGGAAATTTAATTCTTAAAAATCATGTTAAAAGATGTTTTCAATTATAAATAAAGCTAAATTTTGAATAAGTATTTAAACTTGAAATAATTGAATTCGAAAATTTTATTTGTATAGTACTAAATTGCATTTCAATATAGCTTACCTAAATTATTCAGAAGTTAAAATGTAATTGGATAATATACAATATAAAATGATTTTATAAATAAAATTTGAGTGTTTATAATAAATGTTATACACTTAGATTTTAATTATAAAGATGTTAATGGAGATAAATAGGATAATAAGTTAATTGAATAATAGATGAGACAAATAAATTTGTTCTGAAAGAATTAATAAATTGAAATTAGATCAACTTATGGAAATACCATGAATATAAACTCAATTATTGAATGTAAATTAATTTAAATTGAAATTTAAATGGTTTAAATTAATTTATATGGTTTAAATATAGGTGATAAGATAAATTAAGTGGAATAAACTTAATAATAATTTGGAATAAAAAATAAATAAATTTGTTGAATAAAATAGGAGTATAATAAATGATTATACAAATTGATGATTTAGAAATTTTAATTGAGGATGACTAGACAATAAGATAATGAATTTAGAAATAGATTGATTGATTTAACTTAGGTAAACAAATGGATTTAACCAGATTGTTGAATATTAATTAGCTTAATTTGAAATTTATATGGTTTTAAAATTTAATGTCTTATGCTGTCATCAAACCTATTTTCTTTCTGGTTGTTTCTATTCTCCTACCTCCTACCTTTTCGGGGACGAAAAGTTTTGAGTGGGGGAGAGTGTAACGACCCGTAAATTTTAAATGATTTTATTTGTTTTAATAGTATATTTAATTGAATTTTGTGAAACTTTAAACAATAAAATTTTGAAATTTAAATTTGATATTTGAAATGCATCTATTATAACATAGCAACTAGTAAATTTTCATCAGATAATTTGGAAGTTTATTTTCTAGTGTAATTTTATTTCAATTTAAATCGGTTAAAATTGATGGTAATAAAATGTTTTCCAAACCTGAATATTTTTATATAGAAAATTTGTAAATCATATTCTGAGTGAGACGTCATATTTCATTTCTTCAAATTTGGACTGTTATTGCTCCGTTTATCTTATTTTCGACAGATTAGCAGCATTTTGGTACCGATATCGACTTTTGATCGGATAATCGTACCACTGATATCAGTATACCGTTCTGACCAGCTCGTCATGCTGATCCTTGTGGTATATTCAATTCTGTATTTTGAAATCTGGTACGCGGTAGAACCGACAATCGGTAACCGTATCGGTAATCGTTTCAATCTTTTCTTTATCTGTGCCTTTACATTTTCCAATGTATTAACCTGATAGCCGTTTAGCATTTATAATTCGACTATTGGTTTTAACTATCTTCAAAATAACGGTTGATCTTTCATTTTTCTTCCGTTCACGAGAAGGGAAAAAATTCAAATGCCACATTCTTTTTAGCAGAAACTATTCCTCTTCCCATCTCTGCACCTTCCCCTCTCCCCTCCAGAACAACCCACACGCAGCCTCCATTCATCTTCCCTTCCTCAACATGCTGGCCGCAACCAACATCCATCGCTTACCATCTCGAGCAAACCTCGGCTCCTGCATTTCCCCACGGCAGCACCAACTCGACCACAACCCATCACCTCAGTCACTCGCGCAAGCAGCCCACCCGAGCAGCCAAACACCCTTCGTCCTCTCTAGCTTGCTCTTCCCTCAACGCGTGTTCCTCGTTCTTCCACCATCTTCCTCTCTCATAAGCTTCGACAAGGTATACCTCATATATATTATTATTTGTTATGTATATATATTAGTTTGTTGGTTGTTAACAGGCTGATCTAACCTGCTCTTGTATATATATGTTAGTCTGGCATGTTTATTTTTAACGAAAACAATATATGTGTCATCTATTCTACAAGGGTTGTATATATGTTAAACTGTTAGAGACAATTTAATAAGGTATTTTTATATATATAGTTTATACGTATAATAAGTTTATTTATACAAGATCTGATATATAAGTTGTTATTGTTGTTTGGAGAAAACTATATAGGGCCTGATGGTATACTTATTTATATATTTCGTATGTTATTGTTTATAATATGATAGTGTAATATGTTAGCCTATGAATAAAATATATATAGATTTATAATGTCGTTTATATATAGATGGTTAAATGCAAGTTATATATATTATTATATTACAGGTAGGTCAGAAGCTATGTACTAATTTGTTGTAGCCATACTTGATAGTTTTAGATATTTCGGTCTCTATATATATATATATATATATATATATATATATAGATCTTACCTTATAAAAGATATGGTTCACATATCTTGCCTAAGTCAGGTCTGCACTTTTGCCGCATACATATATTAGTTATTATAGGTTATGTTGATTGTGTAAGTAAGTTTATGCTGGGTTTGTTCATAATTTCCTTACAGTTACAAAGTATATATATATATATATATATCAACATTGTTTAAAAGGTTACTTTGTACTATTTATTATGACAGTGAGTGATGTTATGGTAACTTTAAATATACATAGAGACTTTGATTTAGATATATATGGATTTTAACTTATAATATATAGGGTCTGCATATGTTCTTCGTACAGTATGAGTATACATATATATTTGTTATGAATATAAGTTGCTTATGTCGGTTACAGTATGATTTTGCATGTATTATATTTTAAAGTATGTGTTTGTTTATATATATTGTTTTAGGTTAATGTCCCAGTTTTTATAGTTTATGTATATATATAGTTCTTAAAAATATTAGTTGTAGTTTGTAGAATGATTTTGTGAAAATATAATTTTGAGTAGAATATGGTATTGTTGTTTTGAAATAAATATGGATATTGTTTAAAAATAATATATATTAGTCTATATCTATGTATGAGTTTTAGTTTAAACCTATGATTTTGAAATTTATATATATTTAATTTAATATATATTTGAATATAAAATATGATTTTTATATATAGTTATACATGGTTATATAAGTTTGCTTACCCATTTATCCTCATCGATTCCGTTCTGATTTGATTTCGTCCATTTCTATCCATCAGCTTTGTTCGTCGAATCGTGTCCATCTTGCGTTGCTTTGGAATTCATAGCTCATCTCTTTGTCAAGTCTATCTAGCCTCGAAAGGTGAGAAATCACTCACGATTAACGTTCTTATATTTATTAAATTTGATTTCAATTGAAACGTCAATTGAAATATGCTGCGGTTAGTTATTCACATTGCCGTATATATGCCATTATCTATATTTGTTCACCTGTGACATCTAACACCATTATCTGTTATTTATACTGATGATATATGCCTGTTACTGTTGTTATATTATTATCCTATCTGTTATCACTCTGCAAGTTCCCTATTAGTATAGAATTCACTATGGGTTGAAATAATACATACCCAAACAGACTTTAGAATAGGAGAAAATCGTTATGGGTTGAAATGATAGACCCTAGCGATTTTCATTTGAATTGAATTTGGGATTGCGGGTTGAAATGATATATACCCGTATATATATTTTAAATTGCGGATTGAAATGATAAATATCCGTATCACTTGACCATAGGATAGAAAATTTTATATAGACACCGTTGGTTTATATATAAATGTTTTGAAAATGATTTCTATGGTTTTGAAAAGAAATATATGGTTTTGATAAATATTGATTTTAAAGATTCATTAAAGTTGATTTAATAAAGTTGATAAATAATATGTTTAAGTATTTATTTAATATCTATATTTTCAAATATAGAATTTATAATGATTTGAAATTGATTTGAAATTATATTTATTTTAGAATAATACTTAAAAAGTTTGATTTGAAATGTATTGAATTTGAAATTTAAAGAAGTGTTTTACAACTTGAAATTTGATTAAAGGTGACTTAAATGGATATTTCAAACTTATATATATTTAAATGGGATGTTTTGTTTATTTAAATTTGTAAATTGAAGTTGTTTTTAGACTTTATTGAAATGATTAAGTAAATGTTTCAAAACTAAATAATAGTTAAGTGAATTTGATATATATATATATATAAGTATCGAATTTAGTTTTGAAATGTTGAATATTTAAATCTTTGAAATATATTGAAATTGAAATGGCTTATTTTATGTTTCAGATATGTATTTGAAATCGATAATTTGATATGGTTTATTGAGATGCTGAATCTAGTTGAAATTGATGATTTGAGATTTGATTAAATTAAAATTTTGGAATTCGAGTTGATTTGAATCGTTTTGTGAAATTTGAGAAAACTATTTTATTTTATAAAGTAATTTTAAATTATATTTAAAACTATTGATATTTTACTTTATAAATTATTTTAATATAAACTATTTTAATATAAATCATTTTTAATATAAATTATTTTATTTTAAACTATTTTAACTTATAACTATTTATATAAACTATTTTATTATATATACTAATTTCAATATTTAAACTGTTTAAAAGGAAAGTGTTATGATTTCCAAAATGCTATAATTTCCAAAGTGTTATGATTTCCAAAATGCTATGATTTCAAAGCTGTGATTTCCAAAGTGTTTTGATTTTTTTAAAGGACTTATGATTTCGAAAGCGTTATAACTTTGGAAAGTGATATGATTTTTGGTAATGGATATATTTGATATAAAAAATGATATCGTATTGATTTGGTTTTTGAAATGAAATGATATTTTGGTTTTGAAGTATAAACTATTTTGAAATGACCGCGGTGTTATAATAACGATTGGTTGTTAAAGAGACTGGGATCGGATATGGACATACTCTCTGTCGATACCGAAAACCACTTTGACAACTGTGTACGCGGTGGAGTTTCCAGAATGAAGTAGGATGGTGGCGACGATCCTAAGGTATATACGTGGACCCAACTCCCGTGAGTTGGCATAAGGTGGCTAAAACAAAAGCGATGGACGGGCCAAGGAGGTAGCACCTCTGATCAGACACACTTCTTCGATACCATTCTATTACTTTGTGATTGATTGGGTGCACCCCTTGATTTGGGAGTGTTGTTCGAGGTGGGCGGTAGTGGCTGCTATGCGTCACTACCAGTCCGGATGCGTAATTGGTATATCTACCCTGGCATTGCCTTGTGTGCCGTGTCACCTACCATATTGAGGTTTACTACGAGTTGTGATTTCTCCCGTAGCCTGTGGAGTATCGAGGGTAGCCCCCATTTTAGGAGTATGCTAATACTGGATAGACTACTAGGACTATTACGTGTTAAGGTGGAAAATGTAAAGCCTTACTGCTATTTAAAAGTATGTTTATTTTATAATTAAACATTATTATAATAGCGAATATTACTACATAGTAGATAGTTTAACGGATCCTTAGGGGATGGTTATCCCAAACATCCTTTAGGTTACTTGTATTTCAATTGATATTTCACTTGAGTTGGATTTATTGATATAAGAATGTTAATCCTGACTCGAGTGTTTTGTGTTTTTCTTTACGCTCGGGTCAGACTGAGTGATACAGCATTTGAGACTCACCTTTGGAGTTGGAGCTTCGCTTGGAGATTCAGCTATCTATTCTGTTATCAGTTATTCAGTTGATTCCAGTGATGCATTCAGATCTTGTATTTGATTATTGTATTGAGACATCTATTGTATTCGAGACTTCTATTGTATCTTGTTAACTCTGTTATATATATATATATATAGTAGCTTCATGAACTACTATTTCTTTGCTTCCGCTGCATTATTTTTATATTACTCTGTGTATGTGATCTGTGATTATTTTATTTACTGTATATGCTGAGTTTTGCCAAATTTTATTTACAATCTATTGTTTTGAATTATTCAAGTCCGGCATGTGTAGATTTATTGTCGATTTGAATGGTCCAAAATACTGGGTCGTTACATAATTCCTCTTAACATGGAAGTTTATACGCATTTTGGTTGTAGTAATAATGATTTCCTTTTTGGGTTTATCGTGGTTATATATGTTTTACG
Organism: Allium fistulosum; assembly: GCA_030737815.1. Taxonomy (NCBI): domain Eukaryota; kingdom Viridiplantae; phylum Streptophyta; class Magnoliopsida; order Asparagales; family Amaryllidaceae; genus Allium; species Allium fistulosum. The sequence goes on along the minus strand of CM060904.1, from coordinate 1,241,061,501 downwards.
CATTTATTTTCTTTTGTTTCTATTTTATCTTTCTGGTTACATTCATCCTTAACTGGCATATTTCTTCATAGTCTAATCTGTGAGAACCTTCCCTTTTTAAAATATTTTCCATTATACTTTTCCATAGATTTACCTAAATAAGTGGTTTGCGTTGTTTGAAATTACAAGAAATTATTAAAGTCCCATTTTTTTTAAAATAGACGTCGTAAACTACAGAGTGAAATTCCATACTTTATGCCTCTCTTTCCTTTTCTTTCTAGTTATATTCTTTGTCAAATCAAACGGGTGTAATTAACATTTCCATTCAATCTTCTTTAATTTATAGAATATATATGTGGTGTTTTATACATTAAACTTTAAGCCAACAACTCTATATTTTTCAATTAGACATAATAATCAAACAAAATTAAACGAGATAAATTATCATGTTATAAATAATTTACATAAATTTCTCACTCATAGTTTTAGGCTTTCCAAACTTCCAGATCTGAATCTGATTCTTCTAATTCAACTGCTTTTACTTTTCAATTCAATGTGTATGTAAATATTAGAATCATAGACCTGAGAAGAGGATTGGGATTAAAGTGAAGATATAGATTTATTAATTTGAGATTTACTTTGTTATTGTGCAATGCTAATTTGTATGTTTTTCTCTTCTTCTTATTTTCCATCTTCTCAAATTTGTATATTTATAGTCTGATTTATTTTAGGGAATAAAGTAGAGGAGAGAAAATGGCAGAGCTTCGCTGCTTGCATTAGAAAATATGAGAAGAGGAGGAGGGTTTAGATATGTATTCATAGACGCTAGAACGAATCGTACGCATCAGATTAAAATTTATAAAATCCGGGTCGTTGGCCGAGGCTCAACCTCAGCCTTTTGGGCTCCGATCGGTCGACCGTTATATATTGACTGCCCTGCATCCGGGGTCGACCGGTAGGATCCAGCTAATGTTGTTTATTTATTTCTTCTTTTGCCTTTTTAATTGTTATGGTTCGATTTCTTTAAACATCCGTAACTTCTTCGTTTGAACTCCTTTTGCGAAACTCCAAATATGAAAGTTGCTCAGAAAATTGCGACGAACAAAATGGCGCAAGTTTCATTGTCAAATTCCATTAATTTTATAAATTTCATTTTTGGCACCTAACTAGCTAACTAATTAACTAACGTAAATTTATGGGGTGTTAGATTCTTCCTCACTTAAAAGAATTTCATCCCCAAAATTACACCAATGATTAAATCATGGTTGTTGCTTGCAATTTTCCTAAGTGATGCAGGCCAGCATCATGATACTATAGGTCACTCAAACGACCTACGACCTAACCATGATCACAAGCTAAGTCTAATTCGCGTCCGACTTAATAGGAGGAAGAATGAACGAGTTAAGGAGATGAAAATGCAGGAAAACGAGTTGGAAAGTCACTCAGGCGCGTTACGACCTAGCTACATCATTCCAGCGACCTACCGTGATGTAGCTCAGGCCAGGGATGAAGGCATAAGTCGTACGCGACTTATGGAAGGGACTATAGGTCGTCCACGACTTATAGAATCATATGAAGGGAAGCCACGACTTAATTCCAGGAGGTTACGACTTAACCAAGCTATGGGAAAAGAGCTCCGACCTAACAAAGTTTTAAGTCGTTGGAACGACTCAGTAGATACTTGCGAGTTAACAGAACTAAAGGTATAAGTCGTGACCGACTTAACAAGAGGGGAGACTTAAGTCGTAAACGACTTAAAGAGCCAAGGGATTAGTCGGAGACGAGTTATGACCTAAAGAAGACCTACCATAGGTCGCTGAAGTTTAACTCGTGAAGTCCTTAAGTCGTAAGTCGCGTAAAGATGGAAACCGTTGATGTGTCTGCCGAGTTAATCTCTGCCTTTGATTTCCTTAAGACGTTGATTCCTGATGCCGCTTTTGTTTTAGGTCGCAAAGCTACGGATGCCGTCCATTCTTTAAGTCGCTGAAGTATGAAGACCGTTGATCTCTTTAAGACGTTGATTTGGGATACCGCTTATGTTTTAAGTCGCTGAAGCTCTGGAGGCCGTAGATTCTTATGCCGAGTTAATCTAAAACCGTTGATTCCTTAAGTCGTGAAGAAGCTGCTGTTAAGTCGCCTGTTTTAGGTCGTAGGTCGCTCACGACCTAAGTGTTGTTGTAATTACCATTTGTTAAGTCGAAAGTTGTATGTTTTGTAAGTCGTATGTCGTCTATTTTCATAAGTCGTACTGTTTGTTAAGTCGCTAAAAGCAAGTGTTGTAACTGTTTGGGCTTAAGTCGTGTACGACTTATGTTAGGTCGTGACTGTTAGCTCGGAACCGACTTAGGAGATGTAATTTTTGTTGTTTTTTTATATGAGTTGTAAAACGCCTATAAATAGGCCGAGTCTCTCATTTGTAAAAGGTTGTTGATTTTTGAATAAAATTCTCTTTTGATTGCTTTGTGCTTTCATTCCAAATTGGTAGTTGAGTGTAATCTCCTATCTCCTCTTTCGGATAATCGAGTGCGCTCGATTCAACGATTGTAGAAGCCGATTCGCGGAATCAAGTACGCTTGATCAACGCTTGAAGAATTGAAGATCTTTGAACCCGGTATCGTGCGCGATCAACGAGTTCGGGATAGCTAGAGTTCGGTATCTTCGGATCAACGAATTCGGGCATTTCAGTATCCATCAATCCATCGATTTCTACTTTCACCGATTGAAGATCGTTTTGAATAATCCGTTGCGTCAGTTTTGGTATCGGAGCCTGTTTTAGCCAATCATAGCTAAATCGAGTCTTGGAGCCGATTTGTTTGAAGTTTAAAGCATCAAGTGTTAGCCGAGCTTGGAGTGAGGAAGCCGAGCTAAGGAGAGTGTAGACCGAGCATCATTGCATTGTCTAGCCGAGAATTGTGATTTGGAGAAGTTGTGTTCATCGTGTTCATCGCGAAGTTGCAACAAAGTGGGAGTTTTCGATCCATTTCATTTTGGATCTAAGTTCGAAAGGTGTTTGAAATTTGGAGTGGAGCCGAAAGTCGAAGTTTGAAGGCTTGATCATGCCTCCGAGATATGTTAACCGTCATCATAGTGTTGCAGATTTATATGAGAGAGAAGATCCTGAACAGAAGAAGCAACGTAGTGATGAAAAATTCAATAAGGATTTCGAGGAAGTAGAGAGAATGAAGTTTGACATGAATCGAAATCAACAGAGAGTGTCGCCACGTTATGATTATGAGAAAAGAATTAGAGAGGACGTGCATGGGCATAGAAGAGTCGATGTTCAGAATCGACGACGAAGTTCAACTAATTTTGAAGAGGAAAGTTATGGTGATCGTGTTCATTTTCGACATTCTGGTCAAGGGCAAAATCGATACAAGAATATTGAAGAGGATGGTTATACATGGAAATCAAGAAAGGATACGGAGATTCCAGAATTCCGAGGTGGACTACAAGCAGAGGAATTCTTGGACTGGTTATCCACGGTTGAAAATGTTTTTGAGCTCAACTACGTTCCTGAGGATCGTCAAGTGAAGCTAGTTGCTACAAGTTTGAAAGGAAAAGCCATGGACTGGTGGCAACAAACTAAGTCAACCAGAGAGAGGATGAAGAAGTCTAAAGTTGTCAAGTGGGATAAGATGAAAAGGATGATGAAGGCAAATTTCTTACCCTACAATTATCAAGCTCGTCTTGATCAACAATTGCAAAAGTTGAGTCAAGGGAGTCGAGGAAAGGGTGTGGTTCCAAACTCCAGCAATCAAAATCATGCTGTTCATTACAGTAGAAATGTTTTTAAGAGAGTCAATGAACCAGTTGTATATGGAATCACGAAGGCAAGTGTTGATGAACGAGTTAAGCAATATCATTGTCAGGAGTTTGACCATCGAAGTTTTGAATGTACAAAGTCCCAGAAGAAACCCTTTGTTGTAGAAGAATGTGAAAGTGAGGATGTGGATGATACTACTGAAAGCAAGACAGAAGAGGAAGAGGAACCAACTAGTCCATTACCTTTCGACGAAAGTGCCGAAGAATCGGAAGGTAGTGCTGAAACCTTGGTTAGGTATGAGGCAAGTGAAGAGCTTAAAACTCTCGAGGAGGTTAAACCAATGTTAGAAGAATTTGAAGTGGTCGGACATACAGAATCATTCGCAACCTTACCACTAAAGTTTGACAACGAAGATGAAGAGGTCGAGTTGGAGAACGAAGAATGTAATTTGATTGATGAAGTTAACTTTTATCAACCACCACAATTTGACGACGATGAGGAATTTTTGCCAGGGTTTGAGGAATCTTTATCAGGGAGAGTAGAAGTTTTGTCAATAGAGAAAGGAGGTAACTTGTTGTGGGGGACTGTTGAAATTGACTTTTATGAACCGTCGAAATTTTACGATGAAGAAGAAGTTGAGTCAAAGTATGTGGAGGTAGAAGTTGATTACTCTTCATTGCCACAGTTTGATGTTGATAGTATGGAAGAAGAAGCTGTGTTCGGGATGGAGGAAATTCATTTGACAATGGAGGATTCTTATTTAGCTCCTGAGCTTATGGATGAGAGTCAGCCAAGTATAAATTCCTTAGTTTCCGAGGAGCATGAACAAAGCGAGAGTGAAACAGAAGAGAAGGCAGAATCGGATAGTTTGTTATTTTTGAAAGAGTTCATCATTGAAATGGAAGATGATGATGAGTTATCAATGATGATTGAACCTGGAGAAAATTCTGATTTTGAGAATCCTGAAGAAGATGAAGTATTTGAAGAATGTGAAGATGAAATGTCTGAGGAACTGTTTAAAGGATCTAGTCTTCTATGCTTGGAAGAACCTAACGAAAAGGTGGAAATTAGTACTGACTTTTTTGTATTATACCGGCAAGGAACGAGTGAAGATCTTGATGTTTATGAGGAAGTTGGATCAGAATTCGATAAGTCTGAAGTCGAATACTCTGAAGGGATACCCGAAGAGTTACCATCTCTACAAGACATTCAACCTCAAACTGAACTCGTATCAGATGCTGCTTTACTGCCAGGATCGTATGATCTTATGAGTCTGGAGGAACAAAAGGGGTTGATACGACAGGAAGAAGTGAATGATTGTCAGTTGAAGTTGACTAATGATGTCCATGCTACTAACATTGCAAGTGTCGATTGCTTGGAACCATATTATGAACATAAATATGTTGAAGGAGAAGCAAGTGGGAATTCATTTCAGTCAGGGGAATTTGATGCAACACGTCAAGGGATGATTCAGGATGATGATACATCTGAACGGGATAAGAAAAGACAAGAATCTGAGCATGAGTCATCACAATTTTTCGGTCGAGGTTTCCCAAGTCATTCCATGATTGTAAATTTCCTTATATCTTCACACATTTTAGACATGTTTTGGTTCTATATCACATCTTCCTATTGGCACAAACAATTTGGTATACGACACTATTCTTATGAAGTTCTATGCTATCTGAAGTGGATCTGGCATCTAGTGCTGAGTTTAGTCCGTACTTTTCCACATGCCATATCCCTCAGGTCACTTTCGTATGCTGCCTGCCTAATGCCACGTCTGTTCTATTCCATGTATTATTTAGCTCGAACCATAACATCCAAAGTACAAAACAAGTCTAATCTCAAAAATGGTTATCACCAGGGTTGTGTCAAACTTGATAATGAATGGAAGACATCATCTCGAAGAAGAAAGTTTTTAAATTCGAGGACGAATTTCTCCCAACCAGGGGAAGATGATGCAGGCCAGCATCATGATACTATAGGTCACTCAAACGACCTACGACCTAACCATGATCACAAGCTAAGTCTAATTCGCGTCCGACTTAATAGGAGGAAGAATGAACGAGTTAAGGAGATGAAAATGCAGGAAAACGAGTTGGAAAGTCACTCAGGCGCGTTACGACCTAGCTACATCATTCCAGCGACCTACCGTGATGTAGCTCAGGCCAGGGATGAAGGCATAAGTCGTACGCGACTTATGGAAGGGACTATAGGTCGTCCACGACTTATAGAATCATATGAAGGGAAGCCACGACTTAATTCCAGGAGGTTACGACTTAACCAAGCTATGGGAAAAGAGCTCCGACCTAACAAAGTTTTAAGTCGTTGGAACGACTCAGTAGATACTTGCGAGTTAACAGAACTAAAGGTATAAGTCGTGACCGACTTAACAAGAGGGGAGACTTAAGTCGTAAACGACTTAAAGAGCCAAGGGATTAGTCGGAGACGAGTTATGACCTAAAGAAGACCTACCATAGGTCGCTGAAGTTTAACTCGTGAAGTCCTTAAGTCGTAAGTCGCGTAAAGATGGAAACCGTTGATGTGTCTGCCGAGTTAATCTCTGCCTTTGATTTCCTTAAGACGTTGATTCCTGATGCCGCTTTTGTTTTAGGTCGCAAAGCTACGGATGCCGTCCATTCTTTAAGTCGCTGAAGTATGAAGACCGTTGATCTCTTTAAGACGTTGATTTGGGATACCGCTTATGTTTTAAGTCGCTGAAGCTCTGGAGGCCGTAGATTCTTATGCCGAGTTAATCTAAAACCGTTGATTCCTTAAGTCGTGAAGAAGCTGCTGTTAAGTCGCCTGTTTTAGGTCGTAGGTCGCTCACGACCTAAGTGTTGTTGTAATTACCATTTGTTAAGTCGAAAGTTGTATGTTTTGTAAGTCGTATGTCGTCTATTTTCATAAGTCGTACTGTTTGTTAAGTCGCTAAAAGCAAGTGTTGTAACTGTTTGGGCTTAAGTCGTGTACGACTTATGTTAGGTCGTGACTGTTAGCTCGGAACCGACTTAGGAGATGTAATTTTTGTTGTTTTTTTATATGAGTTGTAAAACGCCTATAAATAGGCCGAGTCTCTCATTTGTAAAAGGTTGTTGATTTTTGAATAAAATTCTCTTTTGATTGCTTTGTGCTTTCATTCCAAATTGGTAGTTGAGTGTAATCTCCTATCTCCTCTTTCGGATAATCGAGTGCGCTCGATTCAACGATTGTAGAAGCCGATTCGCGGAATCAAGTACGCTTGATCAACGCTTGAAGAATTGAAGATCTTTGAACCCGGTATCGTGCGCGATCAACGAGTTCGGGATAGCTAGAGTTCGGTATCTTCGGATCAACGAATTCGGGCATTTCAGTATCCATCAATCCATCGATTTCTACTTTCACCGATTGAAGATCGTTTTGAATAATCCGCTGCGTCACTAAGCTACTCAACTAATTAATGTATAACCAATTTTGCAAACAAATAAGCATAAATGCACAGTGTATTATAACCATAGAAAACATATATGTCAAATGATTCTAAATTGGACCCTCCTATATGAATGTGTTTCTTTTCAAAACATTTTTGAAAATATGATGTAAACAGCCTATACATGTACTGGCAGTTTTATATGTATGCAGATTTTAATAAATCTTTATCACCAAAAATCATCATACTCCCATGAATAGAAGCATGGTGCAATCAATTTTGCACCCAACTCCTACTAATAATCTAACGCTTCGAAATATCGCTTCCTAAACGTTACTTCTATGCCCGAAAAAGTAATGTAGGTGAAGAATTCTACATTCCTACAACTCTATAAGCAACCAATTCCCACTGTACAGTGGAAATTCTCTTGCTGTCCCAGATTCCTTCAAATATTTCCACGTGCAAAACGTACAGGAAGGCCTGTTTTCAAGCTCTAAAATGGAATTGGATCCAAAACCGGTTTCTTGCACATCTTCGACAAAGTCTGAAAATAGAAATACCAAGTTAAAACAGGTTTTCCCTTGTTCTCATTTGTGTTTTATTGCATCGTCGACCCTGATGCATCGCTAAATTCTCATTTATTCATCTATTTAACTTCCCTACACTTAGCATGTGGTCTTAAAAATAAAAAATTCCATAAAAATCTCTTTTACTTTTCAAATTTGCACGTCACTTTGAATCAATTTCCAAAAATATTTAGACGCGATTTTTTTCCTTAAATCAATTTGGACAATATTTCCTAAAAAAATTTTAGAGCTAAAAATAAATCAAAAGCTTGATATTTTTCTATAAAGCGATATTAATATACTTGCCTTCAAAATTTTGAATGGTTCAGGCCACATTTCAACGTAGTCGAAAGTCAGTTATGCACTAGCGAATAAATTCCACTCTACCACTTCTCATTCAACCTTTATCTTTAGAACTTAACCTTTTTTTTAAGAAGTTAGTGTAATTATTATTTTGTTACGACAACCCATAAAGAAATTTGTTAATTTTAGCTTTTAAAGGAACAATAAAAATGAACTGTAATTTCACAACAAGCTTTGTTGTCCTTTACTTGCTAAAATTTACCATTTTAACAACCTTTCACTGCATTTACCGCTGGTTAAGTGTCCTTATCAAATTCTTCCTATTTACATTGTTTCTACTCACAATACAAATAAGAGCGGTCTACAAATCCAGAAACAACAATAACATGAATAAATAGGAATACATCCCATAACATACCATACGTGTCTTTTTATACAGAGACAAGCAACAGTTACAACCCAACAAACCCTAAGAAAAGAAATGAGAAAATACTGGAAGGACACTACAACATAACTCTATTAAACTAAAAACACTACTTATGAATTGTAGGATGGCCCCGATCCTCTACGGGAGCTAGACCCAAATAACTGGCCATTAATGTCAAAGTTGACAGTCTCTAATAAACCCTTATTTACCCTCTTCCAATCTATTACCAGTTACAAAATTCACTTATTATGAGTATTCAATTCATTCATAAGTACCATATAAAATTCCTTAATCAATCTCCTATTTAATTCCCTTTTATTCTTTTTAATTACAAATTTATTGTCAATCAAATCTATAATAAATATCCACAAATCCTAATTATATAATCACTATGCTGTTTATACCTAATACAAATACGGTTATCAATTATGTTATTTATATATCTCGAATTATTAATTACTAAACTAGAACATTTCTTTCCATATTTTATATTATTAAAACCATCCTTCCAAATATGATTAACGTTAAATTCCATACATTAACCATAAGTGATATTTTTGCTTTGTTTGAAATTACAGGGGATTATTTCCTTTTTACTTTATTCAAATAAACAATGTAAACTATGTAAAATAATATCCATATCTTGCATATCTCTTTCCTTTTGTGTATATCCCTTGTCAATTCAAATGCCGCATTTTTATGCATTTAAGGAATTAGGTTATTTATAGAAATTACACGGAGCCTGCTCTCAATAAATCAAAATATGGAAATTCACATTCGAAGGGCAATCTAACTTACTACCCGATTGTAAATCTTGAATACCTTAGCAACTTTACCAACATCCTACGAATAAATGCTTGGGATTGGTTTCAAATTTCTAGATCAGGTTGTACATACCATTCTTATTTTATTCATCCCAAAACCTTTCTTTTCTACATAGTAATCTCATCTACTCCATGAAATATAAACTTAGAAATCCATATTACGCTAGAATGCAATGTTTCAAATTCAAACTTGCAAAACAATTTCCATACCTCAAAAGAAAACCTTTAAGCATACTTTCTAAAAGAATTTCCAACTTGTAAAAAAAGTTTAGAGAATTGAATTCTCAAATGCATCTAGACATCAAATTTTATTTTATTCCATATGTCTATTCTATTTTTATTAAACATTTGAACAAAACCTTCCAAAAATATTTAAACTCAACTTTCCATAATTTTCAAAACATTTACCGCTTTATTTCTAACTCCAAATTTAAAGGTTTTAATTTGCTTAGTAAAATAATTCCCCTTCTCAAATACTTTTATCTCAAAGGCCTTTTCCTTAAAGTATGGTCTTTAACCGAAAATATTCAAAAACTCAATTGTTAAACAAAACTATAAAAATTTCAAAAAGGATTTCTTAATCCCAAAAAGAAGCAAAATAAGTTTCCTTTTCCAAAAACTTTCTATATCAAAGATTTATTCCTTTAAAAGTTGATATTTTAATTCGGAATATCCAAAAACATCTTTTATAGTCCAATACAATGAAAAGTGAAGTAGACAAGTTAAACTCCTATCCCAACATTTTTTTATCACATTCTCATCATTTCTCTCTTACGTCATCCCTAACCTGATTGCTAACCCTATTTTATAAGTTCCTAATGTTATTCCTATCCAAATCTCCCAATTTTGCTTCTGTTTATATTTCTCCTACCTAATTGGCTTCTACATCATTTCATTTTTTAAGTTCCAGTTTCATTTTGAAAAGAAGAACTTTAAAAGAACTTCGAAATTTATAAAATAGGAAAAATCATCAAGTCCAATTTACGCTCCATTTTACATTTATTTCAAAAAGAAAAAATCCTTTACCGAAAATCTTTAAACTGAAAACTTTTTAACCTACAAATTTCTAGAGTAAGAGTTTCGAAAATGGAAAACTCTTTTTACCAAAAGCCTCTTGATCAGAACTGTTGATTCCAAATCTTCTTTTTAAGTTTTGATTTTCCAAATTATTCTTACTTTTCAAAACAACAAATTCTTAATAAATCTTTTGAAAAATCCGTTTTAAACACTTCAGGGAAGCTTCCAAAAATGATTTTATCAAATTCTTTCACATGAAGTTGGATTTTAGAAATCTTCTTTAATTGTCCTCTCTATTAAGTTTTCTTCTTCCATCATCCCTTAATTTTGGATTTTTTCAACTATACTATCTCATGGTATTTAGTTACTACCTAACATGCTAATTTACTATTTCTATAAATGTTGATTGTCCGAAATAAATGGTTATTATTCTAACTGGACAAATGCCTAAAGATATTTATTCATCTAACTTTTCCGATTAAAGCTTATTTACTTCTCCATAATTACCCTAGTAATCTATTTAATTAATCATTTTATATCTTTATTAATTATTGTAACTCCCTATATATTGTACACTCACTGCCCTATAAATTTTAGAGTTGCAAACTTTTCCATTCACATTCCTTACTCAATTTTTTTCAAACCCATAGTCACCTCGCCCATTCTTTCTAATTATGGTCACAACCATCCCAAAGTCAGAATTTATAAAGCTTAGCGTAGATTAAGATATATAGATTATGGATACACTCTCTCGATATATCCTAACCCTCATGATCTACTAAACCTGGTTTTGATACCAAATGTAATAACTCACACCTTAATGGGCCCAAATTTCAACAAAACAGAAGCCCAAGTCCATTAGGGTATGGAATGTTGGCTTTGGCAACTTGTAATAACAAAAGTATACTAGGGATCAATCAAATAAAACTCACAACGGAAAGAATGGATTATAAGATCAAATACAAATCGAGGCTACAACTTCAGAATCAACCATGAAAGGAATAACTCTCCGTCAGCTGTTCCATCAGTGGCAGTGATCTGTTCCTCTAAATCTATCATATTGGTTGTAATGAGGAGCTGGTTAGAACAACGTTTTGGTGACTATAAGAGTTACATACATTACCCATAACATAAACTTATACCGATTTAGCTTTTATTTAATGTTATGTCTGTTATTTAATTAATTAATACATGTGCGTGTATAATATGCTTATCCTTTCCTAAGGCACAATTATATATACACATATGCCTATATACGTGTGTATACAATTCTAAGCATTTCACTATCTAAAGATTCCCCACCACTCAATACTTCTTAACTAGGAAAAGGGGCAGACCCAACGGCCATTAAATACCACAATCCCGAAGCGGGTCAGCTTCTGATACCAATGTAACGGTCAAACTAAATCAGTCGGTCTTAGAGACCGCTTAACTTCCACACACGGTTTACTAACACATAACTTAACTGTCGTGCATATTCTGCTCTTTTAGCTATATCATTAGTTTCCTCTGTAAGCCCAAAGGCTATTCCAGCCCAGAATTCTAAAGCACTATAGTCTATAACGTGAGATGGAGTACTCCAAATCACTTACCACCTCTTCTACTAGGCATTAGTTACACTCTGATCATTTAAGACCTATAAAATAGGTAGAACCTCATCATTTAAGACCTAATGCCAAGGCGGGTCTCTATATGGTCCTCCTTAACTCGCATCGTACGAAATCCTATTAAGTCACTTAACACTTCATTTAAGAAAGTGGCAGACCCTACCATAGCCACTTAATACCTCAAATCGAAGTAGACCTCTCCTAAATATTTCGCCAATCGTATCCATAACATAACTTATGACCCATAATCCAACCATGACATCTCAGACTAATCCGACTATTTGTGGGAACTGGTAGCCAGATTGTCTGGGTAGATTTATCCTACTTAATTGGGATCCTCGCATCCACTGAAGTTATTTATTATAGGCAATGTCCCGCCTTAGACTGCAAAGCCACAACGTTAGTAGTCATATTCAACTAGGCAGACTTCCATGTAGCTTTGGACAAACCTCGCATCCCTATAACTTATTCATACCGTATATGTATACTACCTATATACATACATCATCCTTCATGTCTTGAGGCCATATAAGGTAACCCCTTGTTACGCCTCTAGTTAGGAGTTAACTCCATAATTAATTATTTTTCCTAAGAGATTTACACTATTAAATTACAAATCTCTTGTTATTATCTATGTCATATACACTTTATTTCTTTTCTTATTCTCTCACAACTACCTTAATACATTTATTAAATTAGTCCCTCTTATTTGTTTGTGACTAAATTATCATAACTCATATTTCATTCATTGCTTATTCAATGCTTATTTATTTCTGGATTAACAACCTCTCGATTATTTAAATACTCATAACTCTCATTTCATTTATTTCCACATTGATTGTTTATGAAACTTTTCTTCCTTTATTTCCAATTATTACCATTTATTGTACATTTTATTTTAAATTTCTAATTTCTCTTAACGTGGATGCTTATACGCATTTTTTTGTATTAATATAATGATTTCCTTTTTGGGTTTGTTATGGTTATATATGTTTTATGGCTTTATTTCTCTTTTATCTTTCTAGTTACATTCATCCTTAACTAGGATATTTCTTCATAGTCTATTCTATAAGAATCTTCCCTTTTTAAAATCTTTCCCATTATATTTTTTCATAGATTTTCCTAAATAAGTGGTTTGCGTTGCTTGAAATTACAAGACATTATTAAGCTCCCTTTTTATTTTGAAATAAACATCGTAAACTATAAGGTGGAATCCCATACCATACGCATCTCTTCCTTTTTCTTTCTAGTTATATTCTTTGTCAAATCAAACACCGCACTTTTCAATATAAATAAAAGATTAGATAAATCCATCAAATTTGAATGGATTACATACTTAACAAATTAAAATAAAGTAACTTTCTCATTTCAATGAAATTAGAACAACATAATTCATATTAACACCCTTCAATACAAATATAGGTCTGAAACAAATTTTACAACAAATCAATTGGTACATCTGAAACATTTCCATATTCAGCTCATATTTAACTGCCAACAACTTGGCACAAATTTACAGATCTAGGTGTAATTAACATTTCCATTCAATCTTCTCTAATTTACAAAATATGTAAGCAGTGTTATACATTAAATTTTAACCTACAACTCAAAATCTTTAAATTAGGCATAATAATCAAAGAAAATCCAACGAGGTAAAATTATCATGTTATAAATAATTTACATAAATTTCCCACTCACGGATTTGGCTTCCCAAATTTCCAGATCTGAATCTGATTCTTCCAATTCAACCATTTTCCCTTTTCAACTCAAGGTGTATGTATAAAAAGGAATATACATAATATTAGAATCATAGAACTGAGAAGGGAATTGAGATTTATGGGAAGATATAGATTCATTAATTTGAGATTTACCTTGTTATTGCACAACGCTAATTTCTATGTTTCTCTCTTCTTCTCATTTTCGATCTTCTCAAATTTGTATATTTACCGTCTGTTTTGTTTTAGGGGAGAAAGAAGCGGAGAGAAAATGGCAATTCTTTGCTGCCTGCGTAGAAAATAAGAGAAGAGGAGGAGGGTTTGGATGTGCATTTATAGATACCAAATGAATCGTACGTGTCAGATAAAAATTTATAAAATCTGGGTCGTTGGCCGTGGTTCAACCTCAGCCTTTTGGGCTCTGACCGGTCAACCACTTTAGGTTAACCGCCCCATATATGAGGTCAACCAGTGGGGTCCGACTGATGTTGTTTATTTATTTCTTCTTTTTATTTTTTAATTGTTTTCGTTTCGATTTCTTTAAACATCAGTAACTTCTTCGTTTGAACTCCGTTCGCGGAACTCCAAATATGACAATTGCTTAGAAAATCACCATGAACGCAATGGTACAAGTTTCAAGAAAAAATTCCATTATCTTCACAAGTTCCATTTTTAGCATCTAGCTAATTAACTAACGTAAATTTATGGGATGTTACAGTTGACATTGAGCATTGTCAAATATATGTGATGTTTAATGGTTAAATATGCTATTAATATTATTGCTCCATATGATGGTTTATTGTAATAGATGGGTTGGAATATGGTTTTCTACTTGTATTGTTTGTAAGGGTTGCAATAGTTGCATGGATGGTATGGTGTTATATACTAACAAGTATTTGGATGCAAGAGAAAAGTAAGATAGAACTATGTAGGTTTGATCCTCAAAAAATGGTATGTAGGCAGTCTTTTCCTATACTATACCTCTAGAGTCTTTGGCTGGAATGTATGGGATTAGGCATAGTCCAAACATAGTCGAAACTTTTTTCCCTTTATTATATGTACATATGTGTATTTGTAAGTTTACAAGTGGAAGCAAAGACAAAAAAAGGAGCAAAGGATCTTGGATGAGTCATATCCATAGGATGGTTCGATACATATCTTCATTAAAATTATATAGTTTTTTTAATAATCATTGTATTGCAATATGTAAAATATATAATGTAATGTTCTTGTGAAATATTGGATTGTTGAAATGATATGTATACATATTGATATTTAAATTCCGCTGTGAGATTACTTTTTTTATGTTCACTGTTTTAGACTCTTTTTAAATTTTATATACACGCTGTCCATTGTTTTTTACGTTTGAAATTAGTTATAAGCATATTCTGTCACCGCTTATAATTATTTTTAGATATTAAAAATAATGGGTGGGTTTTTACAATAGGCCTATAAATATTCAGCCTGAATGTAAAAAAAAAGAAGAAGAGTAGCGTATGACTAAAGCTTTTGAACGAGCAATATAATTCAGTTTTAATATTTTAGAACACACAAAAGTCTACAGTTTCTCAAGCTGCATTGAAAATTAATGAATATTCGGGTACAAAGTAAATTAATGGTACAACTTTTCAAGACAACAATAGAGCAAATGACAGTTGTCAAATGATATAATGGATTATTCTAACATACAAAGTAGTCCTTCTTCTTACTTAAATACCTTGCCTATAAAACAAAACAATGTGATAGATGCTTAAGCTAGTTCTATGTCTTATACATTAGGTTTTAGACTATGTAGTTTTTAAAAACTCCATTATTGATCATATTTCGGAAACAAATCAATTTAATGAAGATCAAAATCATGACAGGAATCAACTCCTTCAGAAAGTGCTCTAGCTAACAACCTAACCCATCTTCCAGACCTAAAACAAGACCAAAAGGGATCAGAACATAATCTTTCTTTTATTGCTCTAGACCGTCATGATCAAACCCTCCACAAAACTAAACAAGCTCTTATTTTCTAGTCAAACCAATAAATCGGTCACCATTATGAAATGCAGATGATCAAGCCAATATGCAAACTTTCAGTTTCGTAATTCAAAATAAGATAGAAAGCTAGTAGGAAGAATACTCGGGATGAGGAGAACTTCCAATTTTAGGCAACTACTTCTATTAAAGTCATAGAAAATCCTGCTATGGAACACATGATTAATAAATTTAAAATCAAAATATAAGAAGTCTTAAATAACCAAAGTAAATTGTATAAACATTTCTCACCTTGAATTGAAGAATACATCTCCTTCCTCAGCATGATAGACTACCTTATTCGGAATGTATAGGGTATTAATTCCCCTACAATACAGTTAAATACCATTCAATTTATTAAAAATAAAAAATTATCAATGGTTCCATTACTAGAAAATAAGTTATTTGTTATAAATATTGAAAGTTTTGCTTAGCCATTCAATAAAAAGTGGTCATTTGTTTATGATAATGATGCCATTGATATGGGCCGAGATATACTTCTTTGGAATCCAAAAGTATGGTCTGTTTTTGTATTCCATTAAAGTGATCAGTTCATTTCTTGTGTGATGCCCAATCATTTTGGACTAAAATTCTTCCTAGCTGTTGTGTATCCTAACAACACAACAAAGCAAAGATCATTTTATGGAATTATGTACAACTTCATGCTAGACAAGTTAATATTGCCTAGATTCTTATTGGGGATTTTAAATCAACATAATGTTACAATGGAAGGGTCAATAATGGGACTTACTCCATTTCATATGATGCATAGTTTCAACATTGTTTTTCACCTTCTGAGTTACTTGAGCCACCTTTTACTGGTGACATCGTTACCGGGAGAGAGAGGGAGAAACTTTAGCATACATCGTAAAATTAATAGGCTTATTGTTGATCACAAATGTCATGAGATTATGCCATTTATTAAAATTCACTTTGATTAGTATTAGTAAAGTAAAACCACTAGAAGCATCAATGGCAGCCATGAAAGAAATTAACAATCCCATCTCCATTGATGAGTGCCAAGATCAGAATAGGAGTCATCTCCATCTTCTTTTCCTCCTCTTCTACCAAATATAAATCCTCCTTCATGATAAAACCCAAAAGAAAAGCCCCCAGACTTAAATGATGAAGGTTTCTAGACCGTGAGAAGCAGGAAACTCAACAACTAATCAAATCGCTATCATTCCACCCAAGTGAAACAGAGCACTCAGCCAACAACTCTTGCAAGAAAACAAGTGTATAAACTGGTCTCTGTATCAAGAAATGGCTCTGTATCAAGAAATGAACCCAAAAATGTGCAATGTGGCTTAGAAATGCAACAACAAGATAATCACAATCGGAATAAAGCATCAATTTGGGTGGATATGGTCAAGAAAGGGGGGTTAAACTCAGAATTCGATCTGAGTTTCATTGAACCATTAAATATTAGCAAGAAGAAGATTGTTGTCGTGAAGGAAGAGGTTAGTAGAAGAATAGAAATCAAATGGGGATTCTCAGTTGTTGCTTAAGTCTTTGGCAACAGTCCTGCATATCATCACTTTAAGGCTTTTGTCACAAGATCATGGAACCCAACAGGCAGGTTTGAACTCTATAGTGAAATAATGGTTTTTTTATTATAAGATTTTTAGATGTCGAAAACTATAATATTGATAAAAATGGAGCAAGAAACTTAATTTGGATAAAGATTTGCTCTCAACAATGCCAATATGGATTCGTTTGCCATAATTATATCTAAAACTATGGCATAAGGATGCTTTTAGTGCTATTGCTAGTGTAGTGGATATCTCATTGAAATTGGATGAACCCACTGCGAAAGAAACAAGATTATGTTATGCAAGAATATTAGTCGAGGTTAAAGCAGATGTCGGTCTTCCTAAGGAAGGATACACCTCTATGCATGATGGAGAAAACTTGGTTCAGTATATAAAGTATGAATGGATCCCCCCACATTGCAAAAGTTGTGCATGCATTGGGCATAATAATGAAAACCGTGTTACCAAAAAAGTTTGGAAATAAAAGACCAACACAGAAGCAAGTTCAATGAATGAAAAGCGACCTGAAAAACAACTGCATGCAAGTAATCAAGAATGCAAATTCTAGAAATGAAAATTTAGAAAGTCCAGCAAACACAAATCCTTCTTCAACTGAGAGAGAAACAATGGAAGGGAAGCAATTAGAGAACAATGACAACATGTGCAACGACTCATATTTTACATATCAAAGGACCGTAAAATTTTCTATTTTATTCGTATGAGGTCGTATGGTTCTATAATTTTGGGATAAGACTCTTAGGGATATTTTACACACTTGTGATTTTCCCAAATTTCTATGTAACCATTTTGACTCTTAAAGCCTTCTTTGGGCTATAAATTTTGATAGGAATTGAATTAGGGTCTCAAACTAGTTTCATTGCTTCAGGATGATGGTTTACCTTTTCGTAGGATGGTCATAATAAGAAAATAGACTTATGGTTAGGAAGTTATGCCCGTTTTAAGTTTTAAAAGCTGCTGGTCAAAATTAGGGTGTAATTAATTATGCCCATTAGTGAGCCCATTAGTCTAGTTTGAGAACACTATAAATAGAGGGAAAGAGAGTCAAATGAAAACTTTTCCCTCTCATTCCAAATCGAGTATAAACCATAATTGATCCTAAATCCATCCTAATTCATCCAAATCTCTCCTTAAATCAAACTAGATTGTTGATTGATGATTAGAGCATTGGTTAAAAGATAGAGATCATTGATTTACTTGATTTAGAGCACGTTACTTTGCTGTCCGGAATAGATCTACGCATGAGTTAGATGAATTTTCTAATCGATGAGTGGTTTATGCCTCCTTACTATACTATGCATGTTTATACTATAGAATTATAGGATTTAACATATTTTAAATTGATTTTTGGTCATAAAATCTTTTCTAACTTTAATTAAATGTTAAACTATGAATATGATATAGATTGATTAGAAATCACCATTGCTCATGCTTATATATTCATGTTGTATGTAGATCTTTATTAGAGCTTATCTTATTTTGATGGATTGCATATTTGATTGGATGAAATTACTTGTTATTCTATGTTTGGATGATATGATTTGATGTTTGTTGCGATTTCATAGAAACTTAGGTCGGAGAATTGAGCAAATCGATGACTAGGTTGGTCAGAATTGGATGAAACTTGGTGCAGGAGCTCGGGAGCGTAAGGGGAGCCTATATGATAAGTCACATCCCAATTTCTCTAAGGATTAAACTTGGGCCCTAGTTGAGAGGCTTGAGTCAGCACTGAGTTTAGGTGGTAGCTGCTATTGATTGGTTGTTGGCATGGATGGATAGACTTGGCTAGATGAGATGTTCCGTAGCACGGTAAAGGAAATTAGCTAAGTATAGGAGTTGGTGACAAGTTAAGAGCATGAGTTGGCGATGAGTTAAGATTTAAGTTGATGATGAGTCAAGGGCTTAAGTTGGTGACGATTTAAGAGCTTGAGTTGGCGACGAGTAAAGAGCATGAGTTAGCGACGAGTTAAGATCTTCAGTTGGCGACGAGTCAAGGACCTAAGTCGGTGACGAATCAAGGACTTGAGTTGGTACTAAGTTTAGGGGAAAGGTCCGGTGGTAGTGGATCTTCTTGGGACTATAGTAGACATTCTGTAGATCCTGTTGGAGGCGGTGGCTCATTCGTATCAGGTTGGATGATGATATAACAGCATGATGAAAAACAAGAGTCTTCAGATGCTGATTCATGTTGGGAGCAGGTTCCGAAGATGATGGCTTGGTAATGGAGGGAGATGTAGTATTAGGGAATGTGGGAGGTCACCTCATAAATAATGGAAACTGGATTGAGCAAGATGGGCTCGACATCTGAATGAAACAAAGTGAGGCTTGAATAGATGTATGTGCTAAGGAATCATTGATGCTTGGAGTGTTTTCTTATGTAATCGAAGCAGGGGTATTGTATGCGGGGATGCCTAAGGATTGGTAGTTAGGATCCGAATATGCTGGATCAGTGGTTTTGGGTCTAGTGTCTAGCTTTAGGCTACGAGACATGTATCGAGCTTTGGGCTGCGTGATACGAGAGCACATAGAGAACTGGGATTTCCATTAGTCCCTGGTAGTAAGAAGGCCATACGAGCTATCATATATTCAGAGCACATGGTGTGATGGTTAAGATTGTTTGATGGATGCTATGGTCACTTTGGTTGCTTTCTTTGGTAGGCAATCACTCATAGGTATCATGGGGAGAAGGTATTAGTGATAGGAAAACCTGGAGACTGATATCCTTTATTTGGTTTATAGTTTATCTTCATGATATTGTAGAGTAGCATATTATAGTGTCATGTGCCAACTCTTTGGTTGCAGGAATAGGTCGGGTATGGTTCGTGTATCCTTGTTCCTTACTATATTTACTCGTATAGTATATTGAGATTCATTTACTGCTCACACCAGACTATTGTCTGACTTGAGGTTGTATGCTTTACTTCTTATTATCTCGGGTACTCTTAAATGAGTTGAGTAGATAATAGGTCTAGGTAATATAGTAGTTGTTCGGAGGACGATATGGATGGAGCTATCACGTACTATTTACATATATGGAGTCTACGCTTATTCCATTGAGCAACACCGTGGAGCCTGTGACAGTGCTTGCCTATTTCTATTTACCATTGTATTTAAGACAGTTGTTGAGTTTGATTTCATTGTATAAACTCTACATTGATATATAACTCTGTGGATACTATATTATGATGCTATTGATTTATTCACACTGTTATTACTATCTCTTCTGTTGAATATGTGATATTATATTTTGTCCATGCAGTGTGAGATATACGACAGGTTATATATTACATTTACTTGTTTTAACTTAGATGATCGTATTATATCGGTCGGGCATGACTACAACACATTATTTAGTTTTATTGGTGTTGAAGGTATAGGGCGGTCGCAACATTGGGTATCAGAGCAAGGTTATGTGATTAACCCGAGTTGATACCACGATCTTTTAGAGATAAGAAAGGAGTTATCGCTTTAAATTGGACCTAGTGTGTGTGTATATATGAGAGTGCGTACTTGTTATAAGTTATGTTTTCAGAACTACATAGTAATTTATTATATAGTAGAAGTCGCATGCACACTGTAACGACCCGTAATTTTTGGGTCTCCAAATTTGAATATTTAATTTATTTAAATATTCGGATTTGGATTAAATCATAATAAAATACATATTTTTCAAATTAAGTCCATATTTTCAATGACGTACTTTTAATTTAATTTGTAGGATTTTTCCATAATTTTTAATTCGGAAAATAATTAAATTTTTGTTTGACACTTTTACATCCAACGCTGGTATTTTTTGAAACTTTACAAAATACGATAGCTAGTCTATTTTATTATTATTTTGTGATCGTGACACATTGTTGTGCACGATCGTATTTTTATTTTTGTCATTTGCGGCTCGTACGTGAACGTCATATTGTGTGGCGGCATATCTAAAACTTTTCAAAATTTAAATAAATTACATACACATGCATAAACAATTTTCCTTCTTTGTTGCCTACTTTCTAGCCTTGTCTGCTGTCTTGGTTTGTGACTTGAAATGTGGATCTATGCTTTGATAATCATTTTGTTTTTTGGAATTTCATTATGAAAGAAGGAAGCATGAACGAAATATGGGGAGATTCATTTTTTCGTTCATTATTCTTCTCTGCAAATCAAAACATACCACAACCTTTTCCATTTCAATTTCATTAATTCAATAACTTCTTCTACACAAAGGTTTAGCCAAAATCACTAATATGAAAGTTGTAGAAAACGAAGAGAGCTACACTTTCCATTCACGTTATACTCGAGATGTTCGTGTGTGGAGGTCTTGGCGGCCAGAGGTTGCAAAGGAGGAGGAGCAAGTCATGAGGCGATTAAGCTTAACCTTGGTGGTATCCGTCGCGGAGAGGACATATAGTGGAGCTTGTAGCATGCATCGGTTCGTTAAATAATGGAGTGTAGGAGGAGATAATGGGAGAGACGGGTATTGTGCATGGACGTGTATCCTGTGCATGCGATGGAGAGAATGGGAGACGGGTTTGCATGCGTGATGGGCTTTCGAGCCTTATTGGTAGGGTGAGGTTTAGAATTTAATTAATTTGATTTGATTTTTTTTATTAAATAGCTTAAATTTAAAACTGTTTAATTTCCATATTCAAAGTCTGTTTAACTCGCGATCTTCGACATTAGGTTCGTATGAACAAATAGAACACATTAGTATAGATATTGGACACTTTTGGAGAAGAATAAAAGGTTGATAAAGTATTAGGGATTGAATTAAGGTTTACGTGATTAAAAAAATTATACTTCATTTTGGATATCTATTTAGCAGAATAAATCTCCATCCTACTATTATATTAATTTATTAGTTATAATAATATGTTCACATTTATTATTGGTTGTTAACGTGTTTGCTATTTATTATCGTTAATTGATTATTTGGTTGTTTGAATTGTGCTCGGCTAGTTTATGAGCACTGATATTGCATTTTGATTTTTGATTTTGCTCAACTAGTTTATGAGCAATTATCTTTTCCATTATGGGTTGGGTAGACCATAATTACATATGAATTGAGAGCGAACATCCTGTGAACGGAATCTCATAATTTGACTATAAGATATTCGATTATAAAATTGGTTAAGGAATTAATTGTAATAAAAAGGAGTTTATTATAGTTTTAAAAATGAACGAAATTTTTTTCCAAAGGGATATATAGATATTTTTGGAAATAAATATTTATAAAAGTGTTTTCCCATACTTTGACATTAAAGATATTTTGGGAATAAATCTTGAGTTAAATGTTTTGGATCAAAGAGGATTTAAAAAGCTATTATTTCAAGAAATTAAAAACCCGGTGATTTTAAAATGGCATTTTAAAGATTTTAAGAAAAACACAATACTGTGTTTGAAAGTATTTGTGATTATTAGTGCAAAATTTGTCACTTCGAAGAATAAAATAATTTGTTATATTACTGATGATTCGAGTAACCCGTAACTAAAAAGTGGGAAAAGAGGGGTTATTTTAACCCATAGTATAATCCTCTCTTAGATAGAGAGATATACTTATTTATTGACTTTGTAAGGCCGGGACCCAAACCTCCTGATCCGGTTGCATATATTTTGATATGCTTTTATAATAGTATTTTGGGATTTCTAAATAAATATTTCAAGAGTGATTTTTTGAAGATCCCGAAGTAAAGTATAGTCTGATACAAAGGATATATATATATATGATATATATATATATATTAGAAAGGATATGAAATAAAATTGGGAATTTAGTTTGAAGAGATTATTTTTAAAAAGGACTATATTTTGAAAATAATAAAATTAAATAGATTTTCAAAATCTAAATGAAAGGATATATGCCTAAGTGGGTAGATTTGGAAGCTGCATTTGCATGCTATATGCTATGTTGTTGGGAATTATATGTTTATTTGTTGCATCGTAGGCTCCTTGAGTCCTATTTACGGTAGGAGGACTACATTGGTTTGATCTTGTATCTAGTTGGGTACCCAATTAGATAGGGGTAGGTAGGCAGTCACAAATGGTAGTAATGCAGCCCAAATAATAATATAACCCTTTCCTGTTTATCTATTTATTAGTTGTTATTTGTCTTGTGTTGTATCTTTCCTGCTTACAATTTTATTCTTCATTTGACATACTTATTGAGTTTGCAGGAATATTATATTGATGTCTTTCTCGTTAGAGTTATTCAGCGATAGATTTATTGTATATTGAGTCTTCTTTGTATTTAAGCACACCTGTAGAATAAATGATTACCCTGGTAAGTTGTATCCTATACCTTTAGAAATATTGAATATTTATCAAGTATGTAGTTTTCATTCGTAGTTTTAGAACGGATGGGTTTAGGGCGATTTTGACAGGTCGGAAAATCCGGATCGTCACACGCACGAGCCACATAGACACATTTTTGTTTTATGAGAGACCGATCAATCTTATTATAGATAAGAATGAGTCAGCATATAAGAAACGCTATAATGAATTCTACTTCAGGAGTAGAGGAAGGAGCAGGATCCGGAGCTGCTATGCCTGATGTCCAAGCCATATTCAATGCTACGATGGCTAATATGATGAGGAATGCTCTTGGAATGGTAATAGATAGAGGTGCTCCCGTGCAAGCGCCTAGAGCTAATTTTGCTAAGTTGAGCAAGGATTACTCTACTCTTTAAGGAAAGCCATAGAAGTTCAAGACTGGTAGGATACTTGTGAGTGCATCTTCGGTGATATGAAGGTGGAAGATGTTATAAAGAGGAAGTTAGCTTTGAGACAACGACAGGGCCGAGCCATGAATTGGTGGAATGTTGTAACTATTGCTACTCCAGAAGATCAGTTCTCTTGGGATCAGTTTAAGACGAGATTCAAATAGAAGTTTATCCCAATTGCTCAAAAGTAAGTATTATTCAGGAAGTTTTCCAAGCTAAAGCAAGGAGAGATGTCAGTCTTGGAATCTGTTGTGGAGTTTGATGCTTTATCGAAATATAGGACGTCATTCATCAACACTCCCTTGAGGAAGAATAAAAAGTTTTCTATTTGCTTGAATGATTACCTTGGAGAGAAGTTAGTGGATCATATTGATGTACCATTTGAGAAGCTAGTAGAGAAGGCGTTACACCTTGAAAATCTATGCCCCAAGTCCAAGACTGCTGTTGTCGCTTCTGTTGAAAAGGAGGAGCCTAGTGGAAATTGTTGCTTATGCTAGTCAACAACTAAAGCTATACAAGAAGAATCATCCAACTCATGATTTGGAGTTGGCGGAAATTGTTTTTGCTCTGAAGATGTGGGGGCACTATCTATTGAGAGAGAGGTTTGAGTTGTTTACGGATCACAAATCCCTGAAGTAAGGATCATAACCTTCGTTAGCAACGATGGTTGGAGTTCTTGGCCTCTTATGATTTTGCTATTTCCTATACTCCAGGAAAGGAAATGCAGTCGCCGATGCATTGAGTAGAAGACATGCTGGATTAGGATCAATGTTCTTGGAATGGAAGCTAATAGAGTAAATTGCTAGATTGGATTTTAGGCCTTACTACGAGCTAGAGCCTGAAATGTTGGCAAGCTTGTCGATCAGACCTACTTTTATTGAAAGGATCGGTACTAGTCAGAAGCATGATACTAGGCTAGTGGAGATCATAGCAAGGATAGAAGAAAGAGTAGAATCTGAAGACATGAAACAATGCGAACTTGACGGAGAAGGTTGGCATTGTAAAGATGTGAGGTTGTTTGTTCCCGATGTAGACGGATTATGAGATGAAGTGCTTAGAGAGTGTCACCATTCCAGATTGACCATTCATCTCAGTGGTAACAAGATGTACCGAGACATGAAGTGAACTTACTACTGCGAGGGCATGAAGAGGGATGTAGGGGCATTCATCTTCAGGTGTATGAACTACCAATTGGTAAAGGCAGAGCAGAAGAAACCTAGTGGATTGTTGCAACCACTAGATATTCCTGAGCGGAAGTGGAAACAAGTGTCGATGGATTTTATAGATGAACTACCAAGGACTCGAGTAGGGTACGATGGCATTTGGATCATAGTTGATCGGTTGACCAAGAATGCGAGATTTATACCCATCAAGTTAAGCAGAACGACATCCAAGTTGGCCGATTTGTATGTAAAGTGGATATTACGATTTCACAGTGTAACAAAGAGCATTGTGAGTGACTGTAACATCCCCCTACTTGGAGGCTCAAAACTAACGGCTATTGATGCTGCACTCATCCGTAGTTATTAATCTTCGGCGACCAAATACGGCGGTGCTAGACACATTGATACACAGATCACACGAATATGGAAAAATCTTGACAATTTAAAGACACATTTCCACATTCAGATTGAAACATTTCATGTTCATTGCATAATCCCAAAATACGTAAACCACGTTCAGCAAAATATAATTATTACAATTGCGCCAAGAGCGACATATGATGATTCCCCCTTGGTTGATGAGAGGATATAGTAAGGGTAATAAATCTGCCTTTACAAACAAACACACAGTGGAAAAGAAAACTCTAAATAATTGTTGGTCTTCTGCACGCCTCCGGAAGCTTTATTTGTCAAAGAAGAGAACCTGAGAACCTTAACTCTCAAAGTACTCAAAATCAATTGAGCACCCGAGAGTTTAAGGGGAAAACAAAAACTTCAAGTCAGACATAAAGCCTGGTATGAATAATAATCTAACATCATAATCCCTTTAGATATCTAGTGAGACCACACCGCTTAGCGGAACGGGTTTTCCCCTCACTAGTATCCTAAAACCTTTATAAAACCATATACTGTGCTCCTACATCCACAATGGTTAAAACTTATATTTTCAAAATATTATGATGATATGCATACTTAAAACAATTAGGATTTCCCTAGTTTAATCTGACACCCTTTCATAATTATAGTTACTAGGGTCACTATTAACCTTATTAGTTTTCATGAGTTTACTAATAACCTTGTTATAATTAATGGACACCCTATCCTATTCATAGTTTTCATGGGATCACGAAGAACCTGTAGGCTCCTACCGGTTAA
The DNA here is from genome assembly GCA_030737815.1 of Allium fistulosum. NCBI lineage: Eukaryota > Viridiplantae > Streptophyta > Magnoliopsida > Asparagales > Amaryllidaceae > Allium > Allium fistulosum. Next base: position 1,241,035,291 of record CM060904.1, on the reverse strand, counting down.
CTTAATTAATTCATGGGTCCTCCTGAACCTATTAGTCATTCCAATAACTAATTACCTTATCCTAGTTTTCATGGGTTGACTAGTAACCTATAGATTTATCCAGTAACTCACTTCACATCCTAGTTTTCATGGGTTGACTAGGAACCTACAAATACTTCCATTAGCCACTTTCTTATCCTAGTTTTCATGGGTTTACTAGGAACCTAGTGACTGATGTCAATTCTTAATCCGAATATAGTTTTCATTGGTTCACTACAAACCAATTAGCCCTTGTTAACTATCCTTAATAAATAGTTTTCATGGGTTTACTGTGAACCTGTTGGTTACCTCCAATAACTACATAATCATAGTTTTTATGGGTTTACTATGAACCTTTTGGTTACCTCCAATAACTAATAAGTGTAAGCATCGTATATTTTTGGTCACCCTGACCCCTTAGATGCAATTTTACTCATTAAGGAGTTTAAGCAATTTATATTCACTTCAGAGTTAACCTAGCTGGTTCTTCTACCGCCTTTTCCCACAAAATACAGTTATGAGTTATCATGTGAATATATTTAAATTTGAAGAAGCAAAACAACAATTTAACAATACCACTCATGTGGGTTTAAGGTCCTTGAATTGCATTTCATATAAAACATAGTTAACCCCTTTAACTTATATTTTTATCAAGGCAATACTTCTTCAAAATTACATACTTAAAGTCATTACAAAACTCCTTTATTTAAGCTGTGGGTTTTCCATTAAAAATTTGAGTTAGGGTTTTAAAACCTTTCGACAACATCGAAGGCTTCAGCCTTCGACCCCTTCGAAAGCTTTGCTTTCGAACCCTTCGAAAGCCTAAATCTTATCTTTTAAAACAATAGGCTCCAGCCTTTTTATTACTTTAAAACACTTTGATGCAGTGCAGGATGATAGCTTGAATGCTTAGGTCGCTCGTGGGCTTTACGTCGTTCACTTGTCTTAAGTCACCAGCGACTTAATAGGAAGGATACTGCAGTAGAGGAGCGACCCAACGGGTTATGTATTAGGTCGCCAGAACAACCTAAGATAAGTCGTTTGCTTCGTGTGAGCGACCTAGCAACCTATGACACAATTCGTTAGGTCGTTTGCAATATGTCGCTGATATCTGATGCCGCATTCTTTATAAGTCGCTTGATGTTGTGCTTCCTTAAGTCGTTCGCGAGTTAACTAAGTTTATGCCGCCATGTTCTTAGGTCTCTCGACCATATGTCGCTCAAGTTTTAGGTCGCATGAAGCTTATATCGCATGGAGCTTGGATTTCTTAAGCCGATGAGTCCTTAGGTCGTGTGTGTTGTATTCTTAGGTCGTTGTGATGTAACTCGTTTGTTCTTATGTCGTTGTGCTTAAGTCATCTGAGCTGTTGTATTTGTTTGTTTTCAAGTCGCGTTTGTTAGGTCGTAGGTCGTTTGTGATAGGTCGTTTGTGTTAGGTCGTTGAATCTGTTAAGTCGGGTACCTGTGTGAGTTGTAAGCCTATAAATAGGCGGGTGGTATCATTTGTAAAAGGGAGTTGATTTTGAATAAAACTTTGTTTGTGTGCTTTGTGCCACATTGAAATTGGTAGTTGAGTGTTATCTCCTATCTCCACTTTCGGCATTCGAGTGCGCTCGAATCAACGATTGTTGAAGCCAATTCACGAAATCAAGTGCGCTTGATCAACGTTCGAAGAATTGTAGATCTTCTCTCACGGTATCGTGCGCGATCAATGTGTCGAAGATTGCTAGAATCCGGTATCTCTTGAGATCAACGGATTTGGGCGTTTGGTATTTTCAATCCACCGATTGCTACTTTCACCGTTTCATCCATTTTGTTATTTCCGCTGATCATTTGGTATCAGAGCTAGACTTAGCCAATCATAGCTTAGCCGAGTCTTGGAGCCAAGGAGGAGAGTTTGATTCAATTTCAATCGAGCCAATTCCTATTAAAGTGTTGGAGCCATGCGAGCTAAGTGCAGGTCGAGAGCAAAGATTTGAGTTAAGTTGAAGATTGGTTCATTTGACAATGCCGCCGAGAAGAGCTAACCGTCATCAAAATGTTGAAGATTTGTATAAAAGAGAAGATGCCGAACAAATGGAACAATGAATTAGCAACAAATTCAATGAGAAGTTGGATGAAGGTATTGGTAGATTGGAGAAATTGATGATAGATATGAATCAAAGTCAAAGGAGAAGGTCGCCAGTCTCGAACCATGGAGGAAACAGAGTTTCGCCATCGGTTACGGAAGCGAGGAGGGTGTCGCCATAATCTATTCGAGATAGAACAGAGTCATCAGTTTCAACAAGGAGAGATCACCATGAATTTTGAGATGAAGAAAGAAGAACTCAACGTGAGTTTGAGAATGAGCCATATCGTGATGATGAAAGACATAGTAAAAGAGACATGCGTGATCGAAGAGATGTTAATGGTCGAGATCGATACCGAAGTACACGTGATTATGATGAAGAGAGTGATAGAAGTAATATTCATTATCGAGATCGAGACCAAGTACGAAATGCATATCCGGATGTAGAAGATGATCAACGATGGGAGTCGGGCATGAAAACTGAAATTCCAGAATTCAAGGGTGGAATGGTAGCGGAGGAATTTTTGGATTGGGTTTCAAATGTTGAGGAAATTTTTGACTTCAATGAAGTTCCCGAGGATCGAAGAGTGAAGTTGGTTGCTACGAGATTAAGAGGGAGAGCTATGGCATGGTGGCAGCAAACTAAAATTACACGGGAGAGAATGGGGAAGTTAAAGATTACTACATGGGAGAAGATGAAGAAGTTAATGAAGGCTACATTCTTGCTATATAATTATCAGTCTCTTATGTATCAACGATTGCAGAATCTGAGACAGGGAACAAAGTCAGTGAATGATTATGCGGATGAATTTTATCAATTGATTGCGAGGAATGACATCATGGAGATGGAGGAACAGTTGACCGCTAGATTTATTGGAGGGTTGAGAATGCAGATTCAAGATATAGTGAATATGTTTGATCCCAGATCTGTTGATGAAGCACATCAAAAAGCTCTAGCTTGGGAGAAGCAAGATAGGAGAGGTGGTGGTGTGTTTACAAATTCCAACAATCAAATGAAAGGGGCTAGTAGCAATGCGAATGTTTCCAAGGCTGTTGCAAAACCGGTTGTTAGTGAAGTTGCTAAGACCAAGGTCAATAGTGGTATCAAATGCTTCAATTGTCAGGAGTTTGGTCACAAAAGCAATGAATGTCCAAAGCCAAAGAAGCGCGTGATGGTAGCTGAGGTTGAGGATGAGGATGTAGAAGCTGAATGTTCTAATTCACCACATGTTGAGGAGGAAGAAGAAGTGTCGGGAGATGAAGGGTATTCATTAATGATGAGGAGATCTTGTTTAACACCAAAGCAAGAGGATGATTCTAGTTGGTTGAGGAGTAATATTTTCCAGTCAATGTGCACTATCTTGGGAAGGGTTTGCAAGTTTGTCATTGATGCGAGAAGCTGTGATAATATCATTTCTACAGAAGCTGTGAAGAAGTTGGCATTAAAAACATAGAAGCATCCCAAACCCTACAAATTAGCTTGGTTAAGGAAAGGCGGGGAAGTGAAGGTCAGTCATAGAGTTTGTGTTAATTTTTCGATTGGGAAGAAATACAAAGATGAAATTTGGTGTGATGTTGTGGATATGGATGTATGCCATTTGTTGTTGGGAAGACCATGGCAGTATGATAGAGCTATGCAACATGATGGACGTACCAACAGCTATAGCTTCATGTTCGAAGGCACAAAAATCACTTTAGTTCCCAAGAAGCGACAATAAGAAGAAAGCAAGTTGGAGGAGATTGAAGAACTGAAGACTTTGCTATCTTTGAAGGAGTTTGTTAAAGAAGTAGAAGATGAGCCGGAAGTATTTTTGTTGATTGGACGTGAAAGTAATGAAGTGGTTGAAATTCCTGAAGAAGTAAAACCAGTGCTGGAAGAATTTGAAGATGTATTTCCTGAAGAGTTGCCAAAGGAGTTACCACCGTTGAGGGACATACAACATCAAATTAATCTTGTTCCAGGAGTTGTGTTACCACATAGACCACATTACAGAATGAGTCCAAAGGAGCACGAGGAGTTGAGAAGGCAGGTGGAAGAGTTGCTTGAACAAGGGCGTGTACAGGAAAGTTTAAGTCCTTGTGCAGTTCCAGCCTTGTTAGTGCCGAAGAAGGATGGAACGTGGAGGATGTGTACGGATAGTCGAGCACTAAACAAGATTACAGTGGGATACAGATTTCCTATGCCCAGATTGGATGACTTGTTGGATCAACTTAGTGGAGCTGCTATCTTTTTGAAGATCGATTTGAAGAGTGGTTATCATCAAATTCGAATTCGACCAGGGGATGAATGGAAAACAACGTTCAAGACACGGGAGGGGTTGTACGAATGGCTGGTTATGCCATTTGGTCTTTCGAATGCACCTAGTACATTTATGCGGGTGATGAATCAGATCTTTAGACCATTTATTGGGAAGTTCGTGGTGGTGTATTTTGATGATATACTGATATATAGTGGAAGCACAGAAGAACACTTGCATCATCTGAGAGTAGTGTTGATGATACTGCGACAAGAACAATTTTATGCTGCAACGAAGAAATGCGTATTCATGACGCATAGTGTTTTATTTTTGGGATATGTTATATCAGAAGGAGATATACAGTGGATCAGAATAAAGGTGAAGCAATCAAAAATTGGCCACAACCCAGGACGATAACAGAAGTTAGAAGTTTTCATGGGTTAGCATCATTCTACCGAAGATTTATTCCACACTTCAGTAGCGTGATGGCACCAGTTACTGATTTTATGAAGGGAAAACAATTTTTGTGGACGAAAGAAGTAGGATTAGCTTTTGAGCGGATCAAGGAGCTTTTGACGACAGCACCAATTCAAGTATCACCAGATTTTCAGTTGTTATTTGAGCTACATACTGATGCCTCGAAGGTTGGAATTGGAGGGGTGTTGAGTCAGAAAGGTCGACCAATTGCTTATTTCAGTGAGAAGCTTTCGGGTGCTTAGATGAGATATAATACTTATGATGTGGAGTTCTATGCTATTGTACAAGCTGTGAAGCATTGGAGACATTACTTGTTCCATAAGGAGTTTGTCTTGTATACAGACCATGAGGCGTTGAAGCATTTGCAAGGGCAGGATAAAGTCGCAGCTAGACATGCTTCATGGATCGCATACTTGCAACAGTTTACATTTGTGGTGAAGCATAAGTCGGGAATTATGAACCGTGTGGCAGATGCATTGAGTCGAAGGAATCATTTATTGACTACAATGAAGATGGAAGTGACGGGGTTTGATGTGTTGCCAGAATTGTTTGTTGATGATCTGTACTTTGCCAAGGTGGTTGATGAAGTCGAAAAAGGAAGGACGGATGAGTACGTGTTAGTGGATGGTTTTCTATTCAAGGGAAACAGATTGTGTATACCAGAGGGCAGTCTGCGGATGAAGATTGTGAAGGAATTGCATGAAGAAGGACATGTGGGAAGAGATCGTACTTTGCAATTGATTTCGCAATCATATTTTTGGCCTTCTATGAGGAAAGAAGTTGAAAGATTTGTGGAGAGATGTCATATTTGTCAAGTTTCCAAAGGGACAGCGACGAATGCGGGATTGTATATGCCATTACCCATACCTACTAGACCATGGGTTGATATTATCATGGACTTTGTTTTGGGTTTGCCAAGAACTCAGCGAGGAAATGATTCTATATTTGTTGTGGTGGATAGATTTTCGAAAATGGCACATTTCATAGCGTGTAAGAAGACAGCTGATGCCGTCCGTGTTGCTCAATTGTTCTTTAAAGAGGTGTATCGATTACATGGGCTACTTGAATCTATTGTTTCTGAGCGGGATACTAGATTTCTAAGCCATTTTTGGTTGAGTTTGTGGAAGATGGTTGGAACGAAGCTGAATTTTAGTAGCGCCTATCATCCGCAAACAGATGGGCAAACGGAAGTGGTGAATAGATCATTGGGAAACTTATTGAGATGTCTTGTGAAAGATAATTTGAAGAGCTGGGATATGAAGTAATGTCAGGCCGAATTTGCACATAATCATGTTGTTAATCGAAGTACTGGTTTCAGTCCGTTTCAAGTTGTATACTCAGCAAGTCCGAAGGGACCATTGGATTGGACGACAGTACCATCTCATAAGGGAGTTGTTAAGCGAGCTTGTGATTTTGTGACTGAGTTGCAGGAGTGCCAAAGAACTGTTCATGAACGATTTCTTGCATCAAACGAGAAGTATAAACAACTGGCGGATAAGAAGCGAAGGAGTGTGAACTTGAGAGAAGGTGATTTGGTTTACGCCGTTTTGACGAAAGATCATTTTCCTGTTGAAACTTACAACAAGTTGAAAGCTCGAAAATTTGGTCCAGTGGAAATTTTTAAGAAGATCAATGATAATGCGTATCGGTTGAGATTACCGGATCATATTCACACTGCAGACGTTTTCAACGTTAAACATTTGATTCCGTATCATGGGCATCAGCTTATCGAGGAAGAGGAAAAAACAAATTCGAGGACGAATTCTTGTCAACCGGGGGAGGATGATGCAGCGCAGGATGATAGCTCGAATGCTTTAGGTCGCTCGTGGGCTTTAGGTCGTTCACTTGTCTTAAGTCACCAGCGACCTAACAGGAAGGATACTGCAGTAGAGGAGCGACCTAACGGGTTATGTATTAGGTCGCCAGAACAACCTAAGATAAGTTGTTTGCTTCGTTTGAGCGACCTAGCGACCTATGACACAATTCGTTAGGTCGTTTGCAATATGCCGCTGATATATGATGCCGCATTCTTTATAAGTCGCTTGATGTTGTGCTTCCTTAAGTCGTTCGCAAGTTAACTAAGTTTATGCCGCTATGTTCTTAGGTCGCTCGACTATATGTCGCTCAAGTTTTAGGTCGCATGAAGCTTATATCGCATGGAGCTTGGATTTCTTAAGTCGATAAGTCCTTAGGTCGTGTGTGTTGTATTCTTAGGTCGTTGTGATGTAACTCATTTGTTCTGATGTCGTTGTGCTTAAGTCATCTGAGCTTTTGTATTTGTTTGTTTTCAAGTCGCGTTTGTTAGGTCGTAGGTCATTTGTGATAGGTCGTTTGTGTTAGGTCATTGAACCTGTTAAGTCGGGTACCTGTGTGAGTTGTAAGCCTATAAATAGGCGGGTGGTATCATTTTTAAAAGGGAGTTGATTTTGAATAAAACTTTGTTTGTGTGCTTTGTGCCACTTTGAAATTGGTAGTTGAGTGTTATCTCTTATCTCCACTTTCGGCATTCGAGTGCGCTCGAATCAACGATTGTTGAAGCCAATTCACGGAATCAAGTGCGCTTGATCAACGTTCGAAGAATTGTAGATCTTCTCTCATGGTATCGTGCGCGATCAACGTGTCGAAGATTGCTAGAATCCGGTATCTCTTGAGATCAACGGATATGGGCATTTGGTATTTTCAATCCACCGATTGCTACTTTCACCGTTTCATCCATTTTGTTATTTCCGCTGCATCACACTTCCTTCTAAACCTTTCGACCTTGTTAAAGTATCATTAAATATGAGTAGAACCTTTCGAAACCATTGGAAATCAAACCTTTCGAAACCAATGAAGATCAAACCTTTCGATAGCATTGGGTTTGTACTTAAAAATATTACTCTGGGTCATAGTGAAAATAGGTGAAAGTATCTCTTTCAAAACCACACTTTTTTAAAATACCGGGGAAGACAATTAAACCTTTCGGCAACGTCGAAAGCTTCTGCTTTCAATCCCTTCGAAAGGTTTGGGAAGCGGCTTGTATTTATAAGAACAATTAAACCCTTCGACAACGTCGAAGGCTCCTGCTTTCGACCCCTTTGGAAGGTTTAAACAAAAATAAAGGCTGCAGCTCTCTTTCAAAAATCTCTTTGAAAAACCTTTCGAAATCATAACTTTTGGCCTTGTCGAAAGCAAGCATAGCTTTCGACCTTGTCGGAAGCTCTTAAAAACAGGCAAGTGATTTTCTTTTTCAAATCAAAGTAAACTAAGGAACCATCTCCTTCGAAAGCAACCCTTTGACAACTTACCTTTCGACTTGGTCCAATTCACTGCATACCACATGAACGATTTCATGTGCATTGCTTTCGACCTTGTTGGTCAATGAAGTCGAATGGTCTTAGTCGAAAGGTCTAAGTCGAAAGGTTTTCCAAAGAAGGCGGAACCACCTTTTTTTGGGTAAAAGCCGATTTTTCCAAAATAAGTAAACTTTTTGTAACAAACTTGCCTACTTGTAAACATTTGATTGGCTTTCACAACTTTTAAATAATTTGGATAATATTTGCCGCATTTTCTCAGGTCTAAAAACAAATAAACATTTAACAAATAAGCCCTTCCTCTTCTAAAAACAATTAAATCATTTAGGTCCTGCTTTCGAAATAATTTAATATCCATACTAAATCACTTAATAAAAATCCCAAGAAATTTAAGAAATTCACTTTAATCATGTTATCTAACATATCAAAATTTCAAACCCAAATTCTTAATATATTTTCCAAAATAAATTTATAAACCCAAATAACCATATTTTCCTTTGAAAATTCATAACTAATTCTCCACGGCTTGGAAAATTATAAACATTGAAACCCAACTCCAAAATCATGTTTCCCATAACATATAATTTTCCCATGGCATTTCAAAATCATTAAATCTCGGTTTTACCCTAAAACCGTATATATCTCCTTTAAACAACCATGTTTAAACATATATAAATCATAAATCAAGCATATCATCATTCAGTATATCATAAAATAGATTTACCATTAAATCCGAAACCATATGAATATAAGACCAAAAATAGAGATGTAGAAATTATTATTCACCTTAGATTGGATAGGGAAATTGAAGTTTGATTGAGATTGATTTCTTCTAGCTTGATCCTAAGCTCTACTTTGATTTTCTCTTCTCTTCCTAATGGCTGGCCTGGCTTGCTTCTTATGGTTATAAATTTTGTTTAAGGTAAAATGAACTTGTATGACTAAGAAGAATAGTATAAGGGGAAATATGGGCGGCTATTTACCCTAATGCCCTTATGTTTAATTACTTAACCATTTATAAGCTCATTTAGTTAAATAAGCACGACCACTGAATTTTATTAATCAACCTCAATCTCTTTATCTACATTATTCTATTTAATTTATTCTAATTAAATGTCATGAATAATGTTAGACAAAAATTAGGGGTGTTACAGTGACCAAGACCCATTGTTCACTAGTCGGTTTTGGAAGAGCTTACAAGAGGCAATAGGGACCAAGCTGCATCTCTGCACAGCTTATCACCCAAAAACGGACGGGCATACGAAAAGAATAAATCGTATATTGGAAGACCTTCAATGAGCATGCATTATGGATTTGGAGAACCGTGGGATGATTATTTGCATTTAGTGGAGTTCGCATACAACAACAGTTATCAGTCGAGTATTGGAATGGGTCCATATAAAGTATTGTATGGAAGACCATGTAATGCTCCTTCATGTTGATGGGAAGCAGGCGAGAAATCGATACTTGATGCAGATAGGATTCGAGAGACGTAGAAAAAGATTGAGATCATTCGGTAATACAGATGAAAGCTTCTTAGGATCGATGGAAAAGCTATGCTGATAAAAGACGAAGAGATTTAGAGTTTTCTGTTGGAGATATGGTTTTTGTTAAGGTTTCTCTTCTAAAGAATGTGGTTTGATTCGGTAGAAAGGGAAAGTTAGCACCAAAATTTATAGGACCTTTTTTGATATTTGAGAGAATTAGAAGGCTAGCATATAGGGTCGACTTACCTCAGAAGATGGCGGATGTGCACAATGTCTTTCATGTCTTTTATCTATAGAAGTTTGTGCACGACTCAGGCGTGATGATTACACGGGATCATCTAGAAGATGTTGAGGTAAAACCAGAAATATCTAGACCTCCTAGACTACTTCATATTATTGGGTATGATACAAAATAGCTAAGGAGAAAGATGGTAAAGCTAGTGAAGATACAATGGAGCGAAAGTGATGACGACTGTATGTGGGAGACAGAGGAGAGAAATGAGAACTACGTGTTCGAAGCTCTTTGAATGGTAAGATCCACTGTTTATCGTATCTTTTTTTTACCATTGTATGCTACATTTGATAGATTAGTATTCCGCATACTAGGATAGGTCACTTATACTATTGGTTGCATAGCTGCATTGATCTGTTTGGTGGTTGCTTATGATTGGTAAGCATGTGTGATAACTATGGTTGCTTATGCTTTAACTTATTTAGGGATTTCGAGGGAGAATTTCCTAAGGGGGAGGGGAGAATGTGACGACCTGTATTTTACGTATCAACGGATCATATAATAATTCTACTTTATTTGTATGAGGTCCTATGGTTCTATAATTTTGGGATATGACTCTTAGGGACATTTTACAAACTTATGATTTTTTTCTAAATTTCTATGTGACCATTTTGATCCTGAAAACCTTGTTTGGGCTATAACGTTTGATAGGAGTTGAATTAGGGTTTCAAACCAGTTTCATTGCTTCAAAATGATGGTTTCCCTTTTCGTAGAGCGATCATAATAGGAAAAGAACTTATGGTTGGGAAGTTATGCCCATTTTAAGTTTTAAAAGCTGTTGGCCAGAATTAGTGTGTAATTAATTAAGGCCATTAGTCCAATTAGAGAATACTATTAATAGAGGGCTAGAGAATTAAATGAAAACTTGTCCCTCTAATTCCAAATCAGGTGTAAACCCTAATTAGCCGTAAATCTATCCTTATTCATCCAAATCTCTTCTTAAACCAAACCAGATTGTTTATTGGCGATTAGGGCATTGATTAGAGATACAGATCATTGATTTTCTTGATTTAGAGCACTTTTCTTCGCTGTTCGGATTCGATCAACATAAGAATTGGTTGAATTTGGTAATTGGTGAGTGGTTTATGATTTTCACTGTACTATGCATGTTTATATATCAGAATTACCAGATTTAACATGTTTTAAATTGATTTTTGGCCATAAAACCTTTTCTAACTTTAATTATGTTAAACTATGAATATGATCTAAACTTAGTAGAAATCACCATGGCTCATGCTCGTATATTCATGCTATATGTAGGTCTTTGTTAGAAATTGACTTGCTTATCTTATTTTGATTGATTGCATGTTTGGTTGGATCAAATTAGTTGTTATTCTATGTTTGGATGATATGATTTGATGTTGTTTGCTATTGTTATGATTTCATAGAAACTTAGGTCGGAGAATTGAGCAAATCGAAGACTAGGTTGGTTGGAATTGGATGAAACTTGGTGGAGGAGCCCTGGGGCATGGAGGGAGCCTACATGATAAGTCGCATTCCCAAATTCTCTAAGGACTAAACTTGGCCCCAAGTTAAGTGTCTTAAGTCGGCACTGATTTTAGGTGGTACACTACAAGAAAGTATGTTATTAATAACGCCATTCAATAACGCATTATTCTCTAGCGTTATTGTTTACCTAGGCTATTTACTTTTTTTCACTTTATTTCTTCTCTTCTGTACATACTTAACACATAACGCTTTGGCCAAAATATCCCTCCCAAAATTTTTGTCTCCCTCTTAAAATATTTATTCAGTTCGTCTTCTTCCCAAAACCAATATAACACTTATTCCGTCCGTCTCCCTCCTAATCGCTCATCCCTCTCCATCTCTGATCCAGCTCGCTCCGCTCATCGAGCTTCGGCCGTTCTGAAGTATACGTGTCCTGAACCCTAAATCATCTGCTCAGATTTCTATTTACGTTTCCCTCCTAATCGCTCATCGCTTGCCATCTCCGATCTTCGATCCAACTGGCCATCTCCGATCTTTGCTTATTACAGTTCGGCAGTTTCGAAGTCGACGCGTCAAGAACCCTAAATCATCTGCTCAAATTTCTAGGTTAGAAATCTATAGGTTATGTTTATTAAATGTATGAAATTCCTAGTTGTCTGTTTTTACTAACTGATACCACCCATATCACTGTGCAGTAAACAACGGTTGTGATTGCTCCAATCAGTGAAATTCTGGCTATGGAGTTGAGATAGGATGACCGCTAGGCAATTGAATACGAGGTACCACTCGATGGCTGTGAGAGGCTGTGAGCTGCATGTAGACCCACATACAGTTTCAAAGAATAGCATCATTGTCCCCCCATCGACTATTATCAAAGCAGAGCATGTTCCTGCCCATAAGTACATGGTTGGGAAGAAAGCAAGGAAATTTCCGAGTTTTGTGCCTGAAAATATATTGTTTGTTATTTATTATTATGAACTGATTATTCATTTGTTGGTTGGTTTTTGTATATCGATTGGAAATAGGTGTAGTGGGAATACTAAAAACTAAAGTAGCAAGCTGGAGATATCTGCTGTAACGGGTACCGGGTACCTATTCGTGTAGTTGTACCAGTATCCAGAGGGTGCCAGATAAATGCCATGGTAAGAATTATAATTCCTCATATCCTGCATATATTGAAATAGGGGAGGATATTTATTTATTGTAACCACTAGCACATCCGTCATTTGGTAAAACTGATATGATAAGGATATGGACATAGTCTGGATTCCTAAGCATTAGATGTGGACAATATTAGTCAAACTGTTGTGCTTGATGTGGATAATAAGGTATGCAACGGCTTATAGGAAATGACCTTATTTGTTTATGGTATGTATCAAGTAAATTCTTAGATTTGTGAGCAAAGCTCGTATGTAAATTTTTTAATTGAAGCGTATGCTTCAGTTAAAACAAAAACTTAAGCGTATGCTTTTAATGTTTTATGATGATAAGAAACGGACCGCTGTGCTGATGAAGTGATTCCAACTTGTTGGGAAAACTACTTCATAGTTAATAGTAATAATTGTATATGTAATTTTATAGTAATGTATAATTTACGAATTATGAACAAAAAAATATGGAATTCCAAAATTTATGCTGAAAAATAAATAGATCCAAACCTCTAACTGGAATGTTTCATCCATAATTTACACTGAAAGATAAATGCAAAAACCAAGTAGTTTGCTCAGTTTATAAACTAAGCTTATGCTCATTTTATAAACAGAGCAACCACTCAGTTTTTAACCGAGCTTAGCCTCGATTTTAATTAAGCAAACGCTGATACGTTAATAATTGTGAACCGAATAGTTAAAAATAAATGCTGATAATTGATCGCTTTTTATAGAGCTTGATTGCATTCAAAATTTGTGTTAGTGGCTCTATAAAGTCATAAGTATCAAGAACCTTGGTAAAGCATAAAAACAACTTTAATACTTGTCAGTTATAATATACCCCTTAAACAACTTGTTGTAATAAGTGTTTTAATGTTCTACTATACAAAATAAAGCACCTTTCTAAGTGAAAAACATACGTAGATCTTTTTTTGTTATAGAGAAGAGCTACAAGTTTATTATAAAAGTTACCCGAGTTTTTATCTTTTACTTTCAATATTATTTTATCCTTAACTATCATTTTCGTAGAGATCATTTTCCAGCGCTTTGATTTGTGCAACATGTAAAGGTGGTTGTCTTTGTTAGTAAAGTAATAAAGCATGATTATTACCGAAGTTTTCTGTAGATATTTTGTCTTTACAATAACAATCGGATCAAAACCATCGTTATGATAAGGATGAATTATATAAAAAAAAGATTAAAATGCTTTTTCCAAAAGATCTGTTGCTGAAATGTTTGTCTCCAAATCTTAACAATGCATTTAATTAAAAAAAATAGTGAGAACGAGTATCAAATGGATGATGTTATAGAGTTAAAACAGTACATGTATGTTGTTATTTTTTTGTTGGCATCGTTTGAGCAGTGACCTCCTTGTTGCTATATCATAAAAAGTGGGCACGTTGCTGTTACTTGGAGATCATTGGATCGAATTTACATTTATTGATCATAACTCTTTTGTATTTTATAGCATTTCCTTCATGCCTAAGGATGATATATATATATAATGTATGCACTTTAGATTATTACAGAAATATTTCATAAATTGCTCCAGTGGAAGGCATTTTCTATCAGTGCTTGTCTTAATTGCTTGTTTCTCTTAACTATGTAGCGTAATAATAAACTTGTAGCTCTTTTAGCTACTCTGTGTCAAAATGATTGCTCTTTCAGATATCAAGTAATATACCAAATTGATTTTTCATGGAATTGGATTAAATCACAAGGTTCTATATTGTAATTTTACCATCTTTTGGTATATATGTACAATGGATTACAGACACTATTGTTGCCTATATCTTAAATGTCACTCTTATAGTTCTTGAGCTTGATCATGGTTTATTCTGGAAAGATAAAAGGTTTATTTTTCTGTATTGCAAAGTTCCACTTTCTTGACTCAATTAGAATTTTACAAAGGCATTTTGTGACTGATTTTCTTTTGAAAATTTATAGTAAATTTACCGACATATTTAGTGTGAACTCTTTTTCAATGAATATGAGGTAATGACCATCTCAACTAAAACATAGAGGACCTGGCTGCTTAATATCGTAACAAGGTTCTAATTCATGAATTTGATAGAATATCCGAATATGTACTGTACATTCCAAAACAGCACATAAATTTCATCAAATCCACCAACCTATGAAGCAAATCTAGTACTAAATACATACATCATTTCCATACCAAAGCTGGATTATTGTCTCAGTATTATATTGTAATATTTCTCTTTTACGGTGTTATATTGTAATATTTCTCTTTTACGGTGTTATATTGTAATATTTCTCTTAGTAAAAATATCAATTTTTATTATTGTGTTTCTTTTTTTATTGCCTTTTCTATAGTACTAAAACAAGTTTACAGTTGTCTATTTATATTGCCTTTTCTATAGTATTCACACTATTTTATGTTCCTCTGTTATATAAACTTGTTCAATATTCATTTTTTCATAATTTAGTGAACTTAAAAATAAAATAATAATCATACATTTTACCTTGCAACAATCACACATTTCTCTTCACAACATATTTCATGAGTACCATCAATCATATATTTCCTAGGACGTCATCTATTATAAAATATAAAGTTTAAACATCACGCTTGAAAGAAGAAAAGAGATTTAGTTATTTTGGGGCTTTGCACGAAAGGTCTCTATTTCTGATGGTGTTACAAGAAAAGTTACCTTACGCTTTTCAAAAATTTGAAAATTTTTAAAATTTTCAGAAAAAATTTTAAAATTAGTAGGCACAAACTAGCTTGCACTTTCCTGATAGAAAGTGCATGTTAACTTGTGCTTTTCAAAATTTTCGAAAATTTCGAAAATTTCGAAAAATATTTCAAAATTAGAAAAGTGCAAGTTATCTTGCATTTTCTGTTAGAAAAGTGCAAGACACTTTGCGTTTTTTTATTTTTGAAAAATAGGGACCAAATTTACATATTCATTTCTGCAGGGACTTTTTGTATAACAACATCAAAACCAAGGACCTGTGACTCTTTTCTTGTTTTTATAAATTCAACAACAACAGCAGCAGTAGCATCAACTACTTTTACCTTATAATAACCATATATCTCTATTTGATATAATCTTTACCTGCTATCAATAATGTAATTTCGAAAGCATCATCTATTACATATAAATTTTATAGTTAAAACATCACAATTGAAAGAATAATAGGAGATTTCTTTTTGACAAGCACGATTTAGTAGTTATAATGGCTTGGGCAACAAAAACTTTTGGGATGGCCCTTAAAGTGAGTGAGCATGTATATTATAGAAGGTTCACCGTCTCATATTGTTTCAGTTCATGTAAGAAGCAAAATTCTTTTTCAAATTTCATAGAAAAACTTATTAAAACTATTGATTTTCACTCTATTTTCACCATGAACGAGATATTTTCACTCTGTTCTCACTCTATTTTACTTGGTTCCCAGAAATACTAATTACGTTATTTTTTACCACTTTGTAGGATTTTCAAGAAATCTTAACCAAATTATATATACATGTGTATAATATGGAATTATAGATTCTAGTTGATGTTCACTAGATTTTATTAGTGGACTTAGACAGAGACATAGTCCTTAGCTATTAATCAGTGAAAGTAAATATGTGCTTGATTCTAAAAAAAATTATTACACTAATTCAGAATATATAATTTCGTAATCTTGGTTTCGAATTCTATAATTTATTTTGATTCAATTAAAGTGTTGTGTATTAAATGTCAGTGTGAAGAGTGTTAATGTAATAATATTTATGTCGATTCCATTATTTTTGAACATTCAATGCCAACATGATAGTTAATTCATCTTAAACTGCTTTATGAATTTGTAAAAGTGTATGATATAATATTGTGAAAACCTAAGAAAATACGTTTGTGAATTAAAAAATTTATATATAGATGACAATATTGATGCCATCAAAATTATGTTTCTAAAATACAAATTGTGTCATTATGTTCAATCTATACCATTTGTGTTGCATATATCACAGTAGTCTAGCTGTAAATTGACCAATATTTGGCTAAAATTTAGGGCAATCAGCTTTGGTTTTGTCCAGATCCAGAAACGTAATTGATATATTCGATGTATAAAATGAATAGTATTTTCCTAATTTATCAGTAAAATTAAACATGTTACTCTCAAGTTCATAATATATAAATGACCTTATTTATATAAAAATTAATGTATTCCATAATTGTTATTAATAAATAAGAAAATTGACTTAAATGGTTATTATTCCCTTTAAAATATTGGTAAAATTTAAGCAATTATTTCAATTTTTTTCGGTTTGCTGTTGTTTAAAAATGAGAAAACTGTTCAATTCTAATAGCAGTTGCTACTATTGCATTATACAACGGAGTTGCATAATGATGAAACACTAAGCAGGGGTTGAATTGGTGCAAGATGCTGAAATGAAGATGCAGCATGATCAATTGCGTTGAGTGCAACAAATTTATTGAAGATGCTATCTAAAGAGGAAATGCTTCATGGTTGCTCTAAATGATTTCCAAATTGAAGGTTAGATGTTATATTGAGTCAAATACAGGATTTATTGTTGTTGTTATATCTAAAACATTTATATATTTCAGTAATAACTGG
The DNA here is from genome assembly GCA_030737815.1 of Allium fistulosum. NCBI lineage: Eukaryota > Viridiplantae > Streptophyta > Magnoliopsida > Asparagales > Amaryllidaceae > Allium > Allium fistulosum. Next base: position 1,241,018,236 of record CM060904.1, on the reverse strand, counting down.
GTTTCATATAAAGAAAGGCTGGATAGTGAATAAAGATGCAAGGGCTATACACTTCAACCTGGACCTGTATGATCAACCATTGAAGTTCAGACCATCACGATTCGATGTACAGACCCATGTTTGCATATATGGTAGTTTTTAACTAATGATTTGAAATAAGAAGGGGTGATTTTTCCTTCTTTTCTTATTCACTAGAAAGATTTGAAATCATATAACTACTTTGCTTTTGGTGTAGGGGAAGGACTTGCTTAGGAATGAACTTGGCAAATAAGTTGAACAATCCTAAAGTTTGCTTTAAATTCACAAAGGCTTGGAGACCTAAAGTGAATTCTTCTGATAAGTTGAACAATCCTAATGATATGAATGTTGATACCAACTAGATTGGTACAAATAAGACAGATCTTCCGGATGCTACTTATATGCATCTTGACTCAAACAATATAGAGCAGAGTAAAACAGTTTGTAATCCTTCCAAGTTAGCTCAACTATGATATGGAAATCGATTAAAAGGAAACTTCAAACCCACTTCAGAATACTTTTTCAAATAACATGGACACGATCTTTCAAGTCGCTACTAATAATAATACTAAAGACACTAATCCTTCTGACGTTTTTCCTGATGCAATCTGGATGTCCATCGGGCTTCCAAAACAAAACCCATCAGGAAAGCTAGACCAGAAGAGTCACCTTTCGAATTTAAAGCTACTGTTACAACTGATGTCATAGATAATCCTGAATGGATAAATCTGGTTAGTCAATTGAAAGGTAAGAACAAAAAATTGAAAAAACATAAGTCATCGGGAATTCTCTATGCTTCGAGGGACATGCCTTCATCGCCATTGAAGACTTGAACTCCTTATTCTTACATCTGGACCTAACAAAGTTGAGAGATGAGTTCTTCTCCTGCCACCACACTGTGAAGATTTTATTTTCTCCGTGTCTCCTGTTTTGTGTATTCCAATAGGTGCACGTGTATGCACTCTTTGTTTGCTTCTGCCTTTTTCTTTGTTTACTTACTCTAAGTTGTTCGTATGGGTGGTTTTGAGTGTATTACTATTTTGTCTACTCCTCCACCTATTTGACAACTTGAGTAATGGTCTGCAGTATCCACTGTACTATTTCATATATGGATATGATATGTACTCTTTTTCCTGGTAAGGCACCCATTTAGGTTAGGGGAATTACTAGGTTTTAACGAGGCATATCATGGAAGTATATGATTTTATTCGGTTAATAAAGTACCTTTTTAAAAAAAACTTGGCAAAAAATATGATGTTGATATTCCTGCATCGACTAGTTGCAACTTATAGGTATGTTTTCCTGGTTTTCCAATCTGGTGAAAGCTGTGAACCATTCCTCTTTTATTTTTCCTGGTTTTCCAATATGTACTAATGTGATAATGCTATTTAGTAATTTTTCTTTAGCAGACTGATATGTACTAATGTGGTGTCAATTTTTTGATGAAATCTTCCTACTGAGGCAACAATTTGTACATTCTTACTGACAAGTAATTACATTTTAATTTTCAAATAGGAATTGAAGAAAGCACTTACTATTGGAGGGGACAAGGATGAAGAAGACTCTGAAGGAAGAAGAGCCTTGCATTTTGCATGTAGCTGCGGAGAGGTAAGAAGCTCCAGCTCTATTTTTACGTGGCTAATGGCTCTATGATATCTCATTCATTGCCTCATTGTATTAAAGACTTTTTGGAATTCTGTTCAGGTATATTTTAATAATATATGTATGTGTGAGCGTGCATGCGCCTATGACACTCTTTTACTAAATGCAACACTGATACCTACTTCAGAATATAGTTGAACATACATGAACGTAATTGAGTCTCAGGTAAAATGTGCTCAAATTCTTCTTGAAGCTGGAGCTGCTGTAGATGCACTAGACAAGAACACAACTCTTCATTATGCTATAGGATATGGGCAAAAGGAATGTGTGGCTCATCTTTTAGAACATTGTGCAGCTGTGTAAGTTTTTATTTTCTTTCTAAAAATAAACTTAAAACTCTGTTTTGAATAAGAAAATTTGAAAATCATCCAATGTTTTTATATAATGCAATAAACATAAGGAGTTTCAGTAACCTTACAATTTAGTGGTTATAATTGATTAGAAACCACTTATTGTAAAAAAAATCACTAATGACATTAAACAATTTTTGATGTATAATATTAAGGAAGCTCATTCGTAAGTCTTAGTTAAAATGTTATTGCATTATAAACATATGTTCATGGTTATGCATATTAATTCAGCACTTTGCAAAATATGGATGGGAAAACGCCTATTGATGTTGCCAAGCTGAACAACCAAGAGGATGTTCTTAAATTGCTCGAGAAGGATGCTTTCTTGTAAATTTTAATATTTACTTGAAGTGGGAAAATAAATTGATTATTTCACATATATCTTTTGTATTTTACAAGGCTTTTTGTATCAATGTTTTGTTTTTTCTCAGATTGAACTTTTTCAACCGTTTTATAAAAAATTAACTAAATTTATATAATTATAATAATAATAATAATAATAAATTAACTAAGATTATAAAAATTAACTTTGTGTATTAATTTATATAAAATATAAATAAGCTTATAAAAATAACTAAGTTGATAGTAACAATAATAATTTAACTAACGTTTATAAAAATTAACTAAGTTTATAATACTAATAATATTAATAAAATAATAATAATTAACTAAGTTTATAGAAATAACTAAATTTATTTATATAATAATACAATAATAATTACAAATGTTTTTGAAAATTAACTAATTTTATAATAATAATACTAACAATAACAACAATCATAAATAATAATAATAAATTAACTATAAGTTTTATATAAACTAATTTAGCTTATAATATTAATGATACTAATAAGAATAATAATAAATTATAAAATATTAACTAAGTTAATTAAGTTTTATAAAAATTAACTAAATTTATATAATAACACAATAATAATTACTAATTTTTATGAAAATTAACTAACTTTGTAATAATAATACTAACAACAACCATAAATAACAATAAATTAACTATAAGTTTTAAAAAAACTAACTAAGTTTATAGCAATAATGATACTAACAACAATACCAATAAATTATAAAATATTTACTAATCTAACTAAGTTTTATAAAAATTAACTTAATTTATATAATTAATTAACTAAGTTTATAAGAATTAACTAAATTTATATAATAACAACAATTAACTAAGTTTATAAGAATTAACTAAATTTATGTAATAATACAATAATAATAACTAAATTTATGTAATAATGAATCGGTTATGTTCTGCCCTTTTTATCTATTTACTTGTTTATGATTATGTTGTTATTGATGAGGAGGAATATTGAGATAACATTGAAGATGTGGCAATACAAAGATCGATTACTTAGATTAGTCAATAGGACACAGTGGAAAATTATCAGATTTGATATATTGGAATCTAGTATTTAGTGATAATTTTATGGCCTATGGATCTTACTTTTGAAATGAGGACATTTTATGGTGTTTGTACAATTTTGATTATGGGAACCAATAACTTGCTAACATACCGATAGTCCATCTTTTGATATTTTTCTTAATATCAAGAAGTCCTTGACCAATATTTGGATGTTAATGAGATTAACAACACAGGTTTATGCAAGTAAAATAATGACTATATTTGTTTTCTGTTAGGTGCTTCTTGATAACAAGCTAGGAATGCAAATGTTTGATGAAGGATACGTGCATCATGGGTTGTTAAAGGCAGCTACATGGGTACTGAACAGGGAAGCAGAGACGATCAGGGAACTTTTGAATAAGAAAAAAGAGAAGGGAAATGATTATGAGTTGGTTTTTACAGGGCATTCACTTGGATCTGGTGTGGCAACTCTGATGACAATTATAATAATTAACCATAGACAATAGTTTGGTGGGATTGCTAGAGAAGATTAAGTGCTATGCGCTTGCACCTACCAGGTGTATGAGTTTGAATCACGGTCAAATATGCTGATGTGATTTCTTCAGTTGTGTTGCAGGTGTGTCTTTAAAAAATAAATGACTGAATTTGATGGTATGATCGATTATATTATGAGATACTTCAATTCCGTATTCAAAAGAAAAGGGCAGGCTTGAATGAATTGGATAACTACGAATTGAGATTGCCAAATTGTTTAGGATCAGTGTTTCACATTTTAGACCCTAAAGAGTTTATATTTAGCCATTAGGAAATGAATCTGAATCTATTCTTATTGAATATTGGCTACGTTATGATCCTACAATTTAATTTGTGTAGTTTAGCATCTGTACTCCAGGTGGGATATTGATTATGATTCAATAACTTAGGGTAAAATAAAAAGTGTGTATTTGAGTTTGTTTTAGGTTTCACAAGTGATGATCTGTGTGCTTCTCAACTTTTATTTGAATACTGTAACAGAATATTAAAGCATTCTTTTTATTTGGAGCTCTATATTGCCAAAATAAAGAGTACATCTTCAACCAGTCAAGCATGCTGTTTATTTGGATCTCTATTATACTGAATTATAGAGTACTACTAATAACCTGTAATTTTCGTCATAGTTTTATATAATTATTTTCAAATTGTTCTGAATTTTCAGGAAATACTACCAATGACCGAAGACATGCATGAAGAAATGCTTTGAGCAGTTCAAGTTCTTAGTGATGCATTTGGTACTTGTAGACGTTAACTTTGAACTATGTTGTCTTTTGTTATCATGAATATGTATTGAATTTGGTAACTCGTGTATTGAACTTATTTTTTGTTAGTTGATACTTTATTTTGTTATCATGAATATGTATTACATTTGTTGATTATGATATTTTTTTCGTTCATACATTGCTCAAATTGTTATTTATTTAAAGAAGATTCATTTTGATTGTTATTATTAAAATGTAATAGTGGGGTGCATCAAATATATAGTAAAATAAAGCATAGCTCCTAAAAAGCATTATAACTATATGACATAAGTGCTATAAAAAGATAATGCAATGTATGAGGTTACTGTCAAAGGATAGCAGCAAATAGGCGTTATTGTATCTATACATTTTATAGCGGTATATATATGCCTTAAGTGGATGTAGAATATACTATAAACATGTTGATATATAGCGCGAAATAGGCGCTATAGAATAACTATTTTATAGCGGCAATACTATGCTATGAAATCATGCTCTTTTATAGCGTTTTTTGTGTGTTCTAAATGTGCAATTCTTTTTTATAACATGTCGATATACAGCGTTTATCAAACTGCTATAGTTGTGTTTAATAGCGGCTATACGCCGCTATAAAAGACTATTTGTCTTGTAGTGGTAGCTCCTACGGATCGGTTGTTGCCATGGATGGATAGAGCTTGACTAGATGTGATGTTCCATAGCATGGTGAAGGAAATTGGCTAAGTATAGGAGTTGCTGACGAGTTAAGAGCATGAGTTGGCAACGAGTTAAGACTTAAGTTGGTGATGAGTCAAGGGATTAAGTTGGTGACGAGTTAAGAGCTTAAGTTGGTGATGAGTTAAGGGCTTGAGTTGGCGACGAGTTAAGTGCTTAAGTTGGTGACGAGTCAAGGACCTGAGTCGGTGACAAGTCAAGGACTTAAGTCAGTATCAAGTTTAGGGGAAAGGCCTAGTGGCAGTGGAACTTTTGGGGACTGTTGTAGATGTTTTGTAGATCATGCTGGAGGTGGTGGCTCGTTCCTATCAGGTTGGATATTAATAACAACATAATGAAAATCTAGAATCTTCGGATGTTGGCTCGTGTTGGGAGTAGTTTCTGAAGATGGGGGCTCGGTAATGGAGGGAGCCGTAGGATTAGAGAATGTGGAAGGGTTCCTTGTGAATAATGGAAACTGGATTGAGCAAGAAGGGCTCAGAATTCAAATGGTGCAAAGTGGGGCTCGAATGGATGTATGTGCTAAGGAATCATTGATGCTCGGAGTGTTTCCTTGTGTACTCGAAGCAAGGGTATTGTAATTGGAGACGCCCATGGATTGGTAGCAAGGATCTGAATACCTTGGACTATTGGCTTTGGGTCTAGTATCTAGCTTTGGGCTACGAGACACGTATCGAGCTTTGGGCAGCGTGATACGAGAGCACAAAGAGAACCGGGATTTCCATTAGTTCCTGGCAGTAAGGAAGCCATACAGTTATCATATATTCAGAGCATATAATGTGATAGTTAGGATTGTTTGATGGATCATGTGCTTGTTTTGGTTTCTTTCTTTAGTATGCTATCACTCATAGATATCGTGGGAAGTGGGTATTAGAGATAGGAATAACCGGAGACTGATATCCTTTACTTGGTTTGTAGTATATCTTCATGGTATTATAGAGTAGCATATTATAGTGTTATGTGCTAACTCTTTGTTTGAAGGGACCGATCAAGTATGGTTCGTGTATCCTTATTCCTTACCATATTTACCTGTATAGCTTTTTGAGATTCATCTAGCGCTCACACCAGACTGTTGCCTAACTCGTGGTTTTATGCTTTGCTTCTTATTATCTCGGGTACTCATAAATGAGTAGAATAGATAACAGGTCTAGGCGGCGCAATAGCTACTCGGAGGATGAGTTGGATGGAGCTATCACGTGCTATTTACATATATGGAATCTATGCTTATTCCGCTGAGCAACACTGTGCAGCCCATGACAGTGCTTGCCTATTTCTATTTACCATTGTATTTGAGACAGTTGTTGAGTTTAATTTCGTTATATATACTCTACTATTGATGTATAACTCTGTGGATACTATTCTCTGATGTTGTTGATTTGTTCACACTGTTATTACTGTCTCTTCTATTGTATATGTGATATTATATTTTGTCCATGCACTGTATGGTGTACAATATGTTATATGTTTCATTTACTTATTTCGACTTAGATGATCGTCCTATATCGGTCGGGCACGACTACAGAGCATTATTTAGTTATATTGGTGCCGGTGGTATAGGGCAGTCGTCACGGCATGCTATTAGATAAAAATGCAAATTCTAGAAATAAAATGTTGGAAAACTTAGTTAATGGAAATCTCTCTACAACAGAAGACAAAACAAAGGTAAGGAAATCACTGTAGAAAGATTCATAAACCAATTTGCCAAAAGTATCAAAAAATGTAAGCACCTATGAAAAAGAGGCTCATATCAATGAGGTATGTAAAAGACTGACAACGGAAAGGCTGATCCAACAGTAGTCAAATCTACCCCAATTCTACAAACCATAATGAAAGATACACAAGCAAATCAAAAAGTTGATCAAAATACACAGATCAATGTGCCTACTACAGATAATAAATGCATGAATCTGGATGATAATACAAGCCTTTTCTTACCACTAGTCATGGAATCTCTAGCAGGAATCATAGATGGTTTAAACACATTGATCTTATCTAGCAATTTAAATCCTCAATCAAGAAAAACAATCTCAAATCAAGCAATTAAAAGTGCAATAAGAGAGATAGCAATTGCCTCTACGTAAGCAAGCAAAAGGAAAAGAAAAAAGAACAGATTAAAAGACATAAATGACATTATATTTATTACTGTCCCAGAGGAGGCAGAAGACAATGGTTTCAGGAAAAAATACATAGTAAAAAATACAAGTTGGGAAAAGCAACTAAAAATACAAACAAAAAAACTTGCAAGAAGAGTGGTAAAAAGTTCATATTGATAGATGGTGACAACACTTACTGGGCTTCAATATAACATCGGATTGTATCCTTTTGAGTATCCTTTATTTTTACATTAATTTTTATTCCATGTCTACAATTGCATGGAATGTTTAATTCCCCTGAAAGAAAATTAGACTTATCAAATCTATTATCATCAATTAAACCTTGTATTATAGGGTTATTAGAATATAAATTAGATTCTGGCAAAATTGATGATTATCAGGCTAAAAGTCTAAAAGACTGGAATATTATAAATAATAATAATATTCGAGGACATGGAAGAATCGTGTTTTTTTAGACCCAAATATATGGGATATAAATCAATCCTTTTCTAACTTATAGTACATCCACCCTGTATGTAGGAATAAAGGAGGATTTACTATGGAAATTACTTTTGTATATGCATCAAATTGTGAAAATAAAAGATTAATTCTATGAAATCACCTAGAACGGTTTAATAAAAATATAGGAAATCCATGGGTGATTATGTTGACTTTAATACAATTCTACAATCTTTTGAAAAGAGGGGAGGGGGTAATCCTTTCAAAAATTAGAAAAGCTTAACAACTTTATTTTAAAGACTGGATCAATTGAACAACTTAGTTTTGGAAATAAATTCACTTGGAAGTCTGGCAAGTATAGAAACATTCATTGCAAATTGGATAAGATTTTAATAAATTAGAATTTTCTAAATACATTTCCTGATTTTAAATGTTATACTTTACCTCAAGCATCAAGTGATCACACACATGTTCAGTTATATCTCTCTTAAAATTCTTTACATAGGATTAATCCCATTTTAGATTTGTGAATGGGTGGGTGTGTGAGGAAAATTATAGAGAAGTGGTAAATAATAGTTCGAATACAAAATTCAGTACACTGCCCAATACAATTTCATTAAAATACCTCAAATCACCAAGAATAATCTAAAAAACTGGAATAAACATAGATTTAAAAATTATTTAAAACATATTAGAGAGGAATGTGAGATGCTGCAAAATGAATTAGTCAATGATTGCTCAGACATAAATAAGGTCAATAATTTTTTTCAGGCTCAAGATAATCTGATTAGATCACTTCATGTGCAGTCTGTCAATTTGAGGCAAAAGGCAAAGGTTGATTGGCTTACTAATGGGGATGAAGTTAGCAAATTCTTTTATTCTAAAATGTTCAATAGGAATATAAAGATGATATCGAAAAATTACCTAATGTAAAGGGGAATGTTATAAATGAATCTTCATTTATTGAAAAGGAGGTAGTAAAGTATTTTACACAATTATACAATACTAACTCCTATATAAGTAGTTTTCCAAAATATTAATACCGAAAGTATTTCTTGATAATAATAGTCAATAAATATTACTTGCCTCTATTAGAATGGAAGAGATTAAAAATATAGTTTTTAATGCAAATGTAGATAAAAGCTTTGGCCCTGATGGGTTTGGAGCTAAATTGTATAAAACTCATTAGGAAGAAATTAATAGAAATCTATTTGATGCAGTTAAATTTTTTAGGACTGGAAAAATTCTAAAAAATTTAAATCATACTTTTATAACCTTAGTAGAAAAAGTAAAGATTCCCAATGGGCTAGAAGATTATAGACTGATAGTCTATTGCAATTTTTTGTATAAAATCATATCTAACATATTGTTTAATAGAATGGAATTTTTTCTGAAATATTTAATGTAACGACCCGTAAATTTAACCGGTTTTAATAACGTTATTAACTGAAATTTTGCGAAATTTTTAACGATAAAATTTTGAAATATAAATTTGATATTTGGAATGCGTTTAGTTAAACATAGCAACTGGTAAATTTTCGTCCGAAAATATGAAAGTTTATTTCGCGCGTAAATTTACTTCAATTTAATCAGTTAAAAAGCGATGAAAATAAAATGTTTCCAAAACCTAAATATTTTTAGATAGAAAAATTCTAAACCATCTTCTGAGCAAGATGTCAGTTTGTCGTTTTTCCAAATTCGGACATCTTTGGCTCCGTCGATCTTATTTTTCAGCGTTTTTCTTGCATTTTCCGCTATTAGAAAATTCGAATTTTATAATTCAATCGGATCACTGATATTTTTATACCGTTTTGACCGTCTCATTGTGCCGATCTCTGTAGTGTATTCACATCTGTATTTCGGGGTCCGCAGTATAGTGCAATCTGCGATAACGCTCAGCGTATCGGTTCCACAACCGAGTCTTTTGAATTTCTCGTGACCATCCGCTTTCCAACGTGAAACTAATAGCCTTTCATTATTACTGAATTCATCTTTCTATCCTTCGCTATTCCCTATATCTCATTTATTATGTGTGCCTTGGAAATAAATTAAACTATTCGTATACTTGACAGCTGTTCGTAAATATATTTTTCTAAAACCATACCCTGCGTGCGCCCTTCTCATTACTATTTTCTGCTTCTCATTCTATTTGTCATCGCCTGACTTTTGCTATTTCACAGTTTGATTTATTTCAATTGGTTCTGATTCATACAGAGAAAACTTAAACTCCACGTTTCATATTGTTTTTGCATTTCTTTCTCTTTGCCAAAGATTGTTCTTCAGCCTATCACCTTGTTGCTCTACAAAACCAAGTCTCTATTTCCTTTGTATTTTTCTTAAAGCCTCAACCCCGCCTCTCTCAAACTGTCATCCTCGCCTTTGCTCGCCTCGGATCCAATATCCATCTTCATCCTACCGGGCCTTCGCTTCCCTTGCCGCCTCCGCCCACGCCTAGACCACCGCTGCCCTCTCCTTCCTTCAATCGCCTAGGCCGAAGCCACCTTCACTCCTCAGCCGAAGGCGAAGGCCATGGCCACACCACCCTCCTCCCTGACAGTACGCCCCGCCTTCCCTCCCTCCAAGCCTCGTCATCACCACAGCCGGCAACCAGAACTGCACCACCTCCGAGCCGCCTCAGTTCCTGGTCCTCCGCCTGCCGCTGGCACAGCCCACCACGCATCTCGCTCGAAACTCCAGCCGACCTTTGCATTTGCCAATCACCTCCGCGTCTCCTCCCTCCCTGACGTCAGCAGCCGCCTTTCACCTCCCCTCCGCACCACTTAGTTCCTCCCTCTCTCACTTTCTCTTCCCTCTTCCAGCGGCTGGCATCTTCTCCTCACCACCCCACCACCACCCAAAGGCCTGATCTCCTTCCCACCCAGTGCCGAGCTCGCCAGTGTGAGCTTGTGAACTTGTGAGGCATCAACATGATGGAAGGTTGGTGGTCCTTCAGGTTGTTGGATTTTGGTATATTTTCATTTGATCTGCCTTAGTTATATATATATAAAGTTTTGAATGAAGCTCATATGGTCGATGTGATTATTTTACAAATGTATATTGTTTAAAATGTATACTTATATTTGTTGTTTAATATAGTTACGCGTGTATATATATATATTATACAATATTTTATAATGTGTTTAATTCTATGTCAGTAATATATATGTGTGTTAGTTTTAATAAGGGTTCATATAGCATACATTTAACGCACGTTTTATTTTGGGTTTTGAAATTTCATACATATATATATTCCCAATGTCTGTTTAAGATTTATAAAGTGGTTTACATATATAGTTTACATAGATAATTTAGTTGATATATAGATTCGCATGGAACTGAAAGTATTGTTCTCTAAAGGTTGTTTTATATAAAATATATATGGTTTGCATAACTTAGATCTGTAGGTAGTATAGTATATGTATTTATTTAATAAAATATGCTTTGTTAACCTGTAGATACGAATATGGCTTGTCATACGCCTGCAACTGTTAAGTGTATAGTCTCTGTTCATCTCAGTGTGGTCTGCATTTGTGATATTGTTCGCATTTTCTTTGTCTTATATATGTTGACCGTCTGCATTTGTAGATAGTGTGCATTTTGACAGTATGGGTAGGTAGATGGGTGTTTAAATTTAATATAGATTTTTTTTATTATTTTTGTTAAGATTTTTTTTATCCAACGCATGTTTTAATTAAATAATGACTTTGAAATGTATACATATTTAATTTAAAAATGTGTTGTATTTAGAACATGATTATATATTTACATATATAAATATACGGTTATATGTTTTATATATGTCAATAGTATACAGTTACATATATATTTCACTTATACCAATTATCTTCATCGATCCAGTTCTGATTTGATTTCGTCTATTCTTATCTATCAGTTGTTCGTCATATTCGTGCCGATTTTGCTTTGCTTGGATTCGTAGCCCAATTTCAGTGTCCGTATCAGTGTGCGTATCTGTGTCATTTCTTGTTCTCTCCAACCACGAAAGGTGAGCACTCACTCACGATTAACGTTCTTTTATTTATTAAATTTGATTTCAATTGAAACGACAATTGAAATATGCTGTTGTTAGATATTTACACTGCTATTACCTGTATCAGTTCACCGGTGACATTTGACACCATTATCTGTTATATATATGAAATGATAATCCAGTTTGGTTGTTAATTGATTGATTGTTGATGTTTATATTGGACGTTAAATTGTTAGTGATAAATGATAAATAGTATGCAAAATTGAAATGGATATAGGATAGTTAACAAATTTTAAAACTGATTTATATGATTAATTTTGATTAGTGAATATGACCCTTTTGAATTGTTAAATTAATTGACATGTAGAATAGTGATAATTACACTTTGAACCATCGACGTATATTGGATTAATTGTTGTAGTGTAAAAATTGAAATTGAATGACAAGTGAAAACCGTAATGTAATAATCTTTAATCTACATGAAATGATAGTGTAGATTCTAGAAATAATTATATAAATTCGTACAAATAACAATGCGAATTAATACGGTTATTTCGGGATTATTTGAATTGATTATTGGATTGATATTGATTGTTGTTATTGCTTGTTTATTTACTTTGACACCATCCCAGTTATCACACTGCAAGTTCCCTTTGTTATGTTTTGACTTTTAATTGAATTGGAATCGGGTTGAAATGATAAATACCCAAATTGAACTTTGACCTAGGATAGAGAATTAAATAAAACTCGATTGGTCAATAATTTGATTTAAAATAAATTGAAGATTTTATTTGAATAAAGAATAAGTTTTGAAAAGAAGTTGAAATTTGAATTTTAACGAAAGGAAAATGTTAGTATTTAAAAATCTGAAACAAATATTAAAAATGAATTGATGAAAGAACGATGTTTAATTTGAGAAATGATTGAATTAACTTTGAAATGATTTAATAATTAAGTTTGAAATTATAATTAAGTTTGAAATTAAAATTAAGTTTGAAATTATTAAACTTTGAAATTATCTAATAATTAAGTTTTGAATTATTTAATAAATTAAATAAGATTGAATTATTTAATGATTAAATTGAATTGAATTCTTTAATAAGTGAAATCGAACTTTTGAATAAGTGAATTGTACTTCGTAAATAATTGAAATTGAGTTTTCTTTATTAGTTAAGTTTTGGAAAATTATTTAAGAAAGTAAATAAGTGAAATGAATTTTCTTTAACAAGAAATAAAATGTGATTTATTGAAATTAATGTAAGACTTGTAATTTGAAGAATTTGATTTGATGAATTTAATTTAATTCAAATTGTAAGTTTTGATAAAATGAAGTTGAATTTAAATAATGGATTTAATGAATTGGAAATTTAATAGGAATTGTTTTGAATGGAAAATTTACTAAATGAATATCGAATGAGATCGATAAATGAATTTAAATTGATTTAAATGTTAAATCAAATTAATTTAGATGATTTCGAAATGAAACTTATATACGAATTTGAATCAATATTTGAATTGTTTAAATAGAAATTTGAAATTGAATTATAAGGTTTTGAAATGGTAAATTGAAGTTTTGAAACGTAAATTTTGGAAATTGGTTTTTGAAAGACAAATGAAATGTTGGTTTACGAATTGACATTGAAATTGAAATTGATTTGGTTTTTGAAATATATAAACGACCAATCGGTGTAATAATTACGGAAGTTATTAAAGAGACCGGAATTCGGTTATGGATATACTCTCTATCTAAACCGAAAACCACTTTAATAACTATACGCGGAGTGATGATCCAGAATGAAGTGGTTGGAATGATGTACGTGTTGACTGAAGAAAGAGAACGATAATGGATAGCCTTGACACTTGTGTCAAATTGGAAATGACTAAAACAGGAGCTGTGCCGGGCCAATGGAGGATTGATACCTCAAGTGGACACACTTCTTCGAACTACTTATACTTGTTGTCGATTGGTGCACCCTTGATTTTGGGAGTGTTGTTTCACGGTGTTGCGGGCGCTGCGGCGTTGCGTTCTCACCAGTCCGGATCAGGCGAACGGTAGTATCACTACCTTGGGTATTGCCTCATGTGCCTTGTCATACTTGTATTCCATTTATGCGCGACCACTACGATTTTGATTTGTACCTTTAGTATATGGATTGCCCTCTGGTGACTTCCGGTTTTGGGGAAACTACGGTCTTGTATATGCTTTTGGGAATAAAAATGTGTTAAGGGTGGAATGGGCCATGACTTAATGCTATTTTGATATCTTTATATTACTGATAGACATTATCTAGTTATCGTACACTACTACATAGTAGATAGCTTGACGGATCCTTAAAGGATGGTTATTCCAAACATCCTTTGAGTTACTTGTATTTCAATTGCTATTTCACTTGAGTTGGATTTATTAATATAAGAATGTTAATCCTGACTCGAGTGTTTTGTATTTTGCTTTACGCTCGGGTCAGACTGAGTAGTTCAGCTTTCGAGACTCACCTTTGGAGTTGGAGCTTCGCTTGGAGATCCTGCTATCTATCCAGCTTTCAGATATTCGATGATTCCAGTGATGTATTCTGATTTTATCTGATGTATCGTATTACTCTTCTGTTGTAAACTCTGATGTATTTTATATATTCATATAGTAGCTTCATGAACTACTATCTCTTTTATTTCCGCTGCACTTATTACTCTGTGATGTAGGCCAAGCTATAATTTCCCAAGGCATAAGTCGTAGCCGACTTATCAGAGCAAAGGACATAAGTCGTGATCGACTTATGGAAGGCGAAAGCATAAGTCGTGACCGACTTAAGAAAGGTGAAGGTATAAGTCGTGACCGACTTAAGGAAGATATATGTCGTCTTCGACTTATAGAAACAGGCATGAGTCGTGACCGACTTAACTAGAGAGAAGACATAAGTCGTGACCGACTCAACTCGAACGAGCTACGACCTAAAACTACAGAAGGAGCAACACAAGGTGGAAAATGTGAAGGCTTAAGTCGGCAACGACTTAAGGGAAGTGTTTTGATTAATGTACGACTTATCGGAGCAGGTTATAAGTCGTTACCGAGTTACGACTTAGTTAAGTCTCTTGAACGACCTAACGAGTCAGGAGTTAAGTCGTTGAGGATAGAAACCATTGATTCTCTGCCGAGTTAATCTCTACCTTTGAACTCTTTAGAGCGCCGCATGATTTTAAGTCGCTGAAGCCCTGAAGCCATGGATTTCCTGCCGAGTTAATCTGGACCGTTGTTTCTGAAGTCACTGCTATTGTTGAATCGTGTTATGTTGTTAAGTCGGCAACGACTTAAGTAATGTTGTCTGTTTGTACTTTTCTGTCTTTAAGTCGTATGTCGCCATATGCTAAGTCAGAGGATATCTTAAGTTGGAGCTGAGTTAAGGGTTGTTGTACTGTGTTGTAATTTCTTTAAGTCGTATGTTTTGCATAAGTCGTAAGTCGGTTGTGTTGTAAACTGTTGAGTCGTATACGACTTATGGAAGGCCGGCTATTTTTGATTCGCTTGTTATAAGTCGGAGCCGACTTAGGAGTTAGTGAATTTTTGTTGTTTTTTTGTGTGTGTTGTAAAATGCCTATAAATAGGCCGTGAGTCTCATTTGTAATGGTTGTTGATTTTTGAATAAAATTCTCTTTTGATTGCTTTGTGCTTTCATTCAAATTGGTAGTTGAGTGTAATCTCCTATCTCCTCTTTTGGTTAATCGAGTGCGCTCGATTCAACGATTGTAGAAGCCGATTCGCGGAATCAAGTGCGCTTGATCAACGCTTGAAGAATTGAAGATCTTTGAACCCGGTATCGTGCGCGATCAACGAGTTCGAGATAGCTAGAGTTCGGTATCTTCGGATCAACGAATTCGGGCAATTCAGCATTCATCAATCCATCGACTGCTACTTTCACCGATCTACATCATTTTGTAATATCCGCTGCGTCAGTTTTGGTATCAGAGCCTGTTCTAGCCAATCATAGCTAGATCGAGACTTGGAGCCTAATCATTTTGAAGTTGGGCCGTGGTAAGCAAGTGAGGCCGAGAGTAAGAGGAAGAAGAGTCATCATTATTCGAAGATTGTTTGATCGGATTTGCATTGGAGGCCGAAACTTTGTCCATCGTGTTCATCGCGATTTGCTACAAAGTGGAAGTTTTCGATCCGTTTCATTTTGGATCAAAATCCGGAAAGTGTTTGAATTTGAAGTGTTGAAGAATTTGTGAAGTTTTCGAGTATGCCGCCAAGAAGAGCCAATCGACATCAAAACGTTGAAGCTTTGTATCGAAGAGAAAAAGCTGATGAGATGGAGCAAAGAATCAACGAAAATTTTAGTGAAAAGCTTAACGAAGGAATTGGTCGGTTAGAGAAGCTTATGACGGAGATGAATCAAAATCGGAGAAGGGTTTCACCAGAATCTAACCATGGGGGTAGTAGAGTCTCACCACATTCCAATCGAGACAGAAGTGTTGAAAATGATCAAGGACGTGGGAGGAACGTGGATGATCGTGAACGGAGGAATGTCGATAGAAGGGATGAAGGTGGAAGACGTAATGGTAGTAGAGATGTTGGTGGTCAGAATCGACATCGTTATGCATCTGATTTTGAAGAGGAATATGATGGTGGTAGTTT
Organism: Allium fistulosum; assembly: GCA_030737815.1. Taxonomy (NCBI): domain Eukaryota; kingdom Viridiplantae; phylum Streptophyta; class Magnoliopsida; order Asparagales; family Amaryllidaceae; genus Allium; species Allium fistulosum. The sequence continues at coordinate 1,241,001,673 of CM060904.1, read as the reverse complement.
TCAAGGAAGGGGTCAAGGAAGAAACTATTCTGAGTATGATCACAAGTGGGAATCGGGGATGAAGACAGAAATTCCTAAATTCAAAGGTGGTATGCAAGCGGAGGAGTTTCTAGATTGGGTAGCTAATGTTGAGGAGATTTTTGACTTCAAAGAAGTTCCAGGACATCGTAGAGTGAAGTTGGTTGCTACAAGGCTAAGGGGTAGAGCTTTGGCATGGTGGCAGCAGACCAAACTTACACGTGATCGGATGGGAAAGTCAAAAGTTGAATCTTGGGAGAAGATGAAGAAATTGATGAAAGCAACGTTCTTACCATACAATTATCAATCTTTGATGTATCAACGTTTGCAGAACTTGAGGCAGGGCACAAAGACAGTTAATGACTATGCTGATGAATTCTATCAACTTATTGCAAGGAACGATATTATGGAAACAAAAGAGCAGCTGACATCTAGGTTCATTGGGGGATTGAGAATGCAGATTCAGGATATGGTTAATATGTTCGATCCAAGGTCTGTGGCAGAAGCACATCAGAAAGCGTTGGCTTGGGAGAAACAAGGGAGACGAGGAAGTGGTGTGTTTACTAATTCTAACAATCAAGCAAAGGGTGTTGGAGGAAGTTCTAATGTTTCTAAACCTATCAGTAGACCAGTGGTGAAGGAGGCTGAGAAGGCAAAGGTTAACAATGGTTTCAAATGTTACAATTGTCAGGGATTGGGTCATAAAAGCAGTGAGTGTCCAAAGCCAAAGTAGAGAACCATGATTGCAGAAGTTGACGATGAGGATGTGGATGGAGATTGTTCTAATCCAGTTGAGGAGGATGAGCAGGATATTGCGTCAGGAGACGAAGGTTGTAATCTAATGCTGAGGAGATCGTGTTTAACACCGAAGCAGGAAGAAGCTAGTTGGTTGAGGAGTAATATCTTTCAGTCAACATGTACTATTCTGGGGAAGGTGTGTAAGTTTGTGATTGACGCAGGAAGCTGTGATAATATTATTTCAACCGAGGCTGTGACAAAGTTGAAATTGAAAACAGAGAAACATCCGAGTCCATACAAGTTAGCATGGTTGAGAAAAGGAGGAGAAGTGAAAGTGGATAGACGAGTTCGTATTCCATTCTCTATTGGGAAGAAATACAAGGATGAAATATGGTGTGATGTAGTAGAGATGGATGTTTGCCACTTATTATTGGGAAGACCATGGCAATATGATCGAGCAGTACTACATGACGGTCGGACCAATAGCTACAGTTTTATGTTTAAAGGCACGAAGATTATCCTAGTTCCAAAGAAGAGACCACAAGGAGAAAGTAAGTCAGAAGAAATCGAAGAGCTTAAAACTTTGTTATCGTTGAAAGAGTTTGTGAAGGAAGTAGAGGAGGAACCTGAAGTGTTTTTGTTAATTGGGCGAGAGAGCAGTGAAGAAGTTGAAATTCCAGAAGAAGTTAAACCAGTTTTGAAAGAATTTGACGATGTATTTCCAGAGGAATTACCAACGGAGTTGCCACTGTTGAGGGATATACAACATCAGATAGACCTTGTTCCAGGTGCTGTGTTGCCCCACAGACCACATTATCGAATGAGTCCGAAGGAACATGAAGAGTTGCGAAGGCAGGTAGAGGAATTGCTTCAGCAGGGGCGTGTGCAGGAGAGTTTAAGTCCTTGTGCTGTACCAGCTTTATTGGTACCCAAAAAGGATGGAACGTGGAGGATGTGCACTGATAGTCGAGCATTAAATAAGATTACTGTGAGATATAGATTTCCAATGCCAAGGTTGGATGACTTGTTGGATCAAATAAGCGGAGCTAATATATTTTCGAAGATAGATTTGAAGAGCGGATATCATCAAATTCGTATCAGACCAGGAGATGAGTGGAAGACTGCTTTTAAAACCAGGGAGGGTCTATACGAATGGTTGGTTATGCCATTTGGCTTATCCAATGCACCAAGTACTTTCATGAGGGTGATGAATCAGATTTTTCGACCATTCATTGGGAAATTTGTGGTGGTATATTTCGATGATATTCTTATTTACAGTGGGAGTCCAGAGGAACATTTGAATCATCTTAGAGAAGTGCTGATGGTATTGCGACAAGAACAATTCTATGCTGCAACGAAGAAGTGCGTGTTCATGACGCATAGCGTGTTATTTCTGGGGTATGTTGTTTCAGAGAAAGGAATACAGGTTGACCAAAGTAAAGTTGAGGCGATCAGAGATTGGCCACAGCCCAAGACGATAACGGAAGTTCGTAGTTTTCATGGGTTGGCTTCATTCTATCGAAGGTTTATACCACACTTTAGTAGTGTGATGGCACCTGTTACAGATTGCATGAAAGGTAAACAGTTTGCATGGACAGAGGAAGCAGGGAGTGCTTTTGGAAAGATCAAGGAATTGCTGACATCTGCACCAATTCTAGTGCTACCAGATTTTCAGCTAGTGTTTGAACTACACACTGATGCATCCAAGGTTGGGATTGGAGGGGTGTTGAGTCAGAAGGGGCGTCCTATTGCATATTTCAGTGAGAAGTTGTCAGGAGCGAAGATGCGATACAGTACATATGATGTGGAGTTCTATGCTGTTGTACAATCTATTAAACACTGGAGACATTATCTATTTCAGAAAGAGTTTGTTCTTTACACTGATCATGAAGCCTTGAAGCATTTGCAAGGACAAGACAAGATTTCAGCGAGACATGCATCGTGGATTGCATATCTACAACAGTTTACTTTTGTTGTTAAACACAAGTCAGGGGTGACAAATCGTGTAGCTGATGCTTTGAGTAGGAGGAGTCATTTGTTGACAACAATGAAAGTTGAGGTGACTGGTTTTGAATTATTACCGGAGCAGATTGCAGAAGACTCTTATTTTAAGAAATTTGCTGAAAGAGACAATGCAGGGAAGATAGATGAATTTATAATGATAGATGGTTTTCTTTTTAAAGGAAATCGATTGTGCATACCGGAGGGTAGTCTGAGAATGAAGATTATCAAAGAGTTACACGAAGAGGGACATGTTGGGAGAGACCGAACATTACAGTTGATTTCACAATCCTACTTTTGGCCATCAATGAGGAAAGAGGTGGAGAGGTTTGTGGAGCGTTGTCATATTTGTCAGGTTTCGAAAGGAACTGCTACTAATGCTGGATTATATATGCCGTTACCCGTGCCTGTAAAACCATGGGTGGATATCAGTATGGATTTCGTGTTAGGATTACCGAGGACACAGCGTGGTAATGATTCCATTTATGTGGTGGTTGACAGATTTTCGAAGATGGCACATTTTATTGCTTGTAAGAAGACGGCGGATGTTGTTCATGTTGCTCAGTTGTTTTTCAGGGAGGTCTATCGACTTCATGGATTGCCAGAATCTATTGTGTCGGATAGAGATACTCGATTTCTGAGTCATTTTTGGTTGAGTTTGTGGAAAATGGTGGGAACAAAGCTGAAATTTAGTAGTGCTTATCATCCGCAAACTGATGGACAAACGGAGGTGGTTAATCGATCTTTGGGAAACTTTTTGAGGTGTCTTATACAAGATAATCTGAAGAGTTGGGATGTGAAGTTATGCCAGGCAGAATTTGCTCATAATCATGCTATGAATCGAAGTACTGGGTTCAGTCCATTTCAGATAGTATATTCGAGTTTGCCGAAGGGACCGTTGGATCTAACGGTAGTGCCTCAATCAAAGAAGACAGTTAAGAAAGCTGCTGATTTTGTTGAAGGGTTAGCAGAATGTCATCAAATCGTTCAGGAACGATTGGAGAAAACAAATGAGAAATATAAACGATCTGCAGATTTGAAACGAAGAAGTGTTGAATTTCATGAAGGTGATTTGGTTTATGCAGTGTTAACAAAAGATCGTTTTCCGGTGGGAACGTACAATAAATTGAAAGCACGAAAAATTGGCCCGGTGGAAATCGTGAAACGAATGAATGAAAATGCTTATAAATTGAAGCTGCCAGATGATGTGTATACATCCGACGTATTCAATGTGAAACATCTCGTACCATATCACGGGGATGAGCATATAGAGGGGGAGGAAAGTGCAAATTCGAGGACGAATTTCTTTCAACCTGGGGAGGATGATGTAGGCCAAGCTATAATTTCCCAAGGCATAAGTCGTAGCCGACTTATCAGAGCAAAGGACATAAGTCGTGATCGACTTATGGAAGGCGAAGGCATAAGTCGTGACCGACTTAAGAAAGGTGAAGGTATAAGTCGTGACCGACTTAAGGAAGATATATGTCGTCTCCGACTTATAGAAACAGGCATGAGTCGTGACCGACTTAACTGGAGAGAAGACATAAGTCGTGACCGACTCAACTCGAACAAGCTACGACCTAAAACTACAGAAGGAGCAACACAAGGTGGAAAATGTGAAGGCTTAAGTCGGCAACGACTTAAGGGAAGTGTTTTGATTAATGTACGACTTATCGGAGCAGGTTATAAGTCGTTACCGAGTTACGACTTAGTTAAGTCTCTTGAACGACCTAACGAGTCAGGAGTTAAGTCGTTGAGGATAGAAACCATTGATTCTCTGCCGAGTTAATCTCTACCTTTGAACTCTTTAGAGCGCCGCATGATTTTAAGTCGCTGAAGCCCTGAAGCCATGGATTTCCTGCCGAGTTAATCTGGACCGTTGTTTCTGAAGTCACTGCTATTGTTGAATCGTGTTATGTTGTTAAGTCGGCAACGACTTAAGTAATGTTGTATGTTTGTACTTTTCTGTCTTTAAGTCGTATGTCGCCATATGCTAAGTCGGAGGATATCTTAAGTCGGAGCTGAGTTAAGGGTTGTTGTACTGTGTTGTAATTTCTTTAAGTCGTATGTTTTGCATAAGTCGTAAGTCGGTTGTGTTGTAAACTGTTGAGTCGTATACGACTTATGGAAGGCCGGCTATTTTTGAGTCGCTTGTTATAAGTCGGAGCCGACTTAGGAGTTAGTGAATTTTTGTTGTTTTTTTGTGTGTGTTGTAAAATGCCTATAAATAGGCCGTGAGTCTCATTTGTAATGGTTGTTGATTTTTGAATAAAATTCTCTTTTGATTGCTTTGTGCTTTCATTCAAATTGGTAGTTGAGTGTAATCTCCTATCTCCTCTTTCGGTTAATCGAGTGCGCTCGATTCAACGATTGTAGAAGCCGATTCGCGGAATCAAGTGCGCTTGATCAACGCTTGAAGAATTGAAGATCTTTGAACCCGGTATCGTGCGCGATCAACGAGTTCGAGATAGCTAGAGTTCGGTATCTTCGGATCAACGAATTCGGGCAATTCAGCATTCATCAATCCATCGACTGCTACTTTCACCGATCTACATCATTTTGTAATATCCGCTGCGTCACTCTGTGTCTGTGTTCTGTGATTTTTATTTACTGTATATGTTCAGTTTTGCCAAATTTAAATTAACAACGAGGTATTTTGAGCAATTCAATTCTGGCATGAGTGTCTACCTATACACTTATAATGGATGCGAATGGTACAAAATGTCGGGTCGTTACAGTTGGTATCAGAGCTTTGGTAGCTCTAGGAAAAACTTAACATATAGGGTAAATGTATTTACAGAATCACTCTCATTCGAGTTTCAATCTCTTCCTTTGACTCGATTCCTTTGAATTTTGGAACGTTCCCTCGGTTTCGAAATTTCATTTGTGTCCCTCACTATTCGTCTCCTTTCAATTCTGGAGCACCCCATAACTCCATTTTGAATGATATTTATAATGAGTCGGCGGTCTCGCCAAACTTCGAATGATTTGAAAAAGGGTGAAACTCCATTACAATTGGCATTGATTTACCGGAGATTTCTGTATCCTCGGTTTACGATGCTATCTATCTCCTGCTATACCTGAATTCTATTTCTTGAGATCGAATATCGATTTACCTCGGAATTCCACATCGATCTTATTCTTGAAGTCACGATCGACCCGTTAAGGTTGCCCGCGATTTATATAAACTTATCGATCTTCCTATTTCGCTATTTAATCACCTTATCCTTGTTTCGAACCTATCTTCGAATCAAAATTCTCTTTGATTTGAGTCCATCAAATTTGAATCTTTATCCTTGCTTTAGAATCCATTCTTGTATCGTCGAGCAAAGAAGTGTATTTGTAAATTAATATTAAAAATGTTTATATATAGTGTTGTTTGAGTTGTTGATGCTGATTTGGGTTTTCGATCGATTCGTCTGATCAACGCTATCGATAGGATTTACAAAACACTTTAACAGAGCAAACTGACACAATATCGTTTTCAAATTTGGTAAACAAAATAGTTTTGAATGATTATATATACAAAGTATAAAGTTTTCTGAAAATTAAATTGTTAATGAATTTGTTGTTTGAAATAATAATATTTGATTTTCATTTATTGTTTTGTAAACCATTGACTATTGCATAATATAAATAAATGAATTCATAAACTTGGTTATAAATTGATTTGAAGTTTGAAATGAATCTAATTCAGAAATTTGAGAATTTATTAGTTTCCGGTGATTTCGAACTTTGATTTTTAAATTTTTAAAATGTATATTATTGAGCGTATTTTCAAATAGAAACCGTTTCAAAAAAAAAATGTTGAAATCAGTGCTCTTCTCTTTGTCGCTGGAAATTAATTTCGGTGATGGCGGCCGCATCATCGACATTCATTTTTGAGTTTCGAAGTGGAGATACTATTCTGTAGCTTTGCTACAGTTTTGTTTTGAAAAATATTTTGATTAGAATTTCTTCAGTATAATTTGATTTATATATATAGGTACCTTATTTTAAAATTTAATTTGATTTGATAAATATATTATATATCTTTAAATTGTTTAAAGTAAATCGAAAATCTAATTCTTAAATTTTGCTAAAGGATGATCTTAACTATAAATAAAACCAAAAATTTGGAATAAATATTTAAACTTGAATAATCGAATTGGGAAATTTTATTTGTATATTTTTCAGCTGCATTCTAATACAACTTACCTAAATCATTCAGAAGTTGAATATGTAATTGGAAAATGTACAATATAAATTGAATTTATAAATAAATTTGAGTGGTTATAACAAATGTTATACACTTAAATTTTAATTATAAAATGTTAATAAAGATAAATAGAATAATGAGATAATTGAAAAATAAATTTTAAGGTTAATTAATAAATTGAAATTTGATCAACATATGAAAATACCTTCAATTTAAAAGAAATTAATAGATGTAAATTAATTTAAATCGAAACTTTTATGTTTTAAATTAATTTATATGGGATAAATATAGGTGATTAGATATATTAAGTAGAATAAATTTAACAGTAATTTTGAATAAAGAAGAATTTAAAATTGTTGAAGAAAATATGATTATAATAAAAGACTATTCAAATTTATGGTTTTAGAAATTGTAAATTGAAGAAAATGGGATAATAAGATAATGAATTTAGAAATAGTTGAGATTGATTTTAGTGAAATCAAATGGATTAAATCAATTATTGAATATCAATTAATTTAAATTTGAATTTATATGGTTTAAATTAATTGTTATCTTGTATTTCAAATCTGTTTTTCTTTCTAGTTGTTTCTATTCTCCTACCTCGTTCCTTTTCGGGGACGAAAAGTTTTGAGTGGGGGAGAGTGTAACGACCCGTAAATTTAACCGGTTTTAATAACGTTATTAACTGAAATTTTGCGAAATTTTTAACGATAAAATTTTGAAATATAAATTTGATATTTGGAATGCGTTTAGTTAAACATAGCAACTGGTAAATTTTCGTCCGAAAATATGAAAGTTTATTTCGCGCGTAAATTTACTTCAATTTAATCAATTAAAAAGCGATGAAAATAAAATGTTTCCAAAACCTAAATATTTTTAGATAGAAAAATTCTAAACCATCTTCTGAGCAAGATGTCAGTTTGTCGTTTTTCCAAATTCGGACATCTTTGACTCCGTCGATCTTATTTTTCAGCGTTTTTCTTGCATTTTCCGCTATTAGAAAATTCGAATTTTATAATTCAATCAGATCACTGATATTTTTATACCGTTTTGACCGTCTCATTGTGCCGATCTCTGTAGTGTATTCACTTCTGTATTTCGGGGTCCGCAGTATAGTGCAATCTGCGATAACGCTCAGCGTATCGGTTCCACAACCGAGTCTTTTGAATTTCTCGTGACCATCCGCTTTCCAACGTGAAACTAATAGCCTTTCATTATTACTGAATTCATCTTTCTATCCTTCGCTATTCCCTATATCTCATTTATTATGTGTGCCTTGGAAATAAATTAAACTATTCGTATACTTGACAGCTGTTCGTAAATATATTTTTCTAAAACCATACCCTGCGTGCGCCCTTCTCATTACTATTTTCTGCTTCTCATTCTATTTGTCATCGCCTGACTTTTGCTATTTCACAGTTTGATTTATTTCAATTGGTTCTGATTCATACAGAGAAAACATAAACTCTACGTTTCATATTGTTTTTGCATTTCTTTCTCTTTGCCAAAGATTGTTCTTCAGCCTATCACCTTGTTGCTCTACAAAACCAAGTCTCTATTCCTTTGTATTTTTCTTAAAGCCTCAACCCCGCCTCTCTCAAACTGTCCTCCTCGCCTTTGCTCGCCCCGGATCCAATATCCATCTTCATCCTACCGGGCCTTCGCTTCCCTTGCCGCCTCCGCCCACGCCTAGACCACCGCTGCCCTCTCCTTCCTTCAATCGCCTAGGCCGAAGCCACCTTTGCTCCTCAGCCGAAGGCGAAGGCCATGGCCACACCACCCTCCTCCCTGACAGTACGCCCCGCCTTCCCTCCCTCCAAGCCTCGTCATCACCATAGTCGGCAACCAGAACTGCACCACCTCCGAGCCGCCTCAGTTCCTGGTCCTCCGCATGCCGCTGGCACAGCCCACCACGCATCTCGCTCGAAACTCCAGCCGACCTTTGCATTTGCCAATCACCTCCGCGTCTCCTCCCTCCCTGACGTCAGCAGCCGCCTTTCACCTCCCCTCCGCACCACTTAGTTCCTTCCTCTCTCACTTTCTCTTCCCTCTTCCAGCGGCTGGCATCTTCTCCTCACCACCCCACCACCACCCAAAGGCCTGATCTCCTTCCCACCCAGTGCCGAGCTCGGCAGTGTGAGCTTGTGAACTTGTGAGGCATCAACATGATGGAAGGTTGGTGGTCCTTCAGGTTGTTGGATTTTGGTATATTTGCATTTGATCTGCCTTAGTTATATATATATAAAGTTTTGAATGAAGCTCATATGGTCGATGTGATTATTTTACAAATGTATATTGTTTAAAATGTATACTTATATTTGTTGTTTAATATAGTTACGCGTGTATATATATATATATTATACAATATTTTATAATGTGTTTAATTCTATGTCAGTAATATATATGTGTGTTAGTTTTAATAAGGGTTCATATAGCATACATTTAACGCACGTTTTATTTTGGGTTTTGAAATTTCATACATATATATATTCCCAATGTCTGTTTAAGATTTATAAAGTGGTTTACATATATAGTTTACATAGATCATTTAGTTGATATATAGATTCGCATGGAACTGAAAGTATTGTTCTCTAAAGGTTGTTTTATATAAAATATATATGGTTTGCATAACTTAGATCTGTAGGTAGTATAGTATATGTATTTATTTAATAAAATATGCTTTGTTAACCTGTAGATACGAATATGGCTTGTCATACGCCTGCAACTGTTAAGTGTATAGTCTCTGTTCATCTCAGTGTGGTCTGCATTTGTGATATTGTTCGCATTTTCTTTGTCTTATATATGTTGACCGTCTGCATTTGTAGATAGTGTGCATTTTGACAGTATGGGTAGGTAGATGGGTGTTTAAATTTAATATAGATTTTTTTTTTATATTTTTGTTAAGATTTTTTTTATCCAACGCATGTTTTAATTAAATAATGACTTTGAAATGTATACATATTTAATTTAAAAATGTGTTGTATTTAGAACATGATTATATATTTACATATATAAATATACGGTTATATGTTTTATATATGTCAATAGTATACAGTTACATATATATTTCACTTATACCAATTATCTTCATCGATCCAGTTCTGATTTGATTTCGTCTATTCTTATCTATCAGTTGTTCGTCATATTCGTGCCGATTTTGCTTTGCTTGGATTCGTAGCCCAATTTCAGTGTCCGTATCAGTGTGCTTATCTGTGTCATCTCTTGTTCTCTCCAACCACGAAAGGTGAGCACTCACTCACGATTAACGTTCTTTTATTTATTAAATTTGATTTCAATTGAAACGACAATTGAAATATGCTGTTGTTAGATATTTACACTGCTATTACCTGTATCAGTTCACCTGTGACATTTGACACCATTATCTGTTATATATATGAAATGATAATCCAGTTTGGTTGTTAATTGATTGATTGTTGATGTTTATATTGGACGTTAAATTGTTAGTGATAAATGATAAATAGTATGCAAAATTGAAATGGATATAGGATAGTTAACAAATTTTAAAACTGATTTATATGATTAATTTTGATTAGTGAATATGACCCTTTTGAATTGTTAAATTAATTAACATGTAGAATAGTGATAATTACACTTTGAACCATCGACGTATATTGGATTAATTGTTGTAGTGTAAAAATTGAAATTGAATGACAAGTGAAAACCGTAATGTAATAATCTTTAATCTACATGAAATGATAGTGTAGATTCTAGAAATAATTATATAAATTCGTACAAATAACAATGCGAATTAATACGGTTATTTCGGGATTATTTGAATTGATTATTGGATTGATATTGATTGTTGTTATTGCTTGTTTATTTACTTTGACACCATCCCAGTTATCACACTGCAAGTTCCCTTTGTTATGTTTTGACTTTTAATTGAATTGGAATCGGGTTGAAATGATAAATACCCAAATTGAACTTTGACCTAGGATAGAGAATTAAATAAAACTCGATTGGTCAATAATTTGATTTAAAATAAATTGAAGATTTTATTTGAATAAAGAATAAGTTTTGAAAAGAAGTTGAAATTTGAATTTTAACGAAAGGAAAATGTTAGTATTTAAAAATCTAAAACAAATATTAAAAATAAATTGATGAAAGAACGATGTTTAATTTGAGAAATGATTGAATTAACTTTGAAATGATTTAATAATTAAGTTTGAAATTATAATTAAGTTTGAAATTAAAATTAAGTTTGAAATTATTAAACTTTGAAATTATCTAATAATTAAGTTTTGAATTATTTAATAAATTAAATAAGATTGAATTATTTAATGATTAAATTGAATTGAATTCTTTAATAAGTGAAATCGAACTTTTGAATAAGTGAATTGTACTTCGTAAATAATTGAAATTGAGTTTTCTTTATTAGTTAAGTTTTGGAAAATTATTTAAGAAAGTAAATAAGTGAAATGAATTTTCTTTAACAAGAAATAAAATGTGATTTATTGAAATTAATGTAAGACTTGTAATTTGAAGAATTTGATTTGATGAATTTAATTTAATTCAAATTGTAAGTTTTGATAAAATGAAGTTGAATTTAAATAATGGATTTAATGAATTGGAAATTTAATAGGAATTGTTTTGAATGGAAAATTTACTAAATGAATATCGAATGAGATCGATAAATGAATTTAAATTGATTTAAATGTTAAATCAAATTAATTTAGATGATTTCGAAATGAAACTTATATACGAATTTGAATCAATATTTGAATTGTTTAAATAGAAATTTGAAATTGAATTATAAGGTTTTGAAATGGTAAATTGAAGTTTTGAAACGTAAATTTTGGAAATTGGTTTTTGAAAGACAAATGAAATGTTGGTTTACGAATTGACATTGAAATTGAAATTGATTTGGTTTTTGAAATATATAAACGACCAATCGGTGTAATAATTACGGAAGTTATTAAAGAGACCGGAATTCGGTTATGGATATACTCTCTATCTAAACCGAAAACCACTTTAATAACTATACGTGGAGTGATGATCCAGAATGAAGTGGTTGGAATGATGTACGTGTTGACTGAAGAAAGAGAACGATAATGGATAGCCTTGACACTTGTGTCAAATTGGAAATGACTAAAACAGGAGCTGTGCCGGGCCAATGGAGGATTGATACCTCAAGTGGACACACTTCTTCGAACTACTTATACTTGTTGTCGATTGGTGCACCCTTGATTTTGGGAGTGTTGTTTCACGGTGTTGCGGGCGCTGCGGCGTTGCGTTCTCACCAGTCCGGATCAGGCGAACGGTAGTATCACTACCTTGGGTATTGACTCATGAGCCTTGTCATACTTGTATTCCATTTATGCGCGACCACTACGATTTTGATTTGTACCTTTAGTATATGGATTGCCCTCTGGTGACTTCCGGTTTTGGGGAAACTACGGTCTTGTATATGCTTTTGGGAATAAAAATGTGTTAAGGGTGGAATGGGCCATGACTTAATGCTATTTTGATATCTTTATATTACTGATAGACATTATCTACTTATCGTACACTACTACATAGTAGATAGTTTGACGGATCCTTAAAGGATGGTTATTCCAAACATCCTTTGAGTTACTTGTATTTCAATTGCTATTTCACTTGAGTTGGATTTATTAATATAAGAATGTTAATCCTGACTCGAGTGTTTTGTATTTTGCTTTACGCTCGGGTCAGACTGAGTAGTTCAGCTTTCGAGACTCACCTTTGGAGTTGGAGCTTCGCTTGGAGATCCTGCTATCTATCCAGCTTTCAGATATTCGATGATTCCAGTGATGTATTCTGATTTTATCTGATGTATCGTATTACTCTTCTATTGTAAACTCTGATGTATTTTATATATTCATATAGTAGCTTCATGAACTACTATCTCTTTTATTTCCGCTGCACTTATTACTCTGTGTCTGTGTTCTGTGATTTTTATTTACTGTATATGTTCAGTTTTTCCAAATTTAAATTAACAACGCGGTATTTTGAGCAATTCAATTCCGGCATGAGTGTCTACCTATACACTTATAATGGATGCGAATGGTCCAAAATGTCGGGTCGTTACATTTAATCACATAGAATCAAAGTGCTTTTATACCAGATAGACTCATTTTAGAGAACACTTTACTTGCTCATGAGATGATTAGGAATTTTAATAATAAAAATAATAAAACTCATGTGCATAAAAATTGATTTACATAAAGCTTTTGATAAAATTGTTAGGAAAATTATAATACATATGATGAAACAGCTGGGTTTCCATGAAAAATTCTGTACTTTGGTAAATGGATGTATAAATAATGTTATTCACTCGATAATCATTAATAGGTCTCCCAAAGGTTTTATTCATAGTAATAGGGGTATTAGCCAATAGGACCCACTTTCCCCATATTTATTTACTATTATAACAAATTTTTTTTCCTTCAATTCTAATAGGGGCGGAGCATATTAATGGAAATATCAAACCTATAACTAGAGTTAAACCAAGCATTTACTCTATGTTGATGATTTACTACTATTTTTAAATGCAGACTCATAAAAGTGCAGAAGCTATTAGCAGGGTGTTTAGAAAATTAAAAGAATTTGCTAGCTCGTAAGTCCATGAATGTAAAAGTAAAATATATTTTAGCAAAGCATGTGGGAAAAAAGAGAAAATTCTGAATATTATAAAATTCAAAGAGGGATCTCTGCCAGTAAAGTATTAAGGACTGCCTTTAAGTGTGAATCAGATAAATGACAGAGACTGTACAAGATTGTATGACATAATTCAAAATAGACTTGAGGGATGGTCTAGTAAGTTGTTGTCATTAGCTGGTAGAATGGAGCTAACTCATATTATCATCATAACAATTATAATGTACTGGATTCAATCTCACAACATCCTAACAAAAGCAATACAAAAATAGAAAAACTGCATGCAAACTTTATTTGGAGAGAAAAGCATCATAAAGTGGCATCGGAAACAGTTTTCAAATTAAAAAAATCATATGGATTGGGGCTAAGAAACATAAGTGATTTAAGAGAAGTTTGCAATCTCAAACTATTTTGGAAATTTTTGGAAGGAAAATCTTTATGGGAAAAATGGATGAATGAAATGTATTGAAAATCACCATTCTTTTACATGGAAAATTATTTTTAATTGCAGAGTAACAGCCATTAAACTACTAGAAAGAAGATACAAGGATGGTAAGTAAACCAGTTTATGGTTTGATCCATGGATTCATGGCAAAACTTTAGTCAGTTTGCTGGGTTGGCAAAACATTTACATGTTTGGTGGACCTAATAAAAAGGTTCGAAGCATTATTCAAAATCAATAATGCAATACATACAATCACCCAGCAACTTCAATATTCAATGCATAAATTAGGAAAATATCAATATACCCAAATCTGCAAAATGATACTGGTATTGGAAGCTTTCTACACAGGGCAGATTTTCATTTAAAAAACATAGGAGTATATAAAAGGAAATGAAGTAGAGGTAGGGGCACAAAGTAATTTAGAATAAATCAAATTGCCCAAAAATGTCTCATTGTGCATGCTTTGCTCTTTTGAATAGACTTCCAACTAGAGACAGGTGTTTGAAATGGAATAAAAAAGGAGAAACCGTCTATTTACTTTGTAAAACCGATTAAAAAAGAATTGGGCATTTGTTTTTCGATTGTGAATACTCAAGGCATATCTGGTTCATAGCCAAATTAAAAATGAAATTCAATTTACATCAAGCAGTGCAAAATATTAGAGAAAGCAATCAGTACATCCAACAGAACTACAAGGAAAAATCAAAAGAATTTAAAAAGGCATGCATAATTCTAACAGCAGTAATCTTCCATATTTGGAAAGAGAGGAACTTGAGAGTACATATGCAAAAAGAAACAAAATCCACACAACTATGAAGAACAATAAAATCAGAAAGTCGGATACTTCTCCAAAAATCAAAACATCAATCCAAACTTTCATACATTTGAAACCAGGCTATAAGAAAACTGGACAGCTATGAAGAAAGGCTAGAAGTTTTCTTACGAAATGGGAGAGTCAGTTAGGACATTTACCAAGGTAAATTACTTCATCACAGTGATAAACACTAGAGGAAGGAGACAGAGGTTAGGGCAGAACCAATCTCATGAGCAAGTTTACTGGAGGCGGCCGATTACATGCTCAATCCAAAAATGATTCCTGGAAGGGAAGTAAACATAACATTAGCAATTATAATTTGAATCATAAATCAATTACTAACCATAATCAAACTTTTTTCTTGCTTGATTTGAGTAGGAACTACCGCTCACAAAGTTACGAGCATGAGAAAATTAGATCCCTACAACAAGAAAGGATTTGGCAATTGGAAATTAATAATCAGAGATTAAATGATAGCTATTATAGAAGCAAACTCAACAACTGTATATATCACTTATTTGTCTGGGACAAAGGCGAATGCAGCAAGCTTTGAGGTCTAGAGAAGCAAGCAACTAACATAGACAACAACATAAGCAAATCCAGAGGAAATTGCATTGCTCCAAAGGAAAGCAACATGATACAAGAGCTAAGCGAAGCAAGCTCATGAGCAAGGAAAGCAAGTAGTTAACGATTACAACAACATAAGCAATTCCAGAGGAAATTACATTAAGGTAAAGTCTTCTAATACTATCAAAAGTAAGAAGAAGACTTATATGCCCACTTGAAGGAAGCGCACACTATTTAATTAGAAAATCGAGATGAATTGCCTCATCAATCGGAAACCCTAATTTGTTTTCTCTAAAGGGGACGAAGATGAAATGGAGATGCGGTTAAGATTAGGAGATGCAATATGAATAAATGAGAGGTCAGGTAGTTGGGTAGTTGTATTAAACCCGACCTTATGTGTTGAGTGTTGTTTTGTATATGGGCTGATCTAATTGCCCGATTTATATAGGCCTTAGGCCATATTTATTTACCATTGTCCAAAAAGACAAGCATTAGTTAAGTTATCATACCCCTTTATTACTTCCTCATTTTCACAGGGAAAGGAGCAAACCAAAAGCTCATTTAGATTCTGCAACTCTTAGTGTCATCTACATAGATACAGGGATCCTGTAGCCAAAGGTTTATCAGTTAAAGTTATTGGTAACCTCTATTTGTTCTCTTGCAAAAAATGAAGGCAGTGAAATCATCTTTAATTGAGATGCATAAATTACGCATTAATATAATGGAGGATTGCAAGAATATAACGCAATATAATATGAACTATATAAGTATCTTATTAATAGGCCTAGTTATATTGAACTAGTTAATGAATACCTGCAGGGAACTAATTCTCTTTTTAAGCTGATGTAACTACAAGCTATTAACAATATTCAAAGATCAATATTTAAATGGTTGGTGGATGGATATAAATGTTCTAAATTATTTCACCAACACACGTCTCTTCACAAAAGCGAGTAGCATATTAAAAATATAATTAATGTTGTAGGGAACATCACTACTAATTTTTTTTTGGTATTGTAAATCATGTCATTTCATATTTGCTTTGAATTATTTGATGGCCCCGATGTTATTTTTTTTCATGGATTATTTGTAAAAACGTTCTCACATCATACGCAAGGGAGTACTTGAATAAACCTTTCGATTTTGAAGAATTAACGAAGTTTTTTTTCCAAATTATAAGGATAGTTTCCCAAGACCAAATGGTTTTAATTCAGAATCCTCAAAATACATTAGGATGACATGAATACAATATTGTTTCAGGCTTTGCGTGGTATAATTGAATCTAGGAAGTTTATAGCTAAAATGAACCATATATTTATTTGTCTTATTCTCAAGGAAAAATCCTCATGCTATCACAGAATATTAACCTATTTCTCTTTGCAATGTGGTGTACAAAATTGTTGCTAATATTCTTTATAATATAATAAAGAGATTCCTGAATGATTTAATCTTAATCAACCAAAATGCTTTTATTCTTGGGAGATTAATAATTAGGAATTCCTTATTAGCTTATGAAATGGTTAGGTGGTTTAACTAGAAAATATGTAAAAGTTTGTTTGAAATTTTTTTGAACAAAGCATATTGTCAAGTGAATAGAGAATTCATTATTCATATGCTTGCTTGCATGGGGTTCAGACAAATTTATAATGTTGATAAAATTATGCATCACCACCACCACTTTTTCAATTCCTATTTGATGGCCGACCAATTGGTTATATTCATAAAAATAGAGGGTTAAGGCAAGAGGATCCTTTATTACCTTATTTATTCTCTCTTGCTATGGAATTTTTAACTATTCTACTTGATTTGGAGTATTTTAAAGGACATTTAATTCTAATGAATAATAATCAGCTAGTTTTAACTCATCTCATGTGTGAAGATGATATATTATTGTTGAGTAAAGCTACAAACAAGGTGATGGATTCTTTAAACAATATAGTTGGTCTTGCCACGAGGGAACAAAAGTGTCTTATTTTCTTTGGTGAAGGAGTTGAATAAAAGGGGAAGATTGCTATTGTTATTCAAGTGCAAATTGCAAAATTCCCAATTACTTATTTGGAATTTCCATTGTCCAATAATAAACTTAAAGCAAAGGATTTTGGAACCCTTCTTGATAAGACTAATGAAAATTTTGCTTATTGGAAAAATAGTCTTCTCAACATAAGTGGTAGGGTTGAACTTATGGAAACTATTACATATTCTACAATTATATTTTGGACACAATTTTTACCAAATTCCAAAGTCAACCACTAAAAAAATCAAAATTCAATGTGTAATGGATTTTTAGAAGGAAAAGGTAATCAAAAATAGCTTGGTCTAATGTTTGAAGAACTAAAGAATAGGAGCTTCGGGTGTACGAAAACTGTAATGAACCGCTCTTTCGACCATCAAATGTCGACACTAATACATCCACGTATTTGTGTGTCGAGCATCCAAGTGTCAGGAGGACGAATTTTTAGGGTGAAATAAAAAGAAAAAGTAAAAGAATAAGGAAGAAGATAACACAATATCGGAATTTCATAGTGGAATGATAATATATAATATCAAAGGAATAGTACAAAGGGTTACTCCGATACAGAAATTTCGAAGTTACTAAACCTAAGTACCATCATCAGCCTGGACACTTATAACATTTCCTCACAAATGCTGATATGTACAATATAGTAATGTAGTGGAAATAAGAATACTATGGTAGTTGACAAATCCAGCTCGTCTTCTCGAGCTCCAATGAACATCAACGAAATCATGCCTTTCTCAAGCTACTCGAAAGAGCACGCAAGGAATTTAAGGAAAATTAAAACCAAACGTCAAACATAAGTCTAGTATGAGAAACTCAAGAAATATGTGATCAACATATAACAGTACTTTTGAGACCGCATGGAATGCTATAAGGATTATCCCCTTAAAATAACCACCATCTAATAGGTACATAGGGTTATATAATAGATAATGTCTAGGGTGTAGAATATAAATATTATAACATAGCTGGGATGGTTACGTTGGTTACATTCGACAGCATATTAGGAGTACAATCAAGATCGATAAGGAATGTTCGCATAATTGATTTTCCACAGAGATCTCTTCGGAGAAGCCGAATCCAAACTCCATGTACAAGGATCAAAAAACACCTTCTGAGCATCATATATCTCTAGATATGATATACCATAAGGTAAACACTAGAGGCCCAGCATCCAAACATAAACATGAAAACCGTGAACCAAATACCATCAACTCATGCCGGCCAACAATCGATAAGTATCTCTAGATATGGAGTTGATAACATCCTGACATGGGTCGCTAACCCCAGGTTGTGCATCCTATTATGTCTTTAGCCATTTCTGATGTCGAGGTTACGTTCGACATCTTTCACATGAGTCTTCATCACTCGAACAGAACAAGAATCCTAAATTAGATCCTCACATCTCAAACAGATCTCGAAATGACACATGGATTCCCATATCTCAACAAATCTCGGAATCACGCATGGATTCCCACATCCTAAATAGATTACGAACAACTACATGTGTTCGAGCATCTTAAACAGATCTTGAATCTCTATATAGATTCCCGCATCTTGAACCAATCCACTTCCAAGAGATAGAAAATGCATCTCAGCCTTGAAGTGGTTTTCGATAAGTAAAACACTTACCGATCCTGGTCTCTCCAAGAATGAATCGATGAATTTTGGTCATTCAATGATAATGAGAACGATCGCATATGGAAACCAAGTCTCGTATACTTATCACATTTCCGATATTTTCCTCTCACACTATCCCTCAATCAAGAGTGAATTTTAGAGCTCTATTGCTCATATCCCTACACGAACATCGATCTTAATTCTCAAAGATAGACAAGCCTACTTCATCGGCTTTTAGTGCTAAGTATACGGATAAATGTTTTCCATAAACGAGGAAACAAACAGAGAACGATCAAGTCACACAAAGTACGATCAAGTCTCATAAGTGACTTTTAATCCCTTTTTTATTTAATTAATCTTTTATTAATTAAAAAACCTCCTTTTATTATTAAAACTTCTTTTATCTAATAAAACTTCATTTATCAATTCCTACTATTCATTTGTACTTTTTCATTACTTCAAAAAGTATTCATATACTTATCTCAAATGGTACAAGTATATTCACGAATCATTAACAAGATTTCTTACTTAAAACCTTTACTCTTTTTATACGTCCAAAAGTATTCATATACTTATTCCAATTGGTATATGTCCAATTGGTATATGTCTATTCACAAATCATTAACAAGATTTCTTACTTAAAACCTTTACTCTTTTTATACTTCAAAAAGTATTCATATGCTTATCCCAATTGGTATAAGTATATTCACAAATCATTAACAAGATTTCTTACTTTAAACCTTTAATTTTTTCTATCTTTTTCAAAAAGATTCCTTACTTATAATTTCCTTCAAAATATCCATTTTAAGGATCTAAGTAATTTCACAAATCCATTCAAAAGGTTTAAGACTAATGTTATTTAAACATGTCACTACAAACCAAAACCATTTCACTTATGCTTACCTTTAAAACATTCTTTTAAAGATCTATTTACATTCATAAGTATAACCAAAAAGGATTAAAGACGAATGCGATTAACACATTGTCGCAACAAATCCAAACCATTTTTCTTATGCTTATCTTTAAAACATTCTTTTAAAGATCTATCTACAGTCCTAAGTATAATTGAAAAGGGTTAAAGATGAATACGATTAACACATTGTCACAACAAACCCAAACCATTTTTGCTTATGCTTATCTTTAAAACATTCTTTTAAAGATCTATTTACATCCCTAAGTATAATTGAAAAGGGTTAAAGATGAATGCAATTAACACATTATCAAAACAAACTCAAATCATTTTCTTACTTGTTACTATCTTTAAAAAATCCATTTTAAAGATCTAAGTTTAATAATAAGTTATGTTCGATAGTCGATTAATCGATTATCTAGCTAAAATAGTTTCTTATACAAATCAATGTTTGTATACTTAACTCGTTTTCAAAATTCCTGACTTAACCATGCCTAATTCAAGAGGACAGCCTGGTAGATTAGAGTTCTATTGCTCTGTCCCTACTCAACATCAATCTTTAACTCTCAGAAATAGATAAACCTACTTCGTCGGCTTTTAGTGTTAAGTAAAGTTAATTACCTTTTTAGACAAGTAAGTAAACAATAGGATTAACACATTTCCAACATTTCATACAATGTTCCTCGTTCAAGAGTGAGCCAAGTAAGTTTGGGCACTGGTTGCTCTAAGCCTTGCCTAGACTCCTCATTCTTGAATCTTACGAACAAACAAGTTTACTCGTCGACTTATTAGTATTAAACATAGTCAATCGCCTTTGTCAAAACTTATATATATATAAAATAATACTTTAGAAATACTTGTAAATAGGTTTTAAATATCTATGTAAAATATTACTTGAAAATAACTAATTTAGAAGTTTGATTAAAAACATGTTTTACATTTTGCAGTACTTTGCTCTCAAAATTCATAAATAATCATTAATACTATATTTAAACTTCTACTCTTTTTTTCATACTCAAATACATTTCATAAGAACTTCCATCAAAATAAATAATAAATAAAAGAATTTAAAAACCATTTAAATCAGGAAAAACTAGCCAAAACATCGCATTTTAAACACTTAAAACCATAATCGATTTACTACAGCATTTATAAGTGTTGTTAAAAGTCCATGTTAAAACAACGTTGAAAAACACCATCTTTGCGACTAGTTTTGACCACTTAAACAAATTATTTAAGATTTTACAATTTTATAGTAAGTACTAACATTAGGGTAGTCAAAAATCATAGAAAGAAATCCTAAAGAATATTTTTCTATTTATTTATAAAAATTCCCGAAAACAAGGGATTCTGATGTGCATTTATAACGACTATTCTCGTTCCAAACACTTTCAAATTTACTTCAATTTAACAAACAAGTTAAACAACCATTTAAACATCAAGTCAAGGCCACGCCAAATGTTTAAGAGGATAATAGAACTAAGGTTATACAATATAAAGTTATCATTTGCTTTCAAAAGCAAGAGGGTCCAAAGTTTATAACTTTATTTAGTTCACTTTAACTTTATAATTTGCACACAACATATATATACACAATATATACTTAAGAGATAGTGAGATATCTCACTTAGATCCATGCCTAACCCAAGCACAAAGCCACAAGAACCAAAGAACCACCTCCTTCCATCAACACAAGCCTAAAAGTCCAACCTTTAACACTTCCTAACCAAAGCCGCCACCTTCTTCTTCCTCCTCCATGCTCACGGCCCATCATGGATCCCCATCTTCCTCTTACCTCCTTCCACTTATTACTTGCTAATCGTGCTTCCCATGATGTCTTAGGCCCAAAGCAAAAGTTCAAAAGAGATCAGAGAAGATTTTTTAACTTTTGAAAAAGTTAGAGAGTAATCAGTGGATTAGTGCTTAAGCGCTTCCACCATTTTCAACCCTCCTACTTCATCTCAAGCTTAGGAATTTATTTATGATTATTAAGTGAACATCTCCCCTCTAGTTATAGGTTTCAAATGGTGAAGCATAAGCTTACTCTTACCCCCCTGGGAAGGCTTACCTCCCATCACATCTACTTTATCATTCGCTTAAAACTTAAGCATTTCCATTTATGCTTACTTTTACTTTATGTCACTTCTCTTTTAGGCTAGTTAATATTATACCCTTACCATAATATCATCTCTTATCCTAATAGAACTTTCTAGAACCTTCCATTTATTATGAAGAGGAGAGTGTTTAATTAGTGGCTAGTGTGTTCATTAGATATTAGCAAGAGTTCAGTACTTCCATTTTTGCTCATTTTCCTATATAGTTAGCCATAAACATGAAAATATGTTTAGTTTTTAATTATCCTCATAATGATAACTTAGACATGTGTAAAATTTTTGAACAACTTCCATTGAGAAAATAGCTGTTTATTGATAAAACGATTTTCGGTCATATTATCGATATTTTTCCAAGGCATATATTTTTGTAAACATTTTTTCGAAACAAGTTACCATCATTACTAATGATTTAAAAGGAGGTTAAAAAGCTTATTAAATTATTTTAATAACATTTAATCCGAGATTCAAATATTTAAATAATTCAGATATTTAAATAAGAAGTGTCCGAAATTCCGGTCATTACAAAAACTTAATGATATTATGAATGTCGCTGCTTTGAAATTTGTTTGGAATCTCCTAGAAGAAAAATGTTTATGGGGTAAATGGATAAAATCCAGAAATTTCAAAACAAATAAATTTAGGCTTTAAGAATGGATAAAATCCAAAAATTTTGGAAGTTGATTATGAAAGGCTAAGTTTGGTCTCTTGAATCCATAGAGAGTGAGAGCAAGGGTTAGACTACCATCTTGAGCCTGTATAAGAGGGTGCATAACTCATGAATCCACATTTACTAATTTACAAAATAAATCAAGTCAAACTTGGACGAGAGCCTTAGGACAACATCACAACACCTTCCACCAAGTTAGATCTTGAAGAACCAAAGCCAGGCTCCCCATCTCCAAGAGGCTATGAGCAAACTAATAGGAAGTTTTTCCTAAAGACAGTGCAAAGCTAAGGTGAAGGTATGAAGTGAGGTGTTAGCAAGGCTGAGGTAGGTAGTGGTTGCTTGGACTTGCTTGTTTACTTGCTTAAGGGTGAGCTTTGAAAACAAATGGCATATGTATGGACTTGAATGGAATTGTAGCATAGTCATGAAACAAAGAACATATGTTATAGTTGAACATAGGTTTAAATTGGACTTGGCTTTGAAAGGAAAGTCGCTATATATGCATTTAGGAATTTCCTTGTATTCGGAAATTTCTAGTGAACTTTGTAGAGAGATCCTTAAGGGTTTCTTGCCATATTTTTTATGTTTATTATGTATGTTTTGAAAAGTTGAGTAACATATTGAAAAGTGACCATACTTCCACTTGTGCAAAACTTCCCCGTTTTAGCCTTTGTTTTGAACTTTAAAGTTTGAAAATATATTTAAATTTAAGTATTTTGTTTCATTATTTTTAAAAGTGTTTGTTAACTCATATAATAGTTTTTTAAAAGTGTTTTGACATTTTAAAGTATTTTTAAGAATTAGTTATGAATTTTTAAAGCACATAAAGGAAAACATGGTTTTCCAAGTTCCAAAATACTTTATTTTGAAGTAATATTCTGAGTATACGTTTTAAAACCTATTATAAATATTTGAAAGTATTTTAAAATCATTTTTAATTATATATAGTTTTAAGAAAATTAATTGATTATTTTATTATTGTATAAATATCTTATGTTATGTATTATCGTTAAAATTATTTTATTAAATATCTATTTTTATGAATAAATTACTATACATACATATACATACATACATATATATATATCATTTCTAAAAGGGTTTTAAAAGTGTAATCAAATGATTTCAAAAGAGATTAGTAATTGCTTAGTGGTTAAGCCGTGTTTTGTTTAACTACTTGTTTGAAACGTAATTAACTATGCTTAACACTAAATGCGGATGAAGTAGGATTATCTATTTGTGAGAGTTAAGATTGATGTTCGACTAGGGATGGAAGCAATAGTGCTCTAACCTACCGGCTTCACTCTTGACGAGGAATAGTTAGGTGGGGAAGGTCGGAAACGTGTTAATTGTGTTGATTACTTCCTCATTTATGGAAATTCAATAGTACTATACTTAACACTAAAAGCCGATGAGGTAGACTTGTCTATTTGTGAGAGTTAAGAATGAAGTGTCTAAGCAAGGCTTTGATATGCAACCAGTGCTCTAACTTACCTAACTTCACTCTTAACCGAGGGATACTATAAGTTGGAATGTTGGAAACGTGTTAGGTATACGGACCTTGATTTCTATAAGCGATCATTTTTAACTAGATAGTCGATTAGTCGATTATCAAACTTGATCAATTATAACTTAAGAAGTATCTAAAAGCTTTATGCTTTCATACCTTCTGAGAACCCCTAGAGAGGGGCAATGATATGAAACGTCACTAGCTTTAAGAACTTATATATACGAGATCCCTCAGGGAGGACTCCTCTTTATATAGTTCGCTTACTTCTAAAGGAACCGGAATTGAGTTTACCGAAAATTCATCGAATTAGTTTTGAAGAGTCTAGGATCGGTAAGTGTTTTACTTATAGAATACCACTTCAAAAATAGTATACAAGTCTATATTTTGGGAGTGATTATAAAGTGGAATGCTATAGAGTTATATTGTTTATCCTAAGGTTAAGTCCAAGGGAGATGTCAGCATTATCATTCGTAAGTGGACTTATGCTAGAATGTATGTGGAGATTTAAGATCCGTTCAAGATGCTCAGACCCATGTAAGAATTTGTGATATATTCGAGATGTTGGAATCCATTTGGAAATTTGTAATCTATTTGAGTGACAAAGACTCGTGTAAGGGATGTCGAACATGACCCCGACATCTAACATGATAGAAAATAGTGTAGGACACATAGTTTGGGGATTAGTTAACCCATAACTGGGTGCTTCAACTCTAAATCTAGATTATGCTTGTCGTTTTAGGTACTGGAAGTTGTTGATACTTAGTTCCACGTGGTTTTATATGTTCGTGCATGGGCTACTTGTGTTTACCTTATGGTATATTCTACCTAGAGAAATACGATGCTCGGAGGTACTTTTTGACCCTTGTCAGGATGCTGGCCTTAGTTTGTCTAGGGATGTCTCCAATGGAAAATCCATATGCAAACGTACCATAACGATTTTAGATGTACTTCTAATATTGTTGTAGTATGATTAACGTAAGCATCCCAGCTATTTGATCTGATTTATATTCTACCTCTAGACATTATTTATGTATCACTATATTAACTTAATGAATGGTTCGTTTCTTTTGAGGGGGAAAACGTTACGGTAGCCCATACGATTTTAACTGATACTATTACATGTTGCATGTATCTTGGGTTTTCTCATACCAGATTTATGTCTGATACATGGTTTTTGTTTTTCATAAATTCCTTATGTACTCTTTCGAGTAGGCTGAGTAAAGCAAGTTTTACTTTGGACGCTTTAGAGTTTAGAAAATGAGCTGGAGGCTTCCGTTATCTATCTATTTCTATTTCTGTTGTACTATATTACATATGTATATAATAGCATTGTGAGGACATGCATTTATAATTATCTAGGCTGATGATAGTACTTAGGTTTTTTAACTCTGAAATTTCTATATTTGGAGTAATCTTTTGTACTGTTCTTTTAATGTTATATATTATCGTTCCGCTGTGAGGTTCTGATGTTGTGTTCATTCTTTCTTGTTCTATTCTTTTTCTTTTATTTTACCCTAACTATCTATCCTTTCGGCACTTGGGCGTCCGATGCATAAATACCGTGGACGTATTTAGTGTCGACATTTGAGGGTCAAAAAGTGGGGTCGTTACAACATAAGTTGGCCACATGTGTACCCATTCTTATTCCACATGGTGATTGGAATATGCACACTTCTTATTTGCAAGCTGACATATGTCAACAAATAACTAGTATAAATATTGATCATTCAATAAAATGTGATGAATGGTATTGCCTTCCTATCCATGACTATGATACATATTATTGGTGGCAACATATCTGGAATTCAAGGTATGCTCCTAGGATATCAAATTGCGCACTTATGGCAATACTTAATGAATTAAATACAACAGAAAAAGGAGCACCAAGAGTTCCATGTTAATCATCATAAGAACAAATCAGTTAATGACGTAATTGACATCACTACTATTATTTGGCATATATAGGAAGTGTGAAATGCTCAAATTTTCAATGGTGTGGAAATGCCCAGTTATATTCGACTCGTGCTAATAGCTCACGATGTAAGCAACTTTTTAGCAAAGTTAAAGTGGAAAGAAAATATTATGAGAGCATTAATCTTATCTTCCATGAAGCTGAGATTCAAGGCATTTCATTTCCTGCAACTGCACTCTGACTAGACTGGATACGCATAAGTGATGGTTCTTAGTTGGACTAGATAAGGTATTTGTTATCCATTTTGGGGCTTCATTTTTGATGGTTGGTGTTTTATCTTCTAAGTAGATGATGCGCTTTAAGCATGTTATGGATGGGGGTTTTGTTTTATCCTTTTGGATAAACATGTCTACTATTTTGAAGTTGTCTTGTAGTCAATATTTTGTACTGCCTTTTATTTCTAAAGGTCCTGTGTGAATGCCCTTTTTTACAGGATTGTGCTGTTACTTGATTTGTTTGCAACTCTAGCTTTGCATATTCTTGTACATATTTTGAGCATGTAAATAAAGTATCTATTTCAAAAAAATCACATTGAACATCCTTTGCATTTTTATTCTTGTAATCTTACTACACTTCTAAGAAATTATAAGAAGGAATATTCAAAATGCTTACTAACAGCTATGGGATCATTTGAAGAATAACAATATTACAAATGGTTATGGATATTATATTATATTATATGCATAAACAAATTGTTATGAAAGATAATACTTATAATATTTGTGAAATGTTATAAAAATGTGCATTCCTCTTATAAAGTGTTGTAAATATAATATTTTACAACAATTAGAATAAGTGGCTAAAATTAGGTCCACAATGCTTATCAAACTCACTTGAAATAATAAATACAACATTTGAAAACAAAATTGTATTATGTATATTGTTACACCTGTTCTTACCCCAAACCGTATTGGAAGAAAACAAGGCGCGGTGCGAGACCAGGAAAACTACCCTCATACCGAGAAGGTTAGATGGAAAGAAAAAAGAATTGAAATCAAGCAAAAGCATACTGCATAGGGAATCATATTGAAGCTACAGTACTTAACCTGACCCGAACCTTCCAATCAAGAAAACCGCGGTAGAAGAACAAATACTGCACTCATAAGGAAACAGAGATAGTACATGTTGAACTAAGCAACGCAACTCTAAGGCCCATACTCTATCAACACCTATAAGAAAAGATCTACACCAACACATACCGAGGGTAACCTAGGCACTACCACAAGGGGTCACGAGCACTCCAAAGGGCTGTATATAAGGCCACTTAGGATACGCTTCAATGGAGAACCATACTTAAATGTAGGCGACAAAGATATGGAGCTCTTCCTTCTTCACATCGGCAATCCGAGCATGCTGGCAATAGGACAACTCAAATCACAGTCAGATCATGTCCGTAAGCACAACAGACTAACGCCTAAGCTAAAGGAAGGCAGTGCAACTCCACACAGATAAGAGGCCAATCAAATAGGCGCAGATCTGATAAGCAATAAAGATACAAGCACCACAACACCATCAGTCAGTGCAGATACGGTGGTAGTAAATTGAGACCAACGAGCGACACCTAATGTCCCTATGAGGATTCACATACAAGGTCAATTCAAATTTGAGTTCTTTTGCCACAATTTGAAATATTCCCGCTCTTATTTCGGGAGTTCCCGCCTTCACTCAAGCTTCCTGCCAAAGACATGAGAGAAATCCGAACACGTCAAATAAACAACACGGAAAGACGACATCTGCCAGAATCCAAGGGCTGAGGCATAACAGCGAGAAAAGAATTCTAATAATCTGCATGCGTCTCAAGACTATAAATAGAAAAAGCACTATAGCATGAAAGGGACTTTTTACCATCTTCTCTTTTTGATACATTTAAGGTTTGTCGTCTTCTCTACCATGGAAACTTGTACCAAAATACTAAAAAAGGAAGAAAGAGAAATTTCCCCTATGGATGTAGGATTTCTTATAATCCAAACCACGTAAATCCCCCGTGTCTTTTACTATTTCTTACTTTTATTATTTTCCTACTTAGTTTATACTACCAGATCTAGCCTTATTTGTGCTTGATTTAAATACTATTTGGACTTGACATTTTAACGAACAATTAAATTGCAACTACCGGATTGTGTCAGCATCCAGTGACATAATCACTACTTCACGGCAAAGTTAAGACTACTTAACTTTGCTAATTCAAATTAATAAATTAGTTAGAGTGTTAATTACTTTATACTTAATTG
This sequence comes from Allium fistulosum, assembly GCA_030737815.1. NCBI lineage: Eukaryota > Viridiplantae > Streptophyta > Magnoliopsida > Asparagales > Amaryllidaceae > Allium > Allium fistulosum. The sequence goes on along the minus strand of CM060904.1, from coordinate 1,240,973,212 downwards.
AGGAGTTGGACGATGAAAAAGTTCCCCAATGTTTTTTGGTGCTAGAAGGAGGGCTCGAACCTCCGCTCACTTCTTACATCTAGTAAAACTCTACACCCCATACGATGAAACCTACCGATTCACCTATTACTACAATCCAAGAACCTTCGCACTAGGCAGGGAAGACCGCTAACAAACCACTTATACCTTCGAAAACCAAAGATGAAGCAGGGCCTCAACTGATGCCCCCGCAGACCCCATCCTAGTCGCATTCCAATCCTTCACACACCAGATAAACCAACGCATGGAAGGATTAGAAAAGACAATGACCCAACAAATCATTTGCAGGCTATCCTCACCTCCCCATTCTCTAGCTCATCGCTATCGCTCCCATACTACGTTGGACCTTCAGCCAGGGAATGATAACCACACTCCAATAAATGGGAACGGTGATGTTGGACTAAAATCTAATGCTAGGCTGAAAAGAAAAATCCAGGCTAATCCTCGAATAAAAATAAAGCAAGCCAATATAAACCACTACTACTAGAAAAACAAACCCGATCTACCAGAAATGATGGGGACGCTACATCCGATGGTAACTCATCCAAGGTTAACCCAAGAGAATATGAAGTCCATCAGCTCAAAGATTAGGTAGAGCAGCAAGCAAATATTTGCCAACAGAACACCAGAGAAAAGGCAGAGGAAGGAATTTGCACCTCTTTCAATGAGACCATTATCGAGGTATATTTCCCCGATAACTTCAAAGACCCCACAATTGAGAAGTTTAACGGGACTACCAACCCAGAAGATCACCTCAGCACTTTTGAATACTTCATGGACATCCTGAAGGTTGGAAGGATGGCATGATGTAAGTTATTCCCTTTATACTTATCCGTGGCTACCTCACGGTGGTTCAAAAGTACGGATCAGCGAAATCCAATCTTGGAAACAATCATGTATTGATTTTCTATGACAATTCAACTCAGGAAGAGAAGCCTCTCCAGACATCAATACCAATTCATGTGTGATGCAGGGGAGGAATAAAAGCCTACGCAGTTTCATTAAGCGCTTCGCAGAAGCTCTCCGAACTGGGGCGACCAGCAAAGAAGCATTACTAATGGCGGCTAGCCGGGATTAGGATATAACAGCTATGTGGGACAAAAATAGTATGAAGTCTTGCCATACCATGAACACTTTCTATGAAAGAGAAACCGGTTACATTAAGATGGAGGAAGCTAGATCTATAGCATAATCTCAAGGCACTTCTGCCCCCACTTATGATAGAAAATAGGGCAGATGGATATCACCCACCAGCGAAGTGGCAGAAGGAGCTAAACCTCACTACTAAAACCCTCCTCACTCATACCCCCAGGGAAGTATATGAGATCGCAAAGGCTGAGTTTATATACAACGTGTCGAATAAGGAAAAGAAACCAAAACACAACCGAGGTAGAACATACTATAGATTTCACCGAGCAAATGGTCATCATACTGATACCTGTTGACACCTAAAGAATGAGATCAAGAGGTTGATCAATAAGGATTAGTTTGGTAGCTTCCAGAGGGTAAATGGTAGAGATAGGACCAAAAATCTAACTCCCCATCCTAATGAACACCAAGTTGGCAACCCTTCGAACCTGATAGCTTCAATCCATGGAGGACCACATCTTGCTGGTGCAAGAAAAAAGGCACAAGAGAGGTATGTGCAGGAGGCCAAGACCTAGAAGACAATATTCCACATCAAACAAAAACCTACACCAGAAATAACCTTCATGGCGGCTGATGCAACAGGAGTTGTGTTCCTACACCAAGACCCAATTAACATTACAATACAGATATCAAACTATACTATGAAGAAAATCTTTGTCGATTTCTGGAAGTTCAGTGAATGTCATCTTCAAGTCTGCTTATGATCAAATAAAATTACCATCAGAAATCCTAAAGCCTTGCCCCGAACCAGTCTTTGGTTTCAACAACAATGCTACCATTCCAGTGGGGTCAGCACGTTTGCTCGTTATAGTTGGAAAGACCCTATTGCACAAGTCGTTTTATGCAAGTTTCTTAATCATCAATTAGCCCTCACCCTACAATGCTTTCTTAGAAAGACCTACTCTGATTGACGTAGGGGCAATCATCTCCCAAAAGGGATTCAGCACTCTAGCGGGAATAGGTTCAATGAGAGGTGAACAATATTTAGCTAGGAAACTATACAATATAACTCTTAACTCTAGCAATAAATTTGTTCCAAACTATTATGCTATCTCTTCTGGTATTTCTAATGATAAAAAAGAAGTCAAACTAGAACTTAAAACTGCAGCAGTGTTGGATACTCAAACTAATTCCGAGGTGAGTAATCCGGTACCCCCGAATCCTATGAGAGAAGAGAAAAGAACATACATGCACATGATTGGCACTAACGAATATAATTTGGTTTATGCGTAGTATTTCTCTGAGGAAGCTCTAAAACAGGCATCTTCTATGAATTCGCCACCATAAGAGGAATTGGAAAGTGAAAAGGACCCGAGGTTAGGGTGACCAAGAAAGAACTAAAGTTAGTAAATGATCTCAAAGACATACAAATGGATCCAAAGGACCCCACAAAGGTGCTTAAGATAGGAAATACCTTAGTGGAGAGGCAGGGAATGAACTGATAAACTTCTTAAAATTAATGGTCAATGGATGTATTTGCTGGGACTCATTTAGACATGGTAGGAATAGACCCAGCTATCATTTATCATGCATTGAACATCGACCTAGATGCTCATATGGTCAAACAGAAGCGTAGAACTCTAGACCAGGAAAGGTACAATGCTTTACACGAAGGGGACAAGAAGTCAAAGGAGAAGGAGTTCATAAGGGAGGTATACTACCCGAAGTTGATTGCTAACCCATTACTCATAAGAAAGTCCAATGGGAAATGGAGAACTTGCGTAGACTTCACCAATCTCAATAAGGCTTGCCCGAAGGACAGTTTTCCTTTGCCAAGGATCGATCGGTTGGTAGATGCAACTAGTGGGCATGAATTACATTCATTCATGCATGCATATTCGAGATACAATTTGACATCCATGTTTGAACCAGATTTGGAGCACACTGTTTTGTGATGGATAAGGGCTTATACTGTTACAAGGTAATGCCATTTAGCTCAAGTATGCAGAGGCAACCTACAGAGGTTGGTCAATATGATGTTTTCTAAATAGATTGGGAAGAATGTGGAGGTATATGTAGACGACATGCTAGTTAAGTCAAAAGTGGCATCAAACCATGTGAAATACTTGGAACTGACCTTTGTTGTCCTGAGGCAATACCAAATGAAGCTAAATCCTTAGAAATGCACCTTCTTTCTCCAGTCAAGAAAGTTCCTAGGGTATATAGTGAGTGCAAGTGGCATTGAAGCAAACCCTAAGAAGATTGAGACCATAAGAAAAATGGGAATCCCAAAGGAACCGAAGGACTTGATGAGTCTAAATGGAAAGGTAGCAACCCTAAGCAGATTTATATCTAAGGCCATACACAACTCCATCTCATTCTTCGACCAAGTGAAGAAGGGATGAAACTTCGAATGGAATGAAGAGTGTGAAGCTTTTTTTCGAAACCTGAAAGATCATTTGGTCAACACTCCTATATTATCGCAACCGGTGATAGGTGAGAATTTATACATTTATTTAGCTGTAACCGATCAAGCTATTAGAGCTATCATGGTACAAGAGGATGAAGGGATGCAAAGGCCTATTTATTTCACAAGCATGTGGTTATCCGGGGCAAAGCTAAACTACTCAGTTGTTGAAAACCTTGCGTACAACCTGTTCCTGATAGCAAGAAAGTTGCAACCCTATTTCCAACCGCATCTCATCAAAGTACTCGTAGACAAATATCTTAGGCAAATATTACAGAAGCCAGAGACATCGGGTCGCGTATTGAAATAGGTAATGGAGCTTAGCTAATATAACTTCACCTATTATCCTAACAGGACAATCAAAGGCCAACCACTTGCAGATTTCATCGCAGGATGCACTTCAACAGTTGAACCCCATTAAAATGGAGAAGCAAACACCCCACAGTTCTAGCAGTCTCTCATAGATGGAGCATCGAATGATAAATGGGGATGAATTAGCTATGTATTGATCAGCCCGAATGGGTAGAAGCTGCATGGAGTAGTGCATCTTGATTTTAAAGCAACTAACAATATGGAATAATATGAGGCTCTCCTTGCAAGCCTACGAATGGCCGAGGTAATGAAGGCAACCTACATTAAAATTAACAATGATTCCCAATTAGTTATAAATAAAGTGTAGGGAAATTACCAAGCGAAGGAGCCGACCTTAGCCAAATATATGGAACCATCTAAGAAATTACTAGAGCGGTTCGAACAATCTGAGATGGAGCATATCCCATGTGAAAGCAATTCATTCGCCAACTCCTTAGCTAAACTACTTAGTACGAAAATGGCCAAAAAAATGAAGGTAGTACCAATTGGGCATTAAGCAGAGCCGAGTATAACAAAATCAAATCAAGTACTGGTCCTGACCCGAGACCAACTTGCCTCCATTCAAGGCACACAAAATTAGGATACAATGGTGAGCAAAAAGCAACCCACCACTGGGCTCCCACCTCAGCAAACTGAGGAGAATAACTGGATGACTCCCATCAAACAATTCCTCTTAAATGGGGTTTACCTCCAAATAGAAATGAAGCTCGGAAGATAAGATACCAGGCTCTATACTACTCTTCATAGATGGCACATTATATAAGAGAGGGTATTCTACCCCTTATTTTTGGAGTGTTTCCAAAGAAGAGGGGTTACAGGTCATGAGTGAAGTACATGAGGGCCAATGCAGAGATCACTCTAGGAGAAACAAATTAGCAAAAAAGGCACTGAGACACGGCTACTATTGGCGTACAATGCTCCAAGATGTAAAGGAATTTGCAAGGAAGTGCGACAGATTTCAACGATTTTCCAGTATCCCCAGACAGCCATCCCATGAGATTATCCCACTTGCAATCCCATGGTCATTCGAAATATGGGGGATAGACCTGATATGACCACTTCCAAAGTCAAAATGAAGAGCAAACTATGCCGTATTGGCCATAGATTACTTCGCTACATGGGTAGAGGAAAAACCCCTAGCCACGATTAATTTAAAGAAGATAGTCGTGTAACATCCCCTACTTAGAGACCCAAAACTAACGGCTACGGATGCTGAAGTCATCCATAGTTATTAATCCTCGGCAACCAAATACGGCGATATTAGATACATTGATACACAAAAACACAAGAATATGGAAAAATATTAAACAGCAAATAAATTCCACATTCCATTTCAAAATATTCCAAACTAATTACATAATCCCAGTTCGCAGACCATGTTCAGATAACATAAAATTATTGCAAAATATGCCAGAGCGACATATGAAGGTGCCCACTTGGTTGATCAGAGTATATAAATAGGTAAGAAACCAAATTTGCCTTTACAAAGAAAACACATAGCAGAAATAAAAGAACTCTAATAAAAAGCTTGCCTCTTGCACGTCCTCGGAAGCCTTATTCGTTTAAAAGAACACCTGGAAACGTTAACTCTCAACCTACTTAAAATCAATTGAGTACCCGAGATTTTAAGGGAAAAACAAAAACTTTAAATCAGACATAAAGCCTGGTATGAATAATAATTTACCATCCCAAACCATTTAGATATCTAGTGAGACCACGCCGCTTAGCGGAACGGGTTTTCCCCTTACTAGTATCCTAAAACATTTATAAAACCATATACTATGCTCCTGCATCCACAATGGTTAAAAAATAGTATTTCAAAAACATTATGATGATATGCAAAATAAGTAAATCAAATTTGGATTACCCATCCCCATTCATTCTGACTATCTGTCTCAATTATTGTTTCTAGGATTACTATTAACCTCTTAAATGTTTATGGACTATCTATCCAATATCATAGTTTTCATAGGACCACTAAAAACCTATTGGTAACTCCAATATCTTATCTCTTATCCTAGTTTTCATTGGCTAACTAGGAACATATTGACGAACTGTCAATATCTTAATCCGGATATAGTTTTCATAGGCTAACTACAAACCAACTGGCCCCTGCCAGTATCAAATCATAGTTTTCATGGGTTGACTATAAACATATTGGCCCTTGCCAATATCATTTGTTATACACAGTTTTCAGGGGCTTACTACGAACCTATTGGCCCCTGCCAATATCTTTAATTAAGATTTTAACCTTTCTTAAGTTATATTCACTACTGGGTCAACCTAACAGGTTAGTCTTCCCTTCCCCAAAGTACTATTATGGGTTAATTACAATGTGAATCTGTATATGAAGAAGTATTACTTCTATAATCTTCAGTTATGCCATGGTATTTCCTTTTTAAAAGTGAGAGCGAGTTATTTGTTTTAAATCTTTAAAACATCACCTTCGAAACCTCTAGATAACCTCCTTCAAAAGCATAAACTTCTTTTAAACATAATAAACATACCTTTCGAAGCCCTTGTTAAATAGTCACTTTCAAAACCAATGGTACCTTTCGTTGGTATCAAAATATTCTTTAAAACATAGCTTCGAAAAAAATAAAGTACCCTTTCGAAAGCATTGGGTTTACTCTTTAAAAACATTCTTTGAGTCAAAATAATTATATACGAAAGTACCCCTTTTGAAACCAATTATAAAATTGTTTTAGGGAAAAAGTTGATGGTGTTAGAACCATCTAGTCGAAAGCAACCACCTTTTAAATTAAAACATCAACGGATAGAGTCAAAACCCCCTTTCGACTCCATTGACTTCGAAACCCCCAACCGCTCTGAAAGCATTCAGGAAAAAGCTTAGCTCAAGTTAAAACAGAGGTTCCTCTTCGAAAGCTAATACTTTAACATAATAAAGCAAACTTCCCCAAAAGCTATTTGTATAAACCTTTTCGAAAGCATATGTTTCGACTGTGTCGAAAGCTTTAAGTAAAACAAAGCAAGAACTTAGCTTTTGAAACAGAATATGTTTTCGACCCTAACGAAAGCATTTCTTTCGACACCCTACCTTCTGCCACCAACCAATTCACTTCGTACCAATACCATTGATACCATGTGCATTGGTTCTGACTATGTGGGTTTTGACTAAGTTGATTTCGACTGAGATGGTTCGGAGGTTAAGGAATCGAAAGGTATTACTATTTGAGGTGAAACCTACTTTTCTGGATTTAAGGCTGAAATATAGCAACTTTTAGTAATTACTTTTATAACCACTTGCTTATTTGTAAGTCTTTGATTAGTTGCTGTATAACTTTTCAAATACTTTATAAAGATAACTGCCACATTTAATCATATCTAAATCAAAGGAATTATAACGTTGAAGCCCTTCTATTAACAAAACCAGTATTTGCAAATAAGTCCCTATCTTGAAACAATTTATTTTCCCTAGTAAACCAATTGGGAATAATCCCCAAAAATCACAGAAATTGAATTTTATCATGTAATCAAACATATTAAAATTTCAGACCCAATTTCTTCCTGAAATACTCGAAATGAATTTTAGTCCCAATATTATTATATTTTCCTTTAGAAATTCATAATAAATTCTCTGTAGCTCAGAAATTATGAAAATTAAAACCCATCTCAAAAATCAACCATAATATAATTCAAGCATATCATCATCCATAGCATCATAAAAACGAATTTAATCATAATCCGAAAACATATAATCATAGAATAAAATAGAGATGGTATAAAATTATTATTCACCTTAGATATGATAAGGAATTTGAGATTTGTTGTTGATTAATCCTTCCTAGCTTTGATCTTAGCGTTAGATTGAATATTCCTCTTTTCCTCTTTGTTAATGGACGGCTATATTTTAGTTTTTGATTTACGTTTGTGAAGGTGAGAAATGAAATGTGAATGGGCAAAAATAAGAAGTGTATAGCCGTGTAGGATAAGGAGGCTATTTTACTAATATGCTCATCTGTAATTTAATTAGTTTAATAACCCAATTAAAGCTCGTTTACTTTATTAATAAGCACGGCTCTATATATGGTTTATTCAAATCTCAATCCTCTTATCATCATTATTCTATTTAATTTATCTAATTAAATTTCTTGAATAATGTTATCCAAAAATTAGGGATGTTACAGGCTCCCCCTTAAAGAATTTCGTTCTCAAAATTCAGTAAGGACTAAATACTAACATAGCAATCATCTGTAACAACTCCTAACTACCATACTAGTCTTACTGACTCGCGACTATCTCTATAAACCTAATATATACATACCCTCAAAGTAGATCAGGATAAGTATCTCTAATCCTGTTCTCTACCTCCCAAGTACAGTCCTTCTCATTGTCGCTCCACTGAACTTTCACCAACCCGACTGTCTTGTTCCTCAATATTTTCTCATCTCGCTACAACTCAAACTGGTTGTCTAACAATAGTCAAATTAGGCTATATTACTAAATCTTCCAACCCTGTCGGAGGAATAGTGGCCTCTGGATCATGCACATACTTGTGAAGATGAGACACATGAAATACATTATGGACACCTGCCATACTGCTAGGCAATTCTACTCTGTATGTGAGCATTCCAATCCTCTCTATAATCTGGAATAGTCCAACATATCTTGTTGCCAGTTTCCCTGACTTCCCAAACCGTACAATGCCCTTCATCAGTGATACCTTAATAAAAATCATGTTTCCAACTCAGAACTCTAGGTCTTTACGCCTCTTATCTGCGTAACTCTTCTGTTTGGATTGAGCTTCCTACATCCGTTCTCGGATCAACTCAATCTTCTCTGACGCCTCCCTAACCAAGTCTGGACCTAAGACCAATCTATCTCCAGTCTTTAACCAACATACAAGGGATTTGCATGGCCTTCCATACAAAGGTTCAAAAGGCGCCATTCCTATACTAGTATGGTAACTATTATTATAGGAAAACCCAACCAAATGTAGGTGAGCCTCCCAAGATCGACCAAAATCCAACACACAAGCTCTCAATAAATCCTTGAGTACCTTATTGACTCTCTCTGCCTGCCCATCCGTCTGAGTGTTATATGCAGTACTCATCTTGAGCTTAGTGCCTAACACATCCTATAGACTCTTCTAGAATTCACTAGTAAATAAAGCATCTCTGTCGCTGACTATGCTACTAGAAACTCCATGAAGTCTAACTATGTTATTCATGAACAACTTCGCCAACACAGGTGTCGTCCTTGTCGACTTTACTGGAATGAAATGGGCACTCTTGGTCAACCTATCCACAATAACACATATACTCTCATTTCCTCTGCTTGACCTTGGCGACCCATATGTAAAATCTATTAATATCGAATCCCATTTCCAAACTAGAATCTCTAGAGGCTGAAGTAACCCACTCGGCTTCTAATATTCGGCTTTCACTTGTTGACAGTTTACACACCGCCTAACCCACAAGTCAACATCCCTTTTCAAGCATTCCCAATAGAAGCTCCTTTTCATATCCTAATACCTCTTGGTCCCTCCAGGATGAATCATAAACTTGGACCGATGACATTCTCCAAGAACTTCTTTCCTCAAGTCCTCTATATTCGGAATACACAATCGCCCCTTCATTCTCAACCATCCACTTTTGTCAAGGCTAAAATCCTTTAGGTCATCGATCTCAATTCCAACCTCAAGCCTTCTGATTCTCTTAGCTAACACTGGATCCTCCTTCTGCTTAGAAGCAATTTTCTCAATCAATACTTGTCGAACTTCTAAACATGACAATCTGGCAGAATTCTTACTAGAACCAGCAGTCGATCTTAACTGCACATCACGACTGACTAAAGCTTCTAAATCTTTCCACTCTGCCAACATAGCTACCACCACATTCTGATGTTTTCTGCTAAGAGCATCTGCCACCTTATTACATTTCCTAGTGTATACTCTATACTAAAATCATATGCAGCTAAAAACTCCAGCCATCTCTGATGCCTTATATTCAACTCCTTCTGAGAGAATAAATACCGTAAAGACTTATGATTGGTATAAAGCTCAAACCTCTCCCCTAGGAGATAATGTCTCCAAATCTTCAATGTGAAGATCATAACTGCCAACTCCAAATCATAAGTAGGATATCTAACTTCATGCAGTCTAAGCTGCCTAGATGCATAGGCAATGACTTTACCATTCTGCATCAACACTGCTCCTAATCCAGTTCCACATGCATCGGTATACACCACCAATCCTTGGTTTTTGTCTAGAACTACCAACACGGGTGCATTGGTCAACAAATGCTTTAACTTAAGGAATGCTTCCTCACATTTGTATGACCAAACAAATTTCACCTCCTTCCCAGTTAGCTTAGTTAAGGGTGCTGCTATTCGTGAGAAATCCTTAATAAATCTCCAGTAGTAGCCAGCAATTCCAAGAAAACTCCTGATCTCAGTCACTGTCTCTAGTCTCTTCCAATTATTCACGGCTTCGATCTTTTCTGGATCGACTGACAATGCTTTCTCTGAAACAATGTGACCAAGAAATTTTACCTCTTTCTTCTAGAAATGACACTTGGTAAACTTTGCCTCTAGTTGATTCTGCCTCAGCGTCTCAAGTACCACTCTAAGATGAACTTCATGCTCTCTTTCATCCTTAGAGTAGACTAGGATGTCATCTATGAACACTAATACAAACCTGTCCAAACGCTGTCTGAAAACTTGGTTCATCAAATCCATGAAGAAAGCAGGTGCATTTGTTAATCCAAATGACATCACCAACCACTCATACGAACCATACCTATTTCGAAATGCTATCAAAGGAATACTATCCTTCGCCACTCTTAACTGAAGGAAACCTGTCGCCAAGTCCAACTGGGAAAACATTGTGGCTCCACTCAACTGATCAAACAGATCATTTATTCTTGGCAAAGGATACTTATTCTTAATTGTCCTTTCATTCAACTTACGATAGTCAATTCACATCCTTAACGACCCATCTGGATTCTTCACGAACACCGTGGCCGCTCCCCAAGGTGAACTGCTTGGTCTAATAAAACTCCTTCCTTCTAGATCCACCAGTTGCACCTTCAATTCTTTCATCTCAGTCGATGTCATCCTGCTAGGTGGTCTACTTACATGTTCAGCTCCTGACACAAGATCTATTCTAAACTCAACAACTCTTCTCAGTGGTAGTCCAGTAACTGGCTCAAAGACATCTGCAAATTCTCTTGCTACCCGAACCTGACTTAACTCATTTCCTACCTCCATAGCATTAAATAAAGCACTAACATTCTGGTCTGTATTCTCTACCGAGATTATCACTCGGTTATGACTATCACGGTGTCTTAATGATATTTCCCTATCCTGGCAAAATATTCTAGCCTCATACCTACCCAACCAATCCATACCCAAAATGATTTCGATATCTACGAAATCCATAACATACAAATTGTAGGTAAACTTATGACCTAACAAGTCAAGATCTAACTGGTCACATCTTAACCCTAGATTTGCATACCCTCCTATTGGATTCTCAACTCTTAAGGAAGTAACAATGTAGGTGGGTACTAAACATAATCTATCAACTAAACACTGAGATATAAATGAATGTGATGCACCGGTATCAAAAAGTACCCTAACCGGAATACTCTGAATCAAAAGCGTACCTTCCATCACAATTTTTCCTTTATCTACTGCAGTAGGCCTAGCTGGCCCAATAGCAAAGGCTTTTCCTTTGTCCTCCCTAACTGGTTCTGGACACTGATTCTTGTAATGCCCAACTTGATCACAGTTGAAGCACTTCACATTCTTCTTGGTTGCAGCTTTCTTTCCATTTCCTGACCGGTATTCACTCGCAAGGTGACCCTTCTTGTCACACTTATAGCAAACTAACTCGGCCTTTGACTTCATAGTAGTATCCTCCTTTCGGGCTCCCTTCTTTTTAAAGAACTTCCTCTTTTTACCTTGAGAACCCTGAGTTTTCACCGCCCTTTCTTTAGCAAAATCAGCAAGTAACTCCTCATGGCGAATGGCCATCTCCACTAGTATATTACAAGGATCATGGATATGTGTCATAGTCATTCTAGCAAGCTCGGGCCTCAATCCTCGATGAACCTCTCATTCCTTTCGATGTCAATATCTATAACAGCATATCCATATCGAGACATCCCTTCAAACTTAGTAGCATATTCGACTACTGACATCTCTCCTTGCAGTAAATCCATAAACTTCCTCATTAGCTCAGACTTAGAAAATTCGAATACAAACTTCTGCTCAAATCTCATTTAAAAATCAGCCCAAGTTAACTACTCCTCCGGAACTTCGGCAGTGACACTATTCTACCAACATAGTGCTGACCCCTGCAACTGTCTAGAGGCCAACCTTCTCTTTTGCCCATCATTCAGGCCCAAATCAGTAAATATACGCTCATAATGCAACAACCAATTCTGAACCTCTATGGCACTCTCCGTTCCCAAGAATGGCTTCCCACCCAAACTAGTGTAATCTCTACTCAGCAAAGCCAAAATATTCCCAACTGTAGCCATAGGATTAGCTCCTCCTACATTTCCAGCAACAGCAGCAGCAACTCTCGCTTGCATCAAAGCAACAAAGAACTGATACATCGCCCCCGTATCTATGGGTGGATTTCCATCACTCACATTAGCATCAGCATTTTGATTACTAGCATTAGCCTGTCGACCAGGGTTCCTCCTGGTAGTGGGTCGAGCATTTTCATTAGTTGTGGTGCTTCCTCCACCGAGATTTCTTCTTACGTTTCCTGCTTCCATATCTCATTTCTTGTAAATCTGCATACGAGCCTTAGTAAGATACAAAAGAACGGTCTAAGAGAGCAGGGGATACGTACTTATATATAACTATATATAGCAAATATGTAACGACCCGTAAATTTCAACTGTTTTAATAACGTCTAGTTAAACATAGCAACTGGTAAATTTTCGTCCGAAAATATGAAAGTTTATTTCGCGCGTAAATTCACTTCAATTTAATCAGTTAAAAAGCGATGAAAATAAAATATTTCCGAAACCTAAATATTTTTACATAGAAAAATTCTAAACCATCTTCTGAGCAAGATGTCAGTTCGTCATTTTTCCAAATTCGGACATCTATTGCTCCGTCGTTCTTATTTTCTGCAAAATAGCAGCATTCTGGTACCGATATCGATTTTTATCGGATGATCGTACCACTGATATCTTTATACCATTTTGATCGTCCCGTCATGCTGATCCTGTGGTATTTTCACTTCCGTATTTTGAGGCTTGATATGTGATGGTAACGACGAAACAGTTCACCGTAGCGGTACCATATTTGACTTTACACTTTCAATTGTTTCCAAATCTATAACGTGCAGCCCAAACAAATAATTAATGGATTGCACGAAATCCGGGAATTGACTGATACAGTAAATTTCATTTCCTTTGTGTCCATTCAACTTTTACGTCGGTTACAAACAAAATCAATTGTATTCTCGTGACTTGGTTTTCACTGGTTACAATAATTATTAACCGGTTCATTTTTCTATGGCCATTGATTTCTTTAAACTGTTTCTTTGAATTATTTGCCTAGAATCCAAACGTACCGTTCTCTTCATCTCATTTCTTTGCTGTAACCTTCTCTCATCCTCTTCCTTTTATTTGCTGTGTGTTTTCACAAATATATATTGATTGTCCATCTTTTCTTTGTAAAAGGAACGTGAGCATCATTCTCAAAACCATCAACACCCCTTTCCTGTTGCTTCCTCACGACCACCCCGAGCCTTCCCACCTCGTCTCCCCTCACGCTCCACCATCTCCACACCACGAACCCATGCTCCTCCTCCGCCACACACGTACCTCCCCATCGTCCGCCGCTCTTCCCATCAGCCCAGCAACCGCCACCATCAGCTCGCCCACCCTGCAAACCCACGCCGGCAGCTTGGACCCACTCGAACGCCGAGGCCACAAACCAGATCCGCCTGTTCCTCCACCTTCCACTCCGGCCTCTGTCCTCCCCTTTGCCGCTCACCACGGCAACCTCCATTCGCCGGCATCTATTTCCGACCACCCATTGCCATTAACAACACCCGAGAGCATCCATCCTTCCATAGCCCTTCCGCCATAGACCCGACAGCCAAGTCGACCTCACCATTCCTCCCTCTCCGTGCAATCTCTCCTCCATGCGAGCAACCAACGTCGGTCCCCTGCCATGCTCCGCTCATTTCTTCTGTCCTCGGCATGGCGTGTTTGGCCTTTCCCTTCTATTCACGTAAGTGGGTAGATATTTTATGTATTATATTTATGTATGGTTTCTGGATATAGTTTATTTATGTAAGGAATGTTATATATGTAGAGTTTGGGTTAGTCTGTTATGTTATAGCTTTGGTAATAGTTGTTATAAGTTAGTGTATAAATCTTGACTTAACAGTTTCGTCATATTATAGCCATAGAAATGTGTACGATCTAGTTTATATATAGGTGAGTTTTGAATTTACTTGTGAAGTCTACATATATGTTAGTATATACTTTATAACAGTGTTACGGCGACTGTATGTACATTTATAATTATACAAATATAATGTATTATATAAAATCATGTAATAGCATAGGTAAGTATTGTTTTCAGATATATATATATATATATATTAATAGTATAAGTTTTCTTATAAAGGTTTGCGCATTAGCTTTGACATATATATTAAATCATATAGATTTTTATAGTAGTACACATGGTTTGACTTTCGACTGACATATATTGTTTAAAGTATAACATGCGTCAGCTGTGCATGATCGAGCTAAGCATACGTATGGATATGTTTTGATGTGTAATGCATATATAAATAGTTCGCATATCGATGTTTATCTATATATATGTAAATTATTATAGTCAGTATATATATGTAAATTATTATAGTCAGTATATATATTTTGTAGTCTTGTTTATAAGTATATATGTTTGAAGTATGTTGATTTTAAATAAGTATATATACAAATATTTATTTCAAAATATATAATGTATACACGTTGATTTATATATGTGTTTTAGTGTAAAACTATGATGTTTGAAACGTATGTATACACAATTTCAATGAGTTTCAAAATTTATATTGGTTAGGAAAATAATATGTCAGAATAATATATATTTTGTTTCTGTCTACATCGGACAGTTTCTGATCTATTTGTCATCGATCTCTATTTATCAGCTCTATTCGTCCAATTCGTTCCAATCTCGTTCGTTTGAGATTCGTGCATGGATTCGCAGCCCATTTCCTTGTCAAACTCTCTAGCCTGGAAAGGTGAGCACTCACTCACGATTAACGTTCTTTTATTTATTAAATCTGATTGCAATTGAAACGACAATTGAAATATACTGCTGTTAGTAAATTACACTGTTATATATGCTATTACCTGTATCAGTTCACCTGTGACATCTGACACCATTATCTGTTAATTATTTATGCGATGATAATACAATTTGGCTGATAATTGATTGATTGTTGATGTTTATATTGGACGTAAATTGTTAATGTTAAACTGATAAGCAGTATGAAATTGAACTTGATATAGGATAATTAAATGTAAAATTTGATTAACTGACATTTGTATAATATGACCCCTTTAACTGTTAAATTTATTGACACGTAGGATTGTTAACTACACCTTGAACCATCAATTGTATGTTGCTTAAACTGATGATGTATGAAATTGTAAATAGATGACAAGTGAAAACCGTAATGTAATAATCTTTAATCTACATGAAATGATAGTGTGGATTCTAGAAATAATTATATTAATTCGTACAAATAACAATGCGAATTAATATGGTTATTTCGGGATTATTTGAATTGATTATTGGATTGATGTTGATTGTTGTTATTGCTTGTTTATTTACTTTGACACCATCCCAGTTATCACACTGCAAGTTCCCTTTACTATGCTTTGATTTTAATTGAATTGGAATCGGGTTGAAATGATAAATACCCAAATTGAACTTTGACCTAGGATTGGAAATTAAATAAAACCCGATTGGTCAATAATTTGATTTAAAAATAAAACGGAGATTTTATTTGAATAAATAATATGGTTTTGGAATGTAGTTGAAATTTGAATTTTAATGAAAGGAAAATGTTAATAATTAATAATCTGAACAAAATATTAACAATGTAATTGATGAAAGAATGTTGTTTAATTTGAGAAATGATTGAATTAAATTTTGAAATGATTTAATAATTGAGTTGGAAATTATAATTAAGTTTGAAATTATTAAACTTTGAAATTATTTAATAATTAAGTTTGAATTCTTTAATAATTAAATAAGATTGAATTATTTAATGATTAAATTGAATTGAAATTCTTTAATAAGAAAATTGAACTTTTGAATAAGTGAATTTTACTTCGTAAATAATTGAAATTGAGTTTTCTTTATTAAGTAAGTTTGGAAAATTATTTAAGGAAGTAAATAAGTGAGATTGAATTTCTTTAACAAGAAATGAAAATGTGATATTTTTGGAATTAATGTAAGACTTGTAATTGAAAGAATTGATTTGACGAATTTAGTTTAATTCAAAATTTGAAGTTTTGATATAATGAAGTTGAACTTAAGTAATTGATTTTATGAATTGGAAATTAAATAGAAATTGTTTTGAATGATAAATTAACTTAACGAATATTGAATGAAATCGATAAATGAAGTTTAAATTGATTTGAATGTTAAATAGAATTTATTTAAATGATTTCGGAATGAAACTTATATACGAACTGGAATCAATATTTGAATTGTTTTAAATAGAAATTAAAATTGAATTATAAGATTTTGAAACGGAAAATTGGAAGTTTTGAAACGAAAATTTGGAAATTGTTTTAGAAAGACAAATGAAATGTTGATTTACGAATTCTATTCGAAATTGAAATTGATTTGGTTTTTGAAATATATAAACGACCAATCGGTGTAATAATTACGAAAGTTATTAAAGAGACCGGGATCGATAATGGATATACTCTCTATCTGAACCGAAACCACTTTAATAACTATACGCGGAGTGTTGATCCAGAACGAAGTGGATGGTTTTGATGAACGCGTTGACTGAAGAAAGAGAACGATTTTGGATGACCCTTGACATGACTAAAACAGGAGCCGCGCCGGGCCATTGAGGATCGCCATCTCTAGCGGACACACTTCTTCGATACCATATCTATTACTTTTGTGATTCGATTTGGGTGCACCCCTCGATTTGGGAGTGTTGTTTCGCGGTGTTGGGGTAGTAGCTGCTATGCCCAACATCAGTCCGGATCAGGCAACTACTAGTATCCTAGTTGGTATCGCCTCATGTACCTTGTCATACTGATTATCCTATTCGCGACCACTACGATTTTGTTTTGTACCTTTAGTATATGGATTGCCCTCTGGTGACTTCCGGTTTTGGGGAAACTACGGTCTTGTATATGCTTTTGGGAATAAAAATGTGTTAAGGGTGGAATGGGCCATGACTTAACGCTATTTTGATATCTTATTATTACTGATAGACATTATCTACTTAGCGTACATTACTACATAGTAGATAGTTTAACGGATCCTTAAAGGATGGTTATTCCAAACATCCTTTGAGTAACTTGTATTTCAATTGCTATTTCACTTGAGTTGGATTTATTAATATAAGAATGTTAATCCTGACTCGAGTGTCTTGTGTTTTGCTTTACGCTCGGGTCAGACTGAGTCTACCAGTATTCGAGACTCACCTTTGGAGTTGGAGCTTTGCTTGAAGATCCAGCCATCTATTCTGCTTCAGTATTCGATGATTCCAGTGATGTATTCTGATTTGTATCTGATGTATCGTGTTACTCTTCTGTTGTAAACTCTGATGTATTTTATATATTCATATAGTAGCTTCATGAACTACTATCTCTTTTATTTCCGCTGCATTTATTACTCTGTGTCTGTGATCTGTGATTATTTATTTACTGTATATGTTCAGTTTTGCCAAATTTAAATTAACAACGCGGTATTTTGAGCAATTCAATTCCGGCATGAGTGTCTACCTATACACTTATAATGGATGCGAATGGTCCAAAATATCGGGTCGTTACAGTTGGTATCAGAGCTTTGGTAGCTCTAGGCAAAACTTAGCATATAGGGTAAATGTATTTACAGAATCACTCTCATTCGAGTTTCAATCTCTTCCTTGAATCAATTCCTTTGAATTTTAGAACGTTCCCTTCGGTTCTGAAATTCATTCGTGTCCTTCACTATTCGTCTTCTTTCAAATTCTGGAGCACCCCATAACCCCATTTTGAATGATATTTATAATAGATCGGCGGTCTCACCAATCTTCGAATGATTCGTAAAGGAGCAAAACTCCTTTATAATAAGCATCGATTTACCGGAGATTTATGTATCCTCGGTTTACGATGCTATCTATCCCCTGCTATACCTGAATTCCATCTCTTGAGATCGAGTGTTGATTTACCTCGGAATTCAGCATCGATTTTATTCTTGAAGTTACGGACGACCCGGTTAAGGTTGCCCGTGAATTAAATAAACTTACCCATCTCCCGATTCTGTTATTGAATCATCTTATCTCTTATTCCGAACTTATCTTCGAATCAAATTTCTCTTTGATTTGAGTCCATCAAAAATTTGAATCCCTATCCTTATTTTGAAAATTCATTCCTGTATCGTCCAGCAAAGAAATGTATTTGTAAATTTATATTAAAAATGTTTTATATATTGTGTTGTTTGAGTTGTTGATGTGATTTGGGTTTCCGATCGATTCGTCTGATCAGCGCTATCGATAGGATCTCCAAAACACTTGAGCAGAGCAAACTGACACAACATTGTTTTCAAATTTAGTAAATAAAATAGTTTTGTATGATTATATTTTATATAAGTATAAATTTTTCTGAAATTAAAGTGTTAATAAATTTGTTGTCAGAAATAATAATATTTGACTTTCATTTATTGTTTTGTAAACCATTGATTATTGCATAAAATAAATAAATGAATTTATGAAACTTGGTTATAAATTGATTTGGGATTTGAAAGGAATTTAAATAAAAATTTGAGAATTTAATTTCCGGTGATTTCAAACTTTGATTTGAAGTTTTAAAGTGTATAGTATTTAAAATATTTTCGAATATAAATCGTTTTCAAAGAATTTTAAAATGTTGAAATCAGTGTTCTTCTCTTTGTCGCTGGAAAATAAATTTCGGTGATGGCGGCCGCATCATCGACGTTCATTTTCGAGTTTCGAAGTGGAGAAACCACTCTGTAGCCTTACTATGGTTTTGTTTTGAGGAAAAATATAGTTTGATTTGAATTTCTTCAGTATATTTTGATTTACATATATATAGGTATCTTATTTTAAATTTAATTTGATTTGATATAAATAATATTATATATATCACTAAATTGTTTAAAGTTAATCGGAAATCTAATTCTTAAATTTTGCAAAAGGATGATTTCAATTATAAATAAAACCAAAATTTGGAATAAACAATTAAACTTGAATAATTGAATTGGGAAAATTTTATTTGTATATTGTTCAACTGCATTCTAATTCAACTTACCTAAATCATTCAGAAGTTGAATATGTAGTTGGATAATATATAAGATAAATTGAATTTATAAATAAAATTTGAGTGTATATAATAAATGTTATACACTGAATTTTGATTATAAGGATGTTAATAGAGTTAGATAAGATAATAAGTAAATTCAGTCAATAATTAATAAATTTGTTTTGAAAGAATTAATTAATAGATTGAAATTTGATCAACATATGAAAATACCTTGAATTAAAAGAAACTAATAGGTGTATAT
This sequence comes from Allium fistulosum, assembly GCA_030737815.1. Classification (NCBI taxonomy): domain Eukaryota; kingdom Viridiplantae; phylum Streptophyta; class Magnoliopsida; order Asparagales; family Amaryllidaceae; genus Allium; species Allium fistulosum. Next base: position 1,240,953,474 of record CM060904.1, on the reverse strand, counting down.
TAATTTAAATCGAAACTTTTATGGTTTAAATCAATTTATATGGATTAAATATATGTGATTAGATATATCAAGAAGAATAAATTTAACAATAATTTGGAATAAAGAAGAATTTAAAATTGTTGAAAAAATATGATTATAATAAAAGCTATTCAAATTTATGGTTTTAGAAATTAATTGAAGATAGTTGGATAATAAGATAATGGATTTAGAAATAGTTGAGATTAATTTTAGAGAAATCAAATGGATCAAATCAAGTATTGAGTATCAACTAATTTAAATTTGAATTTATATGGTTTAAATTAATTGTTATTTTGTATATCAAATCTATTTTCTTTCTGGTTGTTTCTATTCTCCTACCTCGTTCCTTTTCGGGGACGAAAAGTTTTGAGTGGGGGAGAGTGTAACGACCCGTAAATTTCAACTGTTTTAATAACGTAATTAGTTGAAATTTTATGAAATTTTAAACGATAAAATTTTGAAATAAAAATTTTATATTTGGAATACGTCTAGTTAAACATAGCAACTGGTAAATTTTCGTCCGAAAATATGAAAGTTTATTTCGCGCGTAAATTCACTTCAATTTAATCAGTTAAAAAGTGATAAAAATAAAATATTTCCGAAACCTAAATATTTTTACATAGAAAAATTCTAAACCATCTTCTGAGCAAGATGTCAGTTCGTCATTTTTCCAAATTCGGACATCTATTGCTCCGTCGTTCTTATTTTCTGCAAAATAGCAGCATTCTGGTACCGATATCGATTTTTATCGGATGATCGTACCACTGATATCTTTATACCATTTTGATCGTCCCGTCATGCTGATCCTGTGGTATTTTCACTTCCGTATTTTGAGGCCTGATATGTGACGGTAACGACGAAATAGTTCACCGTAGCGGTACCATATTTGACTTTACACTTTCAATTGTTTCCAAATCTATAACGTGCAGCCCAAACAAATAATTAATGGATTGCACGAAATCCGGGAATTGACTGATACAGTAAATTTCATTTCCTTTGTGTCCATTCAACTTTTACGTCGGTTACAAACAAAATCAATTGTATTCTCGTGACTTGGTTTTCACTGGTTACAATAATTATTAACCGGTTCATTTTTCTATGGCCATTGATTTCTTTAAACTGTTTCTTTGAATTATTTGCCTAGAATCCAAACGTACCGTTCTCTTCATCTCATTTCTTTGCTGTAACCTTCTCTCATCCTCTTCCTTTTATTTGCTGTGTGTTTTCACAAATATATATTGATTGTCCATCTTTTCTTTGTAAAAGGAACGTGAGCATCATTCTCAAAACCATCAACACCCTTTTCCTGTTGCTTCCTCACGACCACCCCGAGCCTTCCCACCTCGTCTCCCCTCACGCTCCACCATCTCCACACCACGAACCCATGCTCCTCCTCCGCCACACACGTACCTCCCCATCGTCCGCCGCTCTTCCCATCAGCCCAGCAACCGCCACCATCAGCTCGCCCACCCTGCAAACCCACGCCGGCAGCTTGGACCCACTCGAACGCAGAGGCCACAAACCAGATCCGCCTGTTCCTCCACCTTCCACTCCGGCCTCTGTCCTCCCCTTTGCCGCTCACCACGGCAACCTCCATTCGCCGGCATCTATTTCCGACCACCCACTGCCATTGACAACACCCGAGAGCATCCATCCTTCCACAGCCCTTCCGCCATAGACCCGACAGCCAAGTCGACCTCACCATTGCTCCCTCTCCGTGCAATCTCTCCTCCATGCGAGCAACCAACGTCGGTCCCCTGCCATGCTCCGCTCGTTTCTTCTGTCCTCGACATGGCGTGTTTGGCCTTTCCCTTCTATTCACGTAAGTGGGTAGATATTTTATGTATTATATTTATGTATGGTTTCCGGATATAGTTTATTTATGTAAGGAATGTTATATATGTAGAGTTTGGGTTAGTCTGTTATGTTATAGCTTTGGTAATAGTTGTTATAAGTTAGTGTATAAATCTTGACTTAACAGTTTCGTCATATTATAGCCATAGAAATGTGTACGATCCAGTTTATATATAGGTGAGTTTTGAATTTACTTGTGAAGTCTACATATATGTTAGTATATACTTTATAACAGTGTTACGGCGACTGTATGTACATTTATAATTATACAAATATAATGTATTATATAAAATCATGTAATAGCATAGGTAAGTATTGTTTTCAGATATATATATTAATAGTATAAGTTTTCTTATAAAGGTTTGCGCATTAGCTTTGACATATATATTAAATCATATAGATTTTTATAGTAGTACACATGGTTTGACTTTCGACTGACATATATTGTTTAAAGTATAACATGCGTCAGCTGTGCATGATCGAGCTAAGCATACGTATGGATATGTTTTGATGTGTAATGCATATATAAATAGTTCGCATATCGATGTTTATCTATATATATGTAAATTATTATAGTCAGTATATATATGTAAATTATTATAGTCAGTATATATATTTTGTAGTCTTGTTTATAAGTATATATGTTTGAAGTATGTTGATTTTAAATAAGTATATATACAAATATTTATTTCAAAATATATAATGTATACACGTTGATTTATATATGTGTTTTAGTGTAAAACTATGATGTTTGAAACATATATATACACAATTTCAATGAGTTTCAAAATTTATATTGGTTAGGAAAATAATATGTCAGAATAATATATATTTTGTTTCTGTCTACATCGGACAGTTTCTGATCTATTTGTCATCGACCTCTATTTATCAGCTCTATTCGTCCAATTCGTTCCAATCTCGTTCGTTTGAGATTCGTGCATGGATTCGCAGCCCATTTCCTTGTCAAACTCTCTAGCCTCGAAAGGTGAGCACTCACTCACGATTAACGTTCTTTTATTTATTAAATCTGATTGCAATTGAAACGACAATTGAAATATACTGCTGTTAGTAAATTACACTGTTATATATGCTATTACCTGTATCAGTTCACCTGTGACATCTGACACCATTATCTGTTAATTATTTATGCGATGATAATACAATTTGGCTGATAATTGATTGATTGTTGATGTTTATATTGGACGTAAATTGTTAATGTTAAACTGATAAACAGTATGAAATTGAACTTGATATAGGATAATTAAATGTAAAATTTGATTAACTGACATTTGTATAATATGACCCCTTTAACTGTTAAATTTATTGACACGTAGGATTGTTAACTACACCTTGAACCATCAATTGTATGTTGCTTAAACTGATGATGTATGAAATTGTAAATAGATGACAAGTGAAAACCGTAATGTAATAATCTTTAATCTACATGAAATGATAGTGTGGATTCTAGAAATAATTATATTAATTCGTACAAATAACAATGCGAATTAATATGGTTATTTCGGGATTATTTGAATTGATTATTGGATTGATATTGATTGTTGTTATTGCTTGTTTATTTACTTTGACACCATCCCAGTTATCACACTGCAAGTTCCCTTTACTATGCTTTGATTTGAATTGAATTGGAATCGGGTTGAAATGATAAATACCCAAATTGAACTTTGACCTAGGATAGGAAATTAAATAAAACCCGATTGGTCAATAATTTGATTTAAAAATAAAACGGAGATTTTATTTGAATAAATAATATGGTTTTGGAATGTAGTTGAAATTTGAATTTTAATGAAAGGAAAATGTTAATAATTAATAATCTGAACAAAATATTAACAATGTAATTGATGAAAGAATGTTGTTTAATTTGAGAAATGATTGAATTAAATTTTGAAATGATTTAATAATTAAGTTTGAAATTGAATTAAGTTTGAAATTATTAAACTTTGAAATGATTTAATAATTGAGTTGGAAATTATAATTAAGTTTGAAATTATTAAACTTTGAAATTATTTAATAATTAAGTTTGAATTCTTTAATAATTAAATAAGATTGAATTATTTAATGATTAAATTGAATTGAAATTCTTTAATAAGAAAATTGAACTTTTGAATAAGTGAATTTTACTTCGTAAATAATTGAAATTGAGTTTTCTTTATTAAGTAAGTTTGGAAAATTATTTAAGGAAGTAAATAAGTGAGATTGAATTTCTTTAACAAGAAATGAAAATGTGATATTTTTGGAATTAATGTAAGACTTGTAATTGAAAGAATTGATTTGACAAATTTAGTTTAATTCAAAATTTGAAGTTTTGATATAATGAAGTTGAACTTAAGTAATTGATTTTATGAATTGGAAATTAAATAGAAATTGTTTTGAATGATAAATTAACTTAACGAATATTGAATGAAATCGATAAATGAAGTTTAAATTGATTTGAATGTTAAATAGAATTTATTTAAATGATTTCGGAATGAAACTTATATACGAACTGGAATCAATATTTGAATTGTTTTAAATAGAAATTGAAATTGAATTATAAGATTTTGAAACGGAAAATTGGAAGTTTTGAAACAAAAATTTGGAAATTGTTTTAGAAAGACAAATGAAATGTTGATTTACGAATTCTATTCGAAATTGAAATTGATTTGGTTTTTGAAATATATAAACGACCAATCGGTGTAATAATTACGAAAGTTATTAAAGAGACCGGGATCGGTAATGGATATACTCTCTATCTGAACCGAAACCACTTTAATAACTATACGCGGAGTGTTGATCCAGAACGAAGTGGATGGTTTTGATGAACGCGTTGACTGAAGAAAGAGAACGATTTTGGATGACCCTTGACATGACTAAAACAGGAGCCGCGCCGGGCCATTGAGGATCGCCATCTCTAGCGGACACACTTCTTCGATACCATATCTATTACTTTTGTGATTCGATTTGGGTGCACCCCTCGATTTGGGAGTGTTGTTTCGCGGTGTTGGGGTAGTAGCTGCTATGCCCAACATCAGTCCGGATCAGGCAACTACTAGTATCCTAGTTGGTATCGCCTCATGTACCTTGTCATACTGATTATCCTATTCGCGACCACTACGATTTTGTTTTGTACCTTTAGTATATGGATTGCCCTCTAGTGACTTCCGGTTTTGGGGAAACTACGGTCTTGTATATGCTTTTGGGAATAAAAATGTGTTAAGTGTGGAATGGGCCATGACTTAACGCTATTTTGATATCTTATTATTACTGATAGACATTATCTACTTAACGTACATTACTACATAGTAGATAGTTTAACAGATCCTTAAAGGATGGTTATTCCAAACATCCTTTGAGTTACTTGTATTTCAATTGCTATTTCACTTGAGTTGGATTTATTAATATAAGAATGTTAATCCTGACTCGAGTGTCTTGTGTTTTGCTTTACGCTCGGGTCAGACTGAGTGTACCAGTATTCGAGACTCACCTTTGGAGTTGGAGCTTTGCTTGAAGATCCAGCCATCTATTCTGCTTCAGTATTCGATGATTCCAGTGATGTATTCTGATTTGTATCTGATGTATCGTGTTACTCTTCTGTTGTAAACTCTGATGTATTTTATATATTCATATAGTAGCTTCATGAACTACTATCTCTTTTATTTCCGCTGCATTTATTACTCTGTGTCTGTGATCTGTGATTATTTATTTATTGTATATGTTCAGTTTTGCCAAATTTAAATTAACAATGCGGTATTTTGAGCAATTCAATTCCGGCATGAGTGTCTACCTATACACTTATAATGGATGCGAATGGTCCAAAATATCGGGTCGTTACAAAATACAAGTACGTTACTATAGCATTAATCAAAACCCCATTCTTATTATCTAATTCATTGGATTATGTTTGAAAAATCTTTTAGGTTTAAGTTTCATTTAAAGTTTCGTAAACCTATGCGCTGATACCAAATACGGCGATATTAGATACATTGATTCACAGAAAGACAAGAATATGGAAAAATATTAAACAGCAAACAAATTCCACATTCCATTTCAAAATATTCCAAACTGATTACATAGTCCCAGTTCGCAGACCACGTTCTAGATAAGATAAAATTATTACAAAATATGCCAGAGCGACATATGAAGATGCCCCCTTGATTGATCAGAGTATATAAATAGGCAAGAAACCAAATTTGCCTTTACAAAGAAAGAACACAGCGGAAATAAAAGAACTCTAATAACAAGCCTGCCTCCTGCACGTCCTCGGAAGCCTTATTTGTTTAAAAGAACACCTGGAAACCTTAATTCTCAACCTACTTAAAATCAATTGAGTACTCGAGAGTTTAAGGGAAAAACAAAAACTTTGAGTCAGACATAAAGCCTGGTATGAATAATAATTTACCATCCCAAACCATTTAGATATCTAGTGAGACCACGCCGCTTAGCGGAATGGGTTTTCCCCTTACTAGTATCCTAAAACGTTTATAAAACCATATACTGTGCTCCTGCATCCACAATGGTTAAAACATAGTATTTCAAAAACATTATGATGATATGCAAAATAAGTAAATCAAATCTTGATTACCTATCCCCATTCATTCTGACTATCTGTCTCAATTATTGTTTCTAGGATTTCTATTAACCTGTTAAATGTTTATGGACTATCTGTCCAATATCATAGTTTTCATGGGACCACTAAAAACCTATTGGTAACTCCAATATCTTATCTCTTATCCTAGTTTTCATTGGCTAACTAGGAACATATTGACTAATTGTCAATATCTTAATCCGGATATAGTTTTCATGAGCTAACTACAAACCTACTGGCCCCTGCCAATATCAAATCATAGTTTTCATGGGCTGACTATGAACCTATTGGCCCCTGCCAATATCATTTATTATACACAGTTTTCATGGGCTTACTGCGAACCTATTGGCCCCTGCCAATATCTTTAATTAAGATTTTAACATTTCTTAAGTTATATTCACTACTGAGTCAACCTAACAGGTTACTCTACCCTTCCCCTAAGTATTGTTATAGGTTAATTACAATGTAAATAAGTATATTAAGAATTAATACTTCTAAAATCTTTAGTCATGCCATGGTATTTCCTTTTTAAAAGCGAGAGTGAGTTATTTGTTATGAAACTTTAAAACATCACCTTCGAAACCTCTGGATAACCTCCTTCGAAATCATAAACCTCTTTTCAAAACATAATAAACATACCTTTCGAAGCCCTTGTTAAATACTCAATTTCAAAACTAATGGTACCTTTCGATGGTATGAAAATAATCTTTAAAACATAGCTTCGAAACAATTAAAGTACCCTTTCGAAAGCATTGGGTTTACTCTTTAAAACCATTCTTTGGGTCAAAATGATTATATATGAAAGTACCTCTTTCAAAACCAATTATAAAATTGTTTTGGGGAAAAAGTTGATGGTGTTGGAACCATCTAGTCGAAAGCAACCACCTTTTAAATTAAAACATCAAAGGATAGAATCGAAACCCCTTTCAACTCCATTGCCTTCGAAACCTCCAACCCCTTCGAAAGCATTTAGGAAAAAGCTTAGCTCAAGTTAAAATAGAGGTAACCCTTGATGGCATAGATGGCTTCAATACAGTTGAAAGGAGATAATTTACGGCTGGGTTTCGATTTGGTCGAAACCAATCCTTTCGAAAGCCTTATTTAAGGAGAAAGGTACCCCTTCGAAAGCTAATACTTCATCATTATAAAGAAACCTTCCCAAAAGCTATTTGTATAAACCTTTTCAAAATCATATGTTTCGACTTGTCGAAAGCTTTAAGTAAAACAAAGCAAGAACTTATCTTTAGGAACATAATATGGTTTCGACCCTAACGAAAGCATTGCTTTCGACACCCTACCTTCCGCTACCAACCAATTCACTTCGTACCAATACCATTGATACCATGTGCATTGGTCCCGACTATGTGGGTTTCGATTGAGATGTTTCGACTAAGATGGTGTGGAGGTTGAGGAGTCGAAAGGTACTACTATTTGAGGGGAGACCTACTTTTCTGGATTTAAGGCTGAAATATAGAAACTTTTAGTAATTACTTTTATAACCGCTTTATTATTTATAAGCCTTTGATTGGTTGCTGTACAACTTTTCAAATACTTTATAAAGATAACTGCCGCATTAATCAGATCTAAATCAAAGGAATTATAATGTTTAAGCCCTTCTATTAACAAAACCAGCATTTGCAAATAAGTCCCTCTCTTGAAACAATTTATTTTCCCTAGTAAATCAATTGGGAAAAATCCCCAAAAATCACATAAAATCAATTATCATGTATCAACATATTAAAATTTCAGGCCCAATTTGTTCCTGAAATACTCGAAATGAATTTTAAACCCAATATTATCATATTTTCCTTTAGAAATACATAATAAATTCTTTATAGCTTAGAAAATTCTGAAAATTAAAGCCCATCTCAAAAATCATGTTTTACTTAACATTAAAATTTTCCATGGTATTCTAAAATTATAAACTCTCGGTCGTGCTAATTCATATATAAATGAATTAAAATAAATCAACCATAATATAATCCAAGCATATCATCATCCATAGCATCTTAAAAACGAATTTAATCATAATCCAAAAAAATATAATCATAGAATAAAATAGAGATGGTATAAAATTATTATTCAATTCAGATATGGTAAGGAATTTGAGATTTGTTGTTGATTAATCCTTCCTAGCTTTGATCCTTAGCTTTAGATTGAATTTTCCTCTTTTCCTCTTTGTTAATGGCTGGCTATATTTTAGTTTTTGATTTGTGTTTGTGAAGGTGAGAAATGAAATGTGAATGGGCAAGGGTAAGAAGTGTATAGCGATGTATGATAAGGAGGCTATTTTACTAATATGCCCATGTGTAATTTAATTAGTTTAATAACCCAATTAAAGCCCTTTTAGTTTATTAATAAGCACAGCCATATATATGGTTTATTTAAATCGCAATCCCCTTATTATCATTATTCTATTTAATTTACCTAATTAAATTTCCGGAATAATGTTATCTAAAAATTAGGGATGTTACAAGTCGCTTTTGTAGTAAGGAATATAATCACTAGATACAGAATACCTCATAAAATCATTATGGTACCCAGTTTGAAAGCAAAGAATTCATGGAACTTTGTGAGAAGAATAGCATTATAAAAAGTTTCTCCCCAATCGCTCACCCAGTGGCCAATGGACAGGTTGAAGCTGCAGACAAAACCATCAAAAACTTCTTAAGAAAAGGCTGTAAAAAGCAAAAGGAAAGTGGCAGTTGAACTCCCTTTATTGCTATGGGCCTACCGAACTTCAACTAGATCTCCTATAAGCCACACTCCTTTTACGCTAACTTGTGGATATGAGGCCATGTTACCCGTTGAAGTAGAAGTACCATCACATAGAAGAATATCATATGCTACAAAAAGAGTAAGAGATTGAAAGAAACTACCTTTGATCTTATCTAGGAGAGAACGGATGAGGCGATTGTGGCAGCAGCCGCATATTGATAAAAAATGGCAAAGAATTATAAGGCATGACTCAAAGAAAGAAACTTTTGCAAAGGAGACTTGGTACCGTGGAGAGTACAAAGGATTCAGCAGATGGGACATTAGGACCAAATTGAGAAGGTCCACTCGTCATAGTAGAGGTTCTAGCAAACGGGGCATATCGGTTATCGAGACCTGATGGTAACCTAGTTCCAAGAACTTGAAACTCAAAGCACCTCAGGCCTTACTTTATCTTAATTACATTGCTTATGAAATTTATATTGTAGTATTATAAAATAATAATGGTACAGTAAATTGGACGTAGGGATATTACACAGCTCGAACCAGTATAAAATCTCTCTATTAATGACTCTTTGACATGATCTCAGTACGCACATTAGCAGTTCACCACCAATAGTCTCTAATCAAGTAAAACACGAGGTCGGTAGACAAAAATGGCACTCCTAAAACTGAGAATGGTGAAACTAGACTCAAACACATGGAATTGCATCAACACAATCCAGCTCTTCTACCAAATTACTGCACTGGACACAGGGTTATTAACTACCGTACCCTAGTATAAATATTCCTATGATTGCAATCATATCATAGCCGAACTGGTCATAGGGATATTGGATGGTCCGAACCAGCATAAAAACCACCCTATGTTAACTAATTTAACATAGCACACTGGATGTACAGATATTAGATAGCCAGAACCAGCACAGAAAATCATGTGCATGTGAGCGTTGCATATGCACGACCTGACTTCTCATTCAAATACATATATACTAATTTGCACCCAAATAGCGGAGCAGATCGTATCATGCGCATGAAAACGGCTTCGCAGCCTTACCGCTGTTGTTTATAAAACTGAACATACTATACAAAACATGAACGACAACAACACTTCCTCAAATGAGAACTGTGATGCTAAAACTAAAGCCATAGTCTACCCTAAAATAGTAGGGAAGACCGTGCTAAGCGCAAGAACAAATTGCTCTTCGTAATTCACTGCCGTCGTAACTTACAAGCGAGAACGACAATCTCAAAGATGAGAATAGTGATGCTAGACGACGATACATTCAACATACATATGACCTTACACCCCAAACAAGGAGGCATGTCATAGTAAGCATACGACCATGCCAACGTGAGATACTACCTACACCTAGACAAAGGATCAGATTGTCTCAAATATGCGGGAAAAGCCTGCGGCCTAAGGGTCAAGACCAGGAGGCATAAGCTACCTCAGGAGCCAATGTTAAACATAGCAAAAAAGCACAGTACATGGAATGTACTACAAGTTATCAATTAGGTACAAATCCAGACACTACTCAAAGCTTGCAGAGTATATATCAAGAAGCTGAGTTACTAATACTTAGTTAGCTCCTTACATGCCTACCATAATGCAATTGTTTATTTGAAATATCTATACCAAACTTACTCAAAGTTTACCAACAAGAGTCGCATCATGCAGTGATACCTCTTAATGAAAGTTATGTTAAAGAATCCAATTCAAAATCATAAGGCTAGCCAGATATGACTGTTTAGCATCAGTATGACCTGTTGGAAATCGATGTTGAAAGCTAAGAAGAACCGTTTGTCAATCAAAGAGCAGGGGATTGATCATCCAACTTGGTAATCACAACTGATGATTGGATACGAGTGACGTTACCATGAGCTGAACTGCGTTGGCACATGTACAAGAGCATTAAATGCAAGAACAGCCGAAAAGACTTTTCTCACTATTGAAAGGAAAGGAAGATTAGACAAAACTAATAGGATACGCAGACCGGGTGCTCAAGGTGGCAAGTCCATACCGACCCGCGGTTGCTGCAAACTTGGGGGGCAAGTGTTACACCCACTCTTACCCCAAACCGCATTGGAAGAAAACAAGTCAGGGCGCGGGACTAGGAAGAATACCCTTATATCGAGAAGGTAAGACGAAAAGAAAAAAGAATTAGAATCAAGAAAACGCGTACTGCGTTGGGATCCATCTTGAAGCTATAGTATTTAACCTAACTCAAACCCCGCAATCAAAGGAACCATGGTAGAAGAACAAATACTGCACTCATAAGAAAATAGGGGTAGTATATGTTGAACTAAGCTGACCGCTTCTCTAAGGCCCATACTCTGTCAACACCAACAAGAACAGGTCTGCACCAACACATACCAAGGGCAACCTAGGTAATATCACAAGGGGTCATGAGCACTCCAAAGGGCTGCATATATTGTCACTCAGGATAAACTTCAACACAAAACCATACTTACAAGTAGGCAACAAAGATATGGAGCACTTCCTTCTTCTCATCGACCACCCAATCATGCTAGCAATGAGGATAACTCAAATCGAAGCTAGGTCACGTCCATAAGCATAGTAGACTAACACCCAAGCTAAAGCAAGTCAATGCAATTCCACCCAGATACGAGGCCAAACAAACAGGTGCAAATCTGATAAGGAGAAAAAAAATATAAGCACCACAACACCATCAGTCAGTGCAGATACGGTGGTAGGACATTGAGACCAACGAGGGATACATAATGTCCATATAAGGACTCAAATACAAGGTCAATTCAAATTTGAATTCTCCCGCCACCATTTCAAATATTCACGCCTTCACTTAATCTTCCCGCCAAAGACATGATAACAATCCGAACACGTCAAATAGACAACACGGATAAAGGACATTTGGCAGAATTCAAGGGCAGAGGCATAATGGCAAGAAAAGAATTCTAGTAATCTGTGTGCATTCAAGGCTATAAATAGAAAAGGCACTGTAGTATGAAAGAGACTTTTTACTTTTTTCTCTTTTCGATACATTTAAGGTTTACTGTCTTCTCTACCATGGAAATTTGTACCAAAATACTGAAAAAGGAAGAAAGAGAAATTTCCTCTGTGGATGTAGGATTTCTTAAAATCTGAACCATGTAAATCCCCTGTGCCCTCTACTATTTATTACTTTTATTATTTTCCTTATTAGTTTATAGTACTAGATCTAGCCATATTTATGCTTGAATTAAATACTATTTAGACTTGACATTTTAACGAACAGTTAAAGTGCAACTACCTGATTGTGTTAGCATCCAGCGACATAATCATCACTTCACAGCAAAGTTAAGACTACTTATTTTTGCTAATTCAAATAGGAAAGTAATTAAGATGTTAATTACTTTACACTTAATTGAGAAGTTGGAGGATGAAAAATTTCCGAACAGATGTTTACAATGTTTTAAAATAAACGAATGAGTTCTAAATATAAATTATTTTAGGTGGTGTATATGATATTTTAAAAGCATTTTACCAACATTTTAGATTAATATTTCCAATGTATAGAAAATGTTAAAAACCCAATATACGATGTCTTATAATCAACGTAGAAAAGATGCATCAATGTTTTAAATGCATTGTTGATAAAAAAATTACAATACTAGAAAATCCTTGTGCAAAGTTATTTTTATTGGCATACAAAATACAAAGAGTGTTAAAGTTTATCAATGTATATGACAATGGCAATAAAAACATTGTTAAAGTGTATAACAACGTTTATTTAACATTGTAAAAGCAATATTTTCTTATAGTATGAGATACCTATAACCATAATTGTTAGGTTAGTGCTTATAATCACTATGGAAGAAAAAAGATTTTATTCGGTTTGAAAAGAAACTTAAACCATAAGTTAAGAAGAGTGCACCATACATGTTGAGATAAAATGAGTGAGTTGATGAAACAAAAAACTATATCATTTTATAATATATGTTGAAAATCATACTCAATAATGTCGAAACTACTATAATCAATGGTGTATTAAATTCCAGATGTTATTTATTGTAAAGTTTAGATCTCTTGCATTACTAAACTAAGTTAGGAAATGTGTTTGATATCGGTTCAGTTTCAAACACAGAGCAAATATTAGTTTGGCTCTCGGGATAGCAGAAAGAAAATTCGATTTTGACATAGCTAACCTCAAAATTACAGAAAACTCGATACATGAAAGTTGTAGTACATGATTTAAGCTTTCCGGAACATCCGATAAAACTGAAACAAAAATTAGCCATAACTTCTTCGTTTCTTAACCGAATTTCATAATTTGGTAGATTGATAAAGTTACATATGTTTACATTACAAATTAAGGTAAGAATTTATTACTCCAACTGATATTATAACATATTATCTGCTTTGTAATCATAATATCAAATAATGGATAATTCAATTTATCCTAACATACACCTACATTTTGACGTTGAGACTTTAAAGAACATATACAAATATTTTTTTCTTATAAAATACTTAGAGAAACAAAAAGTTTGTCTATGTAGTCTAAAACCATCATGAATGGAAAGCAATTGGAGAGTTTAACAATATTTATAAAGACAGTTCTTTTAATAGTTTCAACAATACCTACCAAGTAATATATATATATATATATATATATATATATCAAACATAGTCACCCACTGAATCACATAAAATATAATATTGTACAAGCTTATTTCTAAATGAAGCATAACAACATATATGCATGTTATGGTGGATTTCGATCGAGACCGCTCAAACACAAATCCCCAAACGCACGCGGAAAAGCTAGATCGTGATAGATAGTGCAAAACAACCAAACACTTGAAGAATTCAATGACACCAATTCCGAACACGATCACAATAACACCACAAGCAATATATGATAAGCAATAACGAAAAACAGTAAATCACACACCGATTTATAGTGGTTCCACTAACGTCGCGTTAGTGTACATCCACTTTGAGAGAGATCTTTTATTATCACCAAATGAGAAGAGTACAAGAGATTGATTACAATGATCTATTCAATAAGAATATCTGTTTGAGGAGATTAGAATTGAAGAAATAGAGTTTTGCCTAAAACCCTAATTAATGGAGGACTAAACCCTTGAATAGAAAATGATCAGCTTCCTCCCCTCTAAATCTGAATTAGAGAATATATACTAATAGAGAAAAAACCCCCGGCGAAAGACCACTTTGCCCTTTCAACAAATCACAATGACTCGGCCCAGAAAACAAGAGAATGTCGCCTCAGACGTCTGGCCCCTTATCCCAGACGTCTGAGGCCAGGTTCTGGAAAACAGAACCAGACAGGACCAGACGTCTGGCCAGATGGACCAGACGTCTGCATGAATTCACTGGACGCAACCAGACAGAATCAGACGTCTGGCCAGAGGGACCAGATGTCTAAAGAAGTTCTCTGGAAACAGCCTGAACCTCGTTAGACGTCTGGCCCTCTCAACCAGACGTCTGACCTACAGCAGAACTCCAGCTTCATCCCTCCTATCTCCTTCCTCCAAACTCCGATTTGCGAATCGTCTTCTTCGACACGAAGCTACATTCCTCCTCTTCAATTCTCCATCATATAGTGTCACAAAATTTAACACTCCACCTTGACACTATATCCATCTCCAACACCAACGGTACCATACCATCAACAACCGATAGCTCCAACTACCAACACTTCTACCTTCAACAAAACATGAATGTTTCCCCAACGGGTTCTGGCAAAGCCGCACCCCATTGCACTCCATCAACGAGTTCAGGCACAAAGCCCCCACCCGCTAACGAAATGTTGAAAACATCCAACACCGTCTCACCAAAGACAAGAGCACTAGGAGTGTACACTAGCACTACACCAAGAAGATAGAACGACAATCTCATACCAATACTCTTCCTCATCTACACAAGTATCTCTCTCAAACCGTGCCACCCCGTGGCACCTAGCACTTCTCCACGCGAATCAAGTCCGAGCAATGCTCGAACTTCCCAACCGGCAATGCCTTAGTGAACATATCCGCCGCGTTCTCCTTTGTGTGCACCTTTCGAAGATATACTTGCTTATCCTCATCCATGGCTACCAAGAATGACTCCCTCACTTCTATATGCTTCGTCCGTGAGCTAAACGCCAAATTCTCCGCCAAGTGAATACCACTTTGGCTATCACATTGAACATCAATGCTATCATGTTCAATACCCAGGTCACACAACAATCGCTTTAAATAGAGTGCTTCCTTCACTGCCTCCACCGCGGCTATCAACTCCGCCTTCGTAGTGGATAAAGCTACTACGGTCTGCAATCTAGATCTCCAACTTATGGCCGTACCACCAAGTGTGAAGACATATCCGGAAGTTGACTTTCTCCTATCTCTATCACCGGCGTAGTCCGAATCACAATAACCAACTAAGTTGCAACTCCTTTTCTCACTACCGCCAAAAACAAGACCATGAGATGACGTACCCCTAAGGTATCTCAATATGAGCTTCACAGCTTCCCAATGCGATTTACCCGGATTAGACATAAAACGACTAACCACCCCGACGGCATTTGCTATATCGGGCCTTGTACATACCATAGCATACATCAAGCTTCCAACCGCACTTGCATATGGCACCTTTGCCATATAAGCCTTGTCTTTCTCCAAGATAGGTGACCCTTTACTCGAAAGCTTCACATGCAAAGGTAAAGGTGTATTTGACACCTTTGCATTCTCCATGCTAAACCGGCAAAGCACTTTCTTTATGTACTCCCTTTGAGTCAATTTCAAATCAAAATGCTTTCGATTCCTTTCTATCTCCATGCCCAATATCCTCTTTACTTCTCCAAGATCCTTCATTTCGAATTCCGACTTTAATTGCAATTTCAACTTGTTGATTTCATTCTTGTCCTTCGAAGCAATGAGCATGTCTTCCACATACAAGAGTGGATACACCCAACAATCATTTCCCAACTTCTTGAAATACACACAAGCATCCTTGATGCTTCTATTGAAACCGTTTTCAAGCATAAAATGATCAAATCTCTTGTACCATTGTCTAGGTGATTGCTTCAATCCATATAGTGATTTCTTCAACTTGCACACCATATTTGACTTACCATTTACAACAAAACCTTGCGGTTGCTCCATGTAAATGTCTTCATCCAAGTCACCATGCAAGAAGGCGGTCTTCACATCAAGTTGCTCCAACTCCAAGTCATGAACAGCAACTATAGCAAGTAATATCCGGATAGAAGTATGGCGCACAACTGGTGCGAATATCTCATCATACTCCATACCCTTTCTCTGTCCAAACCCCTTAGCCATTAGCCTAGCTTTGTATCTTCCATCGTCCTTCACCTTGTATATCCATTTGCACCCAATAGCACGGGTTCCTTTAGGAAGTGGAATCAAATCCCAAGTTTGATTCATCAACAATGATTGCATCTCTTCCTCCATGGCACAAATCCACTTCGAGCTATCACTCGAATTCATGACGTCATCAAGGTCCATTGGCTCATCTTGGACTACATGAAGCGCATAGTCCAACTTATCACAAAAGCTAAGATAGTTCCAATCACCATATCTTTTGGGTGGTCTTATAGTACGACGACCAACCCGAGTAGCAATACCATCACCCAAACTTCCTTCAGCTCCACCTTGAACCGAATCTTCTCTAGAATCATGCACATCACCAACACTACTAGAGGTACCCTATGGACTATGTGATGTATCATCAACCGCTACTTCCTCGCAAGCATCTCCAACTACTCTACTCTCTCTACTCCTTGGACAAAATGTGGAAATAATTTCCTTCTCCTTTGATTCATCATGAACCGAATCTGGAACATCCGATGAGCTTCTATTCTCCTTTAACATCGAAGACTCATCAAAAGTAACATGACGAGAATTCACTACCTTCTTCGTTTCCAGATTCCAAATCCGATAGCCTTTTACTCCATCCGTATAACCAAGCAAAATCCCCTTGAAAGCTCTAGGTTCAAGCTTATCATTTCCCGGATCATGCACATAAACTGGACTTCCAAAGATACGAAGATAGCTCAAGTCAATACTCTTTCCCTTCCACACTTCCTCCAGAATTTTGTTACCAATAGCTGAGCACGGAATTCGATTAATAATATGCACTGTGGTTGACAAAGCTTCAGCCAAAAATCCCTTCGCCAAACCCGATGTCAATCTCAAGCATCGAGCTTTCTCAAGTAGAGTACGATTCATCCTCTCCGCAACACCATTCGACTGCGAATCTCCAGGTGTAGTAAAATGCCTCCGAATACCATGATGCTTGCAAAACTCTAAAAAAATCTTCGGAAACATACTCTCCGCCATTGTCAGACCTTAGAACCTTCAAAGACTTTCCACTCTCATTTTTAACAAGAGCCTTCCATACTTTGAACTTTGCAAATGCCTCCGACTTGGCCTTCTTTACATACACCCAAACTTTCCGAGAAAAGTCATCTATAACGGAAATATAATAGCGAGCTTCACCTAAAGAAGCTACAGGTGCCGGTCCCCAAACATCCGTGTGAATATAATCAAGAACCCTTCTCGAATCATGCTTTCCTTCACCGAATGAAACTTTTGTTTGCTTCCCCATGACGCATTCTTCGCAAAACTCCAATTTGTTGAAACTTTCTCCATCGATCATCTTACTCTTCCGAATAATGCCCAAACTCCTCTCCGAGACATGACCTAACCTCAAATGCCATAGCCTAGTCGCATCCAAGCCACGAGAACTGTCAACTCCTATACAAGTTTCGCCTTCCACAGTCACTCCTTGAAGCAAATAAATACCATGAGTCCTAGCACCCTTCATCACCACAAGCGCCCCCTTCGAAACCCGTAAACTATCACTCTGAATAGTGATCTTACAACCAAGAGAATCCAATTGCCCCAAAGAGATAAGAGACTTTCGAAGTCCCGGAACATAGCGTACATTAGTGAGAGTACGAACCACTCCGTCAAACATCCGAATTTGCACGGAACCAATGCCTTTCGCCTTGCAGATAGCACCATTTCCCATAACAATTGAATTTCCTTCTTTGTCGATGTAAGAAGAAAAACAATTCCTATTTGGCGTCATATGATAAGACGCCCCTGAATCAAGTACCCAATCGTTACCCGAAACATCCGATGCTACCGCCGACAATACATCTACATCTCCCTCACCAACACCACTCTCCATCGCTACAGATGAAGATGCTACTTCCTTCTTTGCCTTATCCTTGTCCGGACACTCATTCTTCCAATGACCGGGCTTCTTGCAAATATAGCACTTGCCTTTTCTTTCCTTCGACTTTCCTCTCCAACCGGGGTTCCTTGATTTAGAACGCCCCCAGTTCTCCTTCTTCACATACCTCTCCTTCTCCACAAACAAACCATGACCACTACTAGCACCACTACCTCCATCACCTAACTCCTTCATTTGATCCCGCAACTTCTCGCTAAGAAGACCCGTCTTGACATCATCAAGAGTCAATGTATCTCGGCTATAGATCAAACTATTTGAGAAACTTGTATAGCGATCTGGCAACGAACACAACAATATCATCGCCTTTTGCTCTTCCTCAATCTTCAAATCTACCGCCTTCATCTTCATTAGCAAATCATCAAATATATTCAAGTGCGCCTTAAGCGAAGTACCTTCCTTCATCTTATAGGTGAAGAACGTTCGCAATAAGATCAAACGATTAGTTAGAGACTTCTTCATATATAACTCCTCCAACTTGTCCCAAATTCCCTTAGCGGTGGTCTCACCACTAATTTCGGAGATCACATTCTCTCCCATTGCAAGTTGAAGTGTAGTAAATGCCCACTCTTCCATTTCCTCTCTCTCGACATCCGAGATGTCCGCCGGCAACAAATGAGTATCAAACACCACTCGATGTACCCGATTCCTCCTTAGAACCGCTTTCATCTTCCATTGCCATTTTTCAAAATCATTATCGCCATTCCACTTGTCAATAACCAATTGCGATCCCGACGCCACATACGACCCACGCACATACGGCGCTATACTACTTGGACCAACCATTGAATTTTCAGAGGTTTTCGTTTCCGGCATTTCAACAACCACCTACCAACTCCAAAGCTCTGATGCCAAATGTTATGGTGGATTTCGATCGAGACCGCTCAAACACAAATCCCCAAACGCACGCGGAAAAGCTAGATCGTGATAGATAGTGTAAAACAACCAAACACTTGAAGAATTCAATGACACCAATTCCGAACACGATCACAATAACACCACAAGCAATATATGATAAGCAATAACGAAAAACAGTAAATCACACACCGATTTATAGTGGTTCCACTAACGTCGCGTTAGTGTACATCCACTTTGAGAGAGATCTTTTATTATCACCAAATGAGAAGAGTACGAGAGATTGATTACAATGATCTATTCAATAAGAATATATGTTTGAGGAGATTAGAATTGAAGAAATAGAGTTTTGCCTAAAACCCTAATTAATGGAGGACTAAACCCTTGAATAGAAAATGATCAGCTTTCTCCCCTCTAAATCTGAATTAGAGAATATATACTAATAGAGAAAAAAACCCCGGCGAAAGACCACTTTGCCCCTTCAACAAATCACAATGACTCGGCCCAGAAAACAAGAGAATGCCGCCTCAGACGTCTGGCCCCTTATCCCAGACGTCTGAGGCCAGGTTCTGGAAAACAGAACCAGACAGGACCAGACGTCTGGCCAGATAGACCAGACGTCTGCATGAATTCACTGGACGCAACCAGACAGAATCAGACGTCTTGCCAGAGGGACCAGACGTCTGAAGAAGTTCTCTGGAAACAGCCTGAACCTCGTCAGACGTCTGGCCCTCTCAACCAGACGTCTGACCTACAGCAGAACTCCAGCTTCATCCCTCCCATCTCCTTCCTCCGAACTCCGATTTGCGAATCGTCTTCTTCGACACGAAGCTACATTCCTCCTCTTAAATTCTCCATCATATAGTGTCACAAAATTTAACACTTCACCTTGACACTATATCCATCTCCAACACCAATGGTACCATACCATCAACAACCGATAGCTCCAACTACCAACACTTCTACCTTCAAACAAACATGAATGTTTCCCCAACGGGTTCTGGCAAAGCCGCCCCCCATTGCACTCCATCAATGAGTTCAGGCACAAAGCCCCCACCCGCTAACGAAATGTTGAAAACATCCAACACCGTCTCACCAAAGACATGAGCACTAGGAGTTTACACTAGCACTACACCAAGAAGATAGAACGACAATCTCATACCAATACTGTTCCTCATCTACACAAGTATCTCTATCAAACCGTGCCACCCCGTGTCACCTAGCACTTCTCCACACGAATCAAGTCCGAGCAATGCTCGAACTTCCCAACCGGCAATGCCTTAGTGAACATATCTACCGCGTTCTCCTTTGTGTGCACCTTTCGAAGATATACTTGCTTATCCTCATCCATGGCTACCAAGAATGACTCCCTCACTTCTATATGCTTCGTCCGTGAGCTAAACGCCAAATTCTCCGCCAAGTGAATACCACTTTGGCTATCACATTGAACATCAATGCTATCGTGTTCAATACCCAGGTCACACAACAATCGCTTTAAATAGAGTGCTTCCTTCACCGCCTCCACCGCGGCTATCAACTCCGCCTCCGTAGTGGATAAAGCTACTACGGTCTGCAATCTAGATCTCCAACTTATGGTCGTACCACCAAGTGTGAAGACATATCCGGAAGTTGACTTTCTCCTGTCTCTATCACCGGCGTAGTCCGAATCACAATAACCAACTAAGTTGCTACTCCTTTTCTCACTACCGCCAAAAACAAGACCATGAGATGACGTACCCCTAAGGTATCTCAATATGATCTTCACAGCTTCCCAATGCGATTTACCCGGATTAGACATAAAACGACTAACCACCCCGACGGCATTTGCTATATCGGGCCTTGTACATACCATAGCATACATCAAGCTTCCAACCGCACTTGCATATGGCACCTTTGCCATATAAGCCTTGTCTTTCTCCAAGATAGGTGACCCTTTACTCGAAAGCTTCACATGCAAAGGTAAAGGTGTATTTGACACCTTTGCATTCTCCATGCTAAACCGGCTAAGCACTTTCTTTATGTACTCCCTTTGAGTCAATTTCAACTCAAAATGTTTTCGATTCCTTTCTATCTCCATGCCCAATATCCTCTTTGCTTCTCCAAGATCCTTCATTTCGAATTCCGACTTTAATTGCAATTTCAACTTGTTGATTTCATTCTTGTTCTTCGAAGCAATGAGCATGTCGTCCACATAAAAGAGTGGATACACCCAACAATCATTTCCCAACTTCTTGAAATACACACAAGCATCCTTGATGCTTCTATTGAAACCGTTTTCAAGCATAAAATGATCAAATCTCTTGTACCATTGTCTAGGTGATTGCTTCAATCCATATAGTGATTTCTTCAACTTGCACACCATATTTGACTTACCATTTACAACAAAACCTTGCGGTTGCTCCATGTAAATGTCTTCATCCAAGTCACCATGCAAGAAGGCGGTATTCACATCAAGTTGCTCCAACTCCAAGTCATGAACATCAACTATAGCAAGTAATATCCGGATAGAAGTATGGCGCACAACTGGTGCAAATATCTCATCATACTCCATACCCTTTCTCTGTGCAAACCCCTTAGCCACTAGCCTAGCTTTGTATCTTCCATCGTCCTTCACCTTGTATATCCATTTGCACCCAATAGCACGGTTTCCTTTAGGAAGTGGAATCAAATCACAAGTTTGATTCTTCAACAATGATTGCATCTCTTCCTCCATGGCACAAATCCACTTCGAGCTATCACTCGAATTCATGATGTCATCAAGGTCCATTGGCTCATCTTGGACTACATGAAGCGCATAGTCCAACTTATCACAAAAGCTAAGATAGTTCCAATCACCATATCTTTCGGGTGGTCATATAGTACGACGACCAACCCGAGTAGCAATACCATCACCCAAACTTCCTTCAGCTCCACCTTGAACCGAATCTTCTCTAGAATCATGCACATCACCAACACTACTAGAGGTACCCTGTGGACTATGTGATGTATCATCAACCGCTACTTCCTCGCAAGCATCTCCAACTACTCTACTCTCTCTACTCCTTGGACAAAATGTGGAAATAATTTTCTTCTCCTTTGATTCATCATGAACCGAATTTGGAACATCCGATGAGCTTCTATTCTACTTTAACATCGACGACTCATCAAAAGTAACATGACGAGAATTCACTACCTTCTTCGTTTCCAGATTCCAAATCCGATAGCCTTTTACTCCATCCGTATAACCAAGCAAAATCCCCTTGAAAGCTCTAGGTTCAAGCTTATCATTTCCCGGATCATGCACATAAACTGGACTTCCAAAGATACGAAGATAGCTCAAGTCAATACTCTTTCCCTTCCACACTTCCTCCGGAATTTTGTTACCAATAGCTGAGCACGGAATTTGATTAATAATATGCACTGCGGTTGACAAAGCTTCAGCCCAAAATCCCTTCGCCAAACCCAATGTCAATCTCAAGCATCGAGCTTTCTCAAGTAGAGTATGATTCATCCTCTCCGCAACACCATTCGACTGCGAATCTCCAGGTGTAGTAAAATGCCTCCGAATACCATGATGCTTGCAAAACTCTAAAAAAATCTCCGGAAACATACTCTCTGCCATTGTCAGACCTTAGAACCTTCAAAGACTTTCCACTCTCATTTTCAACAAGAGCCATGCTTTGAACTTTGCAAATGCCTCCGACTTGGCCTTCATTGCATACACCCAAACTTTCCAAGAAAAGTCATCTATAAAGGAAATATAATAGCGAGCTTCACCTAAAGAAGCTACAGGTGCCGGTCCCCAAACATCCGTGTGAACATACTCAAGAACCCTTCTCGAATCATGCTTTCCTTCACCGAATGAAACTTTTGTTTGCTTCCCCATGACGCATTCTTCGCAAAACTCCAATTTGTTGAAACTTTCTCCATCGATCATCTTAATCTTCCGAAGAATGTCCAAACTCCTCTCCGAGACATGACCTAACCTCAAATGACATAGCCTAGTCGCATCCAAGCCATGAGAACTATCAACTCCTATACAAGTTTCGCCTTCCACAGTCACTCCTTGAAGCAAATAAATACCATGAGTCCTAGCACCCTTCATCGCCACAAGCGCCCCCTTCGAAACCCGTAAACTATCACTCCGAATAGTGATCTTACAACCAAGAGAATCCAATTGCCCCAAAGAAATAAGAGACTTTCAAAGTCCCGGAACATAGCGTACATTAGTGGGAGTACGAACCACTCCGTCAAACATCCGAATTTGCACGGAACCAATGCCTTTTGCCTTGCAAATAGCACTATTTCCCATAACAATTGAATTTCCTTCTTTGTCGATGTAATAAGAAAAACAATTCCTATTTGGCGTCATATGATAAGACGCCCCCGAATCAAGTACCCAATCGTTACCCGAAACATCCGATGCTACCACCGACAACACATCTACATCTCCCTCACCAACACCACTCTCCATCGCTACAGATGAAGATGCTACTTCCTTCTTTGCCTTCTCCTTGTCCGGACACTGATTCTTCCAATGACCGGGCTTCTTGCAAATATAGCACTTGCCTTTTCTTTCCTTCGACTTTCCTCTCCAACCGGGGTTCCTTGATTTAGAACGCCCCCAGTTCTACTTCTTCACATACCTCTCCTTCTCCATAAACAAACCATGACCACTACTTGCACCACTACCTCCATCACCTAACTCCTTCATTTGATCACGCAACTTCTCGCTAAGAAGACCCTTCTTGACATCATCAAGAGTCAATGTATCTCGGCTATAGATCAAACTATTTGAGAAACTTGTATAGCGATCTGGCAAAGAACACAACAATATCATCGCCTTTTGCTCTTCCTCAATCTTCAAATCTACCGCCTTCATCTTCATTAGCAAATCATCAAATATATTCAAGTGCGCCTTAAGCGAAGTACCTTCCTTCATCTTATAGGTGAAGAACGTTCGCAATAAGATCAAACGATTAGTTAGAGACTTCTTCATATATAACTCCTCCAACTTGTCCCAAATTCCCTTAGCGGTGGTCTCACCACTAATTTCGGAGATCACATTCTCTCCCATTGCAAGTTGAAGTGTAGTAAATGCCCACTCTTCCATTTCCTCTCTCTCGACATCCGAGATGTCCGCCGGCAACAAATGAGTATCAAACACCACTCGATGTACCCGATTCCTCCTTAGAACCGCTTTCATCTTCCATTGCCATTTTTCAAAATCATTATCGCCATTCCACTTGTCAATAACCAATTGCGATCCCGACGCCACATACGACCCACGCACATACGGCGCTATACTACTTGGTCCAACCATTGAATTTTCAAAGGTTTCAATTTCCGGCATTTCAACAACCACTTACCAACTCCAAAGCTCTAATACCAAATGTTATGGTGGATTTCGATCGAGACCGCTCAAACACAAATCCCCAAACGCACGCGGAAAAGCTAGATCGTGATAGATAGTGCAAAACAACCAAACACTTGAAGAATTCAATGACACCAATTCCGAACACGATCACAATAACACCACAAGCAATATATGATAAGCAATAACAAAAAACAGTAAATCACACACCGATTTATAGTGGTTCCACTAACGTCGCGTTAGTGTACATCCACTTTGAGAGAGATCTTTTATTATCACCAAATAAGAAGAGTACAAGAGATTGATTACAATGATCTATTCAATAAGAATATCTGTTTGAGGAGATTAGAATTGAAGAAATAGAGTTTTGCCTAAAACCCTAATTAATGGAGGAGTAAACCCTTGAATAGAAAATGATCAGCTTCCTCCCCTCTAAATCTGAATTAGAGAATATATACTAATAGAGAAAAAACCCCCGGCCAAAGACCACTTTGCCCCTTCAACAAATCACAATGACTCGGCCCAGAAAACAAGAGAATGCCGCCTTAGACGTCTGGCCCCTTATCCCAGACGTCTGAGGCCAGGTTCTGGAAAACAGAACCAGACAGGACCAGACGTCTGGCCAGATGGACCAGACGTCTGCATGAATTCATTGGACGCAACCAGACAGAATCAGACGTCTGGCCAGAGGGACCAGACGTCTGAAGAAGTTCTCTGGAAACAGCCTGAACCTCATCAGACGTCTGGCCCTCTCAACCAGACGTCTGACCTACAGCAGAACTCCAGCTTCATCCCTCCTATCTCCTTCCTCCAAACTCCAATTTGCGAATCATCTTCTCCGACACGAAGCTACATTCCTCCTCTTCAATTCTCCATCATATAGTGTCACAAAATTTAACAATGCATTCAAACTAAAGTAAAATTAACCACCGAAAATGAATTGACAGAGATAATTTGTGACAAAATTAAAAAATCACTTGAAAATTAATCTTTCAATTCTCAATTTATAGATTGCATTAATTCAACACAAAATCTAAAATAATTTACATATTAATAGCTAAAATAATTTCCATATAAAATAACAAACATGAAATACGTAAAAATGAACATAATATTAAAAGTATGATAACCAATAGTGAATTAAATTCTAGAAGTTACTGTAAGGTTTATACCTTTTGCATATCTAAACTAAATAAATGTATTTAATATCAACTTTAGTATCTTGATAAAAAAATTTATATTTACACTACTAATTAAGCTAAGATTTTTTTACTCTAACCAAGATATAATTACATAATTACCTTCAAAAGGTAACCACAAGAACATATTCTTATTTCTTTTCCTTGTAGTCATAATGGCAAACAATGACTCATTCAATTCATCATGACGTATGCATGCTCATGCACATTATGATTAACAATTGAAATAGGCAAATTTAATGTGTTTGTGTAGATGTAAACGCAACAACATATTCTTATTTCTTTTCCTTGTAGTCATAATGGCAAACAATGACTCATTCAATTCATCATGACGTATGCATGCTCATGCACATTATGATTAACAATTGAAATAGGTAAATTTAATGTGTTTGTGTAGATGTAAACGCAACGTATATATTTGATCACTTCAAGGAATAACTTTGTTTTGTAAATTCTAATTTCCCACAAAGAATACAAACATAAATCTAGTAATTAATGCTATAGGCATCTCAAAAGTGTAATGAAAAAAAGCTCAACTACCACTAATACATGTATTTATGAAAAAAAATCAATTAATTATCATTTGATTTATTAATCAAAATTTATAGTTCCTTGCTTTCTAGTTTCTTCTTAACTTTCTCAAATTAACATTAATTTACTACATGGTGTAGTTTTATAATCTATATATAAATGTATTAGATAGATTAACATGCCTTTTTCCCTTTACACAATTCACCTAAACTAATCATATATTTCTTTATATTTCCAGTTCTTGTTACAATCACTTACCCTCTTTCCATTAATTCTGTTTGAATTTCAATGTGACTTTCCATTTAGAATAGTATAAACGTCTGTGTTTACCATTAGGAATTGTATAATGGTATTTAGTTCATTTTCTAAATATACTTTTTTTCATTTTTCATATGGATTTGAAATTATTTTTTGGTTTGTAAATTGTTGCATGTTGGACACGGTTAATGTAATATACAAGTTGGAGAATTAAAAGATTAATTTTCAGTTGTGTTTTTAATTTTGTGGTAACTTATCTCTATTTATTCATTTTAGGTGGTTAAATCAATGTTGTTATGAATACCTATATGTTGTTATGCATCTCTTGAAAATAAGCATGAAGAATCATCTAAAATGAACAAATGGATATAAGTTAGCACAAAATTGGAAAATGAACTAAAAACCATATATAGTTATTGATGTTAGAATGTATAGCTCAAAACTTTATATTATTATGAATGGAAAACTTAGATTGAAAGTAAAAAAATTAATATTCGACGTTAGTTATTCTAGCAAAGACTGAAAGCGTAAAGAAGTAATATGACTGGTTTTAATGAATTGTAGAAAGGGACAAAGGCATGTTAAGCTATCTGATATATTAGGATAATCTACAAAACTGAATTTTGAAAGAATATTAATATGGATTTGAGAAAGTGTAGAAGAAGTTGGAATGTAAATTTTTTAATTAAATGAAATGAAAATTGATTGTGTTTCTTTTCTCAAGTACATGTAATAGAGACAGTTGAGCTTTTAATATTATATGTTGAGGCGCTTATAACATTAACATTCAGATATATATTTTTATTCTTTGTGGAAAAATATGAAATTACCAAGGGTAAAAGTGAAGTTATTCCTTGCAGCAAGGAGAAAGCAGTATCAGTCTGAGATGAAATGTGAAAAATAGTTAAATATTTAGGAAGGTTTAAATTTTTATACAATATAATAGATGTGCTTATAAGAATTTAAATTGAATAGAACCTACCTGTAGACAGTTTTTGATAAATGTATCTATATATTATCGATCTTAGAACATGACAAAAGGGTAAATTTGGTTAAAATGTAATGATGGTACAAAGCGTGAACTCAAGCCAAAATTAAAAAAAGGCAAATACTCGAATAATACAACTTAAATAACCATGGAAGACTAAGTCCAAGAATTAAGTTATCAAAAGGATTAGGTTGGAGAATTTTTAAATCACACATCCTTTATATAAAGAAATTAATTACTTGTGAAGAACACGATGACATAGATTATGGATGAAGCCGATAGTTCATAAAGGAAAAATTATTCGTTGTTTCTAGATCAAATGTCATTTGAGACACTCTCCACTACACCAGATATCGATTCATTTGTGGCTATGTATGAATATATATATTAACATATATAGATAAGGATTAGTAGGAAAAGCGGTGAAAGAACACTGCAAAAAATTGTATAAATGTAAAGTTAAAGTTTGTGAAGTACAATTTTTTTTATTGTTTTGAGTTTAATGGAAAAGTCATTGTTCTTCCTGTAACAAATTCATCTATCATTAACTAAAACAAAATAGCCAAAACCAATCTACGTTATACCAAGGTCTAGAATTTTTATAAACTGGAAAAAATGTTGCTTCCCAAGATTGATTCAAATTTCAAAAAATTGTGTATCAAAAGGTGTTTCACTTGTAAACCAACTTTGTAAATAAATAGGCATTAATATATGTGATCAAATTAAGAACTAAGAAATTGGATATACATACTAACTTTAGGTAAAAATGGAGATAAAGTTAAAAACAAATTAGCTCATACATTGATCGAAATTCAGCAGAGTTGAAAAAGTCTGAACATTTAACTAAACCAAAGTACATCATTGCTCGTTACAAAAGAAAAGATAACAAGAAAATGGAAAGAAGAAACACGCATTATTTCATAGTTCATATAATAACTAAAGACGCAAAGTTTGCACTAAATAGATGGAAACAATATTAATAGTAGAGCATAACGATAAAGTATATGATGATATGAAATATTTATAAATTGAATGGATTTATTGTTTTTCATATACATACACACATTCGATTTGCATATTCGTCTATGCAATTAGTAAAAATGAAAAAAGGAGAGAAAGAATACGTGGACAAAGGCGGTAGTAAAAGTTTTTTTGTGAAAGTTGGATAAAGGAGTGGGAAAGTGTAAAAAATAGAGAGAGAAAAGCATATGAGATTCGATTATAAAGTAAACGTACTGAATATGTTGTAGGTTGTACTTCAACTAACATATACAAAAAAGTATCTATACTATATTATTATTAGTGAGTTGAATTTCAAGCTCACACAGGCCCCTTTGAAATTTGGCAACTGAACAGTCTTCGAATTTGGCAAGAGAACAGAAGCCGTCTTCAATTTGCACAACTGAACCGTCTTTGAATTTCTACATCCGTATTTTTTCCTTCGCCCTTTTCCTCCACCAAAACCTTTCGTTCTCTCCTCCTCCCAATTTCTTCCTCTCGAGTGCTTTCGGCCAAATACAGAGCCACGCTATGGCTGATTGGTTCAAACAAAGTATCGTTATTTTTTCCGATGTCAAAAAATAGCAAGAACCTTAAATTATCTGCAAAGAAAATTTATGCTAATCTCGAGTATTCTCACCACAATAGCATACGGTCAGATCAATTGAGCTTCTTCCCTCTGCTACCACCACTACTGCTTTTATTATGGGTAAGCCTAATTTCATATTTTGATTTTCGAGCCCATTTGATTTGCTGAATCGATTTGGAAAATGAATAAATTTTCATCCCATATTTTTCTCATTTCAAAGTGGGGCACAATCCAAATTTTTGCTTTTCTAAACGAATTATTTGGGTGACTCAATTTGCTGGATGAATTAATTCACATTTGCAATGACTTGATTTACTGGTGATTATTATTGTGTGACAACAGAGAATGTGGTGGAAGTCAAAGAATAGTCCACGGCCCACATAAATTCCACTAACTATAAGACATGCCTCTTTTCTCCTTGACATAGGCAAGAATGCTATTAGTTTAAATTGTTTGACTTTTTTTATTTTTATGTTCTTCACATATTATATTTGGGACAGAAGTTTGAAAGTTGCATTGTATTTTTTAAATATAAAAATAGATTCTGTGTGTACATTTAAACTGAAAAAAATCGTTTGAGGCCGTTACTCAATTCGATTATTTCTTAAATTATGTTCTTTATTTCTTATTTATTTTCATTTCCGTGACTTTTTTCAGTTGCTGTTTACATGAAGAAATGGATCCTTGATACCAAGGAACAATTTGACATTTTTATGATCAATATGTTGCCTTACATGAAATGGTTTTTTTTTGCTGTGCTATTACAATATTCAATTTCTCATGTCGCTTATACAGATTTTCATCATCCTCTGAAAAGCAATTTTTGTCTGAATCATTCAAATAGATCGCTCCTTTTTTCTTATTAGATTACCTTAGTATCCATGAACAACTTGATATCTATTTTCAATGTTATTAATAATCTATATTATACGATTATTACTCAGTTGGAATTCAACAGTGCTTAGTTCGAGCCTGATCATTTGGATTGGTTGATCTTACTTTTGAAAGTAAGTTGACTAAACCATGTTAGTTTAGGTCCTTTTTTCATAGGCAAGAGAAAATAACCTATTATCTGAAATGATGGCGCTTAGGCATTGTTGAGTTTGCCTACACCATCTTTAGTCATATCATATTTAATAGAATAATTGTACATGCATACAATTATACATGAATATGAATGTGAGTTCAATGTAAGTAACTCAAAATATATACATTTTAGTATACATATTTCACCGTTCAATATACTAATTTTTGCAAGAGTAAACAGACAACAAGTGTGATAGATGATTGGAATCTAGCAATGATACCATGTCAGAAGAAAATATGTACTAAAGCTAGAATTCATTAGTATAGTGGGTATTACCATCATTCTTACATACTGAAGTGATATCATGGTAGGTAGTCATAGAAATATTCTTAAAATAAATATGATTATAACTACTGAAATTGCCAAGTAACAGTAGTGGATATATCCTTAATATGTGAATGATTCTTATGCTAGAAATAATATATGTTATTTTATTCTAAAAAATGTTATATGTCCAAATGTAACATACTAATCCTATTCATTGATATGTGATAATAAATAACATGTGCTATTTTTGTGTTAGCAACCAAAAGAATCTCGCCTTTTATGATCAAATAATTAGTTTTCAAGGAGTTACTTGTGACTAATAAACCATTTATCTAGCCACCATTTTTTATAAAGTTTACTCATCCTATTTCTTAGAGATACAGTTATATAGAATGTAACTGATTTCAAAGATAAGTAATTCTCAATCTGTTGGAAAATAGAGTACATCGATGCATAATTAATGTGCCAAAAATAATTGCAATTTTTTTGCGTGCAAAGTATATAAAATAAATCAAAAGTTCAGAAAAATGTTGCAAGAGAGAGAACTATATTGATTGGAACTCCAAAATATATTTTCCATATAATAATATTAAGTTAATGCTTTAACTAATTATCACTTCACAAAAAACATTATGACAAGACAAACAAAGATAATTGCAAAGAATGTTACTGAAGTCTTAGTACTAACACTAACGGGCTCTTATCTATTATATTATATATAAAATTCAATCCTTGACCGTTCATCTCCTTTTCCCTCAATTTTCGTCATCTCAAATCCTGCCTTCTCAGCATTTCTAGCTAACATTTACCAATTTCCTCCCACTATAATCCCCTTTCAATGTGAATATTCTCACATTAAAATCTATAATTAATAGTACTAGAATTAAAGCGTCTAACTGCTCCTTATCTAGTTCATACTTCAACATATGTTCAATTCGGTTTTCCATCAATTTGTCCACGCAGATTATCTGTCGTTTCCTTTTACATCTTCTTATAAAGATGGTACTTTTATATTGAAGACATTGTACTTTTATCCTTTATCTCATTCACATTTTCATCTGCAAATTAATCCATAATTGCAATCAACATATGCTAATTATCGAATGCATCAATTTGTTCTATTATCTGCCCATAATCTAAATATTTATTTGCTTTCTATAGCAGCTGAAGAAGAAAATGAGCCATGAAATGCTTTCAATTAGATGTCAGAATGGAAGATTGATAGAAAGTGGCAATTCTGGATGTGCTCATATAAGATGAATCTCAATTATTACGGCCCAACAGGTTTAGTTTAGAAGTTTATATTTTTATTTTATGGATTTAATCATTACTGATGTTGGTTGATAATAGCTGTGCAATAAACGAAAATTCCATATGAGTTCATCATAGGTTGTAAATTTAGTAACATGTACTGCGAGCTACTGATGTTTTCATATCGAATTATTTGTGATATAGCTTATTCCTTGATGTCTATTTCTTATGTCAATTCAACATGTTAATTTTTCCCCATGCAAAATTGATGTTTTTTCATTACCACATTCATTAGTTAACTCCAAGTTATTTAGAAACCAAAAGCAAACATTTATTCCATGATATATGCTAAACTATCAATAGGTCTTTTAGAAAAGTTATCAATATAAGGTTTGGTGTTTGGACAAGTAGTTCAATGGTATGCCTCTATTTAGTTGAAC
Organism: Allium fistulosum; assembly: GCA_030737815.1. Taxonomy (NCBI): domain Eukaryota; kingdom Viridiplantae; phylum Streptophyta; class Magnoliopsida; order Asparagales; family Amaryllidaceae; genus Allium; species Allium fistulosum. Next base: position 1,240,921,244 of record CM060904.1, on the reverse strand, counting down.
AAAGGAAAACAATGGCTTTTCTATTTGCATGTGATGCTTTAAACGTTGGAATTTTTTTTTGTATAAGATGCCAACAATTTTTCTTTTGATACTTCTGTTTAGGAGTAATTCAAAGGATAAAAATCTTTGATAGGATTCATTTTGTAAGGCTAAAGTCAAGCAGAAATGATGGAAAAAAGTACACTCCGTTCCTAGCCCTTTCGAACTAGCACTCCTCCCGAATGTTTATACTGGACTTGGCCCGGACTTTTGCAAGATTTAGTTGGTTTTTAGGGATCTGTATGTGCATTTAGGACCACTGTTAAGTATAATGGAAGCTTCAATTGTTGAATAGATTATTATAAATATACTAAATATAGGTTCATTCAACTTTATGTATTTGCATACCAAATATCAACTTAATTTTTATTTCACCCCCTCGGCCCATTTTACTCAAAAAAATCCTCATATGTGAAAAAGACCTTACTCTACTAATGGCGAGGAACTTCGATCATAGTCAGTTTCCTTCATTAATCCCACTCTTCATTTGTTGCGCTTCCATTTCCAACTCTTATATATGGTCAAGCACTCAATGCTCAATAATCGAATTTTTTCACGCTCTTCGTGGATTATAGCTTGCTTAATATCGATTTTAACGATCTTTGCTTATTATTGATGAAATGTACGCATGTCTATAAGTCTCTACAATTCAGCATTGCACCTTTTCATGCTTGATTGTTTTTAATTTTATATTTTACATTCTCTGCTTTTAGAAAAATGGTAGTATATAGCTACATTAGGTGCAAATTCATGGTTTTTGCACTATGAAATGACCTGAAAAAAAATTTAACGACTACTACATTGCGTGGTTCTGATGCAAATAATAATGCATCACATTACATACTGTTTGGCTTTCAACCCATAACTCCTATGATTTTATTTTACATAACTCCTATGATCTTTTCGTTGATAAATAGTTTCTTTATTTTGTAAACTAATATCATGTTTACTTATGTTTGCCAATGCAGGGTCAACTTTAGGTAACTCCGCCAACTGCATACTGTTTATTCCAGTTGTTCCATGTACTATCAGATTTCTAAGCTACGAAGGGTAAATAAATTAAAAATAAAAGAATAATTTATCATCAGTGAGTGGGTTGTTAAGCACTGTTAAAAAATTAAATTATGTTCAACGTCTCAATTACAATAATTATTCGTGTGTGCCAAGATGTTGACCACACAGGAAATTTCCATCCATACTATTATGAAGGTCTGCCAGCCTAAACCAGCTTAAGTCTTTGAAAATAAGCACCATTCACTTAAAAGTATTACATTTTCCACTGCTTTTGTATATTGTTGTTATACATGACTAACGCTCAATCCGCTTGACATCATGTATCCAAACAATAGTATAATTTAATATCAGTGTGCACACAATTACAATACATGTTTTGGTTCTATATCAGTGCTCTTTTTTATTGATTGGTACGTCATGTACTGAAAATGATTTTATCGTGTTGTTGTATTCTAAAAATATTAAGCTATGTTTTTCATACATGCTGCTCCGACACTATATTAATCAATTTTTGTTGTTAATATAAACACATATTTTTACTCAAATTTGGTAGCAAAAAAATCTACCATCGGTTCATCCTTTTTCTACAAGGGCTATCTTTAGCGCATTGATCCGTTTTCCATATGCTTATATACATGGAGCTTGATCTCTTTAGCAACTATTATAGCATTGTTACTGTTCACTGACAGCAAGCTTAACATTATGTAAACAGGTGAACGTTCAGTCCATTTGAGTTAGCTGTGAGGGCGTGATGTGCTGACAATCTGTACCCACATATGATGCTTGCTTAAGGATGCTACATTGTTATTTGAACACTATTTTTTTTGGGTTTAGACGCTTATGGAGAGAAACAGTCATTCCAGTTTGCTACTGTAAAAATTTGTTTTGATGAAATTAGTTCGTTCGTGCTTGCCTTCTATATTCGTTATAATTGTATATGCCTGTATTTGCTAAGATTAGATAATACCCTTTCATTTGTCTGTCAACTACAATACATTTATTTTAACGTAATTCTTTTAGCTGCTAATATATTTGTCAAGTATGGTATCATTTGGCTCATATAGTTGTCATCGTTTTATTTTTCAGGATTACATATGTCAGCAGTCAGCATAATTGTTTTCTACACCTGTCTGGGTATGTGTGTTCACGGTTGAAATTGATATACATAATTTGGTTCGGTTAGCTTGAGGGATGAATCTTACAATGCTCAATCAAATATTGCATCTGAAACTATTGAGGTGGAAAATTGTTCTTTAAATTTACTACAGTATCATGTAAGTTGATCAACTGTGTTGAATAGGTTTTGTTTCCGACAATTTATTTCTTTACGCCCATTTTAGATGAAGTTAACAATAATCAAAATCTTTTGTACTAACTAACCATTTGGGTGGACTTAAATAAACTATTTTTTTGTTCTTTGTAAGTCAAAACAAATACATTTTGACTTTTAGAAAATCAAAACGAAGCTTATTAAGTCCCAAACGGGCCTTTAGCATTGCATAACGTACGGGATGCAATTGATGAGTCTAGCATTATTGCGTATATAGTGAATGGATTTAACAACTATGCACTTTGCACTACCACAATCGTTATGTTGAGCGTTATCTTCTATATGAACAGAAATATCCATCAATTGATGGATATTTAATTTCCTAGATAAACTTGCAAGCGAAGGATCACTCAACATAAACAAAAATAACCATCAATTGAGTTCATGCATAAGTAAATTTAAAACAATATATGAGGTCTCCGTGTGCGCAGCACGGGTTCGAACTAGTTCCTATGAATTAGGATAGTTCAAATCGGCAGCCTCAAGAAACTGTTAGAGCGGAAAGTTTTAAGCTTTATATAATAACTAAAAGTGTGATAATCATAAAATTTCACACATATAAATATTGTTTAATCGTATGATAATTAGTTTTGTGATATGAATGGCATTTTCTATTCAGGCTCTTTATTCATTTCTTTAGATGGTATATCATGTTTATTTTCAACATATACTTAATCAAAAAAATCAAAATGTTGCATCTTAGTTAAACAAGGAACTTTCTAATACAAGAATATTAAATTTTAGTAATTGAAGGAAACTCAGCAAATTTATAGGGAACAACAGCAAAACATAAATTTAACAATCCAAAACCAAGATTTTTCACCTAAAATGAGATTGAATTTTTTTAGCTTCATCAATTGTAATCGAGCGCTGACCAAGTAGGAAAATAACAATCATTGATAAAGGTCTTTCACTTCAAATGAGATGGTATCTAAATCGTCGCATCCTGAAGTTAGAAAAGCTAAAAAAATTACGTTTTTCGTTCCTGAAAACCAACATATGACAAAGAGAGCATGAACTAAAAAAACATTTTACATTTAAAATTTAAAAAGAAAATCAACACTGAAAATTATAAAACTTTTAAAAAAAGTTAAGTTAGAATCTAGGATCTTACAATATATAGGAGCAACCATTGGATCATGCAACACGATACCTCATCAAATTAAGCATTTAATCTTTGGCATAGGCGCAAGGTTTGGATCAAAGAAATAACAATAACCTTTTTCATAAAATAATGGTTACATATTAGAATCGAATGGTGGAAAAGAATTCAAGTAGGGTTGACATAATAAGAGCAAAAGGTGGAAGCGATAAGGAAACAAACTAACCCTTATTTTTTTCCATGGGTTGAAAAAAGGTTAAAAGGATGAAACATTAACCACATTTAAGAAGCTATGGAGGGGAAAATGGACCAAATTAGATCTTCAACGGTATGGTATGTGTGACAATCCACAGTATTTTAAATTATCAATTTATTGTCATTGAATGCATAACTTTTTACCATTATGTTACAATGGGTATTAATTCAAATGGTAGTTATTAATCAATTTTTATTCAAATAGTAGTTAATCTAGCTTTTACGTTTTTTATTTATTTATCATAAATATGTTACTTCTCGCTATTTATTTCATATGTGTATACATGTACATATTTATTTATTACAGTAGCGAATATTTACACATTAGATCAATTTGTGTTTCGTTATTCTTTATTGTTATTGTTGTTGTTGTTACTATGTGACGCCCCACCTCTATACCCACGCTAACCAAGAACACTATGGTGTAGTGATGTCAATTAGCGCGGAGAATAAGGCTGTTGAGGAGCGACCATCTATGTAATTGCTTTGTGCGAGCACCGATATGTCAGATAGTATAGCATGCATTTCATTTAAGGAGGAAATCCGACATACTGATACAAACTCAAAGCTATCACATAGTGGCTATTTATAATCTTCGGAAACAAATATAGAAATAAACATAACACAAACCAGTCACAGACATCCATATCACAAAGGCGGAAAAAGATATGAATATATAACACATGAAAGTGTACATCAGAGTGTATACAACAAAAACTACTAATCTAAGTAGTTTGCCAAAAGTCAGAGTAATAGATCCCTGGAGAGAAGTCAAGCAGAAGCACCTGTAACATCTCGGTCTGACCCGAGTATTATTTCATAAGAAAATAATAAACGGATCAGTCTAGCTATAAATATCAGATGACATGATATAGGATAAGAGATATGGCATAAACATATAATAACCATAATGGCATACTACTATGAGTATGAAAATGATAATCAACAAGAGATTAATCAATATCACAAGAATCTTCTCAAAGATCCAAATCCACAAAAAGGTAATGACACATGAATTCACCAATGCACAAAAATTGATAAAACATATCAATGAAAATCACGAAAATTGGTGAAGAACAAATTCCAAAAATCAACACACGAAATCCAGAACAAATTCCAGAAATCAACACACGAAATCCAGAAATCATCTAAAAGGGGGAGGCCTATCAAACGAACGGGAGCATGAAAGCTCACCAACATATGTAACACACGAACGAGAAGCTATCTCATGGAAGCTAACCATTTAATTTTTCGAACACACGAATGGCCCAAAGACCTTTGAACACACGAACGTCCCGAAGACCATAGGGCGCTACCCCACATATGTGAGTAGAAACATCACACAAACGGGGTCTAGTCTCCCTCGCAGACAAAGAGACATCGCTCAACCGCTAGTCTAAATCACAAAAATGATCATCAAGAAGTGTCAATTACACTAAGCTAGTAAATATATGAGTTTAGCTTCATGTCCCATAACCACTAGCTTAACTTAAATATTTACGAACAAACTGTAGATCTTCACTAGGAAATTGTCACAAAAGGTTCAGTTGAACAAGTCCAAGAATTAACCGACGAATTAAATGCAAGCGTTTCATACCACCTATTTTGCCAAGCCGTTTAATTAGATTTCTCATCCGAGTGAAGTAAAGGCTTGTATATACTAATAGATTGGAAAACGGTTTAGGAAAAAGTGCTTTGTAATAAAATAGAGTTGAAATCGTTTTGATGAAAGAGTTTTGATATTTACTACTAGTATTGAAACCTTTATATTTTTAAAGTGACTAGTCACAAAACGATTGTTGAAACAAATCGGATCACAAAAATTCACATTCGAAGACATGAGAAAAATCCAAGGAATTCAATTCCAAATCCATCAAAGTAGAAAAGCAGACTAAACTCCACGGCCTATGACCTAAGGAATCTGCGACCTAATGTGGCCGACCTAAGGTGCAAGCGACCTAAGGAGCTACGGCTTAGGAGTAGCACGCGACCTGAAAGATGGCGCGACCTATGGAGCAAACAGGTCGAGCGACCTAAAGTGATGGAACGACCAAAGCATGGTGCGACTTAACGTGGTCGAGCTAAAGTGCAACGACCTAAGGATGGCATGGTCAAGCGACCTAAGGCATAGCGCGACCTAACGATAGAATGGTCGAGCGACTTAATGTATTGCGCGGCCTAAGGGTTGAACGACCTAACGCCTTAAACAAGGTCGAGCGACCTAGTGAGTCACGACCTACTGGAACGAGCTTGCAAAGCTGAGCGACCCAAGGTGGAGCGACCTAGAGGCCAGCGACCTAAAGCATAACAGGCCGAGTGACTTAAAGGCGAACGACCTATAATAATAAAGTGGTGCGCGACCTAACTTGGTCGAGCTAAAGTGATGCACGACCAAACATAGCCGAGCTACTGTGCGACCTAAATGGTTGCGACCTAATATGGCAACAAGGTCGAGCGACTTAAAGGTGTAAGGACGAGCTACCTAACGTCCCAAGCAAAGTCAAGCGACCTAAAGGAGTGGGCATGAGGCCAAGGTGGTGCGACCCAAGGGGTATGCGACCTAAGGAGGTGGTAGGTCAAACGACCTAAAAGTGTGAAGCCGTACGACCTAAACACAAGCGACCTAACTGATTGCGACCTAAGGAGAAAAAGAGCCGAGCGACTTAGTGGCCTAGCGACCTAGTTCGTGGCGAGCTAAACGTAGGCAGAACGACCTAATACCGAGGTGGCTTTTCCTCCAGAACGACCTAAGCCCAGAATTTCTCCAAGAACACTAAAAACTGGAGTTTTTCGTCAATTCGATTCAAACCGAAAGCAAGCGTACATGCTAAAGTGATAGGAATTCATTTCCAACAACCCAAGATAGTTATAGACAAGAATGTGAGATAAAAATCTCACCTTTTCATGGAAATTGATGGAAACCGAGCTTGAAAGCAAAGTGAGAAGCAACCATAAGCTTGAATCAATGCTTCACTTTGAATTTGGAATTAGATGTTGAATTTGCAAATGAACTTGAGCTTGGAATTTTAATTTCCCATTCCCTCCACCATTTTTGATGAAGCTTTGTTGTTAGGAATTTATGAAGAAGGAAGTGATGATGAGGAGATGGGTTGGGACTGAGTTAGTAAGTGGTTCAGCCCATACCAAAGCCCTAAGGAAAAAGTGACAAAATTCCACTAACTCCAAACATATCGAAGTTTATACTCAAAAAGATTGCAAACGTCATTTTGAACTCAATGGGGGTGGTCTCGACTCCTAATTTGACCGTATGCAAAAAGTAGCTTTTCGGACCAAACTTCGATTAACGATAAAATATTTAAATAAAATATTTAAATATAAAATCGATAAATATGCGGGTTGTTACATACTACCGTTTATGTTATTAATATATAGAGATGAGCCTAAATGCACTATGTTAGTGCCCCAATATTATCGGTTTACGAGTAATTGTATGGTGATAAACTGGTAGTTGTTACGGTTGTGATAAATTAGCATTTTGTAAAAAAAAATCTAAAACTTAGTATTTCTATAATATGCATATGTTTCACCATATATTTTTGTGTAATTTAGTATATGACTTTAACAAAAAGAAAATGAAGTACAATAGAACCATTCGAGCTAAATTTAAAGACTAAATCTTTAGTAGCTTGGTACAGTTGGAAAAATATATTAATTAAATAAGTAATTATAAATAATTCGGTATATTACCATGATCGATGATTTTGAAAAAAATGGCCAATGTAGAATAATAGAAGTAAGTTATAAACTAATAACTATCTTTTATTAATATTTTAAAGCAAGTTTCAAAATACTAGCAACTATAAATGTTTATTTTACAAACACATGTTTATATTAAAGCATAAGTTTAATTAATATCCAATCAACAATACCATAAACATTTATAGTGAAACACGTGTTTAGAAAACAATGCCATAAATTTTTTAACAGACTAAATAAATGTTTTTTGAATAAAAATGCAATGTTAATGGTTAAATATTAATGGAAGGAAACTAATAGCATTAAGAATTTAGACCTTTTCACTCTCTATATATACTGCAATTCTAGTACATATACATTATCTATCTTGTATTTAGAGATTTCCTCTACTACTAAAGGTCTCTATTCCTAAAAAGACTATTACCATGTCACTATCAAAAGACGAACTTGAGTTTATTGGAAAGAAATTAGAATTCACACCTGATTATATAAGGTTCCGGTCAGTTTGTAAATTTTGGCGTTTTGCCGCACCAAAATGTCCATAAATTTCATGGTTGATAAGGTACAAACAAATATATTCAGATATATCATTTAAGCATTTCACTTTTTATTAGCTCTCTCTGTAAACCAACAAAGTTACCCCTATCCCAGAATTAATGGATTGGCCAATAATATCAATGTAACAGCCCGGGATTTTGTAAAAGTTAGTTATCGTCATTAGACGATTAAAATTGCTAACAAATTGCTATTGGAGTTTTTAATCGGATTGAAATTCTTTTATATTTGGAGATTGATATGTGGACTTTAAAAATTAATATTGGGCATTGTTTATATCTTTGGGCTGTGTTATATCAAGAGGCAAGACCCGTTCCCCTTTTTTCATCTTTCATTTACAAACCCTAAACAAAAACGAACGAAAGAATATTAGAAATGGTGGCCTTGTCTTTGCTCGTTCCTCTTTACAAAATTAGGGCATCGAGAAATTGAAGTCTGGCGCTGCTTGTTTTAGTCGATTGAAGGGGCGTTGCGAATTTAGCTTTGTCGATCGATGCTTCCTTCGATTCGTGCTATGGGAAAGAAGGTGAGTAATTTTAATTACTCACATTTAGTTCAAATCTTAAAGTGTCGGGTTTGAATCCCCTTTATTTTCGTTCGTATGAATTTGTATGAAGTTGTCAATCGATTTATCTCGGCCACTTGATCTTCGTTTGGATGTTTGAGATGATTACTGACTTCTTCAATTTCTGTATATTCGTTGTTTCCTTGGCTTTGAATGATTTCATGATTGCCACGGTTTTAATGTTTTACTGTTCGAATTACTTGGCCATCACGGTACTGTTCTTATGGTGAACAATGTTGATTTCGTCCTCTGGTCTATTGCTCACTGACTTTGATTTTTAAACTGCATATTTCTTCTTGATTTGTGACTTTGACTTCGGTCACTTTAAACTGCAGATTGACGATGTTGAATTTTCTTCGTGACTTCGGCTCTTGATATTGTTCGAACTTGTTTTGGTTGACTTCGACATGGCCTTGATTTTTAAATATTTATTTTGTTTTGTGAATTTGAGTTGATTCGACTTGATACTGTTACTGATTTATTTACAGGATAGTGTTTGATGTTTTTTGAGAAAAACAAATTGTGTTGTAGCCGTCATGGCTCCTGTGCATCACTGAACTACTTTGTTCATGTGCAATCTACTGTTAATTGCTTCTGGTTTTCATTGATCTTTTCACGTGGTTGTTTTTCTTCAGTTGTTCTTGTGTCATCACTGTTGTGTGCTGTGCCTTGTTCTGGGTTGTAACTGGACGATACATAGTGTATTGCTTCATCATACTTCTGTATTTTCATTTAAGTCTTGGATGAAGTTGCATTGAGTAATTGTTCGAACCTGTTTACTTAAGTCTGTTAGTCGAGTTGCACACTTGTGGTCTTCATTAGCACACCGTGCATTGTTGTAGTTGCTTGAGCATTCCGGTCTCGTATGCACTGAGTTCTGATCCTCTACACTTGCATAATCCATGTCTGGACATTTGGGCTATAGTTTCAGTTGCAAGTGCATATTGTTTCCTGGAGATTTGACCAGGCAACTAGTGCTCGGCATACTACGAGAACTCGGCACAAGTAGTGCTCGGCATCCAGTGGAACTCGGCAACAGGAGTACTCGGCATCAAGTAGTACTCGGCATCCAGTGGAACTTGACAACAGGAGTACTCGGCATCTAGTAGCACTCGGCATCCAGAAGCACTCGGCATCCACAAGCACTCGGCATCCAGGAGTACTCGGCATCAAGTAGTACTCGACATCCAGTGGAACTCGGCAAAAGGAGGACTCGGCATCTAGTAGCACTCGGCATCCAGGAGTACTCGGCATCAAGTAGTACTCGGCATCCAGTGGAACTCGGCAACAGGAGTACTCGGCATCTAGTAGCACTCAGCGTAGCACTCGACATCCAGGAGTACTCGGCATTAGAAGGCATTCGGCGTATATGACTACTCGACATGGCAGTATCGTTCGGCCAAAGGGATCGTTCGGCCAAAGGGATCGTTCGGCCAGAAAACATCGTTCGGCCAGAAGGCATGTTAGGCCAAGGAGGATCGTTCAGCCAAAGGGATCGTTCGGCCAGAATGCATCGTTCGGCCAGAGAGCATTGTTCGGTCAAGCGCTTCGTTCGGACAGAGGCACGTTCGGCTTCGACTAACAACCATTCCACACTTCCCACACATCAATCATACCGTTCGGCATAGAAAGGGTGGTTCGGCATCATTGTGTTCGGCCTACTTGGTTCGGCATATAGCGACCACTATACTTGGGCTAAAGTGTTCGGCTACCGAGCCCATCTGGGAAGTCCAGCCCATCTTTGTCTATAAATAGAGGGGCAGGGTCACAGTGGAAAGGGACCTTTTTTGGAGAACACTAGGGAGACTCTGCCATTTTTCAGACTCATCTTCTTTACTTAACAAGTTCATTCAAGCATTTGATCTACGAATTGTATTTGTAATCAATCATTAATAAGATCAATAAAGTTTAACCTCAAAGTGGACGTAGGCAATTACGCTGAACCACTATAAATTTGATGTTCTTACTTTCTGCATTTAGATTAGCATTTTCTTCTTTGTTTAATTTACCTTCATCACTTATTTCTCTACATAATCTTTCTCTACGAGGTTAGTGACCAATTTTGGTGCTAACACTTTGGTGCTTTCACTGAGAATTGAATTCTCAGACCTCAAGGATCTACTTTGAAGCTACTGGATTGAACAAATCCCCCAAAGAAGATCCGACTCATTGATAGGACATCCGTTGATTCTACTCAGAGTTCCAACCAATAACTCTACAATGGCGAGACCACGTACTAGGTCAGCTTCTCATAATGCGGATGCCCATGAAACTGCTAGCGTACAACAAGCAGGACCTAGCAATCAACCAGCGATTCCGGGTGTAGGAATTGCCACCCAGGACCAAACTCAAGTTGTCACCAGAATAGAGTTCAACGACTTGATGAGGGAACTCAGGGAAAGCAGGAGACAACTAGGAGAGCAGATGCAAGCTAACGCCAACCTTATGGCACAACTCACTCAATAGAAGCAACATAATGCTGGGGGCAATCCCGCTCCCTATTCCTCATCCGACAGCTCAACTTCTTCTAATGAACCTCCCAGGCGCAGACGCCATAAGACTGAAGCTGCACGGACGAGTGCTGCTGCTCAAACAGCTGGAAACCGTGACCAAGTCGGAGCTAGAAATTTAGGAACTGGAGTACAGATGGAGGCCCAGACCATCAAAACGCTAATGATGTCGAACCTCAAGACGCACGATTGGCAGATCGCCAGGAGAGGAGGCATCAACATGGACAGTCACGTAGAACGGACTCTAACCTTCCACCTTCCATCAAGGAGTCACACTCCGTTCACAGATGTTGTGTTACAGGCTGCGTACCCCAGAAAGTTTAGTATGCCAACTATCCCTGCGTACGAGGGAAAGACTGACCCCAGACAGCATGTCATGAGGTACGAATGGATGATGGATTCAGCAAGAGCAAATGATGCCACCAAGTATAGATGCTTTCCAATTATTCTATCTAGGATCGCTACTATGTGGTTTACCCGACTTCCTCCGCGGTCTGTATCCAATTTCGAGGAGTTGGCAAAGAAGTTTATTGAGCAGTTCAGGATACACACTACTCATCCAAAGGACGTAATGTCTCTGTCAAGTGTAATCCAAAGTCCCGGGGAGTCATTGAAGGAATATTTACAAAGGTTCCATGTTGCGGCAACTGAAGTCAGTAATCCCAACGATCATGCAATCCTAATGGCTGTGATGAGAGGTGTGGATCCGAATTCTGAGTTTGGAGACTAGTTGGCAGGAAAACCTCCGACTACGCTAGAGCGTTTCTACTTAAAGGCACACCAGTTCATAAGGAGAGAGGAAGCTAGGTGGGTAAGACGAGATAAGACACCAGGACCTGTCCAAGAGTCCCTGAAAAGCAACGTTGCTGTGAAACAGTCCGGGGACAACTCGGGAAAGGTCCAAGTCAATGTCCAGAATAAGTCCGGGCAGCCTAAGGAGTCCGGAGGAAGAAATCAAGGGAAGAAGAGAGAAGCGGGAAGTGGAATCCGAGAATTCCAAGCTACAACGAGTATACCCCGCTAAATGCGTCTCTTAAGAACATTTACCTATCAACCTGCAATGCCTTTCAGTACAGAAAGCCACGTTCAAACGAATCAACCGAGGAACAGAAACGGACTGGGAAATATTGCCGCTTCCACGAGACTTATGGGCACAATATGGAAGAATGCAGACACCTGCACGGTGCTATCGAGAAGTTGATTAGGCAAAAGAGGTTGCAAGAATTTTGAAGGATCCACAGGAAGGAGGACAGGGAATGTCCAACCCAGGTCGTGCACCGGCTCCGCGTAATCCCAAGGAGCCTGCCCGAACTGCGGGTAGGCTAGTCATAAACACGATCATCGGCGGGCCTCACCCCGCGGATAAAAATTGGCAGGAGATGGAGTGGTATGCTAGTGCCCTGAAGCATGCAGATTTCGAATGTTGTTCGAACACGGAGGATAAGCAACAGCGCGTAATGACAAACGATATAGTGTTCAGAAACAGAGATGCTGACCAAGTGGAGGCTCCAACCATCGACTCGATGGTCATATCTGCAACAAACGGACCAGCATATGTGAAAAGAATTTTGATTGATTGTGGAAGTTCCGTCAACATCATCTTCAAGAAGGCTTATGACCAGATGAAAATGGAAACAAAGGACTTGAAACCTTCCAAAGCTCGCATACACGGCTTTAATGGCGTAGCGACCGATGCAGTGGGCTATGTTGAGTTACCAGTTGAACTGGGACAAGGCGAACGTCGGAGGGTGCGAATCCTACCCTTCGTAGTTTTGGATGTGGATTCTCTGTATAATGTTTTCTTGGGCTGACCGGCCCTGGCTGAGTTTAGGGCAGCATTAGCCCCGTGGTGCTTAACTTTGAAGTTCCCAACTGACAAAGGGGTAGGTATTGTTCATGGCGACCAAGCAGCTGGTCGTTCCTGTTAGGTGGCTGAGCTCCGGGAGGCCCATCGGAGGGAGAAAGGAAAGGTTGCGGACAATCCCATCCGCATCCTTAACACGGATAATTGACAAGTAGTGCCCGAGCCCTGGCTCGGGCATAATTCTCGGATCTTCAGAGACATAGATCCGAGAGACGACGATGAGAAACCCAGGGAAGAAACGGCAGCGCCGGCTGAACTAACGGTTGACATTTCAGTTAGCCGAAATGACCCTTCGCGGATACTGAAGATCGGAACATAGCTTGGCCCCGCAATGACTGAAGACCTTAGTGACTTCCTCCGGGCGAATCTTGATGTTTTCGCCTGGACGCATTCTGATATGTGTGGGATTTCTCCCGCCATCACGAGTCATATGCTGAACATAGACCCGAAATACGTCCCAGTTAAACAAAAGAGGAGAGGAATGGACCCGGAGAGGTCTACTGCTCTCAGAGAGGAGGTGGACAAACTCAAAGCCAATGGGTTCGTCCGCGACGCCCTCTATCCTGAATGGGTATCGAACCCCGTACTGGTGAAAAAGGCAAACGGGAAATGGAGAACTTGCGTAGACTATTCCGATTTGAACAAAGCATGCCCCAAGGACAGTTTCCCGTTACTAAGGATCGATCAGTTGGTCGACTCCACCGCAGGACATGAGCTGTTATCATTCATGGATGCATACTCGGGATACAACCAAATCCCGATGCATATTCCGGACCAAGAACACACCAGCTTCGTTACGGATGTCGGGCTATACTTCTATGTAGTAATGCCCTTCGGACTGAAGAACGCAGGAGCGACTTATCAACGTTTGGTGAATCGAATGTTCAAGGACCAGCTTGGTAGGACGATGGAAGTCTAAGTGGATGACATGCTCGTGAAGTCATGACAGTCAAACGACCACATTCGAGACTTGGCTGAAATGTTCGAAATACTCAGGTATTACGGGATGAAGATCAACCCTCTGAAGTGTTCCTTCGGCGTTGCGTCGGGGAAGCTTTTGGGATTCATCGTCAATGCTAGGGGAATTGAAGCTAACCCCAAAAAGATCCAAGCTATTCGAGATGTGCAAGTACCCAAGACTATAAAGCATGTACAGAGCTTGAATGGAAAAGTAGCTGCGCTAAGTCGATTCATATCCAGGGCAATTGACAAGTGCATCCCTTTCTTTGATATAATAAAGAAAGGGAAGAGGAACTTCGAATGGACGTCTAGTTGTGAGGAAGCATTCTGGAATCTGGTGAGGCATCTGGAGAGTCCACCAGTGCTGTCAAAACCAGTAGACCACGAGATGCTGTACATATACTTAGCTGTATCCCCACATGCGATAAGTGCGGCTTTAGTTCGCGAGGAGGACCGAATCCAGAAGCCGGTGTATTATGTTAGCAAGCGTTTAACGGGGGCAGAAAGAAATTACCCTAAAATCGAGAAATTGGCCTATTGCTTGGTGATTGCATCACGTAAGCTACGCCCATACTTTCAAGCACACTCAATCAGTGTTTATACCGATCAACCCCTGCGGCAGGTACTCCAACGACCAGAAACTTCCAGAAGATTGCTAAAATGGAACATCGAGTTGAGCCAGTTCGATATCGCCTACTTGCCATGGAGGGCCATAAAAGGGCAAGCATTAGCAGATTTCATCGTTGAGTTTACCATACCCATAGAACCAGATAATCCTGACGTCATTCCCCCCGTTCGTTGGAAATTATACACTGATGGGGCATCAAACGACCGTTGCTCCAGTGCGGGTGTAGTTCTTATAACTCCGGAAAATCGATCAATCTGTTATGCTTTGAAGCTTGATTTCCCAGCTACAAATAACGAAGCAGAATATGAAGCACTGATCGCTGGCTTGAAGCTCATCGGAGAACTCGGGATCAAATCAGTTGAAATCTTTTGTGACTCACAGTTGGTGGTTTACCAAGTGCGGGGAGATTACCAAGCAAAGGGACAGAAGCTGGCTCCGTACCTTGTTCAGGTCCAAGAACTACTGTCAAATCTTGAGCGTTATGACATTTCATATGTCACGCACGAACAGAATAAAGAAGCCAACTTGTTGGCTAAGTTTGCAAGCACAGGCGACACGCATCAAATGGGATTGTATCCCGTTGAGGCCTTGCATGCCCCGAGCATAGACGAGATGAAAGTTGACCGTGTGTTGGAAACAGAAATCGAAAAGGAGTCGTGGATGACCCCGTTCAGACTGTTCCTGACAACCGGGGCTTTACCAGAAAAAAGGAGCGAAAGGCGACAGGTCCTTCGAAAGGCCGCGCGATACGTGATGCAGGATGGATTAATGTATCGAAAAGGGTTCTCAGTCCCCTTATTATGGTGCATCGCTCATGACGAGACAAAGCGGGTCTTGAAAGAGGTTCACGAAGGGGAATGTGGCGACCATACCGGGGGGCAAACGCTAGCAAAAAAGATCCTCCGCTATGGATACAACTGGCTAACCGTGAATCGGGACGCTACAGACTACGCAAGGAAATGTGACAAGTGTCAAAAACATGCGAAAATCCCGAGGACTCCATCAACGGAACTCACACAAATGGTTAGTCCCTGGCCATTTGCAATCTGTGGAATCGACATAATCGGCTCTTTTCCTATATCCAAAGGTGGTGCGAAATACGCAATAGTTGTAGTCGACTATTTCACAAAATAGGCTGAGGCAGAACCCTTGGCCACAATCACCTCTAAGAAGGTCATTAACTTCGTTGTACGAAGCATTATATGCCGCTTTGGCCTTCCTCGCACCATCATTACGGACAACGGGACGCAATTTGAAAGCAGAGAGTTCAAAGAGTTCTGTTTAAAGTATGGCATCGAGAAGAAGTTCGCCGCCGTTGCACACCCGAAAGCTAACGGACAAGTCGAGGCCATTAATAAAATAATCAAGTCAATACTGAAGAAGCGTCTGGAGAAAGTCGGAGGCAAGTGGGTAGATGAACTCCCGATAGCATTATGGGCTTATAGAACTACCCACAAGTCCGCGACTGGCCACACTCCATTCGCCTTGGCATACGGCTCTGAAGCCGTTATACCCGTGGAACTTGAAGTTCCATCGCACCGGGTGACATATTATGATCCCAAGACGAATCAGGACCTCTTGTTGGAATCACTGGATTGTATCGATGAAAAACGTGAAGAGGCCGAATTAAGGGCGGCAGCACATAGGCACCGAGTCAAGTGTTACTACGACGGCAGAGTCCGCCCAAGGATATTTGATGTGGGTGATCTCGTTTTGAAACGAGTTTTCCCAGTACCTTCACGTATGAATCCCAGCTGGGAAGGTCCATACGTCATTGAGAGGAAGCTTGGAGAGGGAACATTAAAGCTAGCCACCGTTGATGGTGTGACACTCCCCCGGGCGTGGAACAGCGAGCATTTGCGACATTATTACATTTAGTATGTTTCTTTCCTGTTTTAGGCACAGTTATTTCCTGTATGTTTTCATTCAGACGCAACTTAGTTTCCTTTTAACTATGTAATCAAGCAGTTTAGTTGTTTTTCATTAATAAAGGCTTGAAGTTGTATTTTCCACGAATTACTAATGTTTCTATATCTCATAGTCGGGTGATGAATTACTAGAACTACATTATCCTGTACGATGCACGAACTCGTATAAACGGTTTCAAATCGTTGAATCCCCAGAGCGCGGATCGGAGTACTCTAAGTCCCCAGAGAGCGAACTAGAGTATAAACGATTTCGAATCTCTGAATCCCCAGAGCGCGGATCGGAGTACTCTAAGTCCCCAGAGCGCGGACTAGAGTATAAACAATTTCAAATCTCCGAATCCCCAAAGCGCGGATTGAAGTACTCTAAGTCCCCAGAGCGCGGACTAGAGTATAAAAGATTTCAAATCTCCGAATCCCCAGAGCGCGGATCGGAGTACTCTAAGTCCCCAGAGCGCGGACTAGAGTATAAACGATTTCAAATCTCCAAATCCCCAGAGCGCGAATTGGAGTACTCTAAGTCCCCAGAGCGCGGACTAGAGTATAAACGATTTCAAATCTCCGAATCCCCAGAGCGCGGATCGGAGTACTCTAAGTCCCCAGAGCGCGGACTAGAGTATAAACGATTTCAAATCTCTGAATCCTCAGAGCACGGATCGGAGTACTCTAAGTCCCCAGAGCGTGGATCGGAGAACTCTAAGTCCCTGGAGCGAGGACTAGAGTATAAACGTTACGAACCTCCGAATCACTTGAACGCGGATCAACTTACTCTAAATCCCTGGAGCACGGATTTAGAAAAAAGTCCAAGTACTCAAGAAATGTGGGACAAGAAGTATGCCACATCTGGAAATGTTCGAACAACGCAAGAATGGACTGGGAAATAATGCAACTCCTAAAAACTTGAGTTATGACCACGGTCAGTCAGCAAACCAAAGAAAAGTAAGAGAATTAGTCAAGCGAAAAAGAAACTAAAACTTCATTCAATAGTTCAAAATGGGGTTACACAGTTATCCCTCCAAAGCTTGGAGTCAAGGACCTATCTATACAAACTACAGAGACAAAAGATAAAAGTAATTACAATACTTAAGCAAGGAACTCGTTGAACGAGTGTAGCAATTATTTCTTCGGTTTCTTCTTCTTGTCTTCTTTTGTTTTTTCCGACGACTCCTCTCCCTCACGCTTTTTCTTGGATTTCTTGCTCACTAAAGATGCGGAGTCAGGAGTAGGAGACGGAACATCCAGTGGTTTAAACCTTCCCGGGAGAATGATTTTCAGAGGTCTGTTCCGCGGGTCGGTAAGTTCGAGTATTTCAGGTTCGACTTTGACCTCGACCTTTTTCTTCTCCTCTTCGGTGAGGCGTTCCTTCATGCTCATCTTTGAGGTATGCTCAGAGGCGCCAGTGATCTCGATTTCATCACTCCCTTCGGCAGGAGACGAAGTGTCAAGCTTGTCATCATCTAGCGCCCCGATCACTTGAGCGTCAGGGCCAGGAGTTACTCCCGCGTGAGCAACATCGCTTGTTTTCTCTGCCTCCTCCTTGGCGCCATCGCTCCTCGGAGTTGGCTTGGGATCAGAGCAGCCTGCATGAAAACATAAAGAATGAACATTAGAACGAATAACCAATGCTGGAAAATAACAAGATCTTTCGACTTCTAGAAAAGAAGAGTTTCCTATCGGGTTCTGGTTGGCTATCAGTTGCGCGTGGGGTTTCACCCTCCAGAATAGGAGATAGCACGTGAACGCCAAGCCCGGGATCTTCAGGATCATAGCCGGCATGCTGCTCGAACGGGTCAAGTGTCGGTCGACCGGCCGGTTGAGCAGCGGGAGGAGCAGCAATATGAGGTGTCGTAGTCTCAGCCCTAGACGGGCCAGCTTCATCACTTTTCTCTTTTGGAAGGGGAGAGCCTTTGTTATAAAGCGCCAAAGCTGCGGATAAATCCTCTGGCTCATTCCCCCTAAGAAACTCCTTCACCAAGGCATCCTCATTGACCTCTTCAGAGCCCGACTCGATTTTCCTAATCTTCACTAAGGTTTCCCAGGCCTCAGCTAGGGATTCGAGATAGCCCTCGCCCAAGAATGTTAAGTCACGATGCATAAGGACGCGGGCTCCATACTCAGCAATCAACGGGTCAAACATGCATTTGACCTCTTCCCTGCCGGCTTCTGCGGCCGCCTCGAGGCGAGAGTCCATCTCCTCTGCAGCTTTTCTTTTGCCCTCCTCACGGGCTTCGTCCTTAATTTTTTCAACCCCAGCAAGTTCATCATCGAGCTTCATTTTCAGGAGCCGAGTAGCAACGATTTCATCATAGTATCGTTGTGACTCTTCTTGAGCAGCTACTTTGTCCTCTTTCTCCTTGGAAAGTAATTCCCTCAACTCTTTGACTTGTATAGCGAGCGCGTCCCTTTCTTTTTGGATGGAATCTTTTTCTAGGGCAAGGGCACCACTACGCTGGACTGCTTCATCAAGTTCCTTCTTGTGAGCCACCTCTAAACGAGCGACTGCCTCGGCAGTATCTTTTGCGCTTTGCTCAGCGGCTTCCATCTTCGACTTGTACGAAGCGAGCTCCTCGTCTTGGTGCTTGATGATGTTCTTGTCACAGCCAGCCTCCAGTTTTAGACGATCAATCTAATATTGTCGCTCAACAGACACCTCCGAGATCTTTTCAACCAAGTGAACAAACGCGTCATGTTGAACATAGACGTCGTTGTTACAGGCAATGGCACTCTGCTTCACGTGCCCAGGAATATGATGGATATCTGGGAGGAATTTCAGACCATCAAAGCAAATTTTTGGAAATTTGCCCTTAAGATCGACCATCTTTTCTGCTACAGTTGGGTCAACCGCGGGAGTAGGGGGAGGAGGCCTTGGAAGTTCTGCTCTTTTTCGTTGCTCCCGAATTTGCCTCGTACTCGACGAACCGGAGTGTTGTTCTTGAGGAGCATCGGGTTGGGACCCCTTCTGTAAAGACTTCTCTCTATCCGGCTCAGTTGGAGGAAGAGGATCACGGGACTGTGAAGATTGGGAATATGCCTTCTTACGATGAGACGAATCGCAGGGACGGTTGTCTCTATCTTCATAATCATCTCTGTCCCTACGTCTGCCCGAACCTGAATCCCATCCGGAATGATGAAATATGGAAGAGCCGTGAAGGCGATCGAATCCGTGAGAGCGCCCCATGTCACCTACAAAGAATAGAGATAACAACGAGTTAAGAAAGATCCGGGAAACAAGAAAAAACTTGAAGTGTATGATGGAATGCGTATGTGCGTGTGTGTCCTAGTGTTCCCCCCGACGGACCAGTTCTTTTGTCTTTACTAATCGGAGTATTGTCTCCCAAGACTGGGAGTTGAACTCCCGCATTTCCTCTAGCGGGCGAAGAAAACCTGAGGGCTTCACGATCGTCAAACGCGTAATTAAGTATATCGTCGGGGATAGAGAGATTCCACAAACCCCTTAGAGAACTCTCCAGGTGCTGTGAGGAAGCCTCTTTCTCTGGCGGGATAGGCATAACTTTCGAAGTGCCGCCAACTTTCTCCTTCCGAATCTTGTATTTTAACCTCTTCTTTCCCTTTGAAGGGGAGGATGATGTTTCAATGTCATAAACTTCGACCGCCAGATTCAAAGTGGGACCCACATTCTCGCCTTGAGTCTTAAGAGCTTCATCCTCTTTGTGCTCACCTTCTTCGTGCGTATCGGGAGTGCGGCGTGATGACGATCCGGCTTGTTTTTTCCCTTTACCGGATGCTGTCTTGGGAATGGAGACGCCCTCCGGGAGGCTAATCCGACGACCTGGGGCTAGCAAGCTGAACCTTGACAATGATTCATTCGAAATGATGGTTCGGATGTCTCGTTCTTCGACAGGAAGAGCTCTAATGGCCTCAATGGCCTCAGAATATCCTCGGCCCTCCGGACGCAGGTTGATACCTGAAAAGATGAAACGAGGAGTTAGAAAAAGCATGACTCCAATTAAAGGCAAATGATGACTCAGCGAAGAGACTTACTGCCTTCAACCCATCTCCTCGCAAAACCAGGAGGGCAGCGCACGTAGAACCATTCCTGTTTGTACAGGGCGAATTTACTGCATGCTCCTGTCAAGATTTGGCATTTGCGGTACGGCTCGAGGAACATGAAGGAAGGGCTATCTTTCCGTTTCTTGATCATATAGATGTATCTGATGTCGCTAGCGGTTGGAGGTCTAGAGAAGACGACCATAAAGAGTAGATAGATCCCATATAGAAACGCGTGACCGTTCGGATGCAGCTGCGACGGAGCAATGTCGATGTACTGCAACACGTCCCGGAGGAATAAATTAAACGGAGGCACGCTGCCCATCCAACACATGAACTTGTTGCAGGTGGTATATCCGACTGGGGGCAGGTGAGGACGATCGTGTCACGAAGGGACCAACACATCGGTGAAAGGAATCCCGTGAATGGAGCATATCCGTCGAAGTGCGGCTTCATTGATCTTCGAAGCTTGTGAATCGATCGGGTTGTCTAAAAGAATTGTTGCCTCCAGGGCATCGGGTGCTAAGTTATGGGCAGGGGAAGTCGACGGATTTGAAGTATCAGCGGCTTCTTGCCTTGATGACAGCCAAGGCCTATCAGATATGGTGGCGGAGCTAGACTTCATAGACATCCCCAATAAATAATGAATCTGTTTAAGTGCCTGCGAAAACTATACTTGAAAAAACGTTGAACGTAAGAGTTAACAACACGAATACCCCCCCCCCCCGTGTGGTGTGTGATCTAGTGCAAGCAATCGTGTAAAAGCGTTGAAAGTTTGAAGGTCGCAAAGTTGTTGCTATAAAACTGAGCATCAAGTCATCGCCCTCGGAGACCGTCATCGCTGACCGTCCCCAGAGGCCTGCCTTTTGGCGATTGCAATTCCAGATCCAGAAAATGTACGATAATCTAAGTTCAGATTTATGTTTACTGAAGCTAATAAGTTAGTGATCCGGTTCGGCTTCACGTATGCTAGAATGCTTGGGCCCTGTTTCTTGTTTTGCTATACGAGTAGATATAGTTAAAGAGTGTTCAGCATTTGTGACTATTCGGCTAAGTCATGGTTCGGCTAAGAAATTGTTCGGCTATGTCATTGTTCGGCAAAGTCATTGTTCGGCTATGTCATGGTTCGGCTAAGACATTGTTCGGCTATGTCATTGTTCGGCTAAGTTATTGTTCGGCTAAGTCAGTGTTTGGCTAAGTCTTTGTTCGTCTAAGTCATTGTTCGGCTAAACCTGTGTTCGGCTAAATTTTGGTTCGGCCAAGTCATTATTCGGTGTGTAAGTCGTGTTCGGCCTTGTTTTGTTCGGCATGTTTTAGCCTGAGTATGGTACGGTGTTTATGACTGTTCGGCTGAGATGACAATCGGCACGCTGTCCTTAACATTGGCCTCATCTCTTCCTCCATCCACACCGAACCACGAGGGCACATCGTTCGGCAAGTTGCGCCAGACCATACCGCTCGATGCCCCTGATCATCTCCTATTTCCTCTATGTTTCTCCTTCCACCAATCTGGTCCGGCATATAATACTTATGCCGAACCACGGTGTGACTACCAATAATTTCCTACCACCCTCGTCGCGTGACTCGACACTTTAGTCAAGGCTCGATTTATCCCATTAATTCAGGGAGTTCGAGCGTAAAGGCTGCAGTTAGGTGAGAGGATCAGTACCTAGTGGGTAAGGTAAAGACTTGGGAAGAATCGGCTAGTTGTATGTTGGCTGGTAGCTTCGACAGGTGCAAGGCAGAGGTTAGAAGTGTGAAAAGAGAAAGAAGGGTAGAGGTGCTGGCTTTTATAGGGAAAACAGAAGAAGTCGAAAAGGCTACATCTAGTGGAACCGGTCAAAGTCATAACGTTCGGCATCGGCGTATAATGATGACCGGCACTAAAGTTTCGTTCGACCAGAAGGGATCGTTCGATTACGAATGTCTCATTCGGCATTTAGAACACGTTCGGCACACACCTAAACCACTGGAATTCTCAAAAAGGCATCTTCGCTCGAGGTTAGTCAAGGATTTAAAATGAAATGAAAAGGTTACATGACACAAAGCGTACCACGTTCTGTCACGTGATACACTTTGGGGGTCAAGTGTTTCCTGGAGATTTGACCAGGCAACTATTGCTCGGCATACTACGAGAACTCGGCACAAGTAGTGCTCGGCATCCAGTGGAACTCGGCAACAGGAGTACTCGGCATCAAGTAGTACTCGACATCCAGTGGAACTCGACAACAGGAGTACTCGACATCTAGTAGCACTCGGCATCCAGTGGAACTCGGCAACAGGAGTACTCGGCATCTAGTAGCACTCGGCATCTAGGAGTACTCGGCATCAAGTAGTACTCGGCATCCAGTGGAACTCGGCAACAGAAGTACTCGGCATCTAGTAGCACTCGGCATCCAGGAGTACTCGGCATTAGAAGGCGTTCGGCGTATATGACTATTCGACATGGTAGTATCATTCGGCCAAAGGGATCGTTCGGCCAAAGGGATCGTTCGGCCAGAAAACATCGTTCGGCCAGAAGGCATGTTAGGCCAAGGAGGATCGTTCGGCCAAAGGGATCGTTCGGCCAGAATGCATCGTTCGGCCAGAGAGCATTGTTCGGTTAAGCGCTTCGTTCAAATAGAGGCACGTGTGGCTTCGACTAACAACCATTCCACACTTCCCACAGATCAAACATACCGTTCGGCATAGAAAGGGTGGTTCGGCATCATTGTGTTCGGCCTACTTGGTTCAGCATACAGCGACCACTATACTTGGGCTAGAGTGTTCGGCTACCAAGCCCACCTGGGAAGTCCAGCCCATCTTTGTCTATAAATAGAGGGGCAGGGTCACAGTGGAAAGGGACCTTTTTTGGAGAACACTGGGGAGACTCTGCCATTTTTCAAACTCATCTTCTTTACTTAACAACTTCATTCAAGCATTTGATCTACGAATTGTATGTGTAATCAATCATTAATAAGATCAATAAAGTTTAACCTCAAAGTGGACGTAGGCAATTACGCTGAACCACTATAAATTTGGTGTTCGTACTTTCTGCATTTAGATTAGCATTGTCTTCTCTGTTTAATTTACCTTCATCACTTATTTCTCTACATAATCTTTCTCTACGAAGTTAGTGACCAATTTTGGTGCTAACACATATGTAGTCTAGCTTGCATTGACATTGGTCTTGATTTCGAGTTCATCTTGGTGCATTGCCTTTGTGGTCTTCATACATGTAGTGTTCGAGTCTGCTCAAATCACATGATGGTCAGTTTGCATCTGCTTGTAGTTGTTTCTGGCCATTCTTTGTTTCAGTGACATATCATGTGCACATCACAGCACTTTCTGGTCCAGGCTTGTTTCATTGTCGTGATTTCATTGGTATTGGTTCACTTTGAACTGATCTGGTTTTATGACTCTGTTCTTCACTGACATCTAGTCATTGCATATCTATATATTTTTGTACATGTTGAGTTGATGCATCAGTTGTTGTTGCTTGTATTCGTGTGGTTGTGCACTGACTATGTATATGTCTGGGTCTTTGATTCACTTGAGTCAGTTGTTGCTGTTGTACACTCATGTGCCTCTTTGAGTTTAGTTTATTTTGATTTTGGTTGAGGCTTTGCATTTTGTTTGTGGTTTGATGCCTTCTTGAATTTTGCAGTCTTGTTGTACATGATTGCATCTTTGAATCTGGGTAGCTTGTCACTGTGTTGCACTTGCTTGACCCAGTTTGGTAGTTGCATACTTGTTATGCACTTTTCATATCCTTCCCTTGGTACTGTTACAGTATATATATGAGTTTGATTCATACTTATGTCGTGCACTGAGCATTGCTTTGGATTTAAATTGCATGACCACTTTGATTGTCTTTGTGGTCTGGTTCCTTCATGTTGTTGTACCTGACTCATTACTTTTTTGTTGCATTCATTGGTGACTGCAGTTTCGTTCTGTATGCAGTCTTGCCCTTGTTGGTTTGCGTTGCATTGATGCAATTGGATTTGTTCTTTTATTGCACTTGAGTTGAATCCGGTAATTCGGGTTTGACCTTGTGTTTGATTGTGAATTTTCATTGTGCCTTCGTGTGCACTTTGTTCATTTGATGGTTATTGGGTGGATATTGTGCTTGCCGTTGCAGTTCCATCTGGTTCATTCTGATTTGAGTTGACGCCATTTGCTATAGATTCATTGAGCTTTTGTGTATTTCATCACTGTAGTGGCAAGGTAGTGCACGCGTGCGTGTACTGCAACCCTATCAGAATTGACAGTTTAATTTGATATTTCAATTGTTTGAATTGTTTTGTGTCCAATTCAATATTTTGATATTGTATTCTGATTTGGTTTGATTTGATCATTTTGTGGTTTTCTAATTATCTATGGATAATTAGATTCTGAGTTTCTAATTATTATTAAATAATTGGATTTTGTTGTAAATTGCTGTTTAGGCAATTCTATGGTTTTCATATAATCTTCATTGATAATCCTTTCTTTTATCCTTGTTGATGATTTGAATTTGTTGATTTGTTGTTTAACACTATTTAGTGTTATATCTACCGTTATCTGTTTTCCTTGTTAAAGGAGTGGATAGACGAGATTTCTGTGACTGTCGTCTATTTGGTTATTTATTTATTATTGCTTTTGTGCATTAATAACTGAGTTTGAATTAGACTGACCCGTGTATTATTTTCTTTTGAATTTAATACTCGGGTCAGACCGAGTTATTACAGGTTGTTGATATTCTGCTTTGGGTTGCTGCTTGAGCTATGAAGTCTCTTCATATCTTTTGAAGTAGTCTTCGTCATTTTGTAGTAGTCAGTGTATCTGATTTAGGTTGATATGTATTCATGTATATTATTCGATAATGTACTTGTTTATATAACTTCCAAAGTCGACAGTTGTAGTTTTATCATATGTACTGTGTCAAATGTATAGTAACTGACATCAGTTATATATATATCTGAGACTTTTGTTATCTGTGTTCCGCATTTTTAGCATCTGTGTTATTATTATATATATTGTCTTAAACTATTATGAACCATCGTAGTTCGTTTTATACTGGAATTGGGTATGTCGATGGGAGTAAATAAATAAGAGATGAAAAGTAAAAATATATACCACTCCTATCGAGGTAACCAATACTAGTGTAAGGCCCAACTACGGATGGCCGCTCCTATCCAGCCTTATTCTTCGTAATAACATACAGTATTTCTTTTAATACTCTTTGTTATTGTGAGTATAGAGGTGGGGCGTCACAGTTGGTATCAGAGCTTGGGGTTTATGGACATAATATAAAACATAACTTAGATGGAACATGTGTTACAACTATTTGTCGATGTTTTTAGTTGTGCTTTGAGTCAAAACTAAAGTTTTGTAATTATGATGAAATTTTTAAATATCTTTATTTAAAAATAAAAGCGAAACTGTGTTTTGATGATTGATTAATTTGTGTTATGTTTATCAGAGTGCACACCGAAAACAGTGAGACTGTCTTCGCTGAATACAACTGATAACCTTTTTGATTTAAAAATCAAAATATGAAATTGAAATAAATTTTATTTGTTGTTTACATAGCTGGGTTTATTTTGTTTCTTTGAAAATTTCGAATCCGATTTAAGGATTCGAAGCGATTGCAGTTATGTGATTTTTGTTGAGATTTTTGCTATTTTGAATTATCTTCATTGAAGATACATTCGAATGATTTCTTTGTTCATTTTGTAGTACGTGCAAATTTGAGTTGCACGTTACTGCATTAATTTTACGTTGAACCGGTGTTTGGTTTAAACGTATTTTGTTGCCGTTATCTTTATAACGGGATTTTTTTTCATCGATGTTAAATTATTGAAGCATGGTGTTTTGTTGACATTTTAATGAATGAAAATTCACTGGTATTATATTTTGATGTGAATTATTTTGATGAGATTTTGACGTATAAAAATTACTGTCGCTTTGACTTCAGTAACCGTCAATTTTAAAGTGGATTTTCAAGCGGTAACTCCGCAATGCTGATTTTGAGATTCGTTTTTACAATGTTTTGGGAAGTGCAATTTCCTTTTCGGAATTGCTACTGAGGTTGCTGTTTTAATCATGTGTTCTGAAAATTGTTTTAAAATTTTTACAGTTTGCGCTTTCAAAAGAATGAGGAAGCGATTTAAACGCTTCAGCAAAATTGAGGACTATGAACCCTTACTTTTACTGTTTCGCTTAATTCCGGACTTGTCCATTTGAAAACATAAAATGTTAATTATATAAAATACAAAATTTTCTTTACAGTTTGCGCTTTCAAAAGAATGAGGAAGCGATTTAAACGATTCAGCAAAATCGAGGACTATGAACCCTTACTTTTACTAATTCGCTTAATTCCGGACTTGTCCGTTTGAGAATGAAAAATGTTATTTTTACAAAATACACAATTTTGCACTTTCAAGGAAACGATGAAGAGAATCAAACGATTTAGTAAAACACGTGGTATGGGACATGTGCGTTTGCTATTTCGGTTAATTCCGGACTCGTAAATTGAAACATATGCTATTTGATGATTTTGATGATTTTGTGTGCTTTCAGGCCACTATGTTGGACCTTCGGGTCATATGATGAACCTTCGGGTCAATACCAGTACTAGACCTTCGGGTCATTTGTTGGACCTTCGGGTCATTTGTTGGGCGCCAAAAATATAGTACTTGGTAGGCTTCGGCCATTTGTTGATGCACGTGCGGCGTAGCTAAAAACTCGCCATCTGATGGGATCGATCCAACTTTTATGTTGATTTTCTAGTCATCTTAATTGATTTCTAGATATTTGTTGTTTCCAATTATTTGCAGGTAATTGGATATTTGTTGTTTTCTGATTATCGTTTTTGATAATTAGATATTTGTTGATTTCTGATTATCGTTTTTGATAATTAGATATTTGTTGATTTGAGATTTCTGATTATTGTTTTTGATAATTAGATATTTGTTGTTTTCTGATTATCGTTTTTGATAATTAGATATTTGTTGATTTGAGATTTCTGATTATCGTTTTTGATAATTAGATATTTGTTGATTTGAGATTTCTGGTTATCGTTTTTGATAATTAGATATTTGTTGATTTGAGATTTCTGATTATCGTTTTTGATAATTAGATATTTGATGTTTTCTGATTATCGTTTTTGATAATTAGATATTTGTTGATTTGAGATTTCTGATTATCGTTTTTGATAATTAGATATTTGTTGATTTGAGATTTCTAATTATCATTTTTGATAATTAGATATTTGTTGATTTGAGATTTCTGATTATCGTTTTTGATAATTAGATATTTGATGTTTTCTGATTATCGTTTTTGATAATTAGATATTTGTTGATTTGAGATTTCTGATTATCGTTTTTGATAATTAGATATTTGTTGATTTGAGATTTCTGATTATCGTTTATGATAATTAGATATTTGATGTTTTCTGATTATCGTTTTTGATAATTAGATATTTGTTGATTTGAGATTTCTGATTATCGTTTTTGATAATTAGATATTTGATGTTTTCTGATTATCGTTTTTGATAATTAGATATTTGTTGATTTGAGATTTCTGATTATCGTTTTTGATAATTAGATATTTGTTGATTTGAGATTTCTGATTATCGTTTTTGATAATTAGATATTTGATATTTTCTGATTATCGTTTTTGATAATTAGATATTTGTTGATTTGAGATTTTTGATTATCTAATGTTTTCTGATTATCGTTTTGCTAAATAGATAATTGTGTTTTTGGTTGTCATTTTTGATAATTGGATATTTGCTAATTTTGTTGATTATGAGATTTTCTAGTCTCTGATTGATTCTAGATTATGTTGATTATGTTGAATTGCTATTTTCTATCTATCTATGTTGATAGTTAGAGTTTGATGATTGTGAAGTTTGTGTTTTCTAGTTATTTGCTGGATAACTAGATATTTGCGGTTTTGCGATTTGTGATTTGTGTTTTCTAATTGTCTTTGTGGTAATTAGATTTTGTTGTTTTCTAATTATCGTATCGATAATTAGATATTACTGTTTTGTAATTTCTGTATTCTAATTATCTAATTGGTAATTGAATATTGCTGATAATTGCATTTATTCAGTTTTGTTGTTTTCTGATTATCTGTTTGATAGTTAGATTTTGTTGAGAATTTGTAAATTTCTTTTATGGAATTAAAATATTTCTTTGGCGTTTATATTCTTGACCTTTATTTTTCAAGCTTAACCAGATTATATTAGAAAAATAATTGTTATTGACACCTTTAATTATGAAAATTGCGGGGACGCAATTTTTATAAGGAGGGGAGTCTGTAACAACCCGGGTTTTGTAAAAGTTAGTTATCATCATTAGACGATTAAAATTGCTAACAAATTGCTATTGGAGTTTTTAATCGGATTGAAATTCTTTTATATTTAGAGATTGATATGTGGACTTTAAAAATTAATATTGGGCATTGTTTATATCTTTGGGCTGTGTTATATCAAGAGGCAAAACCCGCTGCCCTTTTTCATCTTTCATTTACAAATCCTAAACAAAAACGAACGAAAGAATATTAGAAATGGCGGCCTTGTCTTCGCTCGTTCCTCTTTGCAAAATTAGGGCATCGAGAAATTGAAGTCTGGCGCTGCTTGTTTTAGTCGATTGAAGGGGCATTGCGAATTTAGCTTTGTCGATCGATGCTTCCTTCGATTCGTGCTATGGGAAAGAAGGTGAGTAATTTTAATTGCTCACATTTAGTTCAAATCTTAAAGTGTCGGGTTTGAATCCCCTTTATTTTCGTTCATATGAATTTGTATGAAGTTGTCAATCGATTTATCTCGGCCACTTGATCTTCGTTTGGATGTTTGAGATGATTACTGACTTCTTCAATTTCTGTATATTCGTTGTTTCCTTGGCTTTGAATGATTTCGTGATTGCCACGGTTTTAATGTTTTACTGTTCGAATTACTTGGCCATCACGGTATTGTTCTTCTGGTGAACAATGTTGATTTCGTCCTCTGGTCTATTGCTCACTGACTTTGATTTTTAAACTGCATATTTCTTCTTGATTTGTGACTTTGACTTCGGTCA
Source organism: Allium fistulosum (assembly GCA_030737815.1). Taxonomy (NCBI): domain Eukaryota; kingdom Viridiplantae; phylum Streptophyta; class Magnoliopsida; order Asparagales; family Amaryllidaceae; genus Allium; species Allium fistulosum. The sequence goes on along the minus strand of CM060904.1, from coordinate 1,240,891,725 downwards.
CTTTGAACTACAGTTTGACGATGTTGAATTTTCTTCATGACTTCGGCTCTTGATATTGTTCGAACTTGTTTTGGTTGACTTCGACATGGCCTTGATTTTTAAATATTGATTTTGTTTTGTGAATTTGAGTTGATTCGACTTGATACTGTTACTGATTTATTTACAGGATAGTGTTTGATGTTTTTTGAGAAAAACAAATTGTGTTGTAGCCGTCATGGCTCTTGTGCATCACTGAACTACTTTGTTCATGTGCAATCTACTGTTAATTGCTTCTGGTTTTCATTGATCTTTTCACGAGGTTGTTTTTCTTCAGTTGTTCTTAAGTCATCACTGTTGTGTGCTGTGCCTTGTTCTGGGTTGTAACTGGACGATACATAGTGTATTGCTTCATCATACTTCTGTATTTTCATTTAAGTCTTGGATGAAGTTGCATTGAGTATTTGTTCGAACCTGTTTACTTAAGTCTGTTAGTCGAGTTGCACACTTGTGGTCTTCATTAGCACACCGTGCATTATTGTAGCTGCTTGAGCATTCCGGTCTCGTATGCACTGAGTTCTGATCATCTGCACTTGCATAATCCATGTCTGGACATTTGGGCTACAGTTTCAGTTGCAAGTGCATATGTAGTCTAGCTTGCATTGACATTGGTCTTGATTTCGAGTTCATCTTGGTGCATTGCCTTTGTGGTCTTCATACATGTAGTGTTCGAGTCTGCTCAAATCACATGCTGGTCAGTTTGCATCTACTTGTAGTTGTTTCTGGCCATTTTTTGTTTCAGTGACATATCATGTGCACATCACAGCACTTTCTGGTCTAGGCTTGTTTCATTGTCGTGATTTCATTGGTATTGGTTCACTTTGAACTGATCTGGTTTTATGACTCTGTTCTTCACTGACCTCTGGTCATTGCATATCTATATATTTTTGTACATATTGAGTTGATGCATCAGTTGTTGTTGCTTGTATTCGTGTGGTTATGCACTGACTATGTATATGTTTGGGTCTTTGATTCACTTGAGTCAGTTGTTGCTGTTGTACACTCATGTGCCTCTTTGAGTTTGGTTTATTTTGATTTTGGTCGAGGCTTTGCATTTTGTTTGTGGTTTGATGCCTACTTGAATTTTGCAGTCTTGTTGTACATGATTGCATCTTTGAATCTGGGTAGCTTGTCACTGTGTTGCACTTGCTTGACCCAGTTTGGTAGTTGCATACTTGCTGTGCACTTTTCATATCCTTCCCTTGGTACTATTACAGTATATATATGAGTTTGATTCATACTTATGCCATGCACTGAGCATTGCTTTGGATTTAAATTGCATGACCACTTTGATTGTCTTTGTGGTCTGGTTCCTTCATGTTGTTGTACCTGACTCATTACTATTTTGTTGCATTCATTGGTGACTGCAGTTTTGTTCTGTATGCAGTCTTGCCATTGTTGGTTTGCGTTGCATTGATGCAATTGGATTTGTTCTTTTATTGCACTTGAGTTGAATCCGGTATTTTGGGTTTGACCTTGTGTTTGATTATGAATTTTCATTGTGCCTTCGTGTGCACTTTGTTCATTTGATGGTTATTGGGTGGATACTGTGCTTGCCGTTGCAGTTCCATCTGGTTCATTTTGATTTGAGTTAACGCCATTTGCTATAGATTCATTGAGCTTTTGTGTATTTCATCACTGTAGTGGTGAGGCAGTGCACGCGTGCGTGTACTGTAGCCCTATTAGAATTGACAGTTTAATTTGATATTTCAATTGTTTGAATTGTTTTGTGTCCAATTCAATATTTTGATATTGTATTCTGATTTGGTTTGATTTGATCATTTTGTGGTTTTCTAATTATCTATGGATAATTAGATTCTGATTTTCTAATTATTATTAAATAATTGGATTTTGTTGTAAATTGCTATTTAGGCAATTCTGTGGTTTTCATATTATCTTCATTGATAATCCTTTCTTTTATCCTTGTTGATGATTTGAATTTGTTGATTTGTTGTTTAACACTATTTAGTGTTATTTCTACCGTTATCCATTTTCCTTGTTAAAGGAGTGGATAGACGAGATTTCTGTGACTGTCTTCTATTAGGTTATTTATTTATTATTTCTTCTGTGCATTAATAACCAAGTTTGAATTAGACTGACCCGTGTATTATTTTCTTTTGAATTTAATACTCGGGTCAGACCGAGTTTGTAACAACCCGAGATTTTATAACAATTAACTATCGTCAATGTGACGCTCAAATTGTTTGTTTAATTCAGCTGAAGTTTTAATCGAGTTGAAAATTCTTTTGTAATTCGTTAAAAGAATTTTGCGGGCTTTATAAATAAACTAACAACATACTTAACCCATACCTTCTCTATACCAGCCCATACCTATACCACGTTTTTAAAACGACATCCCCATCCCCTCTCATTCACTCGTGCCCGAGAATAAATCAAAGAAAGAAAAAAAAATGGTGGCGTCTCAAAATTTTAGGGCTTGGCCTCGTTCTCGTTCTCCTCTCGACGATCTGGCGAAATTAGGGCTTGTGAGTTTCGCTAAGGATAGGGATTTGGGGCTTCGAGATTTTCCAGTCGCGGCCATGATTACGCGATCGAAAAGCGGTCGATCGATACCCTCTTCAATTCGTGCTTGCCTCGTCGAAAATGGTGAGTTCAACTCACATCTAATTCTTACTGTTTCGTGGCTAGCTTGACTTCGATTGTGTTGTTCGATTTTCGTGACTTGTTTACCTTTTAACTTCGAACCCTTTATTTTCGTCACATATATGTTATGACTTCGGTCTTGTTTTGAAAGTGATTTCAGTCGTTTTAAATTCTGCTGCGTGAAATCCTTGAATTAAAATTGATTCGATGTTTTTGATTTTTTGTTGTATCCCTTAATTGAATTCGTTGCTTGAATTCATCTCGGCCATTGATACTCGTTTGGATGTCGAGTTTGATTCTGACTTTATCGGATCGAAAAACTTGTTATTCGTGACATCGGTTTTGACTTTGTTGGATTTCGATCACTTGAATATATCTGACTTTGGGTTTTTTGAAGATTACTTGATGTTGTCTGGTTGTTTACTGGTCTCTGTAGCATCTCGATTCAGTGTCTCTAGATTTGTATTCTTTGTGGCTGCGAGTGCTGTTGACATGGGCATTTGTCTTGATGGTCTTTGTTATCTTTGCTTGTGATATTCAACTGTTCTGTCCTTTGGTCTTGCACATGGCATATCAAACCAGTCGAGTTGTTGTGTTGTATTCATTCTTCACTATGATTTTTGAAGTCTGATACTCTTGTGTACAGTTACATTCGTGATTGTATAGAGGTTCACTACACTCATATCTTGCCGTTGCTAGCTGCTGTGCACATTTGTATATCCCTTTTTGTTTCATTTGATTGAGTCTGGACACTGTTACTTTGTGGCATCTGTATGTCATTACTTTGTTATGGCAGTTGCCCACTGGTAGCCATGGTTTCTAGTACGTGTTCATTTCCACTTGATTATGATCAGTGTCATTGCACTTTGCTTAAGTCGTTTGCAGTTGTATTTGGTTGCTCCAGTGTACATCCCTTGTTGATTCTTTTGAACCTGTCTTTGAACTGCACTATTATAAACAGGTTGTCTCGAGCACATGTTGAAGTTGAGAATAAGGTGTGCATTTGATCTATTCCTTGGAGTTAGTGGTATTGCTGTGAACATGCCTGTTGTGTTACTGAACCTTTCTTAGTTGAGTTTTGATTTGTGCATCATGTTGCCAGTCTGGATTCGAGTGTCCCTGTGTATTGTACTCGAGCTCACTGTATTGCGTGATGTGTATTACTTGTGGTTGCCTCTGTCCACCCACTTGAATTCTGGTTTTGATTTCTTCAATATTGAAGTGTTTTGTCCATGATTATGTTGGCAAGGGGTTACTTACTTGTTGCCTCTGATCTGGTCATTTCTATTTGGGTTGATGTCATTTGCAGTTACACTTGAGCAGCTGAACTTGAGTTCTTTGTTGAGTTTCTTGGAGTCTCCATTGTTAGTGAACTTGTATTTTATAGTTTACTAGCCCTGGCCTTAGTTCTCAAGTATCACTGCATACTATGTCGCCACTCCGGCAGTTGCAGTTCACTAACATATGCAGGACCATTCCAATTGAGGGGTTGTAGCTACTATCCATATGAGTTTTTACAGTGTTATCATATTCACATAGTGGCAATTAGTTTGCAATTGTATTCATGTTGCCTTCCTTGATTTGCACCGCACTTGTATTCATTCACTGGGTCACCTGGTTGAGGCTGCCATCGACTCGTACATAGCCTCATCTCTGTTTTGATACTGAAGCTTTGTCTTGTGATCTTCTCTTCACAATGGTGCGAGATAGCTTGTATATAAATTAGCGGTCTCGACCATTTGAGATATTTGGATTTGTTTTCGAACTTCCTTGAGTTGAACCCGATTTCGGGGTTTGACCTTGTGATCAGTTGTGACTTTCACTAAACTTTTGTGTATCCCCTGCGATAGTGGCGAGGCAGTACACGCGTGTGTGTACTGCAGCCCTATCAGATTGGACAGTTTTAAATTGATTTAGTCGATTTGATAAATTGTTTATTTGTCTCTGTTGATGATTTAAATCTGCTGATTTTTGTTAAACACTGTTAAGTGTTATATTGACCGTTATCCGGTTTCTTTGTTTAAAGAATCGGATAGACGGGAATTATTGTGACTGTCGTCTATTTAAATTATTGCTACCTATATGCACTAATAAACTGGTTTGAATTAGACTGACCTGGGTATTATTTTCTTTTGAATGTAATACTCGGGTCAGACCCGAGTTATTTCAGGTTGTAGATTTTCTTCTTTGAGTTGCTGTTCAGGATTTGAAGACTTTTCACATCTTCTGAAGTTGTCTGTGTCATTTTGTAGTAGTCGCGTCATTGTATAGAACGATATGTATTCATGTATATTAGTTGATAATGTACTTGTATATATAACTTCTAGAGTCGACAGTTGTAGTTGTATCATATTTATTGAGTCAACTATGTATTAACTGACATCAGTTATATATATATGAGACTTTTGTTTTTATCTGTGTTCCGCATTTATATTATCTGTGTTATTGTTATATCTAATGTCCTAAACTATTATGAACTATCGTAGTTTGTTTTATACTGATAATTGAATATGTCGATGGGAGTAAACAAATAATAGATGAAAAATAAAAAGTATATACCACTCCTACCGAGATAACCAATATTAGTGTAAGGCCAATTACGGATGGTCGCTCCTATCCAGCCTTATTCTTCGTAATAATAGACAGTATTTCTTTTAATACTCTTTGTTATTATGAGCATAGAGGTGGGGCGTCACAGTTGGTATCAGAGCTTGGGATTTATGGACATAATATAAAACATAACTTGGATGGAACATATGTTACAATTATTGGTCGATGTTTTATTGTGATTGGAGTCAAAACTAAAGTTTTGAAATTTTGGTGCAAGTTTTTAAATATCATTATTTAAAAATAATAGTGAAATTGTGTTCTGATGATTTGATTGATTTGTGTTCTGTTTATCAGAGTGCGCAGCGGAAACAGTGAAACTGTCTTCGCTGAGTACAACTGATAATCTTTTTGATTTAAAAATCAAAATACGAAATTAATATGAATTTCATTTGTTGTTTACATAGCTGTAATTATTTTATTTCTTTGAGAACTTCGAATCCGAATTGAGGATTCGAAGAAATTGCAGATATGTGATTTTTGTTGAAATTTCCGCTGGCTTTCTTTTGTACTAATCATCTATTGATTAGATTTTTGCCGTTTTAAATTATCTTCATGAAGATACATTTGAATGATTCTTTGTCCATTTTGTAGTACGTGCAAAAATTTAAATTGCACGTTATTGCATTTATTTTACGTTGAACCGATGCTTGGTTATGAAACGTATTATGTTGCCGTTATTTTTACAACGGAATTTTACACCAATGCTATATTTTGAAGTACAGTGTTTTGTGGCATTTTGATGAATGAAAATTCTCTGATATTACATTTAGATGTAAATTGTTTTGATGTGATTTTGACGTTTTAAAATTACTGTCGCTTTGGCTTCAGTAACCGTCAAATTTTAAAAGTGGATTTTCAAGCGGTTATTCCGCAATACTGATTTGTGACCGTTTTTACGGTATTTTGAGAAGTACAATTTCCTTATCGAAATTGTTACTAATATTGCTGCTTTAATCACGTGATTGGAAACTCGTTTAAAAATGAAAATTGTTTTATAAATTTTAACGGTTTGCGTTTTCAAAAGGATGAGAAAGCGACTTAAACGATTCAGCAAAATCGAGGATTATGACCCCTTTCTTTTACTGTTTCGCTTAACTCCGGACTTGTCCAGTTGAGAAGGTGAATTGTTATTTTTACAAAATAAATAAAATTGTTTTCAGAAATTTAACAGTTTACACTTTCAAAAGAATGAGGAAGCGATTTAAACGTTTCAGCAAAATCGAGGACTATGACCCCTTTCTTTTACTGATTCGCTTAATTCCGGACTTGTCCGTTTGAGAATGTAAAGTGTAATTTTTACAAAATACACAATTTTGCACTTTCAAGGAAACGATGAAGAGAATCAAACGATTTAGTAAAACACGTGGTATGGGACATGTGCGTTTGCTATTTCGGTTAATTCCGGACTCGTTAATTGAAACATTTTGATGCTTTCGTGTGCTTTCGAGCCACTCTGCGGACCTTCGGGTCATTTGTTGGGCTTTCGGGCCACTCTGCGGACCTTCGGGTCAAATACCAGTACTAGACCTTCGGGTCACTCTGCGGACCTCCGGGTCAATCTGATGGGCGCCAAAATTATGTTGAGTACTTGGTAGGCTTCGGCCACTCTGAGATGCACGTGCGGCGAATTAAAAACTCGCCATTTGATGGGATCGATCCAAGCTTTTATGTTGATTTTCTAGTCTTCTTAATTGATTTCTAGATATTTGTTGTTTCCAATTATCTGCAGGTAATTGGATATTTGTTGATATGAGTTCTGATTATCGTTTTTGATAATCAGATATTTGTTGTTTCTAATTATCGCTTGTGATAATTAGATATTTGTTGATATGAGTTCTGATTATCGTTTTTGATAATCAGATATTTGTTGTTTCTAATTATCGCTTGTGATAATTAGATATTTGTTGATATGAGTTCTGATTATCGTTTTTGATAATCAGATATTTGTTGTTTCTAATTATCGCTTGTGATAATTAGATATTTGTTGATATGAGTTCTGATTATCGTTTTTGATAATCAGATATTTGTTGTTTCTAATTATCGCTTGTGATAATTAGATATTTGTTGATATGAGTTCTGATTATCGTTTTTGATAATCAGATATTTGTTGTTTCTAATTATCGCTTGTGATAATTAGATATTTGTTGATATGAGTTCTGATTATCGTTTTTGATAATCAGATATTTGTTGTTTCTAATTATCGCTTGTGATAATTAGATATTTGTTGATATGAGTTCTGATTATCGTTTTTGATAATCAGATATTTGTTGTTTCTAATTATCGCTTGTGATAATTAGATATTTGTTGATATGAGTTCTGATTATCGTTTTTGATAATCAGATATTTGTTGTTTCTAATTATCGCTTGTGATAATTAGATATTTGTTGATATGAGTTCTGATTATCGTTTTTGATAATCAGATATTTGTTGTTTCTAATTATCGCTTGTGATAATTAGATATTTGTTGATATGAGTTCTGATTATCGTTTTTGATAATCAGATATTTGTTGTTTCTAATTATCACTTTAGATAATTCAATAATTGCTGATTTCGAATTTAATTATCGCTTTAGATAATTAAATATTTGTTGAATTGAGATTTAATTATCGCTTTAGATAATTAAATATTTGTTGCTTTGAGATTTAATTATCGCTTTAGATAATTAAATATTTGCTGATTTCGGATTTAATTATCGCTTTAGATAATTAAATATTTGCTGATTTGAGATTTAATTATCGCTTTAGATAATTAAATAATTGCTGATTTGAGATTTAATTATCGCTTTAGATAATTAAATATTTGTTGATTTGAGAGTTAATTATCGCTTTAGATAATTAAATATTTGTTGCCTTGAGATTTAATTATCGCTCTAGATAATTAAATATTTGCTGATTTCGAATTTAATTATCGCTTTAGATAATTAAATATTTGTTGATTTGAGATTTAATTATCGCTTTAGATAATTAAATATTTGTTGATTTGAGATTTAATTATCGCTTGAGGTAATTAAATATTTTCTGTTTTGAAATTTGATTATCGTTTTGGATAATTGAATATTTGTTCTCTGATTATCGTTTGAGATAATCAGATATTTGAGTTATCTTCTGACTATCGTTTGGGATAATCAGATATTTGTTTTGTCTTCTGATTATCGTTTGAGATAAGTAAATATTTGCGATTTGATAATTCAATTATCGTTTTTGATGATTGAATATTTGCGACTTTTGAGATTTGAGCTTCGTCTTTTTCTCTGGCGATTCAGGTGAGTAATTTGATTTACTCACATTCAATTCGTGCTCTGTATGGGATTTCTGCTCTGTTTTTCCTTCTCTTTTAGTTGCTGGAACCCGATTGTTCTTGCTTTAGTTAGTCGTCTGATTTTGATCCCTGATTCCCACGATGTTGATTCTTTTGATTTGAAGCAGTCGAACCTTTTGATTTCTTATCTAATACCTCCCCGCTGACACTTGCTTTGCTTATACATTCGACATTGCCATGCTCTTTTGGTTGTTACCTTTTATCCATTTATTTCCTATGATTGCGTGGACGCAATTTTTATAAGGAGGGGAGTCTGTAACAACCCGAGATTTTATAACAATTAACTATCGTCAATGTGACGCTCAAATTGTTTGTTTAATTCAGCTGAAGTTTTAATCGAGTTGAAAATTCTTTTGTAATTCATTAAAAGAATTTTGCGGGCTTTATAAATAAACTAACAACATACTTAACCCATACCTTCTCTATACCAGCCCATACCTATACCACGTTTTTAAAACGACATCCCCATCCCCTCTCATTCACTCGTGCCCGAGAATAAATCAAAGAAAGAAAAAAAAATGGTGGCGTCTCAAAATTTTAGGGCTTGGCCTCGTTCTCGTTCTCCTCTCGACGATCTGGCAAAATTAGGGCTTGTGAGTTTCGCTAAGGATAGGGATTTGGGGCTTCGAGATTTTCCAGTCGCGGCCATGATTACGCGATCGAAAAGCGGTCGATCGATACCCTCTTCAATTCGTGCTTGCCTCGTCGAAAATGGTGAGTTCAACTCACATCTAATTCTTACTGTTTCGTGGCTAGCTTGACTTCGATTGTGTTGTTCGATTTTCGTGACTTGTTTACCTTTTAACTTCGAACCCTTTATTTTCGTCACATATATGTTATGACTTCGGTCTTGTTTTGAAAGTGATTTCAGTCGTTTTAAATTCTGCTGCGTGAAATCCTTGAATTAAAATTGATTCGATGTTTTTGATTTTTTGTTGTATCCCTTAATTGAATTCGTTGCTTGAATTCATCTCGGCCATTGATACTCGTTTGGATGTCGAGTTTGATTCTGACTTTATCGGATCGAAAAACTTGTTATTCGTGACATCGGTTTTGACTTTGTTGGATTTCGATCACTTGAATATATCTGACTTTGGGTTTTTTGAAGATTACTTGATGTTGTCTGGTTGTTTACTGGTCTCTGTAGCATCTCGATTCAGTGTCTCTAGATTTGTATTCTTTGTGGCTGCGAGTGCTGTTGACATGGGCATTTGTCTTGATGGTCTTTGTTATCTTTGCTTGTGATATTCAACTGTTCTGTCCTTGGGTCTTGCACATGGCATATCAAACCAGTCGAGTTGTTGTGTTGTATTCATTCTTCACTATGATGTTTGAAGTCTGATACTCTTGTGTACAGTTACATTCGTGATTGTATAGAGGTTCACTACACTCATATCTTGCCGTTGCTAGCTGCTGTGCACATTTGTATATCCCTTTTTGTTTCATTTGATTGAGTCTGGACACTGTTACTTTGTGGCATCTGTATGTCATTACTTTGTTATGGCAGTTGCCCACTGGTAGCCATGGTTTCTAGTAAGTGTTCATTTCCACTTGATTATGATCAGTGTCATTGCACTTTGCTTAAGTCGTTTGCAGTTGTATTTGGTTGCTCCAGTGTACATCCCTTGTTGATTCTTTTGAACCTGTCTTTGAACTGCACTATTATAAACAGGTTGTCTCGAGCACATGTTGAAGTTGAGAATAAGGTGTGCATTTGATCTATTCCTTGGAGTTAGTGGTATTGCTGTGAACATGCCTGTTGTGTTACTGAACCTTTCTTAGTTGAGTTTTGATTTGTGCATCATGTTGCCAGTCTGGATTCGAGTGTCCCTGTGTATTGTACTCGAGCTCACTGTATTGCGTGATGTGTATTACTTGTGGTTGCCTCTGTCCACCCACTTGAATTTTGGTTTTGATTTCTTCAATATTGAAGTGTTTTGTCCATGATTATGTTGGCAAGGGGTTACTTACTTGTTGCCTCTGATATGGTCATTTCTATTTGGGTTGATGTCATTTGCAGTTACACTTGAGCAGCTGAACTTGAGTTCTTTGTTGAGTTTCTTGGAGTCTCCATTGTTAGTGAACTTGTATTTTATAGTTTACTAGCCCTGGCCTTAGTTCTCAAGTATCACTGCATACTATGTCGCCACTCCGGCAGTTGCAGTTCACTAACATATGCAGGACCATTCCAATTGAGGGGTTGTAGCTGCTATCCATATGAGTTTTTACAGTGTTATCATATTCACATAGTGGCAATTAGTTTGCAATTGTATTCATGTTGCCTTCCTTGATTTGCACCGCACTTGTATTCATTCACTGGGTCACCTGGTTGAGGCTGCCATCGACTCGTACATGGCCTCATCTCTGTTTTGATACTGAAGCTTTGTCTTGTGATCTTCTCTTCACAATGGTGCGAGATAGCTTGTATATAAATTAGCGGTCTCGACCATTTGAGATATTTGGATTTGTTTTCGAACTTCCTTGAGTTGAACCCGATTTCGGAGTTTGACCTTGTGATCAGTTGTGACTTTCACTAAACTTTTGTGTATCCCCTGCGATAGTGGCGAGGCAGTACACGCGTGTGTGTACTGCAGCCCTATCAGATTGGACAGTTTTAAATTGATTTAGTCGATTTGATAAATTGTTTATTTGTCTCTGTTGATGATTTAAATCTGCTGATTTTTGTTAAACACTGTTAAGTGTTATATTGACCGTTATCCGGTTTCTTTGTTTAAAGAATCGGATAGACGGGAATTATTGTGACTGTCGTCTATTTAAATTATTGCTACCTATATGCACTAATAAACTGGTTTGAATTAGACTGACCTGGGTATTATTTTCTTTTGAATGTAATACTCGGGTCAGACCCGAGTTATTTCAGGTTGTAGATTTTCTTCTTTGAGTTGCTGTTCAGGATTTGAAGACTTTTCACATCTTCTGAAGTTGTCTGTGTCATTTTGTAGTAGTCACGTCATTGTATAGAATGATATGTATTCATGTATATTAGTTGATAATGTACTTGTATATATAACTTCTAGAGTCGACAGTTGTAGTTGTATCATATGTATTGAGTCAACTATGTATTAACTGACATCAGTTATATATATATGAGACTTTTGTTTTTATCTGTGTTCCGCATTTATATTATCTGTGTTATTGTTATATCTAATGTCCTAAACTATTATGAACTATCGTAGTTTGTTTTATACTGATAATTGAATATGTCGATGGGAGTAAATAAATAATAGATGAAAAATAAAAAGTATATACCACTCCTACCGAGATAACCAATATTAGTGTAAGGCCAATTACGGATGGTCGCTCCTATCCAGCCTTATTCTTCGTAATAATAGACAGTATTTCTTTTAATACTCTTTGTTATTATGAGTATAGAGGTGGGGCGTCACAGAGTTATTACAGGTTGTAGATATCCTGCTTTGGGTTGCTACTTGAGCTATGAAGTCTCTTCATATCTTTTGAAGTAGTCTTCGTCATTTTGTAGTAGTCAGTGTATCTGATTTAGGTTGATATGTATTCATGTATATTATTCGATAATGTACTTGTTTATATAACTTCCAGAGTCGACAGTTGTAGTTGTATCATATGTACTGTGTCAAATGTATAGTAACTGACATCAGTTATGTATATATATGAGACTTTTGTTATCTGTGTTCCGCATTTTTAGTATCTGTGTTATTATTATATATATTGTTCTAAACTATTATGAACCATCGTAGTTCGTTTTATTTTGGAATTGGGTATGTCGATGGGAGTAAATAAATAAGAGATGAAAAGTAAAATATATACCACTCCTATCGAGGTAACCAATACTAGTGTAAGGCCCAACTACGGATGGCCGCTCCTATCCAGCCTTATTCTTCGTAATAACAGACAATATTTCTTTTAATACTCTTTGTTATTGTGAGCATAGAGGTGAGGCGTCACAATCAACTTCCATACACAAAAACCAAACAACTATTTGCATCGGCTCTTCTCGTGGTTGGTTAGTTTTATTTAATCTTTGGAGTTCCTGTGTTTTGCTTTTCAACCCGCTTACGAATTCCACTATCGACCTTCCAAATCTTGAGAACTAGATTGATAATATTTTCACTCCACAAATACATAGTAACCAGTCTATTATTTACTTGACTTCAGATCCAGGTGAGTCTTTGAAAGACTGTTTTTATATTGTAAAGTAGGATGTGGTGATTGGATCCAAGTGTATCATCTAGAATTTGAATACTTTAAAAATGTCAATTTTTGCTACTACAGAGGAAAATTGTTCATTGCTTCAGTCGGTGATGTGTTTATTTGTGATTTTGGTTGGCTTGGTTGGAACCCAAGTATTTATAAGATTTTTTCTGTCTATTCGAACAATACTAGAATAAAAAATGTCCTACTTAGAAATGTAGAGTCTTTCTTGGTTGACTCAAATGGGGATCTTTTGCTCATTCTTGCTAACCAATCCCATAGCGCATACCTAGATTTAATTCAAAGTATTTAAAGTAGAGTTTGGATGGAAACTTGTTATGTTGATGGAGCTAAAAAGCTTGGGTGACAAAGCATTGTTTCTGAGCCAAAGAAATACATTTATTCTTACTGCAAGCAAGTACCCTGGATGTGAAGAAAATCATATCTACTCACTTTACTCCGGATATGATTCTGAAAAGGGAAGCATATTCCAAAAGCTTAGAATCTATAACTTTAAGACAACCATCTTTCTGAAAACGGAAGAAAAATTTAGTCAAGATTCAAGTTTAAATGTTTGTACTTGGTTTTCTCCTAGTCTTTTAACTGGAAACAATTAAAATTTCAGAAGTATCTCTGAATTTGGTATGTTTAGTTAAATATGTTTTCCATTATGTTTGTTTTTTAATGGTAAATTTCTTTTAGTGTATTGGAAGGTAAAAACTCAGTAGTGTTTGCACTTACTTTTAATGTTATATTAAATTAGCATATTGATAACCCTCATTTCAAACAAGATTAACAAGATGATCTTAGCATGGATAAAATTCAATATCTTAAAAACGTGAGACCTTATATTCTTGATACATCCCTCATTCATTACTATTACTATTTATTATTTGATTCATTCATGTAATTAATGTGTGATGTATATGACATGGCAGACATATGATATGTTTCGATCTACCATTGATTAATAGTGCAACAAATTGCTAAAAAAATAGCAGAATCACGTATCTTATTTTAGTCAGCTATCACGATTAGCAAAAGGTGATCAAATATTTCATATATATTTTAACATTCTTATATGGTATCTCCATCGAGAAGAAATACCCAACATTAAGTATGAACTTTGAAGTGCTTAAGAAACTAGGATTTTTTTTGCAAAGATAAAGTTCTTTCTTAATTGTTCAAAACAATTAATGTAAGATCAACTATGTTTGTTGGCTAGATAGTTTTGATAATATTTCATTTTCTAGATATAAATTAAACAAGCGACTTAGATGCATCAGCGTAATAGCTTTAAATTTACCAAAAAACAAAATAAATGTATTCATCTAAAAAAAAATAGTTTCATTAAATTTTTAATAATAACCTTAATAAATTATTAAATATGAGGTACTCTTTATCCAATTCAAAAATAAAATATTAAATTAGAATATTTTTCAAATTATGTAGTTTATGATGTATAATTTTGAATAAGTTATTTGAATATACGTAGTTAATTTAAAGATATTGAGTTGCTTTGTAGCTTTTAGTAAAACCATATGGGAAGATATCACATTGAGCAAATTAACAAGAAAATTTTAAGGTTTACTAAAAGTATAGGAATAGGTTTATTTGGATATAGCTTGGCGAGAAGAGTCGAGGGTAATTTGGTCATTTTACAATATATAAATAGTACAATAAAAATATATGAATTTCTCCCTTACAAATGTTTGCACTTCCTTGGTTTTTCCCTGGTGAATTACTCACCTTCACCATTTTTTATTTCCCTTAACAAATTCCTTTTAATATTTAAAAGATAATCTTAATTCCTCATTTAACTTTAGGTTACAATCCTTCCCTTTATTTTATTAACTGTCGGGGAAGAGTTGGTCATTCTCTTTGTGTTTAAAACCGAAAATGATATAAGAAGAAACTACAAATTTTATTTTATAAAATACTTATGGGCTATGATTAGTTTTATTTCTCTATTTTCTCTAATCGGTTTAGCATGAGTACTTCCATCGTAATTGATTGATTTAACATTACCATACCAATACCATGCAATTGGTAATCAATGTTGGCTGCGTTATTCAATATTATCTATATGGTCATGATAAATTTACCATTATCAATTGTAACATTGCCCACTTGGAGGCCCAAAACAAATGGCTACGGATGTTGAAGTCATCCATAGTTATTAATTCTCGATGACCAAATGCGGTAATGTTAGATACATTGATGTAACATAAACACATGAATATGAAAAAAAATTAAACTCATAAAACAAATTTCTCATTCCACTTCATTCTCTTTTCAAGTTCATTACATAATCCCAATTTCCTAAACCACATTCAGAGAAATATAATTATTACAAAATACGCCAAGAGCGACATGTGAAGATGCTCCCTTAGATGATCAGAGTCTAAACATA
The DNA here is from genome assembly GCA_030737815.1 of Allium fistulosum. NCBI lineage: Eukaryota > Viridiplantae > Streptophyta > Magnoliopsida > Asparagales > Amaryllidaceae > Allium > Allium fistulosum. The sequence continues at coordinate 1,240,876,553 of CM060904.1, read as the reverse complement.
GGCAATTAAACAATTTTTCCATTACAACCAAAATATAGTGGAATCAAACAAAAAGAATTCCTAATAGCTAGATTGCCTCCTGCACGTCTCTGGAAGCTTATTCATCTAAAGGAGAACCTGAAAATCTTAACTCTCAAACTACTCAAAATCAATTGAGCACCCGAGAGTTTAAGGGGAAAACATAAACTTCGAGTCGGACAAAAAGTCTGGTATGAATAATAACCCACCATCCCGAACCATACAGATATCTAGTGAGACCATGCTGCTTAGCGGAACGAGTGTTCCCCTCACTAGTATCTTAACTCAATTTATTATAAACATATATTGTGCACCTGCATCCACAATGTTTAAAACATAGCATAATAAAAGGTATTATGATGATATGCAAACATGCAAATATGTTCTGGATTTTCCATCCCCATTTATCTAACTATCCATCTCAAGTTATATTTTCTAGTGTCACTATTAACCTATTAGTTTTCATGGCTTGACTAATTACCTGTTAATTCTTTATTGAATTCCTATCCACTTTCATAGTTTTCATGGGTTCACTATGAACGTATTGGTTTCTACCAATATAATCATCCAATCATAGTTTTCTGGAGATCTCTATGAACCTATTGGTATCTACAAATAACTTTCTCCATCATAGGTTTCATTAGCTTACTTGAATCTATTGGGTTCTCCAATAACTTCTCTCATGTCATAGTTTTCATGGGATCACTATGAACCTATTGATCTCTTTCAATAACTTAATCCGAGCATAGTTTTTATGAGATCACTAAGAAGCTATTAGCCCCTACTAATAACTATTTCCATTCATAGTTTTCATGGGCTTACTAAGAACCTGTCTAAACAATAGACCTTTAGTAAGTCTATAGGCATCCTATATTCCGGTATGCCTGACCTCCTGGATGCAACTTCACTCACACAGGAGTTAACTCAATGTTTATTTACTACTGGGTCAACCTAACTGGTTATTCTGCCCTTAACACCCCAAAATGCACCTAGGGCTAATTATTAAGTGAATCTGTTTACAAAAGCATACATGATAACTGATCGATATAAACATCCATGATTTAACTTCCTTGTAATCATCTTTCTAATGAAATATGGTTAATACCCTTAAATCACTATCTTTAGCAAGGAAAGCTTCTTAAAAAACTCCAAAATTAAATGTCATTTCAAAGCTCTTCTATATTGCTATGGATTTACTTTTAAAAATTGAGATTCCGTTTCTTGTTTGAAAATTAAGGCTTTTGAAACCTTAGACCTTTTCTTTTGAAATCATTAAAGATATACCTTTCGAAACACTTGAAGCTTACCTTTCGAAACACATAAAGCTTACCTTTCATAGGTATTTAGTTCAAGTAAAATTAATGAAAGCATAGCTTCAAAACCATTTGAAAGTATCTCTTTCGAAATCATTAGGTTAACATTAAATAAAACCTCTGGGTCAAAGAAAACGAAAGCGAAAGTAACCCTTTCGAAAGTATTGATTTTAAGTAAAAGAATTTGGGGAAGATGATAGTTTTGAAACCATCCTTTCGAAACCATTGCCTCCAAATCTCTTATTAAATGCAGCTCAAACTACCCTTTTGGAAGCATTGAGAAGGTGGCTTCAAATTTTAAAAGGGCGAAAGCTTCCCTTTCGAAAGCATTGATTTAAAGTTATAAAGAATGGCATTTAACTAATTCGAAAGACATGAATACAATGGCTAGGTTTCGAATAGGTTCAAAAGCGGCTACCTTTTCGAAAGCTCCTTTTTAAAACTAAATATGCGGTAACTCATTCAAAAGCTTCTTTTAAAACAAAGGCAAGCGGCAATTCATTCGAAAGCTTTCGTTAAAACAAAGACACGTTTATTGATTCGAAAGATATTTAAAAGTAGCCTCAACTCTTTTGAAAGCAAGCCTTCGACACCGTCCCCTCCACTTTCTCCAATACAGTACATACCATATCCTTGATAACCTGTGCATTGGTTTCGAATGGGTTCGAAAGACCTACTGAGCATGGTTTTGAAAACAAGCAAAAGGAAGTAGCAAGGTAGTAATTCGAAACAAAACTGATTTTATGTCATTAAAAGAAATTCCTTTTCACCTAACTTTCTTAATTTGTCAAAATATGATTGGTTTCCAATCCTTTATCAAAATACTTTTTCAAAAATTGACTAAACGCTTTAGCAAATAAGCCCTTCTCCTTAATAAAACAATTAAAACGTTTAAGTCCCCAAACTTAACAGATTTAATTTCCATAGTAAATAACTTAGGAAAAATCCCCAAAAATCAAAATAATTCACTTTTAATATGTTTTCTATCATACATAGATTTTTAGACCAGAAAACATTACATTATTGCCTTAAGCAATTTAAATCCAAAATAACTATTTCTTCCATTTCAAAATTCATAATAAATCATCCATAGCTTGGAATATCATGAAAATTTAAATCCATCTCCAAAATAATGTTTTACATAACATATGCAACCATCATGGCATTCAAAACCCATTTTATACGATTTTTACCTTAAAATTGGATATACCTTTTCATAAATATCCTTGTTTAAATCAAAACATGGCATATAATCAAAGCATATCATCATTCAATCCATCCAAACGGTTTCAAACCTTCAACCTGAAATTTAAAATGTTCAATAAAACATATAGGAGATGGTTTATATTATTATTCACCTTGTTTGGATAAGGAACTTGAGATTTGTTCTTGCTTAATTCTTCCTTACTTGAATCTTAGCTTCTAATTGATTTTGATCTCCTTTTATCCTAGGGTTATGGCGGCCTTGATCCCCTTTTGTTTATGTTTTTTTGTTTTTATGAAGATATGAATGAGAATGAGATAAGGGTTCAGGGGTTATAGAGTTATATACGGCTATTCTCATATTACCTTTGCCTTATTCTCTTAGGTATTTAACTTATAAAACCATTTTATAAACTCATTTAGTTAAGGCATGACCCTATTTAGTTTTCAAATCTCAATCCCCTTATCAATGTAGTCTCTACATTATTCTTTTTAATTTATATGTTTAAATCTTCAGAATAATGTTATTTAAACTTAGGGGTGTTATAGGCTCCCCTCCTTAAAGAATTTCATCCTCGAAATTCAGCAAGGACTATCATAGCAATCATCTGTAATATCTCCTAACGACCATACTAGCCTACCTAACTAGAAAACAATCTATATAAAGCAAATATAAAACATACCCTTACAGCAGAAGTATTTCTAATCCTGTCTTATGTCTCCTAAGTACAGTTCTTCTCGTTGTTGCTCCACTGAACTTTCACCAACTTGACTGTCTTGTTTCTTAACCTCTTCTCATATCTCACTACAACCTGAACTAGTTGTCTAACAAAGGTCAGATCTGGTTCTACTATTAAGTCTTCCAATGTAGTTGGAGGAATAGTAGTATCTGGATCATGTACATACTTACGAAGATGAGACACATGAAACACATTATGGACACCTGACAACCTACTCGACAACTCTACTATGTATGTGAGCCTTCCGGTCCTCTATATAACTGGGAATGGTCCAACATATCTTGGTGCTAGTTTCCCTGACTTTTCGAATCGTACCATAACCTTCATCGATGATACTTTAATGAGAACCCTATCTCCAACCGAGAACTATAAATTTTTACACCTCTTATCTACGTAACTCTTTTGTCTAAACTGAGCTTCCTTCATCCTACCTCGGATCAACTCAATCTTCTCTGTTGTATCTCTTACCAGATCTAAGCCTAAGACTAATCTGTCTCCAGTTTCCAACCAACATGCCGGTGACTTGCATTGCCTCCCATATAAAGCTTCGGAAGGCGCCATTCCTATACTATTCTGTTAACTATTATTATAGGAAAACTCAACTAAGTGTAGGTGATCTTCCCAAGATCCATCAAAATCTTGTACGCAAGCTCTTAACAAATCCTCGAGTACCTTGTTGACTCTCTCTGTCTGTCCATCTGTCTAAGAGTGACACGCAGTACTGATCTTGAGCTTGGTACCAAACACATCATGTAGACTCTTCTAGAATTCGCTAGTAAACAAAGTATCTCTATCACTTATTATACTACTAGGAATTCCATGTACTCTAACTATGTTCTTCATAAACAATTTAGCTAAAATAAGTGTCGTCTTGGTTAACTTAACTAGAATGAAATGGGCACTCTTGGTCAACCTGTCCACTATGACCCATATACTTTCATTTCCTCGATCTGAACTTGGCAACCCATCTATAAAATCCATGAATATAGAATCCCATTTCCAATATCTCCAAAGGTTGAAGCAACCCACTCGGCTTCTAATGTTCGACCTTCACTTTTTGACAATTCATACACTGCTTTACCCATAAGCCAACATCCTTCTACCTACCTTCCTGGTAGAAACTCATCTTCATGTCTTGATACATCTTGGTCCCCCCCATGATGAATCGTCAATTTTGATCGATGACATTCTCTAAGGACCTCTTTCCTCGAATTCTCTACATTCGGGACACACAATCGACCCTTATTTCTCAACCACCCCTTCTGGTCAAGACCAAAATCATCAATCTCAGTTCTGACTTATAGCCTTCTAATTTTCTCGACCAACAATGGATCCTCTTTCTGCTTAGGAGCAATCCTCTGAATCAGAACTGGTCGGACTTCCAAGCAGGACAACATGGCAATGCCTTGACTAGAACTTGCAGTCGACCTTAACTGCACACTAAAAGCAATTAAAGCATCTAGGTCATTCTACTCTGCCAACATAGTTAACACCATATTCTTATGATTTTTGCTAAGAGCATCTGCTACTTTATTTCCATTTCTATGTGTGTACTCTATACCAAAATCATAAGCTGCTAAGAACTCCAGCCACATCTTCTATCTCATATTCAACTCCTTATGACAGAATAAGTACATTAAGGACTTATGATCTGTGTATAACCCAAATCTCTCCCCTAAGAGGTAATGTCTCCATATTTTCAATGCGAAGATCACTGCCGCAAACTCTAGATCATGAGTAGGATATCTCACTTCAAGAGGTCTAAGCTGTCATGAAGTGTAGGCAATAACTTTTCCTTTTTGCATCAACACGGCTCCTAACCCGGTTCCACATGCATCTGTATACACCACTAACCCTTGATTCCTATTTGGAACTACTAATACAGGTGCATTGGTCAACAAATTCTTTAACTTAAGGAATGCTTCCTTACATTTGTCAGACCAAATAAACTTTACGTCCTTACTGGTTAGCTTAGTCAAGGGTGCCGCTATCCGCAAGAAATCCTCAATGAATCTCTGGTAATAGCCAGCGAGTCCAAGAAAACATCTGATCTCAATCACCGTCTCCGGTCTCTTCTAGTTGTTAAAAGCTTTGATCTTATCTGGATCAACTGGCAAACCCTTCTCTAAGACCACGTGACCAAGAAACTTAACCTCTTTCTTCCAAAAATGATATTTCGAAAACTTCGGTTTTAACTGATGCCTCCTCAGCGTCTCAAGCACCACTCTAAGGTGAACTTCATGCTCTCTCTCATCCTTGGAGTATATTAAAATGTAATCTATGAATACCAACATGAACCTATCCAAGTACTCTTGGAAAATCCAGTTCATCAAATCCACGAAGAAAGATGGCGCATTTGTTAACCCGAATGGCATTACTAACCATTCATACGAACCATACCTAGTCCAAAATGTCGTCAATGGAATACTGTCCTCTGCCACCCTTGACTGATGGAAACCTATCGTCAAATCCAATTGGGAAAATACTTTAGCTCCACTCAACTGATCAAACAAATCATTGACTCTCAGCAAAGGATACTAATTCTTGATCGTCTTCTCGTTCAACTTACGATAGTCGATACACATCATTAACAACCCATCTGGTTTCTTCACGAACACTGTAGGTGCTCCCAAGGCGAACTACTTGGTCTAATAAAATACTTTCCTTTTTGAATCCACTAGCTGCACCTTCAATTCCTTCATCTCGGTAGGTGTCATCCTGCTAAGTGGTCTACTTACATGATCTGCTCCTAGTACAAGATCTATCCGAAACTCAATGGTTGCTTCGGTGGTAGTCTTGTGACTGGCTCAAAAACGTCTACAAACTCTTTTGCTATCAAAACCTACTCTTTTTCTACTTACATAGAACTCAACAAAGCACAAGCAGTCTGATCTGAATTCTCCACTGAGTATATAATTCGGTAATGACTATTAGAGGGCCTTAGAGATATTTCCCTATCCTGGAAAAATATCCTAGCATCATAATTATCCAACCAATCCATACCCAAAATAATCCCGAAGCCTATGAAATCAAAAACATACAAACTGCATGCAAACTTATGACCTAACAATTCAAGTTCTAACATGTCACGTCTCATCCCTAGAGTTTCATACCCTCCTATCGGATTCATAACCTAAAAGAAAGTAACAAGGTATGAGGGTTCTAAACATAACTTATCCACCAAACACTGAGATATAAATGAATGTGATGCATCGGTATAAAATAGTACCCTAACTGGTATACTATGAATTAAAGGCGTACCTTCCATCATAGTCTTTCCTTTCTCCACAGCAGTTGGTCTAGAAGAAGATGGTTCCAAAGAAAGAAAATTCCCCCTGTCCGCTCTGACTGGTTCTGGACACCGATTCTTGTACTGTCCAATCTGGTCACAGTTGAAGCACTTAACCCCCTTCTTATCTACAACCTTTTTCCCTTTTCCAATTCTACATTCACGATCATAATGTCCCTTCTTGTCCCACTTACAGCAAACTAAATTAGCCTTCGTCTTTTTGGTAGCTCCTCCCATTTGAGTTCCTTTCTTCTTAAAGAATTTCCTCTTCTTGCCCTGAAAACCCTAGGTTTCAACCTGCTCTCCTTCTCCTTCCCATAAGAAGAAAGCATATTTTCATTCCGGATTGCCATCTCCACTACAACTATACTTGGATCACGGAGATGTGGCATAGTAGCTATAGCAATCTAGGGTTTTAACCCTCGAATAAACTTCTCATTTCTTTTAATGATGGTGTCAATGGTAGCATATCCGTATCTGGACAACTCATCAAACTTCGTAGCATAATCAATCACCGACATTTCACCTTGCACTAAGTCCATGAACTTTCTCGGCAATACTGACTTGGCAATTTTAGACAAAAACCTCTCTTCATATCTCCTACGAAACTCTGCCCAAATCAACTCTTCCTTAGGAACTACCACGGTAACACTATTCCACCAATGAAGTGATGCTCCCTACAACTGTCTAGAGGCAAGTCTCCTCTTCTGTTCATCGTCTAATCTCAAGTCAACAAAAATCCTTTCACCGTGCAATAACCAGTTTTCTACTTCAACAACATCTTCTATTCTCAAGAACGGCTTCCCACCAAGACTAGTGTAATCCCTGCTCAGCTTGGCATAGTTATTGCCAACTGGCGCCACGATATTAGCTCCTCCAACATTAACAGAATTTCCCCCGGCTACTCCTACAACCACTCCAGCTTGCATTAGATTGACAAAGAACTGATACATCATCCCCATATATACTGGTGGGGTTCCAACACTTATGTTGACATTTGTGTTTGGATTATCATTTGCCTATCGACCCGGGTTCCTCCTGGTATTGGGTCGAGCATTTCCATTGGGTTGTGGTGCTTCCTCCACCTAGATTCCCTCTTTCGTTTCCTACCTCCATATCCTCCTTTCTCGTATATTTGCATATGAGCCTTAGTAAGATACAGAAGAACGGTCTAAGATAGAGGGGAATACGTACTTATATATATATATATATACATAACAAATACAAGTACGTTACCATAGCGTTAACCCAAACCTCGATCTTCTATTCTGCTTCATTGGGATATGTTTTGAAAATCTTTTAGGTTCGAATTTCTTTTAAATTTACATAAACCTATGCTCTGATACCAACTTGTAACATCCCCAACTTGGAGGCCCAAAACTAACTTCTACGGATGCTGCAGTCATCCATAGTTATTAATTCTCGTGAAAAAATACGATAATGTTGTTTATATTGATATAAAAAAACACATGAATATAAAAAATTTATACTTGTAAAACAAATTTCTCATTCCATTTCAATCTCTTTTCAGATTCATTACATAATCCCAATTTCATAAACCACATTTAGAGAAATATAATTATTACAAAATATGTCAAGAGCAACATATGAAGATTCCCCTTGGATGATCAGAGTCTAAACATAGGCAATTAAGCAAATTTGAAATTACAACCAAAATACAACGGAACCAAACAGAAAGAACTCCTAATAGCTAGCTTGCCTCCTACATGTCTCTAAAAGCTTATTCGTCTAAAGGAGAACCTAAAAACCTTAACGCTCAAACTACTCAAAATCAATTGAGCACCCGAGAGTTTAAGGGGAAAACATAAACTTCGAGCCAGACAAAAAGTCTGGTATGAATAATAACCTACCATCTCGAACCATATAAATATCTAGTGAGACCATGCCACTTAGTGGAACAAGTTTTCCCCTCACTAGTATCTTAACTCAATTTATAATAACCATATACTATGCACATGCATCTACAACGATTAAAACATAAAATAATAAAAGGTATTATAATGATATGCAAACATGCAATATATTCTGGATATTCCATCCCCGTTTATCTGACTATCTATCTCAAGTTATAATTTCTAGGGTCACTGTTAACCTATTAATTTTCATGGGCTGGCTAATAACCTGTTAATTCTTTATGGAATTCATATCCACTTTCATAGTTTTCACGGGGTCACTATGAACCTATTGGTTTCTACCAATACTATCATCCATAGTTTTCAGGGGATCTCTATGAACCTATTGGTATCTACCAATAAATTTCTCTAATCATAGTTTTTATGGGCTTCCTACGAACCTATTGGGTTCTCCAATAACTTCTCTCATGTCATAATTTTCATGGGATCACTATAAACCTACTGATATCTTTCAGTAACTTAATCCAGACATAGTTTTCATGGAATAACTAAGAACTTGTCTAAAGAATAGCCTTTTGATTAGTCTTTGGGCATCCTATATTCTGGTTTACCTGACCTCCTGGATGCACCTCTACTCACACAGAAGTTAACTCAATGTATATTCACCACTGGGTCAGCCTAACCGGTTATCCTGCCCATAACACCCCAAAATGCAGTTATGGGTTAATTATTAAGTGAATATGTTCACAAAAGCATACATGATAACCGATCAATATAAACATCCAATGTTTAACTTCCTTGTAATCATCTTTCTAACGAAATATGGTTAGTACCCTTAACCCACTATCTTTAGCAAGGAAAGCTTCTTTAAAAACTCCAAAGTTAAATGCCATTTCAAAGCTCTTTCATATTGCCATGTATTTACTTTTAAAAATTGAGATTGGATTTCTTGTTAGAAAACTAAGGCTTTCGAAACCTTGGACCTTTTTTTTCGAAATCATTAAAGATGCACCTTTCGAAACACTTGAAACTTACCTTTCGAAACACTTAAAGCTTACCTTTTGAAACACATAAAGCTTACCTTTTGAAACACTTAGTTCAAGTAAAATTAATGAAAGCATAGCTTCGATACCATTTGAAAGTATCTCTTTCAAAATCATTGGGTTAACATTAAATAAAACCTTTGGGTCAAGAAAATAAAAGCGAAAGTAACCCTTTCAAAACCATTGATTTTAAGTAAAAGAATTTAGGGAAGAGGATAGTTCGAAACCATCCTTTCGAAACCATTGCCTCCAAATCCCTTATTAAAAGTGACTTAAACTACCCTTTCGAAAGTATTGAGAAGGCGAATTCAAATTTTACAAAGGCAAAAGCTTCCCTTTCGAAAGCATTGATTTAAAGTTATAAAGAAAACGATCTTTAACTAATTCGAAAGGCATGAATACAGCGGCTAAGTTTTGAATAATTTCAAAAGCAGCTACCCTTTCGAAAGCTCCTTTTCAAAACTAAATATGCGGTAACTCATTCGTAAGCTTCTTTTAAAACAAAGGCAAGCGGCAATTCATTCGAAAGCTTCCATTAAAACAAAGGCACGTTGATTGATTCGAAAGCTATTTAAAAGTAGCCTTAACCCCTTCGAAAGCAAGCCTTCGACACCGTCCCCTCTGCCTTTCTCCAATACACTATGTACCAATTTCTTAATACCCTATGCATTGGTTTCGAATAGGTTCGAAAGGCCTACTAGGCATGGTTTTGGAAAAAAAGCAAAAGGAAGTGGTAAGCTAGTAATTCGAAACAAAACTGATTTTATGCCATTAAAGGAAATTCCTTTTCACCTAACTTGCCTAATTTGTCAAAATATAATTTGTTGCTAACCCTTTACCAAAATACTTTTTCAAAAAAAGGTTGCAGAATTCAATAATTAATAATTGAAAACGCTTTAGCAAATAAGCCATTCTCCTTAATAAAACAATTAAAACGTTTAAGTTCCCAAACTTAACTAATTTAATTTTCATAGTAAATCACTTAGGAAAAAATCTCCAAAAATCACAATAATTCACTTTTAATATGTTTTCTATCATACATGAATTTTTAGACCGGAAAATATTACATTATTGCCTTAAGCAATTTAAACCCAAAATAACTATTTCTTCTATTCAAAATTCATAATAAATTATCCATAGCTTGGAATAGTATGAAAATTTAAACCCATCTTCAAAATATTGTTTAACATAACAAATTCAACCATCGTGGCATTCGAAACCCATTTTATACAATTTTTACCTTAAAATCGAATTATACCTTTACATAAAAATCCTTGTTTAAATCAAAACATGGCACATAATCAAAGCATATCATCATTCAATCCATCCAAACGATTTCAAACCTTAAACCCGAAATTTAAAATGTTCAATAAAACATATATGAGATGGTTTAGATTATTATTCACCTTGTTTGGATAGGGAACTTAAGATTTGTTCTTGCTTAATTCTTCCTTGCTTGAATCTTAGCTTCTAATTGATTTTGGTCTCCTTTTCTCCTAGGGTTATGGCCGTCGTTGATCTCCTTTTGTTTATTTTTTTGTTTTTATGAAAGTATGAATGAGAATAAGGTAAGGGTTTAGGGGTTATGGGGTTATATACGACTATTCCCATATTACCCTTGCCTTATTCCGTTAGGTATGTAACTTATAAATTTTATAAACCCATTTAATTAAGTCAAGACCCTATTTAGTTTTCAAATCATAATCCCCTTATTACTCTAATCTCTGCATTATTCTATTTAATTTATCTAATTAAATCTCCTGAATAATGTTATTTAAACTTAATGGTGTTACTTCAATGGTAAATATAACGACAATAAACATCAAAACTAGTTTTTGTTAATTTACCGGCCATATTGATATAATTTTCATTATCAAATTAATCATAACAACAAACACTTTTGAATGTATATCAGCTTTTAAGAAGATGTCTCATTTGGTTCAATGTCTAAGATTAACAAAGTTTTTTTAGAAACTCCCGATACTGAGGACCTCTAGGAGGGTCGTGGAGCGACCGACTCCAATGTATAAGATTAACAAAGTTATTATTTCATATTATTGTAACACATTAACTCAAGAATTATTTTATGTCAACTAAAATAAGTCAAAACGTTGATGTAAATATAAATGGAATCAGATCAGGAAAAATATAATCGCTTTTTTTATTATTTTCAAATATTTAATGCTATAAATTTTAATGTTTATTTTACTAGTAAATTTACCATTACCACTCAATGGTTTACCAAATTATCGATATATCAATGATCATTTTATCAATGATAATGGTAAAGTACATAAAGCCAATTTTAATTGTCCAATAGTATCGTACGGTAACAGGACAATCTTTCCAACGTATCTCTTTTTTCCTCATTTTATATCAACTTAATACTGCATTCACTTTATTTTAAGGAACATTTTTGCTATTTGCCCTAGCAAAATCTTCATTATTTCACAAATCGTACTAGTGTTAACATGGCAATTAATCGTACCTTATGTCAAATGTGTAAAAAAAATATAATCTTAATCGCTCCTATTTTTTGTGTTATATTTCTGTTGGTGAACTTTGTTAAAAGAAATTAGGTACTTAGGTTGTAGTATATAATTGTACTACATACAAGGCATAAGTAGTATATAGCACATACTACTTGTCAACTTATGTAAGTGTCAGATCATACTACGTAGGATTCAAACTTGTGACCACACGACCAAAGTCGAAGCATCTAAACACTGGGACAGTGGGGCTATAATTTTGATGAACTTAATCTAATAAACTATTAACATTTGTTTATTAGAAATAAATGATCATTCCTCCCTGATATATTTTACCTTCCCATAAATAAATATTAGTTTTATGTTTTATATTATCACTTTACAATTTATTTTCTTTTGCATGTTATCATTTTGCAATGTTTACAAACTAACCAGAGAATTCAATATGTCTTTGTCCTTCATTAACTAAAATAATTGGCTAATATCCTTACAGTCTCAAATCTTAATAGAACTGTTTGACCTCGATCCATTTCTTTGTTTCTCATTCTAATATTTATTTTCCATTATGGAAACAATCAAAGAATGTATTTGTAATGACTTGAAAATTTGATGATGTTAATATTAAATTAATTAAAAATTGAGTTTTAGTTGAAAGGGGAACCAAAAAATTGTTCTTTTACCATTGCAAAGGTCTTTCCGAGCTGATTAGTTTAATATATCATTTTGATAAATTTGGAGTTATGGTTTGTGAAATAGATATAAGTGATGCTACGAAACACTAACTATCACCTTTATCTTCATTTTTCTATCTAATTCATGAAATTCTCTAAACACCTGCTAATGGCAGATGATTATCTCTACCACAAAAATTGAGTCAAAATTTAAATTATCCAAACCCTATCGAATTATATATGGATTCAAAGCTTTCAACAAGTAAAATAGGCTCGTAAAATTTGTTTTCTCATCCGACACATCAGTTGATCAGAAATCGGCAAGGAAGTTTCAACCATCCATTCTAAGGCTTATCGATATACGGTGAAACAATGACAATTGGATGATCCGTGGCCATGATAGTGTTGATGACATCAAGGGGAGTCGACCAATAGTATGGTCGACATAAGAGGCTTTGAATCAACAGAAATTTTCTAAATTCCATCTAAAAAATCACATGGCGGTAGAGCTAGCATGGGTGGCCGGAGGTAGTGGCAAGGTGGGAAAAGGTGCGACCTTAGACGTCGGTGTTGGTGGTGGTGGTCAATTGGAGAAAAGAGGGGTGGTGTGGTGGTAGTAGGCGATTGAAGGCGGCAACTATTAGTGGGTTGTGTACCTGAGGATTTGGTGAGGATAACGAAATATGCATTTTAACACTTGTAAATTTACATAATAGACCATATAACTACTAACCACTATATCTTTTACATATGAACTCCGATTCACTTGCAATTTCTTCTTTTGGACATGTTGTAACGACCCACCTTTATAGACTGTTTAAATCAACAATAAACCACACACGTCAGACTCCAACCATTCAAAAGGGAGGACTGTTATGGGGTAAATAAGAAAAAGCAGAGAAAGAAAGAAAAACAAACACAGAATCTCACAGCGGAATGACAAAAATATAATAATCAAATAAACAGTTCAAGAAGCCGTTTAACAAATAACCTTTGATTACACTTTTACAATACAGATCAGAGTTGCATACAACATGAATTAATAAATAAATGCAGCGGAACAACAGATGTAGTGGAATAAATATAATAAATAATAATAATATACAAATCTCCGTCTTTGTCCTCCAGAAAAGCAGTCTTCGATACACTGAAAAGCTCCGACTGACCGGAGCGTAATGAAAAGAAAAAACACTTGAGTAAGAACTAAAACATCTTATGTAAGTTAAATCAACAGTAAATATATATGAGTGTAACGACGTCGGAGATGTTTACGGGGTTTGACATCATTTAATAACATCATTTAACCATATTCGCTTTTAAATCCAGGATTTCAATATAAGTAATTTGTAATATCCCGGAAATTTGGGGCAATATCAATTTAATAATCTGTTTAAATAATTAAATTGATTTGATGATCTTTGATAATTAAATCTGAATTGGTTTAATAATCTAATTAAATAAATATTTAATTAGTGAATTTGACTAATAAAATGATTTCTATTTATAATATATATATAAGTGTATATATTGTAAATAGATAAGCTTTGGTTTGAAATACAATTTACATATGATATGTTAATTCATTTAATAATAATAGAAATTTATAATCTCTTTTATAAATTATTTTTAAATTGATAAATGTGTTATTTTCAAACAATATTAATAGTGTATTGTTTTTAAATAAATAGATTTTAATGTAAATAAGATTTGTTTTTTTTCAAATTGAATGTGTTGTTTTAAAATTGACTTTAAATTGGATTTTTAAAATATAATTTGAATTTGAATGTAAATTAGTTTTGAAATTCAAAGATAGATATTTAAAATATTTGGATTTTAAAGTATATGTATAAACTTTTACTTATAAACATAATTGGTTTTATTTTCTTTTAAATACTTTATATATATATACATAAGTATTTAGTTAATAAAGAAAGGCATTTTATTTACATTTAAATAAATACAAATTACTTAAAAATACAAGTGTTATCATATTAAGGCTTGTTTAAACAAGTGTACACTAATAATACTATGTAAGTGCCAAATGTCAAGTTTTTAAATTTTTGTTTTCTTTTATTTTTAATAAACTACAAAATTAACTTATATAAACTTTTGCCTACTTCTCAATTTCTTTTTCTTGGCTGTTCTTTTCAAAAGATAAGAAGCTTCAGCCTGAAGTATACTCAAAAACAATTTCTCAAAACAAATATGTAATCAACTCCTCAAACCGGAATCAACATTTCTTCAAAATCTGAAAACAAGAAAATCAAATTCTTCTACCAGAAATTCAAAGGCCTGTGACATTTTCATAATGCAAATCTGAAAATCAATATAGTTTTCAGATCAGAAATTCCATAAACCAAAATTTATCAAATTTCAAATCCCTGTAACTCATTTTCAAATCAAGTCTTCAGCCTATTCTCAAAACAAAGCCTGTTCATTTTCTTCAAACTCTGGAAGCAAGAAAACCTGGAATCAAAGCCTGTTTTCTTTTCAAATCTGGAATCTAAGTAACCTGTAACTATTTCAAGCATGCAAGTCGGTGCATTATATTTTCTTCAATCTGGGGGCATACAGTTATAAAGTTTTAAAGCAAGCATTCCAGTTTTCAGACCAAATCAAGCATTAAAGTTTTAAAGCAAAAAGGATTTCAGTTTTCAAAATGACCAAAAACTGTTTCAAAGGGAGCTCTGATTCTCTGCTTTTAAATTGTGAGTAACAATATTTCTATAACTTTAATATAAGATTCTGGTTGCCTGCTTGTTTCTGTTATATGTTTTGTTTGTGAGTAACATCTGTTTAAAAATCTAAATTATAAAATAAAAATCTGGTTGCTTGGGTGATATCTGAAGTGAGTAAACTTCTATTTTAAAACTTAATATGTTTATACATGTGATTGAATGTGATAATCCTTGAAAGTTATGATGTGTAGTATGCTTTGCATGTTTGTTTAGAGATGATTGCATATAAATATGTTATGTGAATGTATACCAGTTCATTTTTCCTGTATATATATGTGAGAATGTATGTTAGTATATGCATGTGTTGTATTCTGTTTCCAGATTTCTGATTTAAACAAGAAATCAAAATCTCTTGAATAAATCTTTGTTAGAATTTAAGTGCAAACAAAATTTGTTTATATCATCATAGATTAGAACTTGAAGTTTATTTAAGTAAAAATCAAGTCTGGAGTTTCTCTGGAAACCATAAGGACAGTAGCTTAACATATGTCGAAAATCAATATCCATAATTTCATGCTTTGATTATCTAAACAAGATCGCATGGTAGAATGAGAAATTTAGAAACAGAAATCATGATTTTTAAGGTCAAGGATGTTGGGAATTCGTAAGTTGATCAGATTTCGCTTTATCATCAAATTCTGACGATAGGCACGGTGTTGATCATCGAGATTGTGGCTGGAGGATGGTGGATGGTCAGGGATTACTGGAAAAATGATGAATGAATTTATCTTTGGTTGTAGGGATCGGAAGGTGGTGATGTAGGGTTTTGTCATCGTTTTGGGTAGATCGTATATTCGAGACGAATGTGGGGACGGTGGTACACTGGACCTGATCACGATGAGGGGGAATGGTGCTGGAAGTCGAGGTGATACTTCGGTGAGGTTTCTCGAAGCATAGTCATCGGCGATGATGGGTTGTTTCGAGCATGTTGGTTCCAGTGTTCGATCAAAATTGTTCGATTTTGATTTGGTGATGTTTTCCGTATTCTGGGTTGGGGAAATTGTCGATGGTGATTTCGCTGATGTGAGGGTGGTGGCGACGATGACCAGAGGGTCGCCGTCGACATGTACACGTGAACGAGTGTATTTTTGTGTCTGGTGAATGCTTCAGGAAGGAGAAGAAGTGGGATCGAAGAAGGACTCGGAAAGGTCACGGGTTCGACTCGGGGTATTTTTGGGTTTACTCGAAGTGAGTGAGGCGTGGGATAACTCGAAGTGGTACTCGAGTGGGAAAAGGTTTGGCTCGGGATGAACTTGTGTTCACGTGAGAGTTTAACAGCAGGTTTAAATAAAAATGGATTGTTTTAAAACTTTTCTTAAATAATTCCTCCCTATTATAAATGTTTCTTTAACCTATAATTAAGAAAATGATATGATTGTTTAACTTATGTTTGTTAAGTTAAAATTTAAGATATTTTAAACTTAAATTTTTTTAAATATAATTAAATGTTAATTAAAGGTTAAAAGTTTTTAAATAATGTGATTAGGTAATTAATAAAGATGATGATTTATCTTAAAGGTAATTAATTGAAATTAAGGATTTTTAAATTAAGATTGATTAATTAATGATTAGTGATTAATTAATTAATTAGTGACTAATTAATTAGGTAATTAAAGATAAATTAATTTGTAATTAAAGATTAATTAATTTGTTATTAAGTTTTATTAATTGATAATTAAGGTTTATTAATTAATAATTAAAGAATAATTAATCTGTAATTAAAGATTAATTAATTTGGTTTAAGGAGTAATTAAAGGATAAATTACTCAGCTTTAATTTATAAAATGAAGGTGATTAATTTAAGTTAATTAATTTGTTAATTAATTAACGATAGCCACTTGGTAATTGTTTAAGTACAAATTACTTAATGAGATTAGATAAGTGTAGATTATTAACAAATGATAATCATTTGTAAAATTGGTTAAGTATAAATTACTTAATAAAAGTAATTAAAGAAATAAAGTACTTAAGGTAATTAATTAAATAAATTTGATAAGTTTAAATTTATTTATTTAATTAATTTAAGAAAATCACTGGGTGATTAGATAATTACTTAAAAGTAATTAGTGAAAGTATAAATTACTTAGAAAAGTAATTAAAGTTAATTAGTGGATATAATTAACTAAAGGTGGTTTAATAAAAGTAATTTGAGTTTAGTACTTTTAATAATTAATCAAGGGATTAATTAATAGTTAATTAATTAATGAGTAATTAATTTATGAAGTGTAGTAATTAAGAGTAGTTAATTACTAAATGGGATTAATCAAAGGTGATTAATAAATGTGACTAATTAATTATTAATTTAAATAAGATAATTAATTAAGAATAATTAAGGATCATTTATTAATATAATTAATGATGTAATTAAGAATTGATTAATGATGTAATTAAGGATTGGTGAATTAAAATTTATTTATCAATAATAAGGGATTAAAGTAATTAATTAATTGAAATTAATTAAGAATTAATGTAATTAAATATAGTTAATTAATTAATGCAGTAATTAAAGATTAATTACTGAATGGTTTAAGATAATTAAATTGAGAAATTAATTAGGTATTAATTACTTAAAGTAATTAAAGGGCAATTAATCAGGAATGATTAATTAAGATGGATACTTAGAGTAATGATTAATTAATTGGTTTAATTAATAATTAAGTAAGAAGGATTTATAAAATGAAGTAATTAATTTAATTCACTTTAAATTAATTAGATGATATAAATCATTGCTTAAGGATGGATGAATGAGATTGAATGTATTTCATTGTTTGATATCTCTGATGAGATATGATTGATATATGATATGGATGTTTGGTTGAATTGAAATGATAATATGAATTATCTGTTTGGGATAATGTAGATTATCTGTTGTGAATTATCTATCTGTGTGTAGTAGATAAGAATTGAATTGTTTTAACCTTAAAACAACTTGGCCCTTAAAAGATACGTTTTGGATTTCGATGAGACCGGGATCGGGTTTCCGTATACCGGGATTCCAGGTCTGGAGACCCGAATACCACATCGATCCAAATTTACGATAGGTCGTGAATCTCAAGTGAAGATGAAGATTCAGAGTGCAAGGGTTATTGTCGTTAACTCTGAGGGTGATTCCAACACGAGTGTAACGAGATAATGCCTTCGGTTTCGTTCGAACCCGGAACGAACTTGTATGGATTGAATGCTATCAGAACATCGTCAGGTGGACGATGAGCATTCTAAGTGGTGTGTTCTGATTTAAAGGTAAATCGTAGCCTCAAGCCTCATCAACCGGAAATGGCTAAAACAGGGGAGGTGCAGCAAGGCTTCGTGGGTAGCACCCACTGAGAGTAAGGTCATCCCTGTCTAGAGAAGTTCCTTCTTTTATTTCGGCTTAGTGGTGCAGTTGGCGACGGCCATCTGTGGGGTGATTTTATTCGGGATTATCCAGTAAGGGATGGTTCCGGCTTTGTGTTGCAGGGGATTGGGAGTGATCCTCGGTACGGTGATCTAGGCCCCGTACTGTGATGAGCGGTACCCCGGTAGCTCTGCCATTGTATGGAAATCCAAATTCCAATAAGTGATAACGGACTTGATTGTATACCTAGTATGCTGGAATTTAATAATGTAACAATTTCGGCTATTTCATATTTATTTGAAAACCCTAGACCTATTAGAATACAATCGAATTTCCTATCAAATGTTTTGGTTAGCGTAAGGTAAAAACTTACCCATGTTTATTTGTGGGGAGTCTTACGTGATACTTTTTCTTTCAAAAGGTTTTGAAGTTAAACAAGTTTAACCTGTTACTCACACCAGACCCATGTCTGACCCAAGTTGTTTATTTCTGTTTTATAAACTCTTGGGTACTCAAATTTTTACGAGTAGCCAAGGGATTCAGGTTTAGCTTTGACGAATTGTGGAGGAGCAATGGAGCAGGAGGCTTCAGCGTTCGTAGATATAGTATTCCGCTGTGTTGATATCTGTGTTAGAGTCTTGTATTGTATTTGAGTTGTAATATATAGACAGATGTTTATAACTGTCTAGTATGTGTTGTATAGTTGTGTAAACTCTGATAAGTGTTGTATACTATGTAATAGTTTATGTTATTAATATAATTTATTCTTTCCGCTGTGAGATAGTTGTTGTTGTTTCTTTCTTTCTTCTCTTCTTTTCTATTTTCTACCCTTTCTTTCTTCATAATGATCCGACTTTCTGTGGAGAAAAAGTCAGGTTATTACAGTTGGTATCAGAGCATAGGTTGAGCGAATACCTAAGCTATTGGTTAAGTGAATATCAAAGCACTAGGTTGAGTGAATACCTAGGTTCGGAAGGGTTGTTCATTAGAGATAGGATCTGTAGCAACCTGTTTGAGTCTGAGTGTATATATATATACGAGAGCGCGTATTTGTTAGTTATATAAAATGGTTTTATATTGTGTTAATTGATCGGTTGAGTGGTATATGGATTCTGGTCAATACGAGTAGCTAACGTTATTGATAGGGATCTCTAAACACTTAGACCAGGCCAACGGACACAATATTGTTTTAAAAAGGTAGATGAAATAATTTACCCAGATATAATTTCTATATAAAAAAAAGTATCATTTTAAATGTATATGGTATTTGTAATGATTGGTTGAGATGATAATAATTTATCATCTAAGATTAGGAGTCTGAGTGTTGAGGT
The DNA here is from genome assembly GCA_030737815.1 of Allium fistulosum. Taxonomy (NCBI): domain Eukaryota; kingdom Viridiplantae; phylum Streptophyta; class Magnoliopsida; order Asparagales; family Amaryllidaceae; genus Allium; species Allium fistulosum. The sequence goes on along the minus strand of CM060904.1, from coordinate 1,240,856,510 downwards.
TGGAAGTGTATTTGTCAAGACTGTAAACCTAATACCGTCTCGAGTAAGTTTTGCTGTGATATGAGGATTTTTCAATCTCTAAAGAAAACCTGTTATGGTTCGGAGTTTATCTTTGAAGTTGGATGAGTAGAGTTGGATCTGTCGGTTGGACAGAAGCGAGTAATGGTATCTTGATACCTCAGGTGATAGTAGCCGTGTGATGAAATGCAGTGAATATGAATGTTCCCGAAGATGTTTTTGTTCTGTTTGAAGTCCGAGTTTCTCGAAGAACTTTGGATTGAGAAGTCTTTGGCATCTGTGGCAGTAGTGCAGCTCGGAGTGTTCTGTTTTCGGCAGAAGTTTTTCTGGCTGAGCAGTTTTTCTGAAGGTGAAGTTCAGAAGCAGCAGAGAGGATCCATTTCTTCGATGGATTGGATAGTCAAGTGTGAGCTGTTCTGATTGGTAAAGAGAGAACAGTTTTATTTGGATTTTGGCTGAGTGGACCGCAAAAGTGACTTGCGATTGCTGAGTATTCTCTTGAGTTATCTGAGATTTTCTGGGATGTGTTGTCCAGTCTGTGCTTGTGTTCTTCATCAGCATTTTCATTCTACTTCAGATCAGAATGGTGCAGCAGAAGCAGTTTGGCGAGTGCTCTTGTTGTTTTTCCAGATAGGAGAAGTTAGTTTGGAATCTTCTGATGTTTGAGAAGTAGAGTTTTGTTTTGGATTGGGTTGATCTTGAGGAGATCATTGTGTGGAGTTATTCTTAGTCTAGTTTGTTTCTAGAAGCATCAACGAAGGTTGAGTTGATCAGGAAGGATCTGTAAACAGCCCAAGATCAACTGAAGAATTTTGTGGATAAGAGACGGAGGAATTTTGGAATTCGAAGTTGGAGACTTCGTTGTTATTGAAGTTTCTCTAGTAAAAGGGAGCTATAAGATTGGGTAAGTCTGGGAAGTTAGCTCCGAGTTATTTTGGATCTTTTCTGTGATCTAATTTGGCTAAGTGCTTTGATCTACTGGATTGAATTGTCAGTTTGGATAACTGGAATTCAATGTATTTTACGTATCTCTAAGGGAGTACGTATTTGATCTATCTCTGGTTTTGGAACCGGCAGTTCTGGAAGATTTGGTTGTTGAGTCAGACTCGTCTGTAGTCTGATATCTTGTTTAGTTTTGTAGATCCAGATGAGTTAAAGCTTTATAGTTTAGTAGTATTGATTGTTTGGATTCTGTAGAGGGAGTATCCCGGTATATATATATACTTGGGGAAACTCGGGGAAATTCTATCCAGAATTTTGTTTGGATAATTAAAATTGTTTGATTAGGTGAATTGTTTGATATGGTTGTTAGCATATGGATGATAATATATGCTTGTGATTTAAATAGATTATTAAATTACCTTTGTCTTAAATTTCGGGGACGAAATTATTTTAAGGGGGGAGGAATGTAATATCCCGGAAATTTGGGGCAATATCAATTTAATAATCTGTTTAAATAATTAAATTGATTTGATGATCTTTGATAATTAAATCTGAATTGGTTTAATAATCTAATTAAATAAATATTTAATTAGTGAATTTGACTAATAAAATGATTTCTATTTATAATATATATATAAGTGTATATATTGTAAATAGATAAGCTTTGGTTTGAAATACAATTTACATATGATATGTTAATTCATTTAATAATAATAGAAATTTATAATCTCTTTTATAAATTATTTTTAAATTGATAAATGTGTTATTTTCAAACAATACTACCAACTGTAACGACCCGGAAATTTCGAACCCGAAATTTCCAGATAGTTAGAAGAAAAAGAAAGAGATAGAAGAAAGAAACAGAAGAAGAAGAAGAAGAAACATCAACATCTCACATTCGCAGCGGATAAAATATAATAATAAATGATAACAGTTTTACAAAACAATATTATATCTGTCGATTACATTTTAATACATCAGAGTTACATATTTATACAAACACTGGACAGTTAAAATAACTTGTCCTAAATAAATAACAATATATCATAGTGGAATACACTCCATACGTTCCTGCCATCCAGCTCGCCTCCTGAGCTCCAGAACGTCCTTACCTGAAAATCTGTAATACTCGGTCTGACCCGAGCATTACATCAAAGTAATATCTCAATTGGAAATACTGTTGCATGTCAAAATTAATAAACTCGAATTATAGTTTGTATTGTATGAATGAATTCGTGATGGGAAATCACGAATTTTAACACTAATTTCATAATTTTTAATTATGTATTTAAGATGAATTTAGGAATTATACGAAATTGGGAATTTTGTGGATTTCTGATTATCCATGCAATATTTTGATTCGAAATTTGGATCGAAGCTAGATGATGGGTTATGGATGTTAGGAAAAATGCGAGTAGATTTTTCAGATGAGGGAATTTTTCGAGATCGATCGAACTAGGGTTCGGAAGCCAGTTTGAATGATAATGTTCGTGAGGTATGGGTGATGGACATGGGAAAACAGAGATGATCGCGAGTGTTTGGATAGCTGCATGTATCGATGAAGATGTTTTGGTCGCGAGTGAGACGAGTTAGGCTCGAGGAAATTAGCGTTTGTCTCGGGTTCTTGTTCGAGATTTGTGAGAGTTTGTTTTTGATAAGCAACCAGATTTTTTTTAAAAGAGAAAACAAGCTTGCAATTCAAAGTAGCAGTTTCAAATGCCACTTCAACCTGCAACTTGTTGAAGATTTGAAAATAGTTGTTTAAAGGTTTAAACATTTAAACTTACATTCAGGATGATATAACAGATAGATAAATCATATTATCACAATTGATAATTCATATCAACATTCATCTCACAAAGCAGCATATATCATATATATATATCAGAGATATTCAAATCATCCAATATCAACCAATCACCCAATATCAAACATCCAGTATTAATCAATTATCTAAACAGAATTGATTAACTCTAATCAATTTAATTAACCTTTAATTAAATTAATTACTATCCTTTAATTACTTGGATTATCTTAATCCTGCTTATTATCATTATTTAATTAACTAGAAGGTAATTAATTAATGATAATAAGCAGGATTAAGATAATCCAAGTAATTAAAGGATAGTAATTAATTTAATTAAAGGTTAATTAAATTGATTAGAGTTAATCAATTCTGTTTAGATAATTGATTAATACTGGATGTTTGATATTGGGTGATTGGTTGATATTGGATGATTTGAATATCTCTGATATATATATATGATATATGCTGCTTTGTGAGATGAATGTTGATATGAATTATCAATTGTGATAATATGATTTATCTATCTGTTATATCATCCTGAATGTAAGTTTAAATGTTTAAACCTTTAAACAACTATTTTCAAATCTTCAACAACTGTAACGACCCGGAATTTTCGAACCCGAAAATTCCAGATAGTTAGAAGAAAAAGAAAGAGATAGAAGAAAGAAACAGAAAGAAGAACAGAGAACACAACATCTCACATTCGCAGCGGATTAAATATAATAACAAATAATAATATAAATTTTAAAAGAAAGTATATTAAACCTTTTATTAAATCTTATTTTTAACTTAAGCTATTATTCCCTTAATTAATAGATTTAATAAAAGGTTTAATATACTTTCTTTTAAAATTTATACAAACTATGTTTATTTTATGTATAAATTTTAAAAGAAAGTATATTAAACCTTTTATTAAATCTATTAATTAAGGGAATAATAGCTTAAGTTAAAAATAAGATTTAATAAAAGGTTTAATTACTTTCTTTTAAAATTTTTATGTATATTCAAATATTTTTAGTTATATATATATATATATTATTATTATTATTAAATCATGTTAATTAACAATTAACAGATGTTAAAATCCGGGTTATCACATTCCTTCAATATCAATTTATAAGTTATACTCACTTAAATGTTTACTTCCCTAAACATTTCATTTTGCTAAATCATTAACAAAATGAAATGTTTAGGGAAGTAAACATTTAAGTGAGTATAACTTATAAATTGATATTGAAGGAATGTGATAACCCCGATTTTAACATCTGTTAATTGTTAATTAACATGATTTAATAATAATAATAATATATATATATATATAACTAAAAATATTTGAATATACATAAAAATTTTAAAAGAAAGTATATTAAACCTTTTATTAAATCTTATTTTTAACTTAAGCTATTATTCCCTTAATTAATAGATTTAATAAAAGGTTTAATATACTTTCTTTTAAAATTTATACATAAAATAAACATAGTTTGTATAAATTTTAAAAGAAAGTATATTAAACCTTTTATTAAATCTATTAATTAAGGGAATAATAGCTTAAGTTAAAAATAAGATTTAATAAAAGGTTTAATATACTTTCTTTTAAAATTTTATATTCTTAAAAGAAAACCATGCCACTTGTCTTTGCATGTTATACAAAAGCCACAAATGTCAAAAACTATAAATTTATTTTTTTGTTTATGTTTTTATTAATTTAAGTATTATGTTTTATATTTATATTAATAAAAACATAAACAAAAAAATAAATTTATAGTTTTTGACATTTGTGGCTTTTGTATAACATGCAAAGACAAGTGGCATGGTTTTCTTTTAAGAATATAAAATTTTAAAAGAAAGTATATTAAACCTTTTATTAAATCTTATTTTTAACTTAAGCTATTATTCCCTTAATTAATAGATTTAATAAAAGGTTTAATATACTTTCTTTTAAAATTTATACAAACTATGTTTATTTTATGTATAAATTTTAAAAGAAAGTATATTAAACCTTTTATTAAATCTATTAATTAAGGGAATAATAGCTTAAGTTAAAAATAAGATTTAATAAAAGGTTTAATATACTTTCTTTTAAAAATTTTATGTATATTCAAATATTTTTAGTTATATATATATATATATTATTATTATTATTAAATCATGTTAATTAACAATTAACAGATGTTAAAATCCGGGTTATCACATTCCTTCAATATCAATTTATAAGTTATACTCACTTAAATGTTTACTTCCCTAAACATTTCATTTTGTTAATGATTTAGCAAAATGAAATGTTTAGGGAAGTAAACATTTAAGTGAGTATAACTTATAAATTGATATTGAAGGAATGTGATAACCCGGATTTTAACATCTGTTAATTGTTAATTAACATGATTTAATAATAATAATAATATATATATATAACTAAAAATATTTGAATATACATAAAAATTTTAAAAGAAAGTATATTAAACCTTTTATTAAATCTTATTTTTAACTTAAGCTATTATTCCCTTAATTAATAGATTTAATAAAAGGTTTAATATACTTTCTTTTAAAATTTATACATAAAATAAACATAGTTTGTATAAATTTTAAAAGAAAGTATATTAAACCTTTTATTAAATCTATTAATTAAGGGAATAATAGCTTAAGTTAAAAATAAGATTTAATAAAAGGTTTAATATACTTTCTTTTAAAATTTTATTTCTTTTCAAAAACCATTTTACATTTCTTATCCACAAATCTTCAATATGAAACTTATTTAAAACCCGGGGTAACATGTTCATTACTACAAGTTCACAACTTGCTATGGTCAACATTTATTTTCAATTCCTAAGTACTTTTACTTAGTTTTAAATGTCCAGTCATTTAAATTATTCCATTTCTACCTATTGATTTCACAAATCAATCTATAAAGAATAAATGTAGGTTACAAATCGAAGTGGGTTCGGGTATTTATTGATACCCGACCTCGGTCTCTTCGAATTCAATTCTATCTTAATTCAAGTTATTCAAGTGAAATACAATTCAACTTTAAATACAAGATTGTCATTTCCAAAATTAATTTAATTTACTCTGTGGGTTTTCAAATCATCTTTAATATTATGTATATATATATACATTTTCTTTACACACCAAGTTATCCCTTAAATTTTTAAACCATTCTTGGTTTTAATTTCAAACAGATTTCTTTAAAACAATTTCAAGTTTCTGGATTTAGATTTAAAATTTCACAATTTAAAACCCACTATAATTTACAAGTCTTACTTGCCTAAATGTTTTATTTCCTTAAAACATTTCATTATTAAACACAACAACCATTTATGATAATAACCAAGATTATCATATCTGGAAACCAATTTATCTTTATTCTAATAATACTTCTACATATTCAAGATTTTAATTCCAGTTTGGATTCATTTCAACTTCTCTTATTCAATTTAAATCTGGTTGTATTACTATTACCACTTATATTTAATTCAATAATTTAACAACCAATTACCTTAATATTTGTTAGAAAGAAATATCATTTTATATATCAAAATATATTCTTATATAAAATCATTTAAAATCCTTATATAAGAAAATAACAATTACGCTCTCATATATATACACTCAACTCGTTCTGGGGTACCATTGACCCTATTTTTAACGAGTAATCCCAACAGAACCAAGGTTCTCGCTTACCCTCAGCTCTGATACCAACTGTAACGACCCGGGATTTTCGAACCCGAAAATTCCAGATAGTTAGGAGAAAAAGAAAAGAGATAGAAGAAAGAAACAGAAAGAAGAAAGAACAGAAAACACAACATCTCACATTCGCAGCGGATTAAATATAATAACAAATAATAGCAATTTTATAAAAGAAACTGTAATTGTTACTTTACATACAATTCATCAGAGTTACAATCATTACAATAGATTGGACAGTTATATCAACCTGCCCCATACTACTATCAATACAACTCTCAATACACAGTGGAATACACTCCATACGTTCCTGCCATCCAGCTCGCCTCCTGAGCTCTAGAACGTCCTTACCTGGAAATCTGTAATACTCGGTCTGACCCGAGCATTACATCAAAGTAACACCCGGGTCAGGCTGGAAACCAGCGTGAGTAAACCCATATAATTTGAAATACTAAGTTATAAAAACTTATTTGAAACCAGGGTAACTCGTATCTTCTACGAGTTCTTACTTATTTTATTCAAACAATTATTTCACAAATTAATATCTAAGTACCGTTACTTAGTTCCAATGGTCCAGACTACTCAATTTATCTCATCCCGGCCTATTTGATTTACAATTCAAATCTATTGAGAATTTAGATTACTAATCGAAGTGGTTTCGGATATTTACTAATACCCGACCCCGGTCTCTTCGAATTCAATATCATCTTAACCCAAGTTATTCAAATGAATACAATTCAATTTTAAATACAGAGTGTCACTTTTACACAACAAATTATCATAGGTAAACACATCATCATTGTTCGCCCAATCATATAATATTACAAAAATATGGCAGATCACATAGCATCACAATCACATACCCGGGATAACAAATAGTCCAAGGCATTCAATATCATTCAGTCACCCATAAGCAAGGTAAATCACTTCCAAAATTAATTTTATTTATCTTAAATTAAATTAATTACTAATCTTTAATCACTTAGATTATCTTTACTCAACATTAATTAATTACAAACCAATTAATTAATCATCCATTAAGTATCCATCTTAATTAATCATTCTTGATTAATTGTTCTTTTTAATTTCATTACATAATTAGCCTTTAATAACATAATTTAATTAACCTTTAATTAATTTATTTACTTAATTGAGAATAATTAAACAATGGGATAATCACATTAATTAATGATCCTTAATTAATTACTTTCATTAACTAATTAACTATAATTAATTACATTGATCTTTAATTAATTACATTAATTAATTAATCATACTTTAAATTAATCACTTCCATTAATTAATTATATTTAATTACCTTAGCAAATAATTAATCACATTTTTAATTAATCCTTAACTCTCTAATTAATTAATTACTCTTAAATTAATTAATTAACTCATTAATAAATTATATTAATAAGTCCTTTAATTAATAACATTAAGTGATTTACCTCTAATTAATTAAGTAAATTAATTATTCTTAATCATTACCATTAATTATCCTTTAATTAATTTCCTTATCTTAACTAAAAACTTTATTACATCATTAACTTTATTTTATAAACCATTAGGAATTAATTACCTAATTAATCAAATAAAATTACCAAACAAATTCAATAACATTTGATTTTAAATTTTCAACTTGAAAACCCGTTTCAAAACCTTGTTCAAATTATTCATTTTAGAACTTAATTTATTTGGATACATCTTAATTTGATAAAACCAGAAATTTGATTTCCTTTAAAAAAATTTGGAAACAGTTCAAATAAAACGACTCGAGAAAACAACTTTTCCACCCGAGCGAAACACGAGTCATTCCGCTTCCCATTCTTCTTCGAGTCAGACATGCAACCCATTCGAGTTCGACCCGAGTAAAAGCCTTCTTCCCCAAAGTTTGACAAAACCCAGATACAACGTGCACGGTGCACGTACCCCGATGAACTGCGACGTTTCGACCATCACCGCTGGCCTCAACACATCACCAGTGATTCTCCCCTTCGATCCCGACCACCAGAGCTTCGAGATGAACACAAAATCGAAGTTGAACCTATAAGCACCCAAAACAGAACTGGAAGCAACATTCAACCCCCTCAAAACCTGGAAAACTTCTCGTCTTCACTCCTCCGGTCATCGGAGGCTTTGGAACTCCGTCCATCCTTTCTTCAATACCCAAGCAACCATCTTCCCAAATATTGAAGCACTCGATCACCTATAGCCACCATGCCGATCAAAACTGCTGCATACCCCAAAACTAGGTTTTCAGGCTTCAATCCTTCACCACTGCTTCCACGATGATCAATTCGCTTATCTGACAATTTTCCCAAACTTCCCTATTACTCTACTACCATCAGCGAAGACCACGCCATCTCCGATCACCTGGATCATCTGAATTCCTTCAGAACCCAATCACAGAACACATTCGAACTGCTCGTTCGATCCCTCTCTAAAAATTTGGATTTTGGTTTTAAAAATCATGTTTCCAAATAAGGATTCGATTTATGTTTCTGAATTCACGAATCAGTGAAGTTGAAAATTTTCTTATCTTAAGCTTGTACTGTTAATTCTGATTTCCAGTGATATTTCATATTAAAATTTAACTTAAACAAATTTCAAACCCTTCTCTATGACAAATCAAACAATTTTTATTTTAAACTTGAATCCAAAACAAAGATTGGATTAAAGAAAGAACGAAAAAATATGATTTTTGAAATCAAAACTGAAGCCTGGAACTCAAAACAGAGATGTACAACAACATGCACACACAACTAAATACATCCATATACACACAGAACCATCTACATGTTTACACAAACACAATTTCTTCAGAAGTTAACATGCAATCATATTTACTTAATTTATTTTTATAAAAATGTTACTCACCTTTTTGAATTTGCAAAGAGTTTTGGAAACTGTATATTGATATTGCTTGACTCCTAAAGCTTTGATTTCTGATACTTGACTTTGCTTTTAAACTTTGATAATTTGTTGGGTTGCCAAGTTGTATTTGCACTTGAAACTTGATTCTCAGGCTTGGAAGGTGCTAATAGGTTTTTGAACTATAGATTTGAGGAAAAATGCATTTACAGGCTGCAGCTTTGAAGATTTCTACAGGCCCTGAAAATGCTTGAAATGTTTTTGAGAAAATGTTTGCAGGATTGTAAAAATGTTTTTAGGCTTGAGGTTGCAGGGTTTCAAGAACTTTGGTTTGCATATGAGAATATTTCAGTTTTGTGGCCATTGATTTTCTGAATTCAAAAGAATAAGAATAAAGAAGGAATAGAAGTTTATATGATGCAATTTGTGGTTTATTAAAATTAAAGAAAAGAAAATTAGACCAAAAGACACTTGTTAAATCTTGTTACATTTGTCATAAACCAAAGCTTACTTCATAACACATGTATTCAATGAAGTTTAAAAGAATGAACACATGTCATTTATTTTTAAATTATTTTTAAAAGCCTTTATTATAAATTTTCTTAATATGTAAATACTTTACTAATTCATAAATGCTTTTTATAAATTTATATATATCCTTTTTCCTTTCTTATAAAAATAAAATTTTCAAAAGAAAATAAGATATAACCTAATTAGATTCCAAATATTATAATATAAAATTATTTAATCATTTTTACATAAGAAACTACAACAAAGATCTCACAGCGGAACGAATAAACTATATTAATAACATAAACTATTTCATTGTATACAACACTTATCAGAGTTTACACAACTAAACAACACATACTAGACAGTTATAAACATCTGTCTAGATATTACAACTCAAATACAATACAAGACTCCTAATCCTAGATGATAAATTATTATCATCTCAACCAATCATTACAAATACCATATACATTTAAAATGATACTTTTTATATATAGAAAATATATCTGGGTAAAATTATTTCACCTTCCCTTTTAAAACAATATTGTGTCCGTTGGCCTGATCCAAGTGTTTAGAGATCCCTATCAATAACGTTAGCTACTCGTATTGACCAGAATCCATATACCACCCAACCGATCAATTAACACAATATAAAACCATTTTATATAACTAACAAATACGCGCTCTCGAATATATATACACTCAGACTCAAACTTAAATTCATGGTTCAACAAACATTTTTTTATATGAATCTTAGACAATAACATAGATTACATTATGTGATAATGGGGTTTGAACAAAATTCTTGAACCTAGGGACTTAAGAATAGTATAATGCAGAGACAATAGCATGTATAAAATTTTCTATTCATATGTTCACAGAAGATCTACTTATATATATACATATCATTCATACTTAACATATAAATCAACATGCAACAGATTAAATACTTAAACTCATTTAAAAATGATGTTACTCACTTGATAAATAACAGGGAATAGGTTTTTATATGTACACAGACAGGCTCACACACATATTCCTACCAATTCATATAAATTCAAATTAGAAACTTCAATTCCAGCCAATATCATCACATGCAAACATATATCATATCCTTAAGTTTTGGAAAATGTAAATTACTCACTATTTATTAATTAATCTTCATTAATCAATTCTTAATTACATCATTAATTATATTAATTAATGATCCTTAATTTTTCTTAATTAATTATCTTATTCAAATTAATAATTAATTAGTCCCATTTATTAATCACCTTTGATTAATCTCATTTAGTAATTAACTACCCTTAATTACTCTTCCATAAATTAATTACTCATTAATTAATTATCTTTTAATTAATCCCTTGATTAATTATTCAAAAGTAATTAACTCAAATTACTTTTATTATTAATTCATCTTCAGTTAATTGCATCCACTAATTAACTTAATTACTTTCCTAAGTAATTACACTTCATTAATTACATTTAAGTAATTATATTTATCACATCTCTAAATGATTATCTTAAATAAATTTAACTAATTAATTATTAATTTGAATAAGATAATTAATTAAGAAAAATTAAGGATCATTAATTAATATAATTAATGATGTAATTAAGAATTGATTAATGAAGATTAATTAATAAATAGTGAGTAATTTACATTTTCCAAAACTTAAGGATATGATATATGTTTGCATGTGATGATATTGGCTGGAATTGAAGTTTCTAATTTGAATTTATATGAATTGGTAGGAATATGTGTGTGAGCCTGTCTGTGTACATATAAAAACCTATTCCCTGTTATTTATCAAGTGAGTAACATCATTTTTAAATGAGTTTAAGTATTTAATCTGTTGCATGTTGATTTATATGTTAAGTATGAATGATATGTATATATATAAGTAGATCTTCTGTGAACATATGAATAGAAAATTTTATACATGCTATTGTCTCTGCATTATACTATTCTTAAGTCCCTAGGTTCAAGAATTTTGTTCAAACCCCATTATCACATAATGTAATCTATGTTATTGTCTAAGATTCATATAAAAAAATGTTTGTTGAACCATGAATTTAAGTTTGAGTCTGAGTGTATATATATTCGAGAGCGCGTATTTGTTAGTTATATAAAATGGTTTTATATTGTGTTAATTGATCGGTTGGGTGGTATATGGATTCTGGTCAATACGAGTAGCTAACGTTATTGATAGGGATCTCTAAACACTTGGATCAGGCCAACGGACACAATATTGTTTTAAAAGGGAAGGTGAAATAATTTTACCCAGATATATTTTCTATATATAAAAAGTATCATTTTAAATGTATATGGTATTTGTAATGATTGGTTGAGATGATAATAATTTATCATCTAGGATTAGGAGTCTTGTATTGTATTTGAGTTGTAATATCTAGACAGATGTTTATAACTGTCTAGTATGTGTTGTTTAGTTGTGTAAACTCTGATAAGTGTTGTATACGATGAAATAGTTTATGTTATTAATATAGTTTATTCGTTCCGCTGTGAGATCTTTGTTGTAGTTTCTTTCTTCTTCTTCCTCAATTTCTTCTTCTTCCTCAATTTCTTCTTCTTCCTCAATTTCTTCTTTTTCCTCAATTTCTTCTTCTTGAGATTCACGACCTATCGTAAATTTGGATCGATGTGGTATTCGGGTCTCCAGACCTGGAATTCCGGTATACGGAAACCCGATCCCGGTCTCATCGAAATCCAAAACGTATTTTAAGGGTCAAGTTGTTTTAAGGTTAAAACAATTCAATTCTTATCTATATACACACAGATAGATAACTCAATAGATTATAAACTCTTGGGTACTCAATTTTTACGAGTAGCCAAGGGATTCAGGTTAGCTTTGATGAGTTATCTGGAGGAGCAATGGAGCAGGAGGCTTCGGCGTTGTAGATATAGATAGTAGTTCCGCTGTGTTAATCTCTGAATAGAGTTTTGTGTTGAGTTGTAATAACTAGACAGATGTTTATAACTGTCTAGTATGTGTTGTATAATCTGTGTAACTCTGATAGTCGTTGTATATTGTGTAATACTTTTGTTATTAATATAATTTATTCGTTCCGCTGTTGAGATTCTGATGTGTTGTTTCTTTCTTTCTCTTCTTTTCTACTTCTCACCCCTTTCTTTCTTCATAACGATGCGACTTTCTATGGAGAGAAAGTCGTGGTCGTCACAGTGGTAATTTATAAAATGAAGGTGATTAATTTAAGTTAATTAATTTGTTAATTAATTAACGATAGCCACTTGGTAATTGTTTAAGTACAAATTACTTAATGAGATTAGATAAGTGTAGATTATTAACAAATGATAATCATTTGTAAAATTGGTTAAGTATAAATTACTTAATAAAAGTAATTAAAGAAATAAAGTACTTAAGGTAATTAATTAAATAAATTTGATAAGTTTAAATTTATTTATTTAATTAATTTAAGAAAATCACTGGGTGATTAGATAATTACTTAAAAGTAATTAGTGAAAGTATAAATTACTTAGAAAAGTAATTAAAGTTAATTAGTGGATATAATTAACTAAAGGTGGTTTAATAAAAGTAATTTGAGTTTAGTACTTTTAATAATTAATCAAGTGATTAATTAATAGTTAATTAATTAATGAGTAATTAATTTATGAAGTGTAGTAATTAAGAGTAGTTAATTACTAAATGGGATTAATCAAAGGTGATTAATAAATGTGACTAATTAATTATTAATTTAAATAAGATAATTAATTAAGAATAATTAAGGATCATTTATTAATATAATTAATGATGTAATTAAGAATTGATTAATGATGTAATTAAGGATTGGTGAATTAAAATTTATTTATCAATAATAAGGGATTAAAGTAATTAATTAATTGAAATTAATTAAGAATTAATGTAATTAAATATAGTTAATTAATTAATGCAGTAATTAAAGATTAATTACTGAATGGTTTAAGATAATTAAATTGAGAAATTAATTAGGTATTAATTACTTAAAGTAATTAAAGGGCAATTAATCAGGAATGATTAATTAAGATGGATACTTAGAGTAATGATTAATTAATTGGTTTAATTAATAATTAAGTAAGAAGGATTTATAAAATGAAGTAATTAATTTAATTCACTTTAAATTAATTAGATGATATAAATCATTGCTTAAGGATGGATGAATGAGATTGAATGTATTTCATTGTTTGATATCTCTGATGAGATATGATTGATATATGATATGGATGTTTGGTTGAATTGAAATGATAATATGAATTATCTGTTTGGGATAATGTAGATTATCTGTTGTGAATTATCTATCTGTGTGTAGTAGATAAGAATTGAATTGTTTTAACCTTAAAACAACTTGGCCCTTAAAAGATACGTTTTGGATTTCGATGAGACCGGGATCGGGTTTCCGTATACCGGGATTCCACGTCTGGAGACCCGAATACCACATCGATCCAAATTTACGATAGGTCGTGAATCTCAAGTGAAGATGAAGATTCAGAGTGCAAGGGTTATTGTCGTTAACTCTGAGGGTGATTCCAACACGAGTGTAACGAGATAATGCCTTCGGTTTCGTTCGAACCCGGAACGAACTTGTATGGATTGAATGCTATCAGAACATCGTCAGGTGGACGATGAGCATTCTAAGTGGTGTGTTCTGATTTAAAGGTAAATCGTAGCCTCAAGCCTCATCAACCGGAAATGGCTAAAACAGGGGAGGTGCAGCAAGGCTTCGTGGGTAGCACCCACTGAGAGTAAGGTCATCCCTGTCTAGAGAAGTTCCTTCTTTTATTTCGGCTTAGTGGTGCAGTTGGCGACGGCCATCTGTAGGGTGATTTTATTCGGGATTATCCAGTAAGGGATGGTTCCGGCTTTGTGTTGCAGGGGATTGGGAGTGATCCTCGGTACGGTGATCTAGGCCCCGTACTGTGATGAGCGGTACCCCGGTAGCTCTGCCATTGTATGGAAATCCAAATTCCAATAAGTGATAACGGACTTGATTGTATACCTAGTATGCTGGAATTTAATAATGTAACAATTTCGGCTATTTCATATTTATTTGAAAACCCTAGACCTATTAGAATACAATCGAATTTCCTATCAAATGTTTTGGTTAGCGTAAGGTAAAAACTTACCCATGTTTATTTGTGGGGAGTCTTACGTGATACTTTTTCTTTCAAAAGGTTTTGAAGTTAAACAAGTTTAACCTGTTACTCACACCAGACCCATGTCTGACCCAAGTTGTTTATTTCTGTTTTATAAACTCTTGGGTACTCAAATTTTTACGAGTAGCCAAGGGATTCAGGTTTAGCTTTGACGAATTGTGGAGGAGCAATGGAGCAGGAGGCTTCAGCGTTCGTAGATATAGTATTCCGCTGTGTTGATATCTGTGTTAGAGTCTTGTATTGTATTTGAGTTGTAATATATAGACAGATGTTTATAACTGTCTAGTATGTGTTGTATAGTTGTGTAAACTCTGATAAGTGTTGTATACTATGTAATAGTTTATGTTATTAATATAATTTATTCTTTCCGCTGTGAGATAGTTGTTGTTGTTTCTTTCTTTCTTCTCTTCTTTTCTATTTTCTACCCTTTCTTTCTTCATAATGATCCGACTTTCTGTGGAGAAAAAGTCGGGTTATTACAGTATATGTAACGACCCGGCTTTCTTTGCCCAGAAAGACGCATCGTTATAAAGAAAGAAAGGGATAGAAGAAGAAAAGAAAAGAAAAGAAGAAAGAACAACAACACATCAGAGATCTCACAGCGGAACGAGAAATATATTATATCACATAAGATATTACATAGTATCATATACATCAGAGTATACAATTTATACAACATAGAATAGACAGTTATAAACTTCTGTCTATTATACATCACAAGTACATCAGTACAATACAACATACACAGCGGAAACTCTATATATCTACACGCTGAAGCCTCCTGCTCCTCAGCTCCTCCAGTATTCGTCAAGACTAACCTGAATCCCTTGGCTACTCGTAAAAATTTGAGTACCCAAGAGTTTATAAAACAGAAATAAACACTTGGGTCAGACATGGGTCTGGTGTGAGTAAACGGGTTAAAATTGTTTAACTTCAAAACCTTTTGAAAACAAAGGTATCACGTAAGACTTCCCACACATAAACATGGAAAAGTTTTTACCTTACGCTAACCAAAACATTTGATAGGAAATCCAGTTATATTATAATAGGGTCTAGGGTTTTCAAGTAAAATACAGAAATAGCTGAAATGCTTACATCTCACATTCCAACATAGTTGGGCACAACTAATACGTACGGCACTTATTGGAGTTTGGATTCCATACAATGGCAGGGCTACCGGGGTACCGCCCGTCACAGTACGTGGCCTAGATCACCGTACCGAGGAGTACGCCCGCTCCCCTGCAATCACAAAGCCGGAACCATCCCTTACTGGATAATCCCGAACAAGACAATCCCGTAGTTGGCGCGACCAACCACACACTAAGCCGAATAAAAGAAAGGGACCTCTAGACAGGGATCTATCTTGCTCTCAGTGGGTGCTACCCACGAAGCCTTGCTGCACCTCCCCTGTTTTAGCCATTCCCGGTTGATGAGGCTTGAGGTTACGATTACCTTTAATCAGAACATATCACTTAGAATGCTCATCGTCCGCCTGACGATGTGCTGAAAGCATTCAATCCATACAAGTTCGTTCCAGGTTCGAACGAAACCGAAGGCATTATCTCGTTACACTCGTTTTGGAATCACCCTCAGAGTTAACGACAATAACCCTTGCACTCTAAATCTTCATCTTCACTTGAGATTCACGACCTATCGTAAATTTGGATCGATGTGGTATTCGGGTCTCCAGACCTGGAATACCGGTATACGGAAACCCGATCCCGGTCTCATCGAAATCCAAAACGTATCTTTTAAGGCCAAGTTGTTTAAAGGTTTAAACATTTAAACTTATTCAGGATGATATAAACAATAGATAAATCATATTATCACAATTGATAATTCATATCAACATTCATCTCACAAAGCAGCATATATCATATATATATGAGATATTCAAATCATCCAATATCAACCAATCACCCAATATCAAACATCCAGTATTAATCAATTATCTAAACAGAATTGATTAACTCTAATCAATTTAATTAACCTTTAATTAAATTAATTACTATTCTTTAATTACTTGGATTATCTTAATCCTGCTCACTATCATTAATTAATTACAAATTAATTAATTAAACATCTAAATGATCTTCCTTAATTAATCTCCTTTGATTAATTCAAGTAATTATTCTTAACCATATACAGTAATTAACTTTTAATTACTATCATTAATTACAATAATTAATGAACCTTCATTTATTAATTAATTATAATTAATTATATTAATCTTCAATTAATTACAATATAAATTAAGAGTAATTGAAATTAATTCATGTTGACCTTATGTAACGACCTCAGCAAACCCGATCCCTATCAACAAATTTTAAACACTTTTAAGAGTAATTGAGTATATACAACTAATACCAAATGTAATTGAGATAAAGAAAACTCAGAGTATTCTGTGATGGCAGGAAGTTTTCTGGATGAGCAGTTTTTCTGAAGATGAAGTTCAGAAGCAGTAAGAGTAAATCCATTTCTTCGATGGATTGGATAGTTAAGTATGAGCTGTTCGGATTGTGTAAAGAGAACAGTCTGTTTGGAATTAGGATGGGTTGATCGCAAAAGTGACTTGCGATTATCTGAGTGTTCTCTTGGGTTGTCAGAATTTTTCTAGATGTCTTCAGAGAAGTCAGAAGTTTGTCCGCATCTGAAGGTTGAGTTTTCTTATCGACTGGATTCCAGGAGTGATACCGGTGGTTCAGTCTAGTGGAAGGATGTTTCCTAGAGATGGAGTTGGTGAAGCAGCTCAAGTTTTGCTGGAATATCTGAGTTTTCTTTATGGATCAGTGAACCATATTTTCTGGGATGAGTTATCCAGTTGTGCTCATCAACATTCTTATCTACCTCAGATCAGAGTTGTGCAGCAGAAGCAGTTTGGGAGTGCATCTGTCTTGTTTCCTGGATAGGAGAAGTTAGTTCAGTCTTCTATTGTTTGAGGAATAAAGTTGTGGATCTCTTCCTTGTTTTGATTTGGATAGGTAATTGGTCTACTTGGTTGAATTGTCAGTTTGGATAACTGGAATTCATTGAGTTTTACGTATCTCTGAGGGAGTACGTATTTGATCTATCTCTGGTTGTAGAATCAGCAGTTCTGGAAGTTTGGTAGTTGAGTCAGACTCGTCTGTAGTCTGATATTCTGTTTAGTTCTATAGATAGATGAGTAGGAGCTTTATAGTTTAGTAGTATTGATTGTTTAGATTGTTTGTAGAGCGAGTATCCCGGTATGTATATATATATACTTGGGGAAACTCGAGGAATTTTATCTAGAATTTAGTCTAGATAGTTGCATTGTTTGATTGAATGATTTGGTTGCTATGGTTGCTAGCATATGGATGATAGTAGATGCTTGTGTTTTGAATTTAAATCTTTAATAAGATTATTAAATTACCTTTGTTTAAATTTCGGGGACGAAATTATTTTAAGGGGGGAGGAATGTAATATCCCGGAAATTTTAACATTATCAATTTAATAATCTGTTAAATAATTAAATTGATATTGATGATCTTTGATAATAAAATTTGAATTTAATTTAATAATCTAATTAAATAAGTATTTAATTAGTGAATTCTATCTTTTAAAAGTTAATAGAATGATTTCTATTTATAATGTATAGATATAATTTTATATATTGTAAATAGATAAGTTGGTTTGAATTTAACAAATAAAATTATGTTTTCAAATTTCTAATATATATTGGTAATTTGGAAATTATGATTTAAATTAATATTAAGCTTTCCAAAGATATTTAATAAATAACTATATAGTTTTAAATTACATATATACATTTACATAAGAATTATTAATTAAGTGAAAAATCTTTATTAACATTTCAAATATATACTCATTAATAAAAAAAAGACACATGTTATTTTCCTAAGACCTCATTTAAACAAGTGTTAAATTGTGGGTAAGGGCTAATGACAAGTGTCATTTAATTTTATTTTTATTTTTAGATAATTTCAGTTTATATAAACAATCATCTTGCATTTTCTTTTTCCTTTTCTAATCTCCTTTCTAAACAAAGAAAACTTCAGCTCAAAACCAAAATCTAAACAAACTCTTCTCAAAAACAAAGAATGCAAATCAAAACCTGGAAACCATTTTCTTCAATCTGAAACAAAATCTGTAATCCATATCTCCATAAACCAAATTGAAATCAAAACCTGTATCATTTCTTCAAATCTGAAATTTCACTTTCCTCAAACCAAAAATCAAAAGCCTGTTCTGTTTCAAGGCTGCATATTCATTTTCCAAAAGAATACCTGAACTAAATTCATTTTTCAACATCAAAAGCCTGCAAGTTCTCTTCAAATCAAAGTCTGCATGTATTCTTCAAAACAGAGGCAAGCAAAAACTGGAATTAAAAGCAAATTCAAAGGCATGCAAGCTTAAATCAAAAATAAGGAAGCAACTCAAGTTTTCAAATTTAATCAAAGCAAAGGCTGTTTTCAGAAAAATGAAGGCTCTGTCTTCTTTAATTAAGTGAGTAACCTACTTACCTAAAATAACTTAAGTATAATTATATTTGCATGTTTAATTATATGATAATTGTGTTGTGATGTGAATGTTTATAATATGAGTAAACATTTAATTTAAAACTTAAGTAGATTAATGATTGTTGCTTGAGAAATTGCTGTGATGATGATGCCTTGTATGTGTATATAGAAGTATAAAATATGTGTATATGGATGTGTTTGAATATGCATGTCTGATGTCTGTGCCTCTCTGTTTTCTTTTGATTACAGAGATTTTAAAATGAATCAAAATTCAAAATCTTTGCTTGTGTTCTCTGTTAGACTTTGAAATTTAAACCAAATAGTTTAGTTTAAACATGATATAGGATTTAAAAATAGATTCAAGTATATTAAGATTTAAATTTGCTAAATTTGGAAATTACAGTAGAAATCTTTTAATATATGATAAAATCAAATGTTAAATTCTATTGATCCAAGTACATATCTTGAATCATCTTTGAAATATAGGATTTTTAAAACAAAAATCATAACTTTTAGTGTTGAAATGAATGCGTATTTGGGAAATGTCTGAACTTGGGTTTCTGAGCAAATTATGATGATCTAAGTGACCGGGAAGGTCGCGGTTCCTGCTGGAGCTAGCTAAGTGATCTGGGTGTTTGGCAAAAATGGTAGAAGCGTCGAATGATCACGGTGGCGTCAACGGTGGTCGAGAGAAGTTTTAAACCCTAAATTAGGTTGTGTTTGGAATTGGGATGACCGTGTCATCTATGGTGGATCGAGTTGCTTGATACTCAAGGCAATGATGACGTGGATGGTCGACATGGTATGGCCAGAGTCGCTCGACCTCTGGTGGTCGGAATCGTTTGGTTGAGGGGATTTTCTGGCGTTTGTTTTGGTTCCAGTTTCATCTGGGATGCTCGATTTCGATCAGAGGCTTGTGCTTGTATTTTGATGGTCGACATTGGTTGCAACGGCGATGGGTGATGTGCAGGAAGGTTCATCAGAGGTCGGAGGCGACTCAGGCGATGGTGCATGTGCACGGTGGAGCTTTGTGTGTCTATGGGTTGTTGTGGAGGTTGTCTCGAAGGCAGGCTCGAGTGATGGGGTAGGTGACTCGAGTTTATACTCGAGTAGGCGTGAGTGTTTAACTTTCCAGATTTTAAACTTAAACAAAATCTAAGTTTTAAAAATAAAAGTAAAGGTAAGGGGAATACTCGGGGTAGGTCTCGGGTAGAAGTCGGGTTGGACTCGAAGCAAAAGTTAACAAGTTTTTAAATTTAAATAAAGTAAGTTTTAAATTTAAAATGAAATCTAGTTTTAAACTATTTCTTAAATCTATTCTTTATAAAATAAATGTTTTTAAGTAATTGATTAAGGAAGTTATATAATTTGTTAACTTTTGTTTGTTAAGTTAAATGTTTGAAACTTACATTAAATGATTTAATTAAGTAAGTTAATTATAAAGATAAATGTTTTAAATATGTTAACGATAGTTAAGCAATTTATAAAGATAATGGTTTAACTTAAAAGTTAATTAAGGTTTGATAATTTGAGATTAATTAAGTTAATAAAGTAATTAAGTATAATTAATTAATTAAATTAATTTATGATTTGGATTAATAAATTTTGTAATTAAGGATTATAAATTAGAGTATTAATTAATGGTTAGGAATTAATTAATAAGTAATTAAATATTAATTAAGTTATGGATTAATACTTAATTAATTTAGTAATTAGAGATTAATAAATTGGTTACTAAGATTTATTAATTTAGAATTAATAATAATTAGTATAAGTTAATTACTTAAGGAAAGTAATTAAATAATAGTTAATGAAGTCATTAACTATGGATTATTAATTAATTAATATGATTAATTTTAATAATTAATTAAATTAATTAATTTAAAAATAATCAATTATAGAATTTGTTTAAAATGAATTACTTAATGGAAGTAATTAAGAATTAATTACTTATTGTAATTAATTGAAGTTAATTTGATTTAGTTAAATTAATTAATTAAGTTTAATTAATTTAGAATAATCAAGAGATGATTTGATAATAATTACTTAATGTAATTATTAAGGTAAGATTATTTAAGGAAGTAAATAATAAGATAATTACTGGAAGTAATTAGTTGAATAAATGATTTTATAATTAGAAGTAATTTGAGTTAATTACTTTGAATAATTAATCAAGGGATTAATTAAGGAATTAATTAAGGAGTAATTAATTTAGTTAATGAAAGTAATTAAGGGGAGTAATTACTAGATGAGATTAATCAAGAGTGATTAATAAATGTTGTTTAAATAAAGGTTAATTACTTAATGAAATTAATTTAATTAAGTAATTAATAATTAAGTTGTAATTAAGGATCATTAATTAATATAATTAATGATGTAACTAAGATTGATTAATTAAATGATAATTAATAAATGAAGTGATTAATTAATGTAACTAATTAAGGTTTAATATAATTAATTATAGTTGATTAACTTAATTAATTTTAGTTAATTAATTAATGCTGTAATTAAAGGTTAATTACTATAAGTGGTTAAGGATAATTAATTTAAGTAATTAATTGAGAATAAATTACTTGAATATAATCAAAAGATAATTAATAAAGATGATTAATTGAAATGAATTATTAGAGAATAATTAATTAATTGATTGTAATTAATTAATGGTTAAGTAAGAAGGATTTATAAAATAAAGTAATTAATTTAATTCACTTTAAATTAATTAGAGATGGTATAAATCATTACTTAAGAATGGATGATAATATTGAATGCTTTGCATTGATTGATATCTCTGATGAGATATATGCTGTGTGATATGGATGTTAGTTGAATTGTGATGATAATATGGATTATCTGTTATATCGATAATGTTGATTATCTATTGTGATGTTGTGAATTATCTTTCTATGTGTATAAAGATAATTGAATTGAATTGTTTTAACTTTAAAACAACTTGGCCTTAAAAGATACGCTTTGGATTTCGATGAGACCGGGATCGGGTTTCCGTATACCGGATTTCCAGGTCTGGAGACCCGAATACCACATCGATCCAAATTAACGATAGGTCGTGAATCAAGTGAAGATGAAGATTCAGAGTGCAAGGGTTATTGTCGTTAACTCTGAGGGTGATTCCAAAACGAGTGTAACGAGATAATGCCTTCGGTTTCGTTCGAACCCGGAACGAACTTATATGGATTGAATGCTTTCAGCACATCGTCAGGTGGACGATGAGCATTCTAAGATAGATGTGTTCTATTTAAAGGTAATCGTGACCTCAAGCCTCACAAACCGGGAATGGCTAAAACAGGGGAGGACTGTAACGACCCGCCACTCATTCCACTGAATGACGCATCATCAAAAGAAAGAAAATAAAATCATTTGTATATAAAACAATATATTATAATTATTGTTTGAAAATAACAATTTATCAATATATATATATTAGAATTTAAAAACAATATCTTATTTATTTAAATTCTAATATATATATATTGATAAATTGTTATTTTCAAACAATAATTATAATATATTGTTTTATATACAAATGATTTTATTTTCTTTCTTTTGATGATGCGTCATTCAGTGGAATGAGTGGCGGGTCGTTACAGTGGTATCAGAGCTTGATTTAGTTGCTTGAACCCAGATTGAAGATGAGATAATTGTTTGATTTTACTTTCTTTTGATTTTGGTTTCAGTTTTGATTTTCTATTGAATTTAGAAAGATGGAAAGAAAAGAAGATGGAGGAAGAAAAGATTCGAAATGTTTTGTAAGTCAATTGGAGGAACAGTTGATGTCTACCATAGGAAAGACTCGGCTGTATAGGAATTCTTTGATATCGAGTAAGAGAGTTTATCTGTTTTGAAGTATGGGACTAAGGTCGATTAGTTGTTCTTCGGACATGGTCTCATTGTTCCCTTAAAAAGAGTAAGTTATTGGCGATTGGTTTGGAGCCCGAGTTTCTTTTGGATGTCTGCCATCTCGGAGATTCGTTGAGAGGTTTGTTGATGATTTTAGTTTTGAGAAGCCTTTGGATTAGAAGTTCTTGGTTAGCTGTGATAGCAGTGCAGCTCGGAGTGTTCGGTGTGCTGTCGAGATAGAGTTTGGAAGCAGCAGTGTGGTTCGTTTCTTCGATGATACCGGAATCTTTGTGATTCTTCTATCAGCAGTCCGAGAAGATGGTGAATGTTTTCTTGAAGGGTTAACCTTGTTTGGAAAAGTTTAAGGCTGTTTTAATTAGTAAAGAGAGAACAGTTTCTTTGAAATCCGAACTAGGTAGGATCGCAAAAGTGAATTGCGATTATTTTCATCTTGAGTAATCTTTTGTATGAAATTGACACATCTCAAGAGGAAGTAAAAGTTATCGAAGAGGTCAAAGATTTAGTTTATATCGATTGGTTCCTAGAGAAGGATTTGGTGAAGTATCTTAGAATTTTATGGAGTATCTGTGTTTTCTCTTCTGCTTCTAGTTTCGAGTTTCCTCTAGCCAAGGATAGCTGAAGACAGTACCCTTGACCGAGGACTCGTCTATTCTTTGAGAAGTTGGTTATGTCTTTAAGATAACCAATGTTTCCGCTTGTTTGTGGATCTAGTTTGTGCTCGAGTTCATCGACATTCTCATCTATCTCAAAATCAGAGTTGTGCAGCGAAAGCAAAGGTAGTAGCTGTGCAAGAAAGGAAGTAACCTCAGATTTCTACAAGAAGTTAAACAATTTTAACTTCAAAACCTTTTGAAAACAAAGGTATCACGTAAGACTTTCCACACATAAACATGGAAAAGTTTTTACCTTACGCTAACCAAAACATTTGATAGGAAATCCGATTGTAGTATAATAGGGTCTAGGGTTTTCAAGTAAAATACAGAAATAGCTGAAATGCTTACATCTCACATTCCAACATAGTTGGGCACAACTAATACGTACGGCACTTATTGGAGTTTGGATTCCATACAATGGCAGGGCTACTGGGGTACCGCCCGTCACAGTACGTGGCCTAGATCATCGTACCGAGGAGTACGCCCGCTCCCCTGCAACACAAGGCCGGAACCATCCCTTACTGGATAATTCCGAACAAGACAATCCCGTAGTTGGCGCGACCAACCACACACTAAGCCGAATAAAATAAAGGGACCTCTAGACAGGGATCTATCTTGCTCTCAGTGGGTGCTACCCACGAAGCCTTGCTGCACCTCCCCTGTTTTAGCCATTCCCGGTTGATGAGGCTTGAGGTTACGATTACCTTTAATCAGAACATATCACTTAGAATGCTCATCGTCCGCCTGACGATGTGCTGAAAGCATTCAATCCATACAAGTTCGTTCCGGGTTCGAACGAAACCGAAGGCATTATCTCGTTACACTCATTTTGGAATCACCCTCAGAGTTAACGACAATAACCCTTGCACTCTGAATCTTCATCTTCACTTGAGATTCACGACCTATCGTTAATTTGGATCGATGTGGTATTCGGGTCTCCAGACCTGGAATACCGGTATACGGAAACCCGATCCCGGTCTCATCGAAATCCAAAACGTATCTTTTAAGGCCAAGTTGTTTTAAGGTTAAAACAATTTAACTTATCTATATTCATACAGATAGATAATTCACCAATCACAATTGATAATCACATTATCAATAAACAAATGATCTATAATAGAATAGATAATCCATATCAACATCACAATAGTTAATCCATATTATCATCATAATGCAACCAAGCATCCACACAACATTACTTATCTCATTTCTGAGATTACATCCATTCAAGACAATCAAGGTCATCCATTCTTATATAAGCAATGATTTAATTAATCATAACATAATTAATTTAAAATTGATTTAAATTAACTATCTCTATCTTTAATTAATTTAAAGTGAATTAAATTAATCACTTCATCTCTTAATTAATTTAAAATAAATTAAATTAATTACTTCATTATAAATCTTACTTATATAATCATTAATTAATTACAAATAAATTAATTAATCTTTCTCTAATTATCCACTTTAATTAATCACCTTGATTAATCATTCTTTAATTACATTTAAGTAATTATCTTAATTAATTTCACAAATTAATTATCCTTAACCAAATACAGTAATTAACCTTTAATTACTTCATTAATTAATTAATTATAATTAATTACTTTAAGCCTTAATTAATTACAATTAATCACTTATCATTTGATTAATTAATCTTAATTAATTTACTCTTAATTACATCATTAATTAATTATAAACTAATGATTCCTAATTACAATCTTTAATTATTTATTTATATTTAAATTAATTAAATAATTAATCTTAATTAAACCATAATTATTAATCATGTTTGATTAATCTAATCCAGTAATTAACTTCCCTTAATTACTTCCCTTAATTAATTACTTTTTAATTAATTACCTTAACCAATAATTAATTAACTTTGATTAGCTTGAAACCATGCTTTAAAACTGAGATGGATTTGCTTTGATCTGCTTAGATGTTCTAGGTTTATAAAGGGTTGTTGTTAGATGATTATCTGCATTTTGCTTTGTAGCTGAATCTTGAAGTTGTGTTTTGAATCTGCATTAAATCTTTGCTTGATCTGCCCCTTGTTTTGGTTTGATAAATTGAAAACGTTGCTTGATGTTTTGAATCCTTTTCTGTTTACAGGTTTGTTTGTTTTTTAAATTTCCAGGTTTTTGAAAGAAAATGGAAACCTGGTATTTTCTTAAGCCTTTGTTACTTAAAATTCAAAAGAAAATAAAGTTTTTGCCACTTGTTCTTTCCTAAACTAACACTTGTATGAAAACCTAACACTTGTTATTTACATAAGCTAAGTAACTTACATTTGTTAATTTATATGCTAATATTTCAACACTTGAATTTTGTATGTATAAATATATCTTTAAATGTTTTATAAACCTTTGTATTTAATTTCTATTTAGTTAATATCTTACTTAATTTATACTTAGTAAATAATTTAAAAATTAATCTTATACTAATAAAATCATATATATATATATATGTATGTATTCTCAATTATTCACTCAACCTAGTGTTATGATATTCACTTAACCAAAAGCTTAGGCATTCGCTCAACCTATGCTCTGATACCACTGTAACGACCACGACTTTCTCTCCATAGAAAGTCGTATCGCTAATAAGAAAGAAAGGGATAGAAAGAGAAAAGAAGAGAAAGAAAGAACTAAACAATATTAGAATCTCACAGCGGAAACGAACAAAATATATTATATCACATAAATATTACATAGTATCATATACAACACTTATCAGAGTTACACAGATTACACATCATATACTAGACAGTTATAAACATCTGTCTAGTTATTACATTTCAATACAAAACAAAGATCTAAACAAGATCAACACAGCGGAAACTACTATCTATCTACAACGCCGAAGCCTCCTGCTCCATTGCTCCTCCATAATTCGTCAAGGCTAACCTGAATCCCTTGGCTACTCGTAAAAATTTGAGTACCCAAGAGTTTATAAAACAGAAATAAACAACTTGGGTCAGACATGGGTCTGGTGTGAGTAACAGGTTAAACTTGTTTAACTTCAAAACCTTTTGAAAGAAAAGGTATCACGTAAGACTCCCCACAAATAAACATGGGTAAGTTTTTACCTTACGCTAACCAAAACATTTGATAGGAAATTCGATTGTATTATAATAGGGTCTAGGGTTTTCAAGTAAAATACAGAAATAGCTGAAATGCTTACATCTCACATTTCAACATAGTTGGGCACAACTAATACGTACGGCACTTATTGGAGTTTGGATTCCATACAATGGCAGGGCTACCGGGGTACCGCCCGTCACAGTACGTGGCCTAGATCACCGTACCGAGGATCACTCCCAATCCCCTGCAACACAAGGTCGGAACATCCCTTACTGGATAATTCCCACACAAGATACCTCACGGTTGGGATCAGCAACCGCACCACTAAGTCGAAAATAGAAAGGGACATCTAGACAGAGGTAACCTTGTCCTACTTGGGTGCTACCCACTAACCTTGCTGCACCTCCCCTGTTTTAGCCATTCCCGGTTTATGAGGCTTGAGGTCACGATTACCTTAGAAAAGAACACATCACTTAGAATGCTCATCGTCCACCTGACGATGTTCTGAAAGCATTCAATCCATACAAGTTCGTTCCGGGTTCGAACGAAACCGAAGGCATTATCTCGTTACACTCGTTTTGGAATCACCCTCAGAGTTAACGACAATAACCCTTGCACTCTGAATCTTCATCTTCACTTGATTCACGACCTATCGTTAATTTGGATCGATGTGGTATTCGGGTCTCCAGACCTGGAAATCCGGTATACGGAAACCCGATCCCGGTCTCATCGAAATCCAAAGCGTATCTTTTAAGGCCAAGTTGTTTTAAAGGTTAAAACAAATTCAATTCATTATCTTTATACACAAAGAAAGATAATTCCCAACAGATAATCAACATTATCAGATAATCCATACAATTCAACTAACATCCATATCATACAGCATATATCTCATCAGAGATATCAATCAATGCCAAGTATTCAATACTAACACCCATTCATAAGTAATGATTTATATCATCTCTAATTAATTTAAAGTGAATTAAATTAATTACTTCATTCTATAAATCCTTCTTACTTAATCATTAATTAAACCAATTAATTAATCATACTTTAAACATCAAACTTAATTAATCATTCCTGATTAATTATACTTTAATTACTTTAAGTAATTCATTCTTAATTAATTTCACAAATTAATTATTCTTAACCAATTACAGTAATTTACCTTTAATTACTTCATTAATTAATTAGCTATAATTAATTACATTAATCTTTAATTAATTACATTAATTAATTACTCTATAATCACTTATTATTGATTAATTAATTTTAATTAATCAAACTTTAATTACATCATTAATTATATTAATTAATAATCCTTAATTACTCTTAATTAATTATTCTATTTAAAATTAATTACAATTTAATAATTAATCTTTAATTAAACTAAATTCATTAATCACCTTTGATTAATCTTATTTAGTAATTAACTACCCTTAATTACTTCTTCCATAAATTAATTACTCATTAATCAATCATCTTTTAATTAATCCCTTGATTATTTAAACAAAGTAATTAAACTCAAATTACTTTTATTAAATCATCTTTAGTTAATTACATCCGCTAATTATCTTTAATTACTTTCCTAAGTAATTACACTTCACTAATTACATTTAAGTAATTATATTTATCAAATCACCCAGTGATTATCTTAAATTATTTTAATTAATTAATTTAACTTATCAAATTTAACATGTCGAATTATATAAATTAACTTGGGGAACACCCGAAGTAGGTCTCAGTTTGACTTACAAAACAGTTTCACTTTAAAACAAGTTTTAAAGTTATTAAAATAATTGGTTTTCAAAATAAAAAGGTTTAACTAAGTTTTAAAATATATTTAAGGAAATAAGTTTTAAAGAAATATGATAATTAATTAGTGGAATTAATTAAAAGTTAATCACTTAATTTAAAGACCATTAACTAATGATGTGGGAATAATTAATTAATGTAATTAACTTAAGATAATTAATTAGTTTAATTAATTAAGGACACTTTGGAAATTAATTAAGTACTATTACTGAATGTAATTAATAAAGAGATCAATTAATGAAAGACATTAGAGATTAATTAATTAGAGGTTAATTAACAAAAGGTTAATTACTTAATGTCATTAGTTAAGGTGGGTAATTAATAGAAAATTACTAAATGTGATTTATTAAAGAATAATTACTTAAAGTAAGTAATTAAAGGTTTGATTAATTAAAAAGGAAAATTTTTGGATGATAAATTAACTGGTTTGTAAATAATAACCAAGGTTTAAAAGTAATTGAAGGAATTAATTTAATTCAATTGTGGTTGATTAAATTAATTAAAGATGGTATGGTTGATTTATCTTGTTATGAATGATTGAATGATATTGTATGCCTTAGATTAGTTAATATCTCTGGTATGTGATATAATATGTTTGGGTTAAACAGTGACATCTTGTATTTAAAGTTGAATTGTATTTCATTTGAATAACTTGGGTTAAGATGACATTGGATTCGAAGAGACAGGAGTCGGGTATTAGTTAATACCCGAAACCACTTCGATTCTTTATAAATCGATATGTGAAGTAAGTATTGAGCATAACAAGTAATGAACTCGTAGTGAAGTACGAGTTACCCCGGGTTTTCTTTTATGGTTTGAACTTAGTATTTCAAATTATATGGGTTTACTCACGCTGGTTTCCAGCCTGACCCGGGTGTTACTTTGATGTAATGCTCGGGTCAGACCGAGTATTACAGATTTTCAGGTAAGGACGTTCTGGAGCTCAGGAGTCGAGCTGGATGGCAGGAACGTATGGAGTGTTTCTACGTGTTATATTATTGTATATCTGAGACTTGATAATTGTGTATATCCAGTGTCTGTATAAATATGTAACTCTAATGTATTAAAATGTAATCGACAGATATAATATTGTTTTGTAGAACTGTTATCATTTATTATTATATTTTATCCGCTGCGAATGTGAGATGTTGATGTTTCTGATCTTCTTCTTCTGTTTCTTTCTTCTATCTCTTTTCTTTTTCTTCTAACTATCTGGAGATTTCGGGTTCGAAATCATCCGGGTCGTTACATTTGGTATTAGATATTGCAAATTTCGGTGATCTTAATTTGATTTCAAAAACTATTTTAATCACTGGAAAATAATTGTTTCCTGATCTGTATATACTCAATTGATAACATGATAGGGGGTTCTTAATAATAATTTGAGTTGTATTATCACAAGTGAATACCTAGCTCTAGAGTGGTATCTATCGTGAGAGAGCGTATTTGTAATTTTTATATAACTATATATATATTCTACCTATATTGTTGGGTTACCCGTACAGGTTCTCCAATATAAGATATAAAGGTAGATAGGGTAGTAGTGTATGAAACACGACTACCAGTGGTTGGAATTAAGGTTGGAAGTGTATTTATCGAGACTGTAGACCCAATACTGTCTCGAGTAAGTTTTGCTGTGATGAAGGATTTCATCGAATCTCTGAAGGAAACCTGTTAAGGTTCGGAGTTTATCTGTAAAGTTGGATGAGTAGAGTTTGGATCTATCGGTTGAACAGAAGCAAGTGATGGTTTCTTGATACCTCAGGTAATAGTAGCTGTGTGATGAGATGCAGTGACGATGGATGTTCCCGAAGATGTTTTCTTTGGAACGAGTTTAAGGAAGTATGAATGTTTCGGTGTTGTGGCTGAGTTCAGCATGGTATTTCTGTTTGGTTTGGAGTTCGAGTTTCTCGAAGATCTTTGGAGTACGAAGTCCTTGGCATCAGTATCAGCAGTGCAGCTCGGAGTATTCTGTGATGGCAGGAAGTTGTCAGGCTGAGTAGTTTTTCTGGAGGTGAAATTCAGAAGCAGCAGGGTGCATCCATTTCTTCGGTGGATTGGATAGTTAAGTATGGGCTGTTCTGATTTGTTAAGAGGAACAGTTTTCTTTGGAAATAGGCTGGGTTGATCGCAAAAGTGACTTGCGATAGTTTGAGGGTTCTCTTGGGTTATCAGAGTTTTTCTGAGTGTCTTCAGAGAAGTCAGGAGTTGTCCGCATCTGAAGGTTGAGTTTTCTTATCGACTGGATTCCAGGAGTAGTACCGGTAGTTCAGTCTAGTTGAAGGATGTCTTCTAGAGATAGAGTTGGTGCAACAACTCAAGTTTTGATGAAATATCTGAGTTTTATTTATGGATCAGTGAACCTTATTTCTGGAATGAGTTGTCCAGTCTGTGCTTGTGTTCTACCTCAGATCAGAATTGAGCAGCGAAAGCAGTTTGGAGTATATCTCTGGATAGGAGAAGTAAGTTTGGAATCTACTGATGTTGTGAAGTAAAGTTATATTTGGATCTCTTCTGTGTTCTGATTTGGATAAGTATTGGGTTTTCAAGATTGAATTGTCAGTTTGGACAACTGGAATTCATTGTGTTTTACGTATCTCTGAGGGAGTACGTGTTTGATCTATCTCTAGTTTTGGAATCAGTAGTTCAGGAAGATTTGGTTGTTGAGTCAGACTCGTCTGTAGTCTGATATTCTGATTAGTTCTGTAGATCTAGATGAGTAGGAAATCTATAGCTTAGTAGTTTAGATTGTTTGTAGAGCGAGTATCCCGGTATATATATATATACTTGGGGAAACTCGAGGAATTCTATCTAGAATTTTGTCTGGATAGTTAAAATTGTTTGATTGGATGATTGGCTGCTATGGTTGTTAGCATATGGATGATAGTATATGCTTGTGTTTTAAATTAAAATCTTTAATAAGATTATTAAATTACCTTTGTTTAAATTTCGGGGACGAAATTATTTTAAGGGGGAAGGAATGTAATATCCCGGAAATTTTAACAATATCAATTTAATACTCTGTTAAATAATTAAATTGATATTGATGATCTTTGATATTAAAATTTGAATTTAATTTAATTTAAGTTTTGAAATTCAAGAGAATAAATATTTAAATTGTTTGGATATTATAATATTTGCATAAACTTATATTTATAAAATATAATTAGTTTTTGTTTCTCTTTAAAAAGATATATATATAGATAAGCATTTAAATAAATAAAGAAAAAGGTTTAATTTACTTTTAAAATAAATAAAAGTTAGCAAAAATACAAATGTCATCATATTAGGCTTCATGTTAACATGTGTAATTTAAGTAACAAATCTTTGTGACAAGTGTCTTCATTAATTTCATTTTCTTTTATTTTATAAAATCAAAATTGACTTACATATATACATTTGCTTTTCTTCATTCCATTCTTTCTAATTTCTTTTTCAAAACCAAGAGGAACTCAAAATTTCTTTCTCTAATACAAATCTGAAGCAAAATCAGATCTGTAATCTAAACTCCTCTCAAAACCACAATTTCAATTCATTTTTCAAAGCCTGTAACAAACCTTTCTCTAATACAAAATCTGAAAATCAGTAATCTAAACTCCTCAAACCAAAAACAAAATTCAAAGATCCTATAATCTCATTCTTCAAATTCAATAGAAATCAATCCCTGTAATCTCATTTTTAAATACCAAAACAAAGCTCTGTTGCATTCATTTGCAATCTGGAATCAACTTAAAACCAGCCTGCAATTCTTTTCAACATCAAAGCCTGCCTTCATTTTCAATCTGGAACCAATTCAAGTCAGTAGCTGTCTGCATTTATTTCTTTAACCTGGAATACAAGCATGCATGTAGATTAAAGCAATTTAAAGCCAGCAACTCGAGTTTTTAATCAAAAGAGGCATGCAAGTCTAAGGTTTCAAAGAAAGGCATTCAGATTTTAAAGTTCAAAAACAGTTTCAAGATTATCCAAATACAAGGCTCTGTTCACTCTCAATTAAGGTGAGTAACTTTTAAAATTTAAAAATAAAATTGGGTTGCATGCTAGTATAGTATAATATAAATGTATGTTGCATAATTGAATGTCTGAAATGTTGTGCATGCTGTTTAAGTGCTCTGTTCAACCTTTGTTTTTAGATGAGTAGCATTTTGTTAAAAATTTCTTAAGTCTAAATTGGTTGTATGTCATTTCTATGTTCAATATTGTATTGTGTGATATATTTGTGATTTTATATTAGTGAATTGCTGAAGTATGATGTATGCATGTATTTGAATAAATGTAACTTCTCTGTTTTCCAGTTTTTGTTCTTGTTGTGATTTAAGTTCAAAACCCATTGATTTTGGTCTCTGTAAACTTCAGTTTCAAATCAAACTTGTTTGATTTATTCAAATTTTAGTGTAAAGGTATACTTAAGTTAACAGAAAACATTTAAATGACTCTGGAGAACAAATAACTGATGAAATCTAAAATAAGTAAAAATTCAAACTTCATAAATTATCGTTTCAGGGTTAGGATCTGAAACATCATGTAAAAATATGAATTTTAAAACTAAAATCATAGTTTTTAGTATTGAATCAGAGGAGCAGTCCTAGTTGATCAGTAATGGGAGACTTGGGTTGCCTCTGGCGATCTAGTTGATCGGGGTGGTGGAGATTCTCATTGGAGATGCAGGAATGGTCGGAGGGTCTAGGAAAAT
Source organism: Allium fistulosum (assembly GCA_030737815.1). Classification (NCBI taxonomy): domain Eukaryota; kingdom Viridiplantae; phylum Streptophyta; class Magnoliopsida; order Asparagales; family Amaryllidaceae; genus Allium; species Allium fistulosum. The sequence continues at coordinate 1,240,822,880 of CM060904.1, read as the reverse complement.
TATCTAAGTGATGTTCAAAACACTGTGCAGGTGATAGGAAATCGTTTTTGTTTTTAAACCTAGTTTGAATAGGTTAGACTGAGTTGATCGGGGTTACGTCTCTGGTGAACCGAGTGCTCCTATATTTTGGGAAGTGGAAGATTGAAGATGAGAGAAGGCATGGCCAGAAAATTAGCTTCTCTGATGGTCGAAGTTTCGATTTCGTGATGATGCCAGGTTTCGAAGTGGTTCCAGTTTTGGTCTTTATGCTCGATTTTGATTTCGCTGCTAGATCGAAGATTGAATGGTCGGAATTAGATAAGGAAGTGATCGCCAACTTGCGTATGGGGTCGCGAGTGGTCAACGTTGATGGCAACGGCGGTGCACGTGCACACGATTGTGACTTATATCTGGTTGTTAACAGAGGGGTGCTCGAATATTTCTCGAGTGATGATCGAAGTTTTTAAGTTTCGACACAAAGTAATTAGCAAAGTCTCAGGAATTTCTGGAGTGTAGAGCGTTGGGGAAGATGATATTCTCGAGTGTTTCTCGAGTTATTTTGAGTAAGGCTCGAAGTATTTAGGATGTTGACTCGAAGCATTTTGGTGGAATCCCGAGAACTTTTATGTGTTGCCAGGTTTTTCAAAAAGCCTGTTAATATAATATTTAAACTGAATTTAAATGGTAATGAAATATTAGGACAGGAATTGAAATCAAAAATTTAAAATATGGATTCAAGTTTAGTTTTGAATCTTAGATTTAAGATAAATAAGTTTTATAAATTCAAATGTTTTAATAAGTTTAAATGTTGTTAAATTTAAATGTTTTGAATTTAAAAAGGGATTTGTTTAAATCTTGTAAAATTTCTTTTATAAGAAAAATATTATTTATCATTTAAAGGTTTTAAATTGATTTTAAAACTTGTTGAAGTTTAATTATAAGTTAATGATTTGTATGCATTTAATTATTAGAGTAATTAAATGGATAATTAATTTATATAATAAATTAATGAAATAAATAATTACTTAAAGGTAATTAAAGGTTCAATCTTAAAGGTTTAAGATTAATTATTTTTAGAATAATTAACTTGTAATTAAGATTCATTAATTAAATAGGATTTGATTTTAATTAATGGGTAAGATAAATTAATTAGAATAATTAATTTATAATTAAGAATTATAAATTAGAGTATTAATTAATGGTTAGGAATTAATTAATAAGTAATTAAATATTAATTAAGTTATGGTTAACACTTAATTAATTAAATAATTAGAGATTAATTAATTGGTTATTAAGATTTATTAATTTAGAATTAATAATAATTAATCTAAGTTAATTACTTAAGAAAAGTAATTAAATAATTGTTAATGAAGGTCATTAACTATGGATTATTAAATAATTAATTAATGTGATTAATTTTAATAATTAATTAGATTAATTAATTAATTTAAAGATAATCAATTATAGAATTTGTTTAAGTGTAATTACTTAATGAAAGTAATTAAGAAATTAATTACTTATTGTAATTAATTAAGTTAATTTGATTTAGTTAGATTAATTAATCAAGAGATGATTTGATAAATAATTACTTAATTGTAATTAATAAGTATGATTATTTAAGGAAGTAAATAATTGATAATTACTGGAAGTAATTAATTGAATGGTGATTGTATTAATGGAAGTAATTTAAGTTTAATTACTTTGAATAATTAATCAAGGGATTAATTAAGAAATTAATTAAGGAGAATTAATTTAATAAATGAAAGTAATTAAGGGTAGTTAATTACTAATTGAAGATTAATCAAGGTGATTAATAAATGTTGTTTAATATAAAGTTAATTACTTAATGTAATTAATTTAATTAAAGTAATTAATAATTAAGTTGTAATTAAGGATCATTAATTAATATAATTAATGATGTAATTAAGATTGATTAATTAAGTATAATTAATAAATGAAGTGATTAATTAATGTAATTAATTAAGGTTTAATATAATTAATTATAGTGATTAATTTAATTAATTATAGTTAATTAATTAATGAAGTAATTAAAGGTTAATTACTATAAGTGGTTAAGGATAATTAATTTGAGTAATTAATTAAAGATAAATAACTTGAAGTTAATTAAAAGATAATTAATCAAAGATGATTAATTGAAAAAGGTAATTAGAGGATAATTAATTAATTTATAATTAATTAATGTTTAAGTAAGAAGGATTTATAAAATAAAGTAATTAATTTAATTAACTTTAAATTAATTAGAGATGATATAGATCATTACTTATGGATGGATGATAATACTGAATGCTTTGCATTTGATTGATATCTCTGATGAGATATATGCTATGTGATATGGATGTTTAGTTGAATTGTGATAATATGGATTATCTGATGATATTGATAATGTTGATTATCTATTGTGAATTATCTTTCTAAGTGTATAAAGATAATTGAATTAAATTGTTTTAACCTTTAAAACAACTTGGCCTTAAAAGATAAGTTTTGGATTTCGATGAGACCGGGATCGGGTTTCCGTATACCGGATTTCCAGGTCTGGAGACCCGAATACCACATCGATCCAAATTTACGTTAGGTCGTGAAATCCAAATGGAGCAAGTGAAGACTCGAGGTGTAAGAACGATTCTTTGTCAGTATAACTCTGTGGGTGATTCCGTAATGAGTTGACGGAGATAGTACTTTCAGATTCGAGATAAAGATTTAGAGTGCAAGGGTTATTGTCGTTAACTCTGAGGGTGATTCCAATACGAGTGTAACGAGATAATGCCTTCGGTTTCGTTCGAACCTGGAACGAACTTGTATGGATTGAATGCTTTCAGAACATTGTCAGGTGGACGATGAGCATTCTAAGTGATGTGTTCTGTTTTAAGGTAATCGTGACCTCAAGCCTCACAAACCGGGAATGGCTAAAACAGGGGAGGTGCAGCAAGGTTAGTGGGTAGCACCCAAGTAGGACAAGATTATCTCTGTCTAGAGGTCCCTTCTTATTATTATTCGGCTGTGTGGGCAGTTGTGAGCTCCAACTGCTGGGATATCTTGTGCGGGAATTATCCAGTAAGGGATGTTCCGGCCTTGTGTTGCAGGGGATTGGGAGTGATCCTCGGTACGGTGATCTAGGCCACGTACTGTGACGGGCGGTACCCCGGTAGCCCTGCCATTGATGGAATCCAAACTCCAATAAGTGTCGTACGTATTAGTTGTGCCCAACTATGTTGGAACGTGAGATGTAAGCATTCCAGCTATTTCTGTATTTTACTTGAAAACCCTAGACCCTATTATAATATAACTGGATTTCCTATCAAATGTTTTGGTTATCGTAAGGTAAAAACTTTTCCGTGTTTATGTGCGGGAAGTCTTACGTGATACCTTTTCTTTCAAAAGGTTTTGAAGTTAAGCAAGTTTAACCTGTTACTCACACCAGACCCATGTCTGACCCAAGTTGTTTATTTCTGTTTTATAAACTCTTGGGTACTCAAATTTTTACGAGTAGCCAAGGGATTCAGGTTTAGCTTTGACGAATATTCTGGAGGAGCAATGGAGCAGGAGGCTTCGGCGTTCGTAGATATAGTATTCCGCTGTGTAGATCTCTGTGATAGTGTTTGTATTGTATTTGAGTTGTAATGTCTAGACAGATGTTTATAACTGTCTAGTATGTGATGTATATGTTGTGTAACTCTGATAAGTGTTGTATATTATGTAATACTTTTGTTATTAATATAATTTATTCGTTCCGCTGTTGAGATTCTGTTATTGTTCTTCTTCTTCTCTTTCTTTTCTACTTTCTCACCTCTTTCTTTTCTTCAAAACGATGCGTCATTCTGTGGAATGAGTGGCGGGTCGTTACAGTGACTGTAACGACCCGGGATTTTCGAACCCGAAAATTCCAGATAGTTAGGAGAAAAAGAAAAGAGATAGAAGAAAGAAACAGAAAGAAGAAAGAACAGAAAACACAACATCTCACATTCGCAGCGGATTAAATATAATAACAAATAATAGCAATTTTATAAAAGAAACTGTAATTGTTACTTTACATACAATTCATCAGAGTTACAATCATTACAATAGATTGGACAGTTATATCAACCTGCCCCATACTACTATCAATACAACTCTCAATACACAGTGGAATACACTCCATACGTTCCTGCCATCCAGCTCGCCTCCTGAGCTCTAGAACGTCCTTACCTGGAAATCTGTAATACTCGGTCTGACCCGAGCATTACATCAAACACAAACATTATGTTAGAAATACGTTAAACTTTTAAAATACTAAATAATTCAGAATTTGGCGGATTAATAATTTCTTTTAAAATCTTTTTAAAAACTGTTTCACTCAGCTCACAACAACCCGAAGGCAAACCCGAGCCAGCTCCTAATCTACCCGAGACCTCCCCGAGAATTTTAAAAACTGTTTGTTTGCAACTTAAACCTGTTAAAACAATTCACTCAAACACTCGCGTATCTCCTTATAATATTACTCGAGCCAAAGGCCTTCTTCCCCGAGACCAACTTCGAAGAAAACATCCACGAAACCCAAACTCAAGTCAACTGACACGCTGACACTAGGTGCACATGCACCGCCGATCGCCGGAGTTCTGGCATCTCTGACCATTCCCAACAAGTCGACTTCGTCGTGCTCTATCCATCTGATCATTCTTCATCCTCGATTGACCACATCAGTAAAATCGAACCCATCACAGCTTCCTGGAGCCAAATTCGAAAACCAAGATTTGCCTCGTCAAGACGATTCCGACCACCAGAACCCCCTCGACTTCTACCAAAGCTTCGTCTCCGTCCCATGCTTCCATTCCCCCAGGTGCGATAGTCTCTAGTTCATCCATGACATCGAAAAAGATCGCGATTTCAACCATGCCCAAAACCATTGCTAAACCCTAAAACTCCATCGATTGATTACCACGACGAATAATAAATTCATCCACTATTTTTCCCATCATCTACAGCCTTCAACCTACCTCCGACATCAATCACGATGGACCCAGCCCCATCGTTTGTCTGAAAATGACGAAAATGACATTTCCGTTCATCTTACAATTTCTCCACCATTTCTATCTTAAAATTCTTGAATTCTTTTTCTAAATTCATCATTTGTAATTACTAAACAGATTTTAGAATCAAAGTTTAAAATTAACATTTTCGAAATTTACCCATTTCATTTAGTTCTACTGTAAACTTTATATTTTGGGTTAAATGTTTATTACATATCATTGAATCTATTTTTAAAACCTAAAATATATAGTTAGAAACCTTTTTCATTAACACTACCTAGACTAAAATCAAACAGATGTAAAGATATGAATTTTCCTAAAAATTTTGAAGCCTGTATTGATATAAAAACAGAGATATATAGGTATACAGACCTGCATATAATTATTCCTACCTATTTATAAACATGCAAAACAATTTCACTCAAACATTCAAGTACATCTTATATTATACTACTGGAATCAAGAGATATATATATATATATATGGTACAAGGTCTTATAAAGAAGACATTACTCGATAGAAGATAACAGAACAATTATAAATGAAACCAGGCATACATACTTCAATTCTCACATACAAACAGTATACACACATGAACATGCAAATATACTTCATTCAGAAATCATTCGAAAGCAATTTAATTTCATTTTAACTTTTGAAAAAGATGTTTACTCACTTATTTCAAAAAGTCAGAGCTTTGAAACTGAATTTCCTTTGAAATCTGGAATGCTTGTTTTTGAAAACTGGAAGCTTTTGAACTGCACTTGCTTTCAATTTCTTCCTTGATTTTGAAACAAGCAAATGGTTATAGACTTGGTTTGAAACATGAAAATGGTTGCAGGCTTTGGCTTTTGATTTCAGTTTTGGTTGAAGATGATTATGGTTTGAGATGAATTTCAGTTTTTGGTTTTGAGGATGATTACGGTTTTGATCATTTTCTGGTTTTAGTTTTTGAGGATTGAGATTAGAAAAGGAAAAGAGAAATGGAAAGGTAGGCTTATATAATCTAAATTGATGGTTTATTAAAAATCAAGCAAAAATGATAATAAAAATAACACTTGTCACATACCTTAGTTTATGATCTTACACATGTATTTACATGTGTATAAAATTAACACTTGTCATTAATTGTTTTATATTATTTTTAAAAAGAGTTTTCTGAAATAAAACTCTTTGTACAATTTGTTTAAGTGTAGTTAGAAGAAAAAGAAAAGAGATAGAAGAAAGAAACAGAAAGAAGAAAGAAAAAAAAACAGAAAACACAACATCTCACATTCGCAGCGGATAAAATATAATATCAAATAATAATATCAGTTATACAAAGAAAACTGTATTTGTTAATTTACATTCAATACATCAGAGTTACAACCATTTACAAATAGACTAGACAGTTATCCACCTGTCCCAGACTACTATCAATAAGCTCTCAAATACACAGCGGAATACACTCCATACGTTCCTGCCATCCAGCTCGCCTCCTGAGCTCCAGAACGTCCTTACCTGGAAATCTGTAATACTCGGTCTGACCCGAGCATTACATCTGTAACGACCATGACTTTCTCTCCATAGAAAGTCGTATCGCTAATAAGAAAGAAAGGGGTGAGAAGTAGAAAAGAAAAGAAGAGAAAAGAAAACAACAACACAAAAGAATCTCACAGCGGAAACGAACAAAATATATTATATCACATAAATATTTCATAGTATCATATACAACACTTATCAGAGTTACATAGATTACATCATATACTAGACAGTTATAAACATCTGTCTAGTTATTACATCTCAATACAAACAAAGATCTAAACAAAATCAATTTTTAAAAAACCTTTATATGTTAAAGAATTCCTATATATTATAAAAGAATTTCTAAAAGAGCTTAAATCAAATTCCTTTTTAAATTTAAAACATTTAAATAAATTAACATTTTAACTTATTTACAACATTTAAATTTATAAACTTATTTATTTCCAATCCAAGATTTAAACTTTGATTTAAATTCCTGTTTTTATATTTCTTAACAAATTTAACTTTAGTTTAAACTGAAACTGACAGGTTTCTAAAAAAAAACCTGGCAACAACTAAAATACTCGAGGCATACAAAATTTCTTCGAGTCGCACCCTCTAAAACTTCGAGTCGCCTCTCCAATTACTTCGAACATCACTCGAAAAATCTCGAGAAAAACTCGAGCCATACTCCTCTGTAACCCAGATTCATCAGTGCACATCTACGATCTCGTGCACGTGCACCTTTCGACCAGTCCCCTCCGACCATCCACGACCATTCCACCATATCGGCGATCAACCACCTACCAGAGTTCCATCACTCGAGCAACGAAACGAAGTCGAGATAAAAATCGAGCCTAAATCCCAAAACCTAGAAACACAGTGCTTCATCAAGGCCAAACCTGTCAACGTCATTCCCCCACGATTCTGACCACCAGCGATCTTGAAACTCCGGCCATAATCTCGTCCATGACCATACTTCCCTTACTGGATAATTCCCGCACAAGATACCTCACGGTTGGGATCAGCAACCGCACACACACTAAGCCGAAATAAGAAGGGACTTCTAGACAGAGGTAATCTTGTCCTACTTGGGGGCTACCCACTAACCTTGCTGCACCTCCCCTGTTTTAGCCATTCCCGGTTTGTGAGGCTTGAGGTCACGATTACCTTAGAAAAGAACACATCACTTAAAATGCTCATCGTCCACCTGACGATGTGCTGAAAGCATTCAATCCATACAAGTTCGTTCCGGGTTCGAACGAAACCGAAGGCATTATCTCGTTACACTCGTTTTGGAATCACCCTCAGAGTTAACGACAATAACCCTTGCACTCTGAATCTTCATCTTCACTTGATTCACGACCTATCGTAAATTTGGATCGATGTGGTATTCGGGTCTCCAGACCTGGAAATCCGGTATACGGAAACCCGATCCCGGTCTCATCGAAATCCAAAGCGTATCTTTTAAGGCCAAGTTGTTTTAAAGGTTAAAACAATTCATTATCTTTATACACAAAGAAAGATAATTCACAATAGATAATCAACATTATCAGATAATCCATATTATCATCACAATTCAACTAACATCCATATCATACAGCATATATCTCATCAGAGATATCAATTAATGCAAAGCATTCAGTATTATCATCCATCCATAAGTAATGATTTATATCATCTCTAATTAATTTAAAGTGAATTAAATTAATTACTTCATTTTATAAATTCTTCTTACTTAACCATTAATTAATTACAATCAATTAATTATCCTCTAATTATTTTTTTCAATTAATCATCTTTGATTAATTATCTTTTAATTACCTTCAAGTAATTTATCCTTAATTAATTACTCAAATTAATTATCCTTAACCATTTATAGTAATGAACCTTTAATTACTTCATTAATTAATTATCTATAATTAATTAAATTAATCAACTATAATTAATTATATTAAACATTAATTAATTACATTAATTAATCACTTCATTTATTAATTATTACTTAATTAATCAATCTTAATTACATCATTAATTATATTAATTAATGATCCTTAATTAATTACTCAAATTAAATTAATTACATTAAGTAATTAACCTTTAATTAAACAACATTTATTAATCACCTTGATTAATCTTCAATCAGTAATTAACTACCCTTAATTACTTCCATTAACTAAATTAATTACTTCCTTACATAACCAATCCATTAATTACCTCAAGTAATTATCTATTATTTACTTCCTAAATAATCACACCTTAATAATTACATTAGTAATTATTATCAAATCATCTCTTGATTATTCTAAATTAATTAAACTTAATTAATTAACTTAACTAAATCAAATTAACTTAATTAATTACAATATGTAATTAATTCTTAATTACTTCCAATAAGTAATTACATTTAAACAAATTCTATAATTAATTATCTTTAAATTAATTATTCTAATTAACTATTAAATTAATCCTATTAATTAATTATTAAATAATCCATAGTTAATGACTTCATTAACTACTATTTAATTACTTTCTTTAAGTAATTAACCTATACTAATTATTAATTCTTAAATTAATAAATCTTAATAACCAATTTATTAATCTCTAATTACTAAATTAATTAAGTGTTAACCATAACTTAATTAGTATTTATTTACTTATAAATTAATTCCTAACCATTAATTAATACTTTAATTTATAATCCCTAACTACAAATTAATCATCCCTAATTAATTTATCTTAATCATAAATTAATTAGTTTAAACCTTTAATTATCTATTAATGAATCCAAATGATTAATTAATTTGATTATTTAAACCATTTTAATTTACCTTAAAGATTTAATAATGTTTTTAACTTTAAGATAAAATATCTACTTATCCAAGTTTAAAATTCCTTATTCACAAAACATTTGAAACATACATTTCCAAATTTACTTATAAATTTCATTTTAAATTCTGGATTTAAAATGAATATCAATTTCGTCTTTAACAAAGTTAAAACCAATTTTTAATCTTTAAGGTAAATTAAAATGGTTTAAATAATCAAATTAATTAATCATTTGGATCTTAATTTCCAAGCTATTTTTAAATTTAAATAGGTCAAAGTTCAAACTGTTTGTAATTGAAGTAATATCTCAATTGGAAATGGAAGCAATTGAGAATAAGTGAATGGAATTAAAGGAAATGTGAATAGAAAAGAGAATTGATTTGGCTAATAACCAATAAAGATAAATACGTAGGATATACGTATATTATTCTACTCGCATAGTGATTTGATCCAGATTCGAACACAGAATTTTGAGATAGTATTATCGATCCGAGTTGGGATTTTTCACTCGAATCTTGAAAAAGTTTAAAATAGATAAGCAGTTGAAAAATAGTTATTAGTTTGTAAAATAGCTGTAAAATAGTTAAGTAGGTATAAAATAGTTAGATAATTGCAAAATAGTCTTTTAAAAATAGTGATTAGATATAAATAATCTGAAAAATAGTAATTAGTTTATAAGACAGTTTCAAAATAGTTAAATAGTTCTAAAATAATTGTAAAATAAGTATAGGATAGTTTAGGGTTTAAGAAGAAAGATTGTATAATAAATAGTTTGGAAAAATATATTTGTATTAAAACAATTTATTTTGAAAATAATCCAAAGCCAAACTGTTTAATTTCTCAATTTCTCTTCTTAAACCCTAAACTATCCTATACTTATTTTACAATTATTTTAGAACTATTTAACTATTTTGAAACTGTCTTATAAACTAATTACTATTTTTCAGATTATTTATATCTAATCACTATTTTTAAAAGACTATTTTGCAATTATCTAACTATTTTATACCTACTTAACTATTTTACAGCTATTTTACAAACTAATAACTATTTTTCAACTGCTTATCTATTTTAAACTTTTTCAAGTTATTTTTAAAATTTAGAGCATGATCAAACAAACTTGTTTTCTTTTGATCTCAAAGCCTTAAAACAATCTGTTACAGAGTTTTTTGGATTCTGAGACAGGTTTTGGAGCCTGTAGGGATAGAACAGGGTTCCTGTTGATGTGCACAGACATACATCTCATTTTCATGTATAAATATATACATGCAAACACACATTTTATCATTCAAACCTCAATATTGTTCACAGAAACAATTTTAAGTTTAAATCAGAGAGTTTACTCACCTACAAACATTTTTATTTCAGAGATCGAAACCTAAAAATCACTTAAGTGGAAGATTTAAACTTTTGAATCAGGTTTTCAAACCTTTAATGTTTCCAACAGAGGCATGTTATACAAAAGCCACAAATGTCAAAAACTATAAATTTATTTTTTTGTTTATGTTTTTATTAATTTAAGTATTATGTTTTATATTTATATTTATACAAACTATGTTTATTTTATGTATAAATTTTAAAAGAAAGTATATTAAACCTTTTATTAAATCTTATTTTTAACTTAAGCTATTATTCCCTTAATTAATAGATTACATAAATACATATATATGCACTCTTATATACTCGTATATTATACACTTATGATTTCCAGCATTATAAAGTTTGCATATATCTAATTATATATATATATATATATATATATATATATTAATTTACTATAAGATTTATCATTTCCAGAGATTTATAATTCAACATTTATTATAGTTTAAATCCAAATTGAATTAAAATAATTTGGAATTTGAATTCAGAATTAAATGGATTTAAACTATAATAAATGTTGAATTATAAATCTCTGGAAATGATAAATCTTATAGTAAATTAATATATATATATAATTAGATATATGCAAACTTTATAATGCTGGAAATCATAAGTGTATAATATACGAGTATATAAGAGTGCATATATATGTATTTATGTGACGACCCGACTTCCTACGCCCAGGAAATCGCATCGTTTTGAAGAAAAGAAAGAGGTGAGAAAATAGAAAAGATAGAAAGAAGAAGAAACAACATCAGAATCTCAACAGCGGAATGAATAAAATATAATATATCACATAAATATCATATACATCAGAGTACACGGATAATACATCACATACTAGACAGTTATAAACACCTGTCTAGTTAATACAACTCAACATCACAGAGATACAACACAGCGGAATATACATAATAACACTGACACAGCGGAACCAATATATATATATATCTACACGCTGAAGCCTCCTGCTCCAATGCTCCTCCAGAATTCGTCAAAGCTAAACCTGAATCCCTTGACTACCCGTAAAAAATTTGGGTACCCGAGAGTTTATGAAAAACAGAAATAAACTTCGGGTCAGACATGGGTCTGGTATGAGTAACAGGTTAAAGTTGTTTAACTTTGAAAATCATTTGAAACAAAAGGTATCACGTAAGACTTCCCACAAATAAACATGGGTAAGTTTTTACCTTACGCTAACCAAAACATTTGATAGGAAATCCAATGATATTATAATAGTGTCTAGGGTTTTCAAGTAAATATGAAATAGCTGAAATGCTTACATCTCACATTTCAACATAGTTGGGCACAATCAAAACGTACGGCACTTATTGGAGATTGGATTCCATACAATGGCTGGGCTACTGGGGTACCGCCCGTCACAGTACGTGGCCTAGATCACCGTACCGAGGAGTACGCCCGCTCCCCTGCAACACAAAGCCGGACCCGTTCCTTACTGAACAGTTCCAAACGAGACAACCCCGGTAGTTGGACGTCTCCACTGCCCACACAACCGAAATAAAAAGGGACATCTAGACAGGAGAAAATCTCGCTCTCAAGTGGGTGCTACCCACGAAGCTTTGCTGCACCTCCCCTGTTTTAGCCATTCCGGGTTGATGAGGCTTGAGGTCACGATTACCTGAATAGGACTCATCACTTAGAATGCTCATCGTCCACCTGACGATGTGCTGAAAGCATTCAATCCATACAAGTTCGTTCCGGGTTCGAACGAAACCGAAGGCATTATCTCGTTACACTCGTATTGGAATCACCCTCAGAGTTAACGACGATAACCCTTGCATTCTGAATCACCATCTCGAATCTATAAGTACTATCTCCGTCAACTCATTACGGAATCACCCACAGAGTTATACTGACGAATAGTTCTTATACCTCGAGTCTTCACTTGCTCCATTTGATTTCACGACCTAACGTTAATTTGGATCGATGTGGTTTTCGGGTCTCCAGACCTGGAATCCCGGTATACGGAAACCCGATCCCGGTCTCATCGAAATCCAAAACGTGTCTTTTAAGGCCAAGTTGTTTTAAAGGTTTAAAACAATTAAATTTTATTATCCATATCAACATAGATAGATAAATCAAAATATCACAGATGTATAATACACATATCAGCATAAATGGATAATCTATGATATCACGCTTAAATCAGAGCATCCAAAACAAAACAGAGATTACTCATCACATAACTGAGTTTTCAATCAATCAATGGGAATCCACATCATCCATTCATAAGCAAGGATAATAATTACATCATTGGTAATTAATTTAAAATGAATTAAATCAATTACCTTACCTTTAATTAATTTAAGGTTAATTAAATTAATTACTTCAGCATTATTAACTTGCCCATATTAATTAATTATCAATCAATTAATAAATCATCATCCCATTATTCCTTTCTATTAATCATCCTTGATTAATTTCTTTAATTACATTTAAGTAAATTCCTTGAGTTACTTCTCAGATTAATTACTTAACCAAATATAGAAATTAACCCTTTCATAACTTCATTTATTAATTAACTAAAGTTAATTACATTACTAAATTAATTATATTAATAAATTTATTCATTTATTAATTAATCCAAATACATTTATTCCAAATTCCAACATTAATTATAATAATTAATGATCTCGAATTTCATTTACAATTTAATTAAATCAAAGTAATTAATCCTTAATTTAACCGACCATATAAATCACCCTTAATTTATTTAACCAGTAATTAACTCCTTTAATTACTTCCCATTCCATTAACTATACTTAAACAGTTAAAATGTTGATTTTCATTAATTAATCCAAATAACTATAAATAAACAGTTATATTGATTACTTATAAAACAATTCTGTTAATGACCTCCATTAGCATTTATTTAATTACAAATCTAAAGTGATTAACTCACATTAATTTATTATTAATTATAAATTCAGTTTACCATTGGTTAATAACATATAAATTACTTATTCTATTATTTAAACTATAATTTAAACTTGTAATTACAAATGAATTACTTAATTCATTTAAATTTCAATTAATTTATTTACAATTCAATTACAAATTTATCTATATAAATTTATCAACCATTATTCTAATTATCTTAATAGTTAATGAGTCTTATCTCTAAATCTTTATTTACTAAAAAAAACTCATTTTTATAATTAAATTTCACCTTCAAAATATTAAAAAAATCATTTATTTCACCTTCATTAAATCTCCATTTTAAATTCCAGTTTCAAACTAATCACTAATTAAATTTTTAATCATTTTATAAACTGATCTTTAAAAATCTCAAATTACAAAATTTTAAATAATACTTTACTAAGAAGAGGACTTTAACTCAAAACCCTTTTAAATCAAAATATTTAAATTATTCAAAAGTATTTAAAATTTTACTTTTCCTTTATTTCAAAAAAAACTGGATTTTAACTTTTAATTAAACTCAGTTTAACCTTGATTTTAAAAAAAAAACCCACACTTTAAATACTATTTAAAATCTGGTCAGTTGGAACTTAAACTAAGTGACTCGAGACCTCTGCAAATCACTTCGAGAAAAACAGGGTATTTACCCGAGCCAAGACGCGATTTACCCGAGTGGAAACTCGAGACAACTGGGTATTGCCAAACTAAAAAAAACAGACCTACCCGTGATTTCCATATTTTACTTCGAGAAATTCCTCGATTTACCCGAGCCAAAATCAGAATTACCCGAGTACTTCTCGAGTTCACTCAGACCCAAACCTAACAGCCAGTCGAGAAAAAAATGGTGCACGTGCACACCACCAATGATCGACCTCGATCAACTACGCGATGCCGAGCCGATCGACCACGTCCACCACTCACGATCTCGATCGCCCAAAACCTCAAACAAGCTCCACGATCGAATTCGAGTGTTAATCCAACCCGGAACCAAACTGAACCCATACCTCTCATGCCTGAAACCACTTCGTCCTCACATCTCCGGCCATCAGAGGCTCTGAAACTCCGTCTAACCCTTCTTCCACGTCCAAGCTATGGCCTCCGTGAATACTATAGGACTCGATCACTCAGAGGTTCCATGTCGATCAAAATTTAGAGCACACCCAAAACTAGGTTTCGAAACTCAATCGACCAACACCCAATGCCACGGTCATCTATACGGCCATCTACTATTTTTCGCTTAGTCACTGATAGCTCCTCTTCCCCCAGGATGAACCGCGACGTCTCCAGGCGACGAGATTGTCTACGGCAGCTCGAAAAAGCGAAACTGGTCGAGCTAAAACTGCTCATCACCCAACCTCTCAAAATTATAAAACTCGTATTTAAAAATCATGATTTCGTATGTTATTTCACTCTATTCACCTGGTTTCCTCAAACATGAAGTTTGATATTTTCACTTATCTGAAATTTGTACCTGCTTCTTGATTTCCAGAGATAATTGCAGGTCGATTCACTCTTATATAAATTTTTACACTTAAATTATAGTTAACAAACAACTATCGTTCATGACTCACATTCAAATGATTGCTAGCTCGAGTAATAGGGGTTGATTTTCCTGTTTACCAAACATGAACACAAAGAAACGAGTATCACAGATAACAGAGGCATTTAAATTTTTGTACAGGCATATATATATCAGATGCATATCATTACAGAGAAAGACAAAGAAGAAAACATGCCATGATGACTAAGTTATAAGTTTTAAACAAAGTGTTACTCACCAGCTTGTAAAAAAACAGAGCATCAGTTTGAACTTCTGAAAAACTGGAAAGGTTCAACTTTGATCTTCAGATCATCTTGCATCTCTATTATGTTGTAGTTGTTGGAGTGTAGTTGTATTCATTGATGTAAGGTGAAGTCTTGCTTCAGTTTATAGATAAGTAGTATGGCATTTTTTTTATTTTGCTTCAATGGAACGCAAGGTGGTATGGAAAATGGTTTACAAGCTGAAAATATAGAGCAGGGTATACTTCCTTTATTTTATTTTATTTTATATATCATAGGGTCAGAGATATTTTAAAAATGGAGGCTGAGAAGAATTTTTTTTTATGCCATTCGAAATGACTTGGCTGGGTGCTAGGAAATGGAACATTTAATGCTTCTTGTACTTGATGTTTCCTTTGATACTTATCTATACTTTATAAACTTGCCTGTGACTTCATTTACAAGCTATACAATTTTACTTTGTATTTTGTTGCCTTAAGTATTGCCTGCATACTCATATTCGAACAGATTTCCATGCTCACCCATACAAGCTTCCCTATACAAGCTTTGCTTGAATTTGCAGATCATTTAATTTGGGCTGGGAACATCATTCTTATATTTTATACCTTCTTATTTCTAATTTGAAATGTGATAAAATGTTATTGTAATATTTTGTTGTTTTGATCTTCGAAAACTTTGAATTGGCTTTGAAACTCAAACATGAATGGGTCTTAAACCTTGTTAAAATGAAGATGCTTTCATTTTTGGTTGTGAAACTGAAATGCTTTTGCTTAGTTGATTTCTAGTTTTGTTTTTGAAATCTGCAGTTGACTCTCCCTTCAGTAAATTCCCTTTTAACTTGAATATGTGGTGATGTTTTCTTTTCTTTTTAATTTCAGTTCTCTGCTATATCTTTCCTTTGAACGAATTAAAGACTTGAAGACGTATACATATATATGAAAAGTTTGTATACAGGTTCAAGTACTGAACACCATGTTGTATAATTACTTTATACATTTTTTTTTGTACAACAAAAGACCTTCTTTCAAGGGCTGATGTGATTCTTGTTTTATGGCTGAGTAAATAGCATTAAATGAAGGCATGTTCACCATGCTTCTTTGCTCCTTGTATACTTACAGCAATATGCTGTTTAGTTGGAGTTCGTGGAGGCTTGCATTAATTACCCTATGTACATATTACTTTGTTTATTCCTTTGCCTTGCACCATGTATTTTGCTAAAGTGTATAATATTTAACTTACCTTATCTACTATCTTGTACTTAGGTGATTTCTTGCCTGCACATATATAACTTGGTATAGTGTATATGATATTTTACTTAAGCTTCTACTTGTAATTGTTATGGTTATGGCATTAAGTTAGCTTGTTATTAATTTATACCTCCTAACATAAATGTATTTATTTAATATTTAATTTAAATCAAATTTCCAAATTACCCAAAAGACTAGAATTTTAAAACATATTCTTATTTATTAAATTTTAAAACAAAACTTAACTATTTACACTATATACAGATTTATGAAAATTAATAGGAAACAATTTATTAGCTTTAAAAGATAAATTATCAGTTAAATATTTATTTAAAAGGAGATTATTAACTCAATTCAAATCTAATTAACAAATATTATCGAATCAATTTAATTTTTAAATGCAGATTATTAAATTGATATTGCTCGAAATTCCGGGATGTCACATTCCTTCCCCCTTAAAAGAATTTCGTCCCCGAAATTAAAAACAAAGGTAATTTAATAATTTATTAGAGATTCTAATTAATTTAAAACACATGAATATATCAACAACCATAGCATCCAATTCATCCAATCAAACAACACTAACTATCCAGACAAAATTCCGAATAGCATTCTCTCGAGTTTCCCCGAGAACAAGTACCGGGTTACTCGCTCTATAGAATCCAAACCATCAATATCATTAAACTACAGAGCTCATACTCATCTAGATCTACAAAACAAGGCAGATATTAGACTATAGATGAGTCAGACTCGAAATCAAAACTCCCTGAACCGCTGGTTCCAAAATCCGAAACAGAATCTTACACGTACTCCCTCAGAGATACGTAAACACTTCGAATCATAGCTATCCAAACTGCCAATTCACTCCCGAAGAATAACCACTTAACCTTTCCAGAATACAGAGAAAATCCAAAACATCTCGGAACTAAATTCCTGATCTCACCAAACTATACAGCTCCTTCGATCCGAGAAAACTTCAACAACAACGAAGTCTCTAACTTCGAATTCCAAATTCCTCCGTCTCTTATCCACCAAATTCTTCAGACGATCCAAGGCTGCTCTCATCACTACCAATCAGCTAAATCTCCGCTGATGCCTTCCAAAACAGTCTGAATTCAAAACAATCCAGTAAAATTGATCTTCTCGCGATCAACTCAAAATCAAGAACACAATCCTTACCATCATCCGTAGAAAACAACTTCTCTTCTCCAGAGAAGAAAAGCAGACACACTCCAACTGCTTCCGCTGCACAACTCTGATATGGGTAGATAAAAATATAGATGATGTACACAAACACAACTTTTCCACTGATACCCAATTGTGACGGACCTAGGCTTTGCAACCATCAGTCAGCAATCACAACTGGTAAGCCTCTCAACTATTCCGAAAATATGGTTCTACAGATCCACAAAGAGAAAACCCAGAAGTTCCTCCAAAACCTGAGCCGCTTCACTAAAAATCTTCCTCCAAAAACCATCCTACTACTAAGCTGAACCGTCGGTATCACTCCTGGAATACGGTCGATACCAAACTCAATCTCCAGATACTGACAAAATTCTGACTCCCTGAAGACATCCGGGAAAAGAATCTCTAAACACAAGAGAACGCTCAAATAATCGCAAGTCACTTTTGCGACCATCCCAAACTAATTCAAAGAAAAACTGTTCCCCTTTACCCAACAGAACAGCCTACGCTCACTAATCAATCCATCGAAGAAATGGATCCACACTGCTGCTTCTGAATTCACTGCTAAGTCAGAAAGCTTCTTTACCGACACAGAAAACTCCAAGCTGTACTGCTGACACTAATGCCAAGGAATTTCTAATCTAAAGTACTTCGAGAAATTCAGACCCCGAATCAAACAGATACATACTGCTGAACACCGCCACAACACCGAAGCAGACTTACTTCCCCAACTCGTTCCAAATAAATATCTTCGGAGACATCCACAGTCACTGCATCTCATCACACAGCTATTACATCTCGAGAGATCAAAATATCATCTCTCTTCTGCCCAACCGACAGATCAAACTATACTCATCCAAACTCTCGAAAATCCGCTCACACGAGCGCGATCATCTTACACTTAAAGGCTGGACTCCGAATCCTTAACAGATTTCCTTTAGAAACTCAAAGAAATTCTTACACCACAATTTCATTCGAGACGAACTGTAGACCCAATATCGTCTCGGTCGATACACTTCCAACCTCAACAAATTCAACCATTGGTAGTCGTGTTACATACCACTACCACCCTATTTACCTTTATACTTATATTGGGATACCCGAACAGGTAACCCAACCGATAGGTAGAATTAAATAAATATATATATATCAAAAATACAAATACGCTCTCTCAAGGAAGAAATCACTTAAGAGCCTAGGTATTCGCTCAACCTGGCTCTGATACCAACTGTGACGACCCGACTTCCTACGCCCAGGAAATCGCATCGTTTTGAAGAAAAGAAAGAGGTGAGAAAATAGAAAAGATAGAAAGAAGAAGAAACAACATCAGAATCTCAACAGCGGAATGAATAAAATATAATATATCACATAAATATCATATACATCAGAGTACACGGATAATACATCACATACTAGACAGTTATAAACACCTGTCTAGTTAATACAACTCAACATCACAGAGATACAACACAGCGGAATATACATAATAACACTGACACAGCGGAACCAATATATATATATCTACATGCTGAAGCCTCCTGCTCCAATGCTCCTCCAGAATTCGTCAAAGCTAAACCTGAATCCCTTGACTACCCGTAAAAAATTTGGGTACCCGAGAGTTTATGAAAAACATAAATAAACTTCGGGTCAGATATGGGTCTGGTATGAGTAACAGGTTAAAGTTGTTTAACTTTGAAAATCATTTGAAACAAAAGGTATCACGTAAGACTTCCCACAAATAAACATGGGTAAGTTTTTACCTTACGCTAACCAAAACATTTGATAGGAAATCCAATGATATTATAATAGTGTCTAGGGTTTTCAAGTAAATATGAAATAGCTGAAATGCTTACATCTCACATTTCAACATAGTTGGGCACAATCAAAACGTACGGCACTTATTGGAGATTGGATTCCATACAATGGCTGGGCTACTGGGGTACCACCCGTCACAGTACGTGGCCTAGATCACCGTACCGAGGAGTACGCCCGCTCCCCTGCAACACAAAGCCGGACCCGTTCCTTACTGAACAGTTCCAAACGAGACAACCCCGGCAGTTGGATGTCTCCACTGCCCACACAACCGAAATAAAAAGGGACATCTAGACAGGAGAAAATCTCGCTCTCAAGTGGGTGCTACCCACGAAGCTTTGCTGCACCTCCCCTGTTTTAGCCATTCCGGGTTGATGAGGCTTGAGGTCACGATTACCTGAATAGGACTCATCACTTAGAATGCTCATCGTCCACCTGACGATGTGCTGAAAGCATTCAATCCATACAAGTTCGTTCCGGGTTCGAACGAAACCGAAGGCATTATCTCGTTACACTCGTATTGGAATCACCCTCAGAGTTAACGACGATAACCCTTGCATTCTGAATCACCATCTCGAATCTATAAGTACTATCTCCGTCAACTCATTACGGAATCACCCACAGAGTTATACTGACGAATAGTTCTTATACCTCGAGTCTTCACTTGCTCCATTTGATTTCACGACCTAACGTTAATTTGGATCGATGTGGTTTTCGGGTCTCCAGACCTGGAATCCCGGTATACGGAAACCCGATCCCGGTCTCATCGAAATCCAAAATGTGTCTTTTAAGGCCAAGTTGTTTTAAAGGTTTAAAACAATTAAATTTTATTATCCATATCAACATAGATAGATAAATCAAAATATCACAGATGTATAATACACATATCAGCATAAATGGATAATCTATGATATCACGCTTAAATCAGAGCATCCAAAACAAAACAGAGATTACTCATCACATAATTGAGTTTTCAATCAATCAATGGGAATCCACATCATCCATTCATAAGCAAGGATAATAATTACATCATTGGTAATTAATTTAAAATGAATTAAATCAATTACCTTACCTTTAATTAATTTAAGGTTAATTAAATTAATTACTTCAGCATTATTAACTTGCCCATATTAATTAATTATCAATCAATTAATAAATCATCATCCCATTATTCCTTTCTATTAATCATCCTTGATTAATTTCTTTAATTACATTTAAGTAAATTCCTTGAGTTACTTCTTAGATTAATTACTTAACCAAATATAGAAATTAACCCTTTCATAACTTCATTTATTAATTAACTAAAGTTAATTACATTACTAAATTAATTATATCAATAAATTTCTTCATTTATTAATTAATCCAAATACATTTATTCCAAATTCCAACATTAATTATAATAATTAATGATCTCGAATTTCATTTACAATTTAATTAAATCAAAGTAATTAATCCTTAATTTAACCGACCATATAAATCACCCTTAATTTATTTAACCAGTAATTAACTCCTTTAATTACTTCCCATTCCATTAACTATACTTAAACAGTTAAAATGTTGATTTTCATTAATTAATCCAAATAACTATAAATAAACAGTTATATTGATTACTTATAAAACAATTCTGTTAATGACCTCCATTAGCATTTATTTAATTACAAATCTAAAGTGATTAACTCACATTAATTTATTATTAATTATAAATTCAGTTTACCATTGGTTAATAACATATAAATTACTTATTCTATTATTTAAACTATAATTTAAACTTGTAATTACAAATGAATTACTTAATTCATTTAAATTTCAATTAATTTATTTACAATTCAATTACAAATTTATCTATATAAATTTATCAACCATTATTCTAATTATCTTAATAGTTAATGAGTCTTATCTCTAAATCTTTATTTACTAAAAAAAACTCATTTTTATAATTAAATTTCACCTTCAAAATATTAAAAAAATCATTTATTTCACCTTCATTAAATCTCCATTTTAAATTCCAGTTTCAAACTAATCACTAATTAAATTTTTAATCATTTTATAAACTGATCTTTAAAAATCTCAAATTACAAAATTTTAAATAATACTTTACTAAGAAGAGGACTTTAACTCAAAACCCTTTTAAATCAAAATATTTAAATTATTCAAAAGTATTTAAAATTTTACTTTTCCTTTATTTCAAAAAAAACTGGATTTTAACTTTTAATTAAACTCAGTTTAACCTTGATTTTTAAAAAAAAAACCCACACTTTAAATACTATTTAAAATCTGGTCAGTTGGAACTTAAACTAAGTGACTCGAGACCTCTGCAAATCACTTCGAGAAAAACAGGGTATTTACCCGAGCCAAGACGCGATTTACCCGAGTGGAAACTCGAGACAACTGGGTATTGCCAAACTAAAAAAAACAGACCTACCCGTGATTTCCATATTTTACTTCGAGAAATTCCTCGATTTACCCGAGCCAAAATCAGAATTACCCGAGTACTTCTCGAGTTCACTCAGACCCAACCTAACAGCCAGTCGAGAAAAAAATGGTGCACGTGCACACCACCAATGATCGACCTCGATCAACTACGCGATGCCGAGCCGATCGACCACGTCCACCACTCACGATCTCGATCGCCCAAAACCTCAAACAAGCTCCACGATCGAATTCGAGTGTTAATCCAACCCGGAACCAAACTGAACCCATACCTCTCATGCCTGAAACCACTTCGTCCTCACATCTCCGACCATCAGAGGCTCTGAAACTCCGTCTAACCCTTCTTCCACGTCCAAGCTATGGCCTCCGTGAATACTATAGGACTCGATCACTCAGAGGTTCCATGTCGATCAAAATTTAGAGCACACCCAAAACTAGGTTTCGAAACTCAATCGACCAACACCCAATGCCACGGTCATCTATACGGCCATCTACTATTTTTCGCTTAGTCACTGATAGCTCCTCTTCCCCCAGGATGAACCGCGACGTCTCCAGGCGACGAGATTGTCTACGGCAGCTCGAAAAAGCGAAACTGGTCGAGCTAAAACTGCTCATCACCCAACCTCTCAAAATTATAAAACTCGTATTTAAAAATCATGATTTCGTATGTTATTTCACTCTATTAACCTGGTTTCCTCAAACATGAAGTTTGATATTTTCACTTATTTGAAATTTGTACCTGCTTCTTGATTTCCAGAGATAATTGCAGGTCGATTCACTCTTATATAAATTTTTACACTTAAATTATAGTTAACAAACAACTATCGTTCATGACTCACATTCAAATGATTGCTAGCTCGAGTAATAGGGGTTGATTTTCCTGTTTACCAAACATGAACACAAAGAAACGAGTATCACAGATAACAGAGGCATTTAAATTTTTGTACAGGCATATATATATCAGATGCATATCATTACAGAGAAAGACAAAGAAGAAAACATGCCATGATGACTAAGTTATAAGTTTTAAACAAAGTGTTACTCACCAGCTTGTAAAAAAACAGAGCATCAGTTTGAACTTCTGAAAAACTGGAAAGGTTCAACTTTGATCTTCAGATCATCTTGCATCTCTATTATGTTGTAGTTGTTGGAGTGTAGTTGTATTCATTGATGTAAGGTGAAGTCTTGCTTCAGTTTATAGATAAGTAGTATGGCATTTTTTTTATTTTGCTTCAATGGAACGCAAGGTGGTATGGAAAATGGTTTACAAGCTGAAAATATAGAGCAGGGTATACTTCCTTTCTTTTATTTTATTTTATATATCATAGGGTCAGAGATATTTTAAAAATGGAGGCTGAGAAGAATTTTTTTATGCCATTCGAAATGACTTGGCTGGGTGCTAGGAAATGGAACATTTAATGCTTCTTGTACTTGATGTTTCCTTTGATACTTATCTATACTTTATAAACTTGCCTGTGACTTCATTTACAAGCTATACAATTTTACTTTGTATTTTGTTGCCTTAAGTATTGCCTGCATACTCATATTCGAACAGATTTCCATGCTCACCCATACAAGCTTCCCTATACAAGCTTTGCTTGAATTTGCAGATCATTTAATTTGGGCTGGGAACATCATTCTTATATTTTATACCTTCTTATTTCTAATTTGAAATGTGATAAAATGTTATTGTAATATTTTGTTGTTTTGATCTTCGAAAACTTTGAATTGGCTTTGAAACTCAAACATGAATGGGTCTTAAACCTTGTTAAAATGAAGATGCTTTCATTTTTGGTTGTGAAACTGAAATGCTTTTGCTTAGTTGATTTCTAGTTTTGTTTTTGAAATCTGCAGTTGACTCTCCCTTCAGTAAATTCCCTTTTAACTTGAATATGTGGTGATGTTTTCATTTCTTTTTTATTTCAGTTCTCTGCTATATCTTTCCTTTGAACGAATTAAAGACTTGAAGACGTATACATATATATGAAAAGTTTGTATACAGGTTCAAGTACTGAACACCATGTTGTATAATTACTTTATACTTTTTTTTTGTACAACAAAAGACCTTCTTTCAAGGGCTGATGTGATTCTTGTTTTATGGCTGAGTAAATAGCATTAAATGAAGGCATGTTCACCATGCTTCTTTGCTCCTTGTATACTTACAGCAATATGCTGTTTAGTTGGAGTTCGTGGAGGCTTGCATTAATTACCCTATGTACATATTACTTTGTTTATTCCTTTGCCTTGCACCATGTATTTTGCTAAAGTGTATAATATTTAACTTACCTTATCTACTATCTTGTACTTAGGTGATTTCTTGCCTGCACATATATAACTTGGTATAGTGTATATGATATTTTACTTAAGCTTCTACTTGTAATTGTTATGGTTATGGCATTAAGTTAGCTTGTTATTAATTTATACCTCCTAACATAAATGTATTTATTTAATATTTAATTTAAATCAAATTTCCAAATTACCCAAAAGACTAGAATTTTAAAACATATTCTTATTTATTAAATTTTAAAACAAAACTTAACTATTTACACTATATACAGATTTATGAAAATTAATAGGAAACAATTTATTAGCTTTAAAAGATAAATTATCAGTTAAATATTTATTTAAAAGGAGATTATTAACTCAATTCAAATCTAATTAACAAATATTATCGAATCAATTTAATTTTTAAATGCAGATTATTAAATTGATATTGCTCGAAATTCCGGGATGTCACAATTTATGTAATCTATTAATTAAGGGAATAATAGCTTAAGTTAAAAATAAGATTTAATAAAAGGTTTAATATACTTTCTTTTAAAATTTATACATAAAATAAACATAGTTTGTATAAATATAAATATAAAACATAATACTTAAATTAATAAAAACATAAACAAAAAAATAAATTTATAGTTTTTGACATTTGTGGCTTTTGTATAACATGCCTCTGTTGGAAACATTAAAGGTTTGAAAACCTGATTCAAAAGTTTAAATCTTCCACTTAAGTGATTTTTAGGTTTCGATCTCTGAAATAAAAATGTTTGTAGGTGAGTAAACTCTCTGATTTAAACTTAAAATTGTTTCTGTGAACAATATTGAGGTTTGAATGATAAAATGTGTGTTTGCATGTATATATTTATACATGAAAATGAGATGTATGTCTGTGCACATCAACAGGAACCCTGTTCTATCCCTACAGGCTCCAAAACCTGTCTCAGAATCCAAAAAACTCTGTAACAGATTGTTTTAAGGCTTTGAGATCAAAAGAAAACAAGTTTGTTTGATCATGCTCTAAATTTTAAAAATAACTTGAAAAAGTTTAAAATAGATAAGCAGTTGAAAAATAGTTATTAGTTTGTAAAATAGCTGTAAAATAGTTAAGTAGGTATAAAATAGTTAGATAATTGCAAAATAGTCTTTTAAAAATAGTGATTAGATATAAATAATCTGAAAAATAGTAATTAGTTTATAAGACAGTTTCAAAATAGTTAAATAGTTCTAAAATAATTGTAAAATAAGTATAGGATAGTTTAGGGTTTAAGAAGAGAAATTGAGAAATTAAACAGTTTGGCTTTGGATTATTTTCAAAATAAATTGTTTTAATACAAATATATTTTTCCAAACTATTTATTATACAATCTTTCTTCTTAAACCCTAAACTATCCTATACTTATTTTACAATTATTTTAGAACTATTTAACTATTTTGAAACTGTCTTATAAACTAATTACTATTTTTCAGATTATTTATATCTAATCACTATTTTTAAAAGACTATTTTGCAATTATCTAACTATTTTATACCTACTTAACTATTTTACAGCTATTTTACAAACTAATAACTATTTTTCAACTGCTTATCTATTTTAAACTTTTTCAAGATACAGTAAAAACTATTTTCATATTTAACTCAAAAATTATTTTTTTGAAATTTAGAACTTGTCCTAACAACAGATTTCGTTTAGATGTTGAAGACTAAAGAGATCTAGGGAAGGAGATATGAATTATTTATCAGGTTTTGTAACCTGTATATCAAGAACAGAGACTACACTCTGTAAACAAACATGTAATACACATTTAAATTCATCCATACTAGCATGCAACCAAATTATATTTTAAATTTTTTTTTTTTTTAAAGTTACTCACCTGATATACAAAGATGAAACAGAGGCAGTTTTTATCTCTTGAAGACTTTAACTTGAATGTTTCTTTGATTTGAAAACTTGAACTGGATTGCTTTTGATTCAAAACTTCAAGTTGCTTCTCTTATTTTTTTCTTAAAAACTTTAGTCTTGATTTTACTGCAAATGCTTTGCTTTCAGATTCTACAATTTGCATGCATGCTGGAGTTTTGATTCCAGGTTTGAAAAGAAATTTCTGGCTGAAGACTTTGATTTAGATTCCAGATTGAAGAGATGAGTTACGGGTTGTTGAAGAAATGCATTACAGGTTAATGTTTTGAGGATAATTGATTACAGAGTTGAATTGTTAGAGGAGATGTTTTCAGGTTTTGATTCTGGTTTTATAAACGAACTACAGGGTTTTGGTTTGAGAAGATTCTCTGGTTTGATAAATTTCCAGATTTTTAAAAACAAATTTTGAACCTTTTTAGAAAGATTGTTACTTATATTTGGTTATTACTGTTATTTTAAGTGGATTCAATTTGAAATTAGTTTGAATTAATTACAATATTCCTTACAACTAAAGATTTTAAATTTTCTTTTAAAATCAAACAGTTTTAAATGTAAAACAAAAACTCTGTTTTAAGAAGAGGAATAAGAAGAAGAAGATGTGTTTGTTTGATTAAAATACATATGGGTTAAACCCAAAAGTAAATGTTAAACCAGTTTTTAATTTAAGTTGTAAATTTAAATAATTAAGTTAAATCAATTCCATTGAAAATTATTACTTCGAAATAAATTGTTTAAATAAAATAAATTGTATGATTTATTTAACTTAAATATATTAAGTCAAAATCTTAAGTTATTTTCAAACTTAATATAAGGTTAATTAATAAGGAAAGGTTTTATTTTAAACTTATTAAAGGTTGATAGTTAATGAGATAAATAAAGAATGATTTATTAAATTAAATTGGTGAATGATTAAGGATAAGTGAATTAACAATTAAGTTTTCAAGTGTTTTATTAACTTGTAATTAAGGATTGTTAATTTATAATTAAAGGTAAGTAATTAATGATTATTTATAGTTAAAACTTAATTAATATTTTAATTAAGTAAGTTAATTATTAAGATCAAATGTTTTTAATGATAATGTTTTATCTTAAGATTAATTAAGATTTTTTTTTTAAATGAGTTAAAATTAATTTATTTAATTAAGAAATTAAGATTAATTTATTTATTTAATTAATTATTGGTAAGGATTAATTAAATGATTAAGGATTAATTAAAATGGTAATTAAGAAGTGCTTAATAAGTTTTATTAAGTAATAATTAAGTTTTCTTAATTAATAATTAAGAAATTTTTAATTTATAATTAAAGTTAATTAAGGATTAATTAACTGTTATTAAGGATTAATTAATTATCATTTAAGGATTGATTAATTGGTAATTATGGATTAAATTAATTGGTAATTAAGGTTGTTAATTAATAATTAAGTTTATTAATTAATAATTAAGAGGTAATTAATTAGTTAATTAAGTTTAATTAATTAATTATAAAAGTAATTAAGGATTGATTACTTTGTATTAAAAGATATTGATTAATAATTAAGGTTTATTAATTAATAGTTAAAGAATAATTAATCAAGGATTAATTAATTTGTTTAAAGGGTAATTAAGGATGAGTTACTCAGTTATAATTTAGGAAGGAATGTGATTTATTTAAGTTAATTAATTTGTTAATTAATTAAGGATAGTCACTTGGTAATTGATTAAGTATAGTTACTTAATAAGATTGGTTAAGTATAATTACTTAGTGTAAGTAATTAATAAATGAATTACTATATGTAATTGGTGAATTTAATCAAAAAGGATTTATAAAAGAAATTAAAGTAATTAAGAATAGTTAATTACTGTTAATGATTATTTAAGGATTGATTAATGGAAGTAATTAATTAGTGCATGATT
Organism: Allium fistulosum; assembly: GCA_030737815.1. Taxonomy (NCBI): domain Eukaryota; kingdom Viridiplantae; phylum Streptophyta; class Magnoliopsida; order Asparagales; family Amaryllidaceae; genus Allium; species Allium fistulosum. The sequence goes on along the minus strand of CM060904.1, from coordinate 1,240,794,680 downwards.
AATTAATATAATTAATTAAGGAATAATGTAATTAATTATAGTTAATTAATTAATTAATGTAATTAATTAAGGATCATTAATTATTGTAGTTAATGAGAGTAATTAAAGGTTAATTACTATAAATGATTAAGGATAATTAATTTGTGAAATTAATTTAAGGATAATTACTTTATGTAATTAATAATTAATCAAGAGTGATTAATATTTAATGATTAATTAATTAAATGGATTGTAATTAATTAATTGTTGATTAAGCAAGGTTAGGAATTAATTCTTAAGTAATTAATTTAATTTAAGTTTATTAAATTGATTATAATAGAGATTAATAAATGGTTGCTTATGAATGATGGTTGAGTATAGAATGTATGATTTGGTTGATATCTATTGGATGATATACTATGATATTCTGTGATATGATATTGGATATATCTGTGATAAATATGTGATATTTATCTATGTTAATGCTATGTGAATTCAAGTATTGAATTGAATTGAATTGTTTAAACCTTTAAACAACTTGGCCTTAAAAGATACGTTTTGGATTTCGATGAGACCGGGATCGGGTTTCCGTATACCGGATTTCCAGGTCTGGAGACCCGAATACCACATCGATCCAAATTAACGATAGGTCGTGAATCTCAAGTGAAGATGAAGATTCAGAGTGCAAGGATTATTGTCGTTAACTCTGAGGGTGATTCCAAAATGAGTGTAACGAGATAATGCCTTCGGTTTCGTTCGAACCCGGAACGAACTTGTATGGATTGAATGCTTTCAAAACATCGTCAAGTGGACGATGAGCATTCTAAGTGAAGTGTTCTGATTAAAGGTAATCGTGACCTCAAGCCTCATCAACCGGGAATGGCTAAAACAGGGGAGGTGCAGCAAGGCTTCGTGGGTAGCGCCCACTGAGAGTAAGGTCATCCCTGTCTAGATGTCCCTTTCTATTTTCGACTTAGTGGTGCGGTTGATGTACACAACCGTGGGGTGATTTTATTCGGAATTATCCAGTAAGGGATGGTTCCGGCTTTGTGTTGCAGGGGATTGGGAGTAATCCTCGGTACGGTGATCTAGGCCACGTACTGTGATGGGCGGTACCCCAGTAGCCCTGCCATTGTATGGAATCCAACTTCCAATAAGTGCCGTACGTGTTAGTTGTGCCCAACTATGTTGGAACGTGAGATGTAAGCATTCCAGCTATTTCTGTATCTTACTTGAAAATCCTAGACCCTATTATAATACAATCGAATTTCCTATCAAATGTTTTGGTTAGCGTAAGGTAAAAACTTACCCATGTTTATGTGTGGGAAGTCTTACGTGATACCTTTGTTTTCAAAAGGTTTTAAAGTTAAGCAATTTAAACCGTTTACTCACACCAGATGTGACGACCGCCCATGACCCCTGTACAGAATCTTGAGATATAGCGCTGTAAAGTGTGCCAGGCGACCATGGACGATTGTCAAGGTAAGATTTAAAACAAAAGAGTCTATCGTATTACTCACAGCGCATGGACAAAATACAATAGAACATATGTATAGTGAAGCTTTACAGAACAAAATGACATCATATAAAACTCCATAATAGTTGAATATAAGCATCCACATAGTCAATACATCAAGCCTCACTACATATCGCTCAGAGAATACAAAACAGCGGAATATCCAGTACATATAATAAGAAGATAATATGCAACCCTCCAGCTCGTCTTCGATATCAGCATCGTGAGAGGAGAACAGCACCTGTCACCTGCTACCTAGTCTGCCCGTCCCAAAATGGACGAACAGCCCAAGGCAATAAGAATTAAAACATAAAGCCTTGAGTCAGACAACAGTCTTAGTGAGCAGTAAATTAACTAACAACATACCAAAAGAGCATAAAGGAAAAAGGAATAGGAATACAACCCTCCCACTCCAACCTCATTCTACAGTGATAGCCCCCAGACACACACTAAGCAGAAGCAAACATAGCAGAGCATACAATTTAAAGTAAAGCTACTATCACTCGAGTCAAGGGCGGTGTTTTCCAAGTACCAAGGCCTAAATCAGATAAGCACCCAGAAAATACCGCTCTTGAGTCCGAATGACGATACAACCAAACATCCATGACTCTGGCTATCACTGTTATCATTGCTTCAATATCACCGTTAATTGAATGACCGGCACATTCTTTCAGCCGTCCGTCAAGGGCTAATGAAAACCCCGGTTCTAGACATAACTCCCGCACGTCGTCGCAGCCCGTGCCTAGGACTATCGAATCTGCCCAGAGTACTCGACCATCAACAGTTGGCCGTTGGGACTATCGAATCTGCCCAAACGTACCCTTGCTTAGAGCATGCTAGAACCTTCAACAACGATGTTATCCAAGCCTCCTAGTCATCCTCCTCGACGACTATTCTCATATCCATTCATTATCTTCAACTCGAATCATATCACCGAGTTATCAACATGCTTGGAATGATCCCGTCTGGATTAGACCAAGTCTTCATCATATGATTGCTTCGCTTCATTACATCCTCGCAAAGCCTCATCTCATCATCACATCATCAAATCTATGCATAAGAGCTTCATCATCCCGCTACATATGCCACGAGCAGCTTTTCCAATTCAAGAGCCTTTCCCTTAGCTTTTGAATCATCTTCGATCTAATCTAATCATCAATCATCTAGTTCATAACAATCAATCAAATCAAACATCAATCCAAGCAATCAAGCATTCAAATATGATCTAAGTAGACAATTATAACAATAATGGCATTTTCGTAATTAAAGAGTTGAAAGTCCAATAAGCATGAAAACATGGATTATATCTCTACAAACTTGGTGAATGAACTTGCATAGGTTAACATATGATAAAATGGATGCAACATCATCATGAACAATGGATCTACAAGGATCTACACATAGGATGAAGAAAATGCATGGAAATCACTAATTTAACACCAAATTGAGCCAACAATCCGATCTACTCCTTTGGATCCGTGTGAGAGATAATCACCACTCACCAAATCACCTAAACAATCCAAAAGATATCAACTTCAGATCTGGACAGCGAAGAACTAAGCTAGATCTATCACAAATCCGCTTCAAATGAAGAAATCTCTCTTGAAAAGATGAAGATCTTCAATCTAAGCTCTTGAATCTTCAATCTTGATCTTCGATTAGGATGGATGGAAGCACTAGATTAAAGTGGAGAAAAGAAGTGAAGAAGTGTAGAAGTCGAGCTCTCAAAATGGCAGCACTTCGTCGCTTCAAAAATCCGGATCCCAAAAAGTGAGAACAACCCCTCCTATTTATAGCTGAAAACTGCCTGAGTCGTAACTCGGCTATCTCCCTAGGTCGTTTCCGACCTAAAACTCTCCGACCTAAGCTTCTACGACCTAACAGAGCCTCCGACCTAACTTATGCGCGCTTCACTCCTAAGTCGTCTGGACGACTTAACAACTTAGCACCATTCGACTTAACACTGCGCGACTTAACTATGCACGACTTAACACTTAGACGAAACCCAGCGACCTAACACAGACTGCCTCTCTACGACCTACGACTTATAAAACCTTGCGACCTAACAACTCAGCAACCCACGCGACCTAACAGTCTTCAACCTAACGACTTAGCCTATGCGCGACTTAACAATCTCGCGACCTAACACTTAAGCCAATACGCGACCTAAGACTTAGCCAATACGCGACCTAAGACTTAGCCAATACAACAAGATACTAACCCCTTAGGTCGTCCAACGACTTAACTACTAAGTCGCTAACCTGCTATCCCAACTCCTCTAGGTCGTTGCCGACCTAACTATACTAAGACTCAGTTGGGTTGCGACCTAACACAAGTCGACCTAAAACAACACGCGACCTAACACTTGAACTATCCTAGCGACCTAACAACTTAGCAACCTACGCGACCTAACACAACATACGACCTAACAGTGTTACGACCTAACACATAGCCTAACTCCTAAGGTCGCTAACAAGCTAACTCCTTAGGTCGCTAACAAGCTAATACCACTAGGTCGCTAACTTTCCCAGCCGACCTAACACTTAACAAAACTTAGGTCGCTCACAACATTTCTTAAGTCGCAGACCTTCTCTAAGTTGCCAACAACCCTTAGGTCGCGTACGACCTAGGACTTAGACAAATTTGCCTAAAAATCTGAAAGTGCTAAAATTCCAGATTTTGACGAACATGTCGATCCGTGAGAAATACGGGTCGTTACATTCTCTCCCCCTTAGGAATTTCGCCCCCGAAATTCCAAGCAAACAAAGCAATCAAAGACTATTCTGTACGCCTACCATTCATAGCAATCAACAAACCATGCATCCAATTCTAGCTTAGCGTACAGAATTCTAAGACTTAGAACAAGTTACAATATCGTGAGATGAGACGACACTTTAGGGCCATACCTTGAAGAGTTCAGGATGAGCTGCCTTCATCCTCCCTTCCACCTCCCACGTACAGTCGTTATCATCTTCACTCCATTGTATCTTGAGCAACTTAACTACCTTTCTCCTAAGCTGTTTCGTGTCGGTTTCAACAACACGAAGCGGCTTACGAGGTCTTCTATCGACTGGATCAACTTCAAAATCTTCATAGCTATCAGCAGAAACCACTGCATTCGAGTCATGCACATACTTCCGTAGATACGATACGTGAAAAACATTGTGCACACCCGACATCTTCTCCGGTAACTCCAATCTATAAGCGAGCTTTCCAATTCGCTCGATGATCGGGAATGGTCCAACAAATCTCGGAGTCAATTTTCCTTTCTTCCCGAATCTAATAACATTCTTCAGTGGAGAAATTTTCACAAAAACCATATCCCCTACGTCGAATTCCAAATCCTTTCGACGCTTATCGGCATAACTCTTCTGACGGTCTTGGGCTGCCTTCATTCGTTGCCGAATGATCTCTATGCAATCTGAGGTCTGACGAATCATCTCTGGCCCAAGTATCAGCTTTTCTCCAGTTTCCAACCAACATGTCGGAGAGTTACACGGTCTTCCATACAATGCCTCATACGGTGCCATACCAATGCTTGACTGGTAACTATTGTTGTACGCAAACTCCACCAAATGAAGGTGATCTTCCCATGATCCTCCGAAGTCCAAAACACATGCTCTGAGAAGATCTTCCAAAACTCGGTTGACTCTCTCGGTCTGACCATCTGTTTGGGGATGATAAGCTGTACTCAAACACAACTCGGTTCCCAAAACTTCCTGGAAGCTCTTCCAAAATCCACTAGTGAACAATGGGTCTCGATCGCTCACTATACTTTTCGGAATACCATGGAAACGAACTATCCACTTAACATACAACTCAGCCAACTTTGATGCAGTCCTAGTCGATCGAACAGGAATGAATCGTGCACTCTTAGTCAGACGATCCACAATGACCCAAATCCCTTCATTCCCCGTTCTGGTTCTAGGCAATCCATCAATAAAATCCATCGACACTTGTTCCCACTTCCATGTAGGAACTTCTAAGGGTTGAAGCAATCCACTTGGCTTCTTCTGTTCAGCCTTTACCAACTGACAGTTCATACACTTGGAAATGAAATCTCCAACATCCTTCTTCATGCCTTCCCAGTAGTAGGTTCTCTTCATATCCCGATACATCTTATTCCCACCTGGATGAATTGTCAACTTCGAGTGATGACTTTCCTTCAGAACTTCACTCCTCAATTCCTCTATATCGGGAACCACTAGTCGTCCTTGCTTTCGAAGCCAACCTTCTCTATCGACCTCGAATCCTTTATCCTTTTCTGGCTCCAATCCAGATTCCAATTCACGGATAATCTTGACAAGCTTATCATCTCGCTTTTGACTCTCGCCAATCCTCTCCACAAGAGTCGGTCTTATCGATAAGTTTGCCAACATTTCAGGTTCCAATTCGCATCTAGACCTGAAGTCAAATCCAGCTAAATACTCGAGATTCTTCCATTCAGAAAACATGGCTCCCAATCCTGCATGTCTTCGACTTAACGCATCAGCCACTGCGTTACCTTTTCCTGGAGTATAAGCTATACCAAAATCATATGATGCCAAAAACTCTAGCCAACGTTGCTGCCGAAGATTCAAATCCTTTTGGGAGAAAAGATACTTCAACGACTTATGATCCGTAAACAACTCGAATCGAACTCCCAACAGATAATGCCTCCACATCTTCAGAGCAAATACAATCGCCGCTAATTCCAAATCATGAGTTGGGTAATTCCTTTCATGCGGCTTCAGTTGTCGACTGGCATACGCAACAACTTTATCCTTCTGCATCAGCACTGCTCCAAGTCCAGTACCACATGCGTCGGTGTAAACCACCATCTCATCATTCCCACTTGGAATAGTCAAAACAGGAGCACTCGTCAATCGCTCTTTCAGGATTCCGAAAGCTTGCTCACACTTAGCATCCCAACAGAACACTTGGTTCTTCTTCGTCAATCCTGTTAACGGTGCAGCTATCTTGGAGAAGTCTTTGATAAACCGTCGATAATATCCTGCTAATCCAAGAAAACTTCTCACATCAGACGCATTCTTAGGTCTAACCCAATCCTGGATTGCTGCCACCTTAGCGGGATCAACCGCTATTCCATTTCCAGAAATCACATGGCCTAAGAATCTCACTTCACTCTTCCAGAAGTGACACTTCGAAAACTTAGCCTTCAGCTGATGTTTCCGTAAGATTTCCAAAACAATACGCAAGTGCGTCTTGTGCTCTTCTTCAGTTCTGGAATAAATCAGAATATCATCCACGAACACAAGTACGAACTTGTTCAACTGATCTCTGAACACTCTATTCATAAGATCCACAAAATATGCTGGCGCGTTAGTCAATCCAAACGGCATTACCAGCCACTCAAAGAAACCGGATGGTGTCCTAAAAGCAGTCTTCGGCACACTATCCTTAGCCACTCTCAACTGGTGAAATCCCGTTGCCAAATCCATCTGAGAAAACACCTTAGCTTCGTGAAGCTGATCAAACAAGTCATCTATTCTCGGCAATGGATACTTGTTCTTCTTAGTCACCTTATTCAGCTCACGATAATCGACGCACAATCTCAACGACCCATCTGCCTTGGTTGCAAACACAACTGGTGCACCCCACTCGGACACACTACGCCGAATGAATCCTTTCTGCAAAAGATCATCAACTTGCACCCTCAACTCTTGCTGTTCCCTAGGCGCCATCCGCCTAAGAGGCATCACAACAGGTCTGGCTCCTTCAACTAGATCTATACGAAACTCGATCTCTCTATGCGGCGGCAACCCTTTGACTTCGTCAAAAACATCCTCGAATCCCTTTGCGATCGGCACTAAAGACAGTCCATCCCGTGGAACAACTAGCGAATACATGAAGCTCATGAAGACGCCTTCTTCATGCTTACATCGTATCACAATCTTTCGCCCCTCCACATTCTCGACTGTCACTTCCAACCTCTCGCAATCAACCTTAGCCGCATACTTCCTAAGCCAGTCCATACCCAAGATAATTCCGAACCCCGCAAAGTTCAGAACAAAGCAATCACAAACAAAAGAGCAACCATGACTCGACACAACTAGACCACGGCATAACATACACAAACAAGACGAACCCCCAACTGGATTAGTCACAACCAATGGCCTATCAACAATATCCGGTTCCAAACCTAACCGGCCTACTAGTTCATTACAAACAAATGAATGCGATGCTCCAGTATCAAACAGAACTCTAACTGGAACACCACATAGGAAAAGAGTACCTTGAACAACCACACTCTTTCCTTTCTCTTCAGCAGTAGGAGCTTTTGAAGACGACGGAACAGCTCCTAAAGCATAGGCTTGCACAATCTGCCTGTCCTTCCTTGGTTCCGGACAATTCTTCCTGAAATGCCCCGGCTTGTCACAGTTGTGACACTTCATCGGTGCCTTCGGATTCTTACAATCCTTAGAGAAATGGCCCTTCTGCTGACAATTGTAGCAAGTCACCTCGCCTTTCGGCTTCTTCTGGCCATCCTTACCCTTCTGTTGCTGCTGCTTCCTCTTCTGGTTTCCACCCTGCTGTGGTTTAGATTCTCCCTTGGTAACAGCAACAACAGGTCCTTCCTTAGGAAACAGACTCTCATGCCTAAGAGCTTTCTCCACAAGCTTCTCAAATGAATCGTCCAAATGATCCACCAACTGTCTCCCAAGATAACTATCCAAGCCGGTCACGAACTTCTCATTCTTCTGGTAAGCAGATTCAATATATGACCGAGCATACTTGGACAAAGCTTCGAACTCAGAAACATACTCAAGAACAGATCTTCCACCCTGCTTGAGCTCTACGAACTCCTTGAACAGAACAGACTTCTGAGCTGTAGAAATGAACTTAGCTTCAAATCTGACTTGGAATTGCTCCCAAGTAATCTCTTCTTCCGGAGTAGTGATGGTAATGGAGTTCCACCAATCAGAAGCTCTCCCTTGAAGCTGCCTCGATGCCAACTTCCTCTTAGTTGCATCATCAATTCCCAAATCACCAAAGATCCTTCTACAAGCATCTATCCACCTCTGGACTTCAATGGTAGATTCTGTTCCCAAGAAAACCTTCCCTCCAAGAGCAGTATAATCCTTGCACAGCTTAGCCAAATCCACTGGTTTCGGAGTTTGGACTTGAACTCCAACATCAACTGCCGCCCCCGGAACTGGTATCCTTCTCATGATCGAAGTCATCATAGCTTCGAACATGGCTGCATAATCAGCAGTCTCTTCAGTAGCACGACCTCCCCTAGCAGCTGGTCTCCCTCTTCGACTCATTCTCAATATCTATAAAAAGGAATGATTAGAACATCTAGAGAAACAACTGCATAAAGGACTCAAACTCTACTAAGCTACTATATTATATATATAGTAATCTTCCATCAAAATACAATTACGTCTCTCATACGTAGTTACGACAGCGAGCGTTGGGTAAAATCGATTAACCAATGCTCTGATACCAAATGTGACGACCGCCCATGACCCCTGTACAGAATCTTGAGATATAGCGCTGTAAAGTGTGCCAGGCGACCATGGACGATTGTCAAGGTAAGATTTAAAACAAAAGAGTCTATCGTATTACTCACAGCGCATGGACAAAATACAATAGAACATATGTATAGTGAAGCTTTACAGAACAAAATGACATCATATAAAACTCCATAATAGTTGAATACAAGCATCCACATAGTCAATACATCAAGCCTCACTACATATCGCTCAGAGAATACAAAACAGCGGAATATCCAGTACATATAATAAGAAGATAATATGCAACCCTCCAGCTCGTCTTCGATATCAGCATCGTGAGAGGAGAACAGCACCTGTCACCTGCTACCTAGTCTGCCCGTCCCAAAATGGACGAACAGCCCAAGGCAATAAGAATTAAAACATAAAGCCTTGAGTCAGACAACAGTCTTAGTGAGCAGTAAATTAACTAACAACATACCAAAAGAGCATAAAGGAAAAAGGAATAGGAATACAACCCTCCCACTCCAACCTCATTCTACAGTGATAGCCCCCAGACACACACTAAGCAGAAGCAAACATAGCAGAGCATACAATTTAAAGTAAAGCTACTATCACTCGAGTCAAGGGCGGTGTTTTCCAAGTACCAAGGCCTAAATCAGATAAGCACCCAGAAAATACCGCTCTTGAGTCCGAATGACGATACAACCAAACATCCATGACTCTGGCTATCACTGTTATCATTGCTTCAATATCACCGTTAATTGAATGACCGGCACATTCTTTCAGCCGTCCGTCAAGGGCTAATGAAAACCCCGGTTCTAGACATAACTCCCGCACGTCGTCGCAGCCCGTGCCTAGGACTATCGAATCTGCCCAGAGTACTCGACCATCAACAGTTGGCCGTTGGGACTATCGAATCTGCCCAAACGTACCCTTGCTTAGAGCATGCTAGAACCTTCAACAACGATGTTATCCAAGCCTCCTAGTCATCCTCCTCGACGACTATTCTCATATCCATTCATTATCTTCAACTCGAATCATATCACCGAGTTATCAACATGCTTGGAATGATCCCGTCTGGATTAGACCAAGTCTTCATCATATGATTGCTTCGCTTCATTACATCCTCGCAAAGCCTCATCTCATCATCACATCATCAAATCTATGCATAAGAGCTTCATCATCCCGCTACATATGCCACGAGCAGCTTTTCCAATTCAAGAGCCTTTCCCTTAGCTTTTGAATCATCTTCGATCTAATCTAATCATCAATCATCTAGTTCATAACAATCAATCAAATCAAACATCAATCCAAGCAATCAAGCATTCAAATATGATCTAAGTAGACAATTATAACAATAATGGCATTTTCGTAATTAAAGAGTTGAAAGTCCAATAAGCATGAAAACATGGATTATATCTCTACAAACTTGGTGAATGAACTTGCATAGGTTAACATATGATAAAATGGATGCAACATCATCATGAACAATGGATCTACAAGGATCTACACATAGGATGAAGAAAATGCATGGAAATCACTAATTTAACACCAAATTGAGCCAACAATCCGATCTACTCCTTTGGATCCGTGTGAGAGATAATCACCACTCACCAAATCACCTAAACAATCCAAAAGATATCAACTTCAGATCTGGACAGCGAAGAACTAAGCTAGATCTATCACAAATCCGCTTCAAATGAAGAAATCTCTCTTGAAAAGATGAAGATCTTCAATCTAAGCTCTTGAATCTTCAATCTTGATCTTCGATTAGGATGGATGGAAGCACTAGATTAAAGTGGAGAAAAGAAGTGAAGAAGTGTAGAAGTCGAGCTCTCAAAATGGCAGCACTTCGTCGCTTCAAAAATCCGGATCCCAAAAAGTGAGAACAACCCCTCCTATTTATAGCTGAAAACTGCCTGAGTCGTAACTCGGCTATCTCCCTAGGTCGTTTCCGACCTAAAACTCTCCGACCTAAGCTTCTACGACCTAACAGAGCCTCCGACCTAACTTATGCGCGCTTCACTCCTAAGTCGTCTGGACGACTTAACAACTTAGCACCATTCGACTTAACACTGCGCGACTTAACTATGCACGACTTAACACTTAGACGAAACCCAGCGACCTAACACAGACTGCCTCTCTACGACCTACGACTTATAAAACCTTGCGACCTAACAACTCAGCAACCCACGCGACCTAACAGTCTTCAACCTAACGACTTAGCCTATGCGCGACTTAACAATCTCGCGACCTAACACTTAAGCCAATACGCGACCTAAGACTTAGCCAATACGCGACCTAAGACTTAGCCAATACAACAAGATACTAACCCCTTAGGTCGTCCAACGACTTAACTACTAAGTCGCTAACCTGCTATCCCAACTCCTCTAGGTCGTTGCCGACCTAACTATACTAAGACTCAGTTGGGTTGCGACCTAACACAAGTCGACCTAAAACAACACGCGACCTAACACTTGAACTATCCTAGCGACCTAACAACTTAGCAACCTACGCGACCTAACACAACATACGACCTAACAGTGTTACGACCTAACACATAGCCTAACTCCTAAGGTCGCTAACAAGCTAACTCCTTAGGTCGCTAACAAGCTAATACCACTAGGTCGCTAACTTTCCCAGCCGACCTAACACTTAACAAAACTTAGGTCGCTCACAACATTTCTTAAGTCGCAGACCTTCTCTAAGTTGCCAACAACCCTTAGGTCGCGTACGACCTAGGACTTAGACAAATTTGCCTAAAAATCTGAAAGTGCTAAAATTCCAGATTTTGACGAACATGTCGATCCGTGAGAAATACGGGTCGTTACACCAGACCCATGTCTGACCCAAGTGTTTATTTCTGTTTTATATAAACTCTTGGGTACTCAAATTTTTACGAGTAGCCAAGGGAGTCAGGTTTGCTTTGACGAGTTATCTGGAGGAGCAATGGAGCAGGAGGCTTCAGCGTTTGTAGAGATGTAGTAGTTCCGCTGTGTTGATCTCTGAGTCATTGTTATCTGTGTTGTATCTTATATTGTAGAAACTAGACAGGTGTTTATAACTGTCTAGTATGTGTTGTATATGTTGTGTAACTCTGATAGTTGTTGTATATGATACTATGTAATAGTTTATGTTATTAATATAATTTATTCGTTCCGCTGTTTAGATTCTGTTGTTGTTTCTTTCTTTCTTCTCTTCTTTTCTCTTTCTATCCCTTTCTTTCTTATTAGCGATACGACTTTCTGGTCGATGAAAGCCGGGTCGTCACATTTGGTATCAGAGCAAAGAAAGGGATAGAAGAAATTAATTAGTTAAATTCTCTTTCGGTCACATTTCTTAATTCGCTATTATAACCCGCCACATCTGATTTTACTGTAACAACCCGGGTTTTTCTAACACGAAAAACCGGACCATTTTAGTTAAGAAGAAGAGGTAGAAGAAGAAAAATAGAAAACAACAGCAGAATCTCACATACGCAGCGGAATAAAATATAATATATATCAACAGATCTTTACACAAATCAAACTGTATCTGTATATATATATACATCCAAATACATCATCAGAGTACATCACATCAATATCATACAACTGAATACACAGCGGAAAAATAATAGCAAGTACGAGAGTACGTATCGTCATCCAGCTCGTCTCCTGAGCTCCACATCATCATATCCTGTAACCTATAATACTCGGTCTGACCCGAGCATCATATAAAACAATACCCGAGTCAGTCTGGAAAACCAGCGTGAGAAAATCATACTCAAATTGATTATTAAAGTTTCAAAACCCTTTGAAAACAAAAGCATCTCGTAAGACCACGCCACAAATAAACATGTCGGGTTTTTACCTTACGATAGCTAAACACTTTTTATAAAATCCTCCGATATTATAATAGTGTCTATTCACAAATACTTATTAAAATAGCTGAAATTGTTACATTATTAAATTCCAGCATACTAGCCACAAAAGTGGGTAATACAAACAAATACCGTACAAGGCACGTAGGAAAAATGGATTTCCAACGAATGACTAGGCACTGGGGTACCACCTATCACAGTACGTGGCCTAGATCACCGTACCGAGGAGTACGCCCGCTCCTCTGCAACACAAGGCCGGAACCATCCCTTACTGGATGATCCCGAATAAAATCACCCCACGGTTGGGATCAGCAACCACACCACTAAGCCGAAATAAAAAGGGACATCTAGACAGGGATGACCTTACCCTCCAGTGGGAGCTACCCACGAAGCCTTGCTGCATAACCCCTGATTTTCAGTCATTCCCGGTTGATGAGGTTCGAGGCTAAACGATACCTTTTAGAGAACATATCCCTTAGAATGCCCATCGTCCGCTGACGATGTTTCGCAAGCATTCGTCCATACCAGTCCGTCCTGGGTTTGAACGGAACCGAAAGCACTACTCCTACTACATCCATTTTGGAAATATCCTCAGGATTAGTAGCGACTAGCCCTTGCCCTTCACAGCTCCATCTTCGACTCCGAAATCGTTACACGAAACGTACAAACCGGATCGAAGTGGTATTCGAGTCTCCAGACCTAGAATCCCGGTATACGGAAACTCGATCCCGGTCTCTTCGAAACGATCAGCGCATTGACCAATATTGATAGTCGGTTATTTAACTATCAATTAACATCCATAAGCAACCATCACACAATAAATAATTTCCCACATTATTTATTTACCCAAATATCTTTCCAAGATATATTTCCAAATTTTCAAACTCCTTTTGAAAACAATTTCAAACAATTTCCGCTTACGGAATACATTTCCAAATATTTATTTCTCTGAAACACCAAGTACAAAACACTTTTAGATTTTAAAATAATTTAAAAACACTTTATTTTAAAATATATTTTATAACATTGGAATCAAACTACTTTAATACTTTATTAAAAATATATACTTTAAATTAAACCACTTTATAAATATAAACTAAATTTCTCTTTTTAAAACAGAATAGCAAATCACTTTTATATAATTACTACAATAATAGATTTTTAAAATATACCTACTTTGAAAATTAACATTTAGAAATAATCAATTTTCTAAAACATGCTTTTTAAAACATACTTAAAACTTTTAACTTATATTTAAAATTGCTTTGAAAACGTACTTGGCTATCCAGAGAAATACACTTCTCATTTCCATCTTTTAAAATAAATCAACATTTATTTCAAACCAATTCATATCCCTTTATAAATTCCCACCTTGAATTTATATTTTCTAATATCCACTGATATTTTATTTTACTTTATAAACCCAGTTTATATTTCCAAAATCTCACTTCTCTTTTAAAATTCCAATTTTAAATAACTAAATCAATTTCCAATTGATTTTCCAATTTACTTTACTTTGAAATAAATTTCCTTTACTACTTCATTTATTTCAAAATACATTAACTTTTAGATTTATTCCTTTATTTGAGTTAAAACCCTTTTTTACTGAAAATACCAATTTTAAACTTCCAAAATTCCTTCTTTAGCCTTTAATTAAATTTAATCCTTACATTCAAAATAAATCCTTTATTCTTTAAATTTAATATCACTTTAGTTTAAAGTTAATATTTCCCTTGTTATTTCGAAATTCCCTTATTCCAATTCACTTGAATTATTTACTTAAAATTTACTCTTTTATTTCTTTCAAAATCCAATTCAATATATTTTGATAACTCCTTTTATTGAAATATTCAATCCAACCATATCATCCAATATTTCAATCATCAATAAAATCATCACAGGATATCAATATTCATAGAACAGAATATCAAATAATCTAAATAATTTTGAGGAATCCAGTTGGATCCCTCCAACCTGTTTCCCTGCATCCACAAACGTTAGCACAATACCAATTCCACTTCAAAATGGAATATCGCGGTATATGGGATTTATATAAATCATCCGCTATTATGCGGCGCATAGGGTCTCATCCGCTATATAAATGCGGGAATATCAACAACTCAAATATATACATATGCCAATATCATGTTATCATCGTCACATCTGGTATCAGAGCGGATGAATAATTATATACAGAGTATATACATATAATTAAACAAATTCTCAAACTCAAATGCAAGCATGTCATCTTCTCTTAAGTCTGTAGTCTAAAATCTCTGTAACCATTATGTTCAAAGCCTGAAATTCACTTCTCAAACCAAATTGCAAACCTGTAATTCATCTCCTCATCTCAAATCAAAATCAAAAGGCCTGTTTCTGTTTCAAACCTACAAACTCATTTTCAAAAGCAAGCAACCTGGAATCAAGTCTCGAACATCTCAGTTTCAAAGTTAAGTCATCTCTACAACATGCTTCCAGTTTCAAAGCATTTCAGAGATCAAAAGCAAATTCTTTCCAGTTCAAATCAAAGCATTCAAGTTTTCAAATTGTCAAGAGATTCAGTTTTCAAGTCTCTGCACTTCATTAAAAAGGTGAGTAAACCTTTAAACTTAAAAACATCAAATATTTATTGCATGTGGATAAATGTACTGATGATTGCTTTGCATGTCTGTGATTATGAAAGTCTTGTATATTTTTTTTTAGGTGTTAATATCTGTTGATTTAAACATCTTATTATAAATCAAATCCTCTGCCTTTAAACTGAGAACATAGAATTCCCCTTAGATTGATACAGATAATATATATTGGAATTGACTTGGGAATGTATGTTTGAAATATATATGCATGTTTGTTTTTAGATCTAAATACATGTTGAAACTATGTGTGCCTTTGTTTGAGTGAAGCTCTGTTCATATTTACAGAGTTTGATTTTGACAAAAATTTCAAAATCTTCCTCTCTGGTTCCCTGTTAGCTTAGTTTTTAAAGTATTTAAGTTGGTTAAAACAGAGACTAGAAATTTAAAAATAATCTAAATATGTTGGTACACATATTATCTGGAAATCAAGAATTCCAGTGAAACTCCCAAACCATGTTAAATTCAAATATCAGATTTCTTGGATCTATTTTGATATAATGAATCACTGTCCTAAATCATGATTTTTAAAACAGAAATCGTAATTTTTAAAATTCTATCAAGTGAGATATTGAGTTTTGTTTTGAGGAATGAATTATGGGTCTTTTCTGATGATCGAAGAATTTTGGTTGGTCGTGGTCATTTCTGGAGTTGGTTGTGAGGTCATTGGTCAAGGCAAAAATAGTAGGTGGCTTTAATCTCCACCGTGGTGGCGGCAGTTCATCAAAGTAGGGTTAAAACCCAAAAAGTGTTCGAATCTGGAAATGAGGGAATTATGGTATCTCGGTTTGATCGAGTGACGTTAAATTGGGAGGATAGTAGCTGGGAAGGCTAAGGAAGATGTCATCGGAGTTGCCGTGACTCCAGTGATCGGAGACGAGAGATTCGAAGCGTTTTCTGGTGATGTTTCTGGTTCGTGCTCCACTGAATAGCTCGATTTTGAATCGGGACTTCTGGTGATGGTTTGATGATCGGGGTAGGTTGCTGGAACGATAGTGGGTGTGTGTGAAGGATTGGCGATGGTCGGAAGATCACCGTGGATGGTGCACGGTGCACAGAGGCATGATGTGTGTCAGTGCTATTAGTTTGGGTTTCGTGAGTTTTATTTTTTCTCGAAGTGGGCTCGGGGAAGAAAGGTCTTTGTCTCGGGTTTGATTAGGGATATACGCGAGAGAGTGATTACTGTTAAAAATTTTAACAGTTTAAAATCTTTAAAATAAGCAGTTTAAAAATGCTCGGGAGGAACTCGGGAAGGAAGGGTTTTTGCTCGGGTATTTCTTCGGGTTGTTTGGGAGTTAAGTGGAAACCAGTTTTAACAGTTTTTAAAATTTAATTGAAAGTAAGTTTTAAACTGTAATCAAGTTAAATCATTAATTTATAATTAAATTAACAATTAGTTTCAAGTGATTTAGTAACTTGTAATTAAGGATTGTTAATCTATAATTAAAGGTAAGTAATTAATAATTATTTATTTAAAAACTTAATTAATGATTTAATTAAGTAAGTTAATCACTAAGGTCAAATGTATTTAATGATGATGTTTTATCTTAAGATTAATTAAGATTTTTAAATGAGTTGAAATTAATTAATTTAATTAAGAAATTAAGATTAATTAATTTATTTAATTAATTATTGATAAGGATTAATTAAATGATTAAAGGTTAATTAAACTAGTAATTAAGAAGTACTTAATAAAGTTTTATTAAGTAATAATAAGTTTTCTTAATTAATAATTAAGAAATAATTTATCTATAATTAAAGTTAATTAAGAATTTATTTAACTGTTATTAAGGATTAATTAATTATCATTTAAAGATGGATTAATAGGTAATTATGGATTAATTAATTTGTAATTAAGGTTAATTAATAAATAAAGTTTTATTAATTGATAATTAAGAAGTAATTAATTAGTTAATTAAGTTTAATTAATTAATTATAAAAGTAATTAAGGATTGATTACTTTGTATTAAAGGATATTAATTGATAATTAAGGTTTATTAATTAATAGTTAAAGAATAATTAATCAAGGATTAATTAATTTGTTTAAAAGGGTAATTAAGGATGAATTACTCAGTTATGATTGGGAAATGAATGTGATTTATTTAAGTTAATTAATTTGTTAATTAATTAAGGATAGCCACTTGGTAATTAATTAAGTATAATTACTTAATAAGATTTGTTAAGTGTAGTTACTTAGTGTAAGTAATTGATAAATGAATTACTGTATGTAATTGGTGTAATTAATCAAAAAGGATTTATAAAAGAAATTAAGGTAATTAAGAGGTAATTAAGAATAGTTAATTACTGTTAATGATTATTTAAGGTTGATTAATGAAATAATTAATTAAAGTATGATTAATTAATGTAATTAATTAAGGAATAATGTAATTAATTAATTCAAGTAATTAATTAAGGATCATTAATTATTGTAATTAAAGTTAATTACTGTGAATGGATAAGAATAATTAATTTGTGAAATTAATTAAAGGATAATTACTTTATGTAATTAATGGATAATTAATCAAGTGATTAATATTTAAAGGAATAATTAATTAATTAAATGGTTGTAATTAATTAATGGTTGAATAAGCAAGGTTAGGAATTAATTCTTAAGTAATTAATTTAATTTAAGTTGATTAAATTAATTATAATATGGATTAATAAATGATTGCTTATGGATGATTGTTGAGTAGAATGTCTGATTTGGTTGATATCTATTGGATGATATACTATGATATTCTGTGATATGATATTGGATATATCTGTGATAAATGTGTGATATTTATCTATGTTAATACTGTGTGAATTCAAGTATTGAATTGAATTGTTTAAACCTTTAAACAACTTGGCCTTAAAAGATACGTTTTGGATTTCGATGAGACCGGGATCGGGTTTCCGTATACCGGATTTCCAGGTCTGGAGACCCGAATACCACATCGATCCAAATTAACGATAGGTCGTGAATCAAGTGAAGATGAAGATTCAGAGTGCAAGGGTTATTGTCGTTAACTCTGAGGGTGATTCCAAAACGAGTGTAACGAGATAATGCCTTCGGTTTCGTTCGAACCCGGAACGAACTTGTATGGATTGAATGCTTTCAGAACATCGTCAGGTGGACGATGAGCATTCTAAGTGATGTGTTCTTTTTTAAAGGTAATCGTGAC
This sequence comes from Allium fistulosum, assembly GCA_030737815.1. NCBI lineage: Eukaryota > Viridiplantae > Streptophyta > Magnoliopsida > Asparagales > Amaryllidaceae > Allium > Allium fistulosum. The sequence goes on along the minus strand of CM060904.1, from coordinate 1,240,776,066 downwards.
CTCAAGCCTCACAAACCGGGAATGGCTAAAACAGGGGAGGTGCAGCAAGGTTAGTGGGTAGCACCCAAGTAGGACAAGATTACCTCTGTCTAGAAGTCCCTTCTTATTTCGGCTTAGTGTGTGCGGTTGCTGATCCCAACCGTGAGGTATCTTGTGCGGGAATTATCCAGTAAGGGATGTTCCGGCCTTGTGTTGCAGGGGATTGGGAGTGATCCTCGGTACGGTGATCTAGGCCACGTACTGTGACGGGCGGTACCCCAGTAGCCCTGCCATTGTATGGAATCCAAACTCCAATAAGTGTCGTACGTATTAGTTGTGCCCAACTATGTTGGAATGTGAGATGTAAGCATTTCAGCTATTTCTGTATTTTACTTGAAAACCCTAGACCCTATTATAATATAACTGGATTTCCTATCAAATGTTTTGGTTAGCGTAAGGTAAAAACTTTTCCATGTTTATGTGTGGGAAGTCTTACGTAATACCTTTGTTTTCAAAAGGTTTTGAAGTTAAACAATTTTAACCCGTTTACTCACACCAGACCCATGTCTGACCCAAGTGTTTATTTTCTGTTTTATAAACTCTTGGGTACTCAAATTTTTATGAGTAGCCAAGGGATTCAGGTTTAGTTTTGACGAATATTCTGGAGGAGCAATGGAGCAGGAGGCTTCGGCGTTCGTAGATATAGTTTTCCGCTGTGTTGATATCTGTGATAGTGTCTTGTCTTGTATTTGAGTTGTAATGTCTAGACAGATGTTTATAACTGTCTAGTAAGTGATGTATAAGTTGTGTACTCTGATTATGTAAAGACTATGTATTATTTATGTGATATATTATAATTTGTTCCGTTTCCGCTGTGAGATTCTGATGTGTTGTTTCTTTCTTTCTCTTCTTTTCTATTTTCTACCCCTTTCTTTCTTCATAATGATGCGACTTTCTGGGCATAGAAGGTCGGGTCGTTACATATGGTATCAGAGCATTCCGAGATCCCTATCAATAACGGTATGAACATTTCCAGGTAAGGAAACCCGAATACCACATCGATTCAAATTAACGATAGGTCGTGAATCAAGTGAAGATGAAGATTCAGAGTGCAAGGGTTATTGTCGTTAACTCTGAGGGTGATTCCAAAACGAGTGTAACGAGATAATGCCTTCGGTTTCGTTCGAACCCGGAACGAACTTGTATGGACTGAATGCTTTCAGAACATCGTCAGGTGGACGATGAGCATTCTAAGTGATGTGTTCTTTTCTAAGGTAATCGTGACCTCAAGCCTCACAAACCGGGAATGGCTAAAACAGGGGAGGTGCAGCAAGGTTAGTGGGTAGCACCCAAGTAGGACAAGATTACCTCTGTCTAGAAGTCCCTTCTTATTTCGGCTTAGTGTGTGCGGTTGAATCATGACAACCGTGAGGTATCTTGTGCGGGAATTATCCAGTAAGGGATGTTCCGGCATTGTGTTGCAGGGGATTGGGAGTGATCCTCGGTACGGTGATCTAGGCCACGTACTGTGACGGGCGGTACCCCGGTAGCCCTGCCATTGATGGAATCCAAACTCCAATAAGTGCCGTACGTTTTAGTTGTGCCCAACTATGTTGGAACGTGAGATGTAAGCATTCCAGCTATTTCATATTTATTTGAAAACCCTAGACCTATTATAATACAATCGAATTTCCTATCAAATGTTTTGGTTAGCGTAAGGTAAAAACTTACCCATATTTATTGGTGGGGAGTCTTACGTGATACCTTTTCTTTCAAAAGGTTTTGAAGTTAAACAAGTTTAACCTGTTACTCACACCAGACCCATGTCTGACCCAAGTTGTTTATTTCTGTTTTATAAACTCTTGGGTACTCAAATTTTTACGAGTAGCCAAGGGATTCAGGTTAGCTTTGACGAATTGTGGAGGAGCAATGGAGTAGGAGGCTTCAGCGTTGTAGATATAGATAGTAGTTCCGCTGTGTTGATCTTTGTATTGATCTGTATTGTGTTGAGATGTAATAACTAGACAGATGTTTATAACATAAGTGTTGGTGATCTTCAGTTGAATTTGATCATCCAGAAAACTGGAAAACTCTTATTCTCAATTACACTTAATGAAGTATCTTTGCATGTTTATTTATATGTATATACTCTGTATGCATGTGAGAATTGAAGTGTGTATGTCTGATTTAAATTGTTAATATGCTCTGTTCATCTTTAAATAGGTGAGTAAACAATCATTTTATTTGTTTAATCTGCTTTAATCTGATGATGTGATAAGTAGTTGAAGAAATGTTGTTTGCATGGATGAATTTATGTGATTGTATGTATATGAATATGAAATGTCTGTGCATGTCTATATATATGTGTCTCTGTTGTATTAGCAGGCTAAATTAAGTTAGGAATTAAATCTCTCCTTCTCTATTTCTCTTTAGACTGAGATGTTCTAACAAAAGGAGATTAAACTATCAAGATTTTGATTTTAAGAATATTTGTAAGATAATTAGATGAGTATTTCCTGGAAATTTGAGAAATACAGTAAAACTCAAAGCATGTTAAAAATTCGAGTGTCAAAATATCTGGTTTCACACACATCATCTGATTCGTATTAGAGAACTATGAATTTTAAAAATAAAATCAACATTTTTAACTTAGATTTGAAAGAGAATGTAAGAGTTGAACTGAAAATGGGTTTATGGGAAATTCTGGTGATCGAAGCATCTAGGGTGGTCGTGGCTTCGACAGGAGAAGGACAGGGTGTAGGGGTACTCAGGAATAATGGGTAGTGGGTTGTCTGATGGTTGTGGTGACGGCGACAAGTGGATTTAAGCTGTAAACCTAAATTGGTCGATCTGGGAAAGGGGGACTACTACTTCTTCTCTAGTGCATCGAGTTGATCAGGACGAAGGCGAACTGGAGCTGGAGATCAAGGCGAAGGTGTGGACGAAGTTTCGTGGTTGCTGGTGATCGGCGTCGCCTGGACGAGGCGAGTTAGGTCGGAGATCTCTGTTTTAGTTTGTACTGGTAGGCTCATTTTTCGATTTCGAGCATATCTTTGGAATTGTGATGTTTGGATTGATGATGCTAACGATCGTGGTTGTGTGGGAGATACTGGCGATGGTCGGAGGTGGGGCGTTTGGCTGTGCACGTGCACATGCACGTTTTGGGTGATAGGCGCTGTTTTGATACCTGAAAGGTTGGGGTTGTGGGTAACTCGAAGTGGGTATCGGGGAAGAAGCTTTTTGGCTCGGGTATATGGTAGGGATGTACGCGAGTGGTTGAGTAACTGTTAAGTTTTTAACAATTTCAAATTTTAAACAACAGTTTTAAATTTTACTCGAGAGGAACTCGGGAAAGAAGGGCTTGGGCTCGGGTTTTTCTTCGTGACGTTTGTGGGTTTGTATGAAAACAGTTAACAGTTTAAATTCTTTAAAAACCAAAACAGTTTTTAAATATAAACTAATCTCTGTTTAAAAAGAAGAAATAAAAGAAGGAATACTTGGTTTGTTTCAAATGACTTAAACCCATAGAAAGATGTTTAAATCAGTTTTTAAAAATTAAAATAAAAGTAAGTTTTAAATTTTGGAAAATCAAGTTAAAACAATTGTCTTGAAATTTCATTTCTTTGAAATGAATGATTTGAAAAAAAAATCAAATTGTATGAATTGATTCACTTAATTTTATTAAGTTAAAATCCTTAAGTTATTTCAAATTAAATTTGAAAATAAGGTAATTAATAAAGAAATGTTTTATTTTAATACTTAATTAAAGTTGATAGTTAATGGAATAAATAAAGAATGATTGATTAATTGAATTAATTAATGATTATTTATTTTAAACTTAATTAATAATTTAATTAAGTAAGTTAATTACTAAGATCAAATGTTTTTAATGATAATGGTTTATCTTAAGATTAATTAAGATTTTAAATGATTGAAATTAATTAAGTTAATTAAGAAATTTAAGTTAATGAATTTATTTAATTAATTTTTGATAAGGATTAATTAAAGTAATTAAGGGTTAATTAAAATGGTAATTAAGAAGTACTTAATAAAGTTTTATTAAGTAATAATTAAGTTTTCTTAATTAATAATTAAGAGATTATTAATCTATGATTAAAGTTAATTAAAGATTAATTAACTATTATTAAGGGTTAATTAATTATCATTAAAGATTGATTAATAGGTAATTATGGATTAATTAAATTGGTAATTAAGGTTGTTAATTAATAATTAACTTTTATTAATTAATAATTAAGAAGTAATTAATTAGTTAATTAAGTTTAATTAATTAATTATAAAAGTAATTAAGGATTAATTACTTTGTATTAAAAGATATTGATTAATAATTAAGGTTTATTAATTAATAATTAAAGAATAATTAATCAAGGATTAATTAATTTGTTTAAAAGGGTAATTAAGGATGAGTTACTCAGTTATGATTTAAGAAATGAATGTGATTTATTTAAGTTAATTAATTTGATAATTAATTAAAGATAGTCACTCGATAATTGATTAAGTATAATTACTTAATAAGATTGGTTAAGTATAATTACTTGGTATAAGTAATTGATAATTGAATTACTGTATGTAATTAGTGTAATTAATCAAAAAGGATTTATAAAAGAAATTAAAGTGATTAAGAATAGTTAATTACTGTTAACGATTATTTAAGGTTGATTAATGGAAGTAATTAATTAATGCATGATTAATTAATGTAATTAATTAAAGAATAATGTAGTTAATTATAGTTAATTAATTAAAGAAAGTAATTAATTAAGGATCATTAATTAATGTAATTAATGAGAGTAATTAAAGGTTAATTACTATAAATGATTAAGGATAATTAATTTGTAAAATTAATTAAAGAATAATTACTTTATGTAATTAATAATTAATCAAGAGTGATTAATATTTAATGATTAATTAATTAAATGGATTGTAATTAATTAATGGTTGATTAAGCAAGGATAGGAATTAATTCTTAAGTAATTAATTTAATTTAAGTTGATTAAATTAATTATAATATGGATTAATAAATGATTGCTTATGGATGATTGTTGAGTAGAATGTCTGATTTGGTTGATATCTATTGGATGATATACTATGATATTCTGTGATATGATATTGGATATATCTGTGATAAATGTGTGATATTTATCTATGTTAATGCTATGTGAATTCAAGTATTAAATTGAATTGAATTGTTTAAACCTTTAAACAACTTGGCCTTAAAAGATACGTTTTGGATTTCGATGAGACCGGGATCGGGTTTCCGTATACCGGATTTCCAGGTCTGGAGACCCGAATACCACATCGATCCAAATTAACGATAGGTCGTGAATCTCAAGTGAAGATGAAGATTCAGAGTGCAAGGGTTATTGTCGTTAACTCTGAGGGTGATTCCAAAACGAGTGTAACGAGATAATGCCTTCGGTTTCGTTCGAACCCGGAACGAACTTGTATGGATTGAATGCTTTCAAAACATCGTCAGGTGGACGATGAGCATTCTAAGTGAAGTGTTCTGATTAAAGGTAATCGTGACCTCAAGCCTCATCAACCGGGAATGGCTAAAACAGGGGAGGTGCAGCAAGGCTTCGTGGGTAGCGCCCACTGAGAGTAAGGTCATCCCTGTCTAGATGTCCCTTTCTATTTCGACTTAGTGGTACGGTTGCAGTACACAACCGTGGGGTGATTTTATTCGGAATTATCCAGTAAGGGATGGTTCCGGCTTTGTGTTGCAGGGGAGCGGGCGTACTCCTCGGTACGGTGATCTAGGCCACGTACTGTGACGGGCGGTACCCCAGTAGCCCTGCCATTGTATGGAATCCAAAATCCAATAAGTGTCGTACGTGTTAGTTGTGCCCAACTATGTTGGAACGTGAGATGTAAGCATTCCAGCTATTTCTGTATTTTACTTGAAAATCCTAGACCTATTATAATACAATCGAATTTCCTATCAAAGGTTTTGGTTAGCGTAAGGTAAAAACTTACCCATGTTTATGTGTGGGAAGTCTTACGTGATACAATTTGATTTCAAAGGTTTTGAAGTTAAGCAAGTTTAAACCGTTTACTCACACCAGACCCATGTCTGACCCAAGTGTTTATTTCTGTTTTATATAAACTCTTGGGTACTCAAATTTTTACGAGTAGCCAAGAGAGTCAGGTTTGCTTTGACGAGTTATCTGGAGGAGCAATGGAGCAGGAGGCTTCAGCGCTGTAGAGATATAGTAGTTCCGCTGTGTTGATCTCTGAGTCATTGTTATCTGTGTTGTATCTTATATTGTAGAAACTAGACAGGTGTTTATAACTGTCTAGTATGTGTTGTATATGTTGTGTAACTCTGATAGTTGTTGTATATGAAACTATGTAATAGTTTATGTTATTAATATAATTTATTCGTTCCGCTGTTTAGATTCTGTTGTTGTTTCTTTCTTTCTTCTCTTCTTTTCTCTTTCTATCCCTTTCTTTCTTATCAGCGATACGACTTTCTGGTCGATGAAAGCCGGGTCGTCACATTTGGAGGGTCAGACCGAGTATTACAGATTTCCAGGTAAGGACGTTCTGGAGCTCAGGAGGCGAGCTGGATGGCAGGAACGTATGGAGTATATTCCGCTGTGATATTATAGTTGTCTGAGACATGTTAATTCTAACTGTCTAGTACATTTGTGAATGTTGTAACTCTGATGTATAAAAATGTAATTAACAAATACAGGTTTTCTTTGTATAAATATTATTATTTGATATTATATTTTATCCGCTGCGAATGTGAGATGTTGTGTTTTCTGTTTTTCTTTCTTCTTTCTGTTTCTTTCTTCTATCTCTTTTCTTTTTCTCCTAACTATTTGGAATTTTCGGGTTCGAAAATTCCGGGTTGTTACAGTTAAGTTAAGTAAAGATAATTTTAAAATGGAATTTTGAAATTTGAATTCAGAATTAAAAGGTTTAAAGATTTAATTTGTTAAAATTAAAAATAAAGGTTGAATTAATTTAAAAGTGAAGGAAACTGTAACGACCCGAGAATTTTCGATCCCGAAAATTCCAGATAGTTAGAAGAAAAAGAAAGAGATAGAAGAAAGAAACAGAAAGAAGAAAGAAGAACAGAAAACAGAACATCTCACATTCGCAGCGGATTAAATATAATAACAAATAATAGCATTTTTATAAAAGAAAGCTGTAATTGTTACTTTACATACAATTCATCAGAGTTACAATCATTACAATAGACTGGACAGTTATATCAACCTGCCCCATACTACTATCAATACAACTCTCAAATACACAGCAGAATACACTCCATACGTCTCTGCCATCCAGCTCACCACCTGAACTCCAGAATGTCCTTACCTGGAAATCTGTAATACTCGGTCTGACCCTTGTTTTGGTTTGATAAATTGAAAACGTTGCTCAGATTTTCTTTAGTTTGATTTTTATAGAGATATAGGTATTATTTGTGATGGTTGCTAACCTGTTACTCATAACAGAGTACCAGTATATATTTTTACAGACATTCACATATGAAACCAAGCATTTTCATACAAATATTCAGATGAAATGAAACATGCAAACATATCCCAACTTTATTACACAAAATCATCACATGCAATATCTAAAACCAATTTTTAAATAAGAGTTTTACTCACCTGTTTTAAAATGTTGAACAGAGAAGCTTAAAACTGGAAAACTTTGATTAGCTTGAAACCATGCTTTAAAACTGAGATGGATTTGCTTTGATCTGCTTAGATGTTCCAGGTTTATAAAGGGTTGTTGTCACAGCATAACTCAAATGCCTCTGTGGGCACCAGCCCCTCGACTTTCGCTACACAAATAATCCTCAGGAACTAGTTTTGTCCGGACTCCTCACAGGATCAACTTTAGAAACCCCCCTTGGGGCTCAAGGCAGTACCACCCAGTGGTACTCCTGAGAAGTTCATTTCAAGGAAGCGCCTTTTTCCCCAGAGCTATTCTCAAAACACTTTATACTATATACTTATAGTATCTTCAAATCATACCCTTTATGATTTATCAAAATCTCCTTTACACAAAATCGATTACCAAAATCGATAATTCTCAAACTAGGCTTTTCAAAATCCAAAATTGATTTTCCAAAAATCAAAAGCCTTTTCCAATTTATATAGGTTCCCAAAACCTTTTCCAAAATCATTCTCATAAAATTCTTTATATATATATATAGATATATATAACTTTGAAAATCTTTGGATTATTTCAAACTTGTATAAAACTTCTTTTATACTTCAAATATTTCAAAAACCCTTTTCTTTTAGCAATAGATTCAACAAGGAAAGATTTACCTTATATAACAAGGATATATAACTTTATTTTATTCTAAATCAAATATTCACATTTGATAAATCTTTTATAAAGTTATTAACCATATTTCTTTTCAAAAACCATTTTACATTTCTTATCCACAAATCTTCAATATCAATTTCATTCAAATCCGTACGATGTACACATATCATCCGTACATAATATCAATCTGATCGCTCAATCGATCACACAATTTCACTTCCGAACTAGTATCGTCCACCCGACTTCCTAGTGCGGACTCAGATCTGGTTTCTTGATTAGAAACCGTCATTCTCCTTGCATAGTCACAACTATGATAGAGAATATCCAGAACCAATCAAAAATCCATATCCAGATTCGCCGTCGAAAATCGAGCGAAAAATCCCAACTCGGATCGATAATACTATCTCGAAATTCTGTGTTCGAATCTGGATCAAATCACTATGCGAATAGAATAATATACGTATATCCTACGTATTTATCTTTATTGGTTATTAGCCAAATCAATTCTCTTTTCTATTCACATTTCCTTTAATTCCATTCACTTATTCTCAATTGCTTCCATTTCCAATTGAGATATTACTTCAATTACAAACAGTTTGAACTTTGACCTATTTAAATTTAAAAATAGCTTGAAAAAGTTTAAAATAGATAAGTAGTTGAAAAGATATTTATTAGTTTGTAAAATAGCTGTAAAATAGTTAAGTAGATATAAAATAGTTAAATAGTTTTAAAATAATTGTAAAATAAGTATAAGATAGTTTGGGGTTTAAGAAGAAAGATTGTATAGTAAATAGTTTGGAAACATATACTTGTATTAAAACAATTTGAAAATAATCCAGAGCCAAACTGTTTAATTTCCCAATCTCCATTTCCAATTAATTTCCCATTGAGTCAATTTAAATGGAAGTGGAAATTTAAATTGAATTAATGGGAAATTAATTGGAAATGGAGATTGGGAAATTAAACAGTTTGGCTCTCGATTATTTTCAAATTGTTTTAATACAAGTATATGTTTCCAAACTATTTACTATACAATCTTTCTTCTTAAACCCCAAACTATCTTATACTTATTTTACAATTATTTTAAAACTATTTAACTATTTTATATCTACTTAACTATTTTACAGCTATTTTACAAACTAATAAATATCTTTTCAACTACTTATCTATTTTAAACTTTTTCAAGCTATTTTTAAATTTAAATAGGTCAAAGTTCAAACTGTTTGTAATTGAAGTAATATCTCAATTGGAAATGGAAGCAATTGAGAATAAGTGAATGGAATTAAAGGAAATGTGAATAGAAAAGAGAATTGATTTGGCTAATAACCAATAAAGATAAATACGTAGGATATACGTATATTATTCTATTCGCATAGTGATTTGATCCAGATTCGAACACAGAATTTCGAGATAGTATTATCGATCCGAGTTGGGATTTTTCGCTCGATTTTCGACGGCGAATCTGGATATGGATTTTTGATTGGTTCTGGATATTCTCTATCATAGTTGTGACTATGCAAGGAGAATGACGGTTTCTAATCAAGAAACCAGATCTGATTCCGCACTAGGAAGTCGGGTGGACGATACTAGTTCGGAAGTGAAATTGTGTGATCGATTGAGCGATCAGATTGATATTGTGTACGGATGATATGTGTACATCGTACGGATTTGAATGAAATTGATATTGAAGATTTGTGGATAAGAAATGTAAAATGGTTTTTGAAAAGAAATATGGTTAATAACTTTATAAAAGATTTATCAAATGTGAATATTTGATTTAGAATAAAATAAAGTTATATATCCTTGTTATATAAGGTAAATCTTTCCTTGTTGAATCTATTGCTAAAAGAAAAGGGTTTTTGAAATATTTGAAGTATAAAAGAAGTTTTATACAAGTTTGAAATAATCCAAAGATTTTCAAAGTTATATATATCTATATATATATATAAAGAATTTTATGAGAATGATTTTGGAAAAGGTTTTGGGAACCTATATAAATTGGAAAAGGCTTTTGATTTTTGGAAAATCAATTTTGGATTTTGAAAAGCCTAGTTTGAGAATTATCGATTTTGGTAATCGATTTTGTGTAAAGGAGATTTTGATAAATCATAAAGGGTATGATTTGAAGATACTATAAGTGTATAGTATAAAGTGTTTTGAGTATAGCTCTGGGGAAAAAGGCGCTTCCTTGAAATGAACTTCTCAGGAGTGCCACTGGGTGGTACTGCCTTGAACCCCAAGGGGGGATTCTAAAGTTGATCCTGTGAGGAGTCCGGACAAAACTAGTTCCTGAGGATTATTTGTGTAGCGAAAGTCGAGGGGCTGGTGCCCACAGAGGCATTTGAGTTATGCTTTGACAACAATTTAACTCAATGTCACTGCGATCTACTGCAGACCATAGCGAATGTCATGTGTGCCGCTGAGAGCCAACTGTCTACGTTTGATTTTATATCGGTAGACTGTGACACTATGGTAACATAGCGAAAGTCGTTTGTGCCGCTGAGAGCCAACAGTCTGCGTTTGATTTTATATCGGTAGACTGCGACCTATGTGGGAGAAGTTTCATTTTGACAGCGAAATCGTGTGTGCCGCTGAGAGCCAACAGTTACATGGACTTTTGCTGCGACGGCAACGTAACCCTGGATGTAACTACGATCTGTTGTGGGTTCCATGCTGTTATCAGTTACATGGACTTTTGCTGCGATGGCAACGTAACCCGTGATGTAACTGTGACCTTGGATGGGGGTGATGATTTCCAGAGCATTCTCACCAAAGATATTTCCTCTATTTTCAAAACTGTTTTCCCTATTTTCAATAAAATTATTTTCCAAGTATTTTCACCAGGTGTTGAAAACGGGTTTACCAAGTACTGATAGATTTTCAGTCTTACGCCTGATCAACGTATGACCGAATTTCTGTGAGAACAAGGATGGACTGGTTGAGACATCGAGTTATAAAAAGAATTTTTATAAAAACTATTTTGATAATATTATGTAAATTACTAAAATGTTTTGAAAAATTTAAATAAAAAGAGTTAAGAGTTAAGATGTCTAAGGAATAATTTAACTGATAATCAACATGGTAATAAAATTCTTGATTCGTTCCTTTTCGAGGACGAAAAGATTTAAAGGGGGGAGGAATGTGATAACCCGGATTTCTGAACATCTGTAATTGATATAATAATTGGGTAAATTAATAGAAATACTGAATTATAGATTTGACAAATAAATCTGGTAATGAATATTTATATTTGGGTAAGTATTGCATGATAATATCTTAATATAATCAATTAGAATTTTAATTTGAATTTGAAATTCAAAGAATAAATATCTTAAAATAAATTGGATCTAAAAATATATGAAAACCCAAAGTAATAAGTTTTTGAACTTATAAGTGGAAAGATTATTAATCTGAAGTTTAAAAATTTGAATGGGAATTTAAATTGTGTAAAGTTGACCGGATTAAGTAAATTTAATTTAACTTGGAGGAAGTTAAATAAGTTTGAATGAATAACTTGAATTGGAAATTTCAAGATGAAATTTAAATTTAACTTGGGTAGTAAAATGGTTAATTTAAATGGGAGTTATGAGTGATCTCAAAATGGGTTTGAGATCTAGAAATTGAAAATGGATAATAAATTAGAATCTGAAATTTAATTGTTTTTGAATCCTTATTTGAACTTTATAATAAGTTAAGTAAAGAAAATTTTAAAATGGAATTTTGGAATTTGGATTCAGAATTAAATGATTTAAAAGACTTAAGTTGTTAAATTAAAAATAAAGGTTGATTTGATAAGGGTTAAGTTGACTTAAGGGATTAAATGAACATTTTAAAAATTTAACTCGAATTTATATAATTCGAGATAGTTTTAAATTGAGATTTGAATTAAATTAGTTCAAATTGAATTTGATTTGAATTAATTAGAATTGTGATTGAAGATGTATAAGTTTTAAAATTCAAATGGTAAATTAGAATTAAAATGATTTGAATTTGGAAATTGAAGCTGGTTCAATTTGAAATAAATCCAAATTGAATTAAAATAATTTGGAATTGTGATTAATGTTAAATAGGTTTAAAATTCAAATGGAATTTGATTTGAATTAGGAAAGAAATAGAGGATTAATTCAACTTGAATTGAGGTTAAATCAATTTCAATGGAAATTGAAGTTATTTAAATTGGAATTGAGTTAATTTAAATGGAGGTGGAAATTTAAATTAGATTGATGAGAATTGAACAGTTTGGCTCTGGATTATTTTCAAAATAAATTGTTTTAATACAAATATATTTTCCAAACTATTTATTATACAATCTTTCTTCTTAAACCCTAAACTATCCTATACTTATTTTACAATTATTTTAGAACTATTTAACTATTTTGAAACTGTCTTATAAACTAATTACTATTTTTCAGATTATTTATATCTAATCACTATTTTTAAAAGACTATTTTGCAATTATCTAACTATTTTATACCTACTTAACTATTTTACAGCTATTTTACAAACTAATAACTATTTTTCAACTGCTTATCTATTTTAAACTTTTTCAAGTTATTTTTAAATTTAAATAGGTCAGAGTTCAAACTGTTTGTAATTGAAGTAATAACTCAATTGGAAATGGAAGCAATTGAGAATAAATGAATGGAATTAAAGGAAATGTGAATAGAAAAGAGAATTGATTTGGCTAATAACCAACAAAGATAAATACGTAGGATATACGTATATTATTCTATTCGCATAGTGATTTGATCCAGATTCGAACACAGAATTTCGAGATAGTATTATCGATCCGAGTTAGGATTTTTCGCTCGATTTTCGACGGCGAACCTGGATATGGATTTTTGATTGGTTCTGGATATTCTATATCATAGTTGTGACTATGCAAGGAGAATGACGGTTTCTGATCAAGAAACCAGATCTGAGTCCGCACTAGGAAGTCGGGTGGACGATACTAGTTCGGAAGTGAAATTGTGTGATCGATTGAGTGATCAGATTGATATTGCGTACGGATGATATGTGTACATCGTACGAGTTTGAATGAAATTGATATTGAAGTTTGTGGATAAGGATTGTAAAATGATCTTTGAAATGGATTTGAAATGAAAAGTATATTTGTGAAATATAATGAAATTGGATATTTCTTTGGTTGAAATTTATTTTATGGGGGTAAGTAAATGGTAAATAACTTTATAAAGAAATCAAACTTGAATATTTGATTTGGCAATAAATAAAGTTATATTTTATAATATGATAAACTTCCCTTATTGAATCTAGCCAGAATAAAAAGGGTTTTGAAATATTTGAAGTATAAAAAAAAGGTTTTGCTGGAGTCTTGGCGATGTGGGATGAGGTCGGCGAGGCTTCTCGAGGCGTAGTTCGTCGACGATGGGTGGTTTCAGTCGAGCTATGGGTTCCAGTTTTTGGTCGTTGGGTTCGATTTTGATATCAAAGTGGTATCGTCGTTCTGAGTGTTCGAATGGGCCAGTGGAGTCGTGGGTGACTGGAGGAAGGTCGGGGCGATGATCGTAGATGGCCAGAATTGGCGTGCACGTGCACGAGTTCCTATTGTATCTGTGGCCATTGCTGTGATGTTGAGTTTGGGAAGAAGGGTTGCGACTCGGAGTCGACCTCAGGTTTTTGGTTGATGGCCTCGAAGTTATACTCGGGGATTTCTAGGGAAAATTAAGTGGTGGCTCTGGTTGTTTATTTTAAGTTACCAGGTTATAAAATTTAAAAAGGAAATCAGGTTTTAAAATCTGAAGCAAATCATACCAGGTTTCAAATGTTTAAAAGAAAACCAGATTTGAAAGCAAAAACAAAAGGAAAATTGCAACCAGTTTTCAAAGTAAATAGAATGAACAAGTTTTCAAAACCATTATCAAACAAGTTTCAAAATATAAGTATATTAAAAACTTTAATTATGAGATGTTTGAATGAATTAATTTCAAACTTTTGAATTCAAATAAGTAATGATGAAACTAAGTAAATAATTAAAGTATATGGTTTATCTTAATTGTTTAAGATTTACAAATTGGAATATAATTTCTTAATGTAATAAATAGATAGTTAATTACTTAGTATAAGTGATTAAAGAGTAATTACTGAATGTAATTAATTATAGGATAGTTAATGACTTAATGTGATTAATTACTAGTTAAGGTAATTAATTAAAAGAGAGTAATTAATTAAGGAAGAAATTAAGGATCATTAATTTATATAATAAATTAAGGGTTCATTAATTAAGATTAATTAATGAATATGGTTAATTAAATATTAATTATTTAATTATAGTAATTTAATGATAGTAATTAAAAGTAAATTATTGTGTATGGTTAAGGATAATTACTTGAATGTAATTAAAGATAATTAATCAAAGGAGATTAATTAAGGAAGATCATTAAGAGATAATTTATTTATTTGTAATTAATTAGGGTTAAGGTAATCCAAGTAATTAAAGGATAGTAATTAATTTAAATAAAGGTTAATTAAATTGATTAAGAGTTAATTAAACTTGCTTATGGATGATTGATTGATATTAATACTCGATGATTTAGGTATGATATCTATTATATGCTGCCTTGTGAGATGAATGTTGATATGAATTATTTATTGTGATATTGTGATTTATCTATCTGTTTATATCATCCTGAATATAAGTTTAAATGTTTAAACCCTTAAACAACTTGGACATTTAAAATGATGACATTTGAATTCGAAGAGACCGGGGTCGGGTATTATTAAATATCCGAAACCACTTCGATTTGAAATCATCTAAAATACTTTATAGATTGATATGTGAAACCAATAGGCTGGTTGGGATAAAATGGACCATTTAAACTAAGTTGGATACTTAGATAATATTTTGTGAAAATAGTGTTGACTATATAAGTTGTTTACTTGTAATAATGTACGAGTTACCCCGGGTTTTAAATAAGTTCTATAGATTGGAATTTCTTGTTAGATGGGTTTACTCACGCTGGTTTCCAGCCTGACCCGGGTGTTACTTTGATGTAATGCTCGGGTCAGACCGAGTATTACAGATTTTCAGGTAAGGACGTTCTGGAGCTCAGGAGGCGAGCTGGATGGCAGGAACGTATGGAGTGTATTCCACTATGATATATTGTTATTTATTTAGGACAAGTTATTTTAACTGTCCAGTGTTTGTATAAATATGTAACTCTGATGTATTAAAATGTAATCGACAGATATAATATTGTTTTGTAAAACTGTTATCATTTATTATTATATTTTATCCGCTGCGAATGTGAGATGTTGATGTTTCTTCTTCTTCTTCTTCTGTTTCTTTCTTCTATCTCTTTCTTTTTCTTCTAACTATCTGGAAATTTCGGGTTCGAAATTTCCGGGTTGTTACATTTGGTATCAGAGCCAGGTTTTAAATTTCTAAAGAGTGATTGTTGCTTTGATTAAAAAGTTGTTTGAGGAAAGAATTGTTTTAACTTGATTTTCCAAAATTTAAAACTTACTTTTGTTTCAAATTTTAAACAACAGTTTTAAATTTTACTCGAGAGGAACTCGGGAAAGAAGGGCTTGGGCTCGGGTTTTTCTTCGTGACGTTTGTGGGTTTGTATGAAAACAGTTAACAGTTTAAATTCTTTAAAAACCAAAACAGTTTTTAAATATAAACTAATCTCTGTTTAAAAAGAAGAAATAAAAGAAGGAATACTTGGTTTGTTTCAAATGACTTAAACCCATAGAAAGATGTTTAAATCAGTTTTTAAAAATTAAAATAAAAGTAAGTTTTAAATTTTGGAAAATCAAGTTAAAACAATTGTCTTGAAATTTCATTTCTTTGAAATGAATGATTTGAAGAAAAAAATCAAATTGTATGAATTGATTTACTTAATTTTATTAAGTTAAAATCCTTAAGTTATTTCAAATTAAATTTGAAAATAAGGTAATTAATAAAGAAATGTTTTATTTACTTACTTATTAATCAATCTTTAATGACAATTAATTAACCCTTAATAATAGTTAATTAATCTTTAATTAACTTTAATCATAGATTAATAATCTCTTAATTATTAATTAAGAAAACTTAATTATTACTTAATAAAACTTTATTAAGTACTTCTTAATTACCATTTTAATTAACCCTTAATTACTTTAATTAATCCTTATCAAAAATTAATTAAATAAATTCATTAACTTAAATTTCTTAATTAACTTAATTAATTTCAATCATTTAAAATCTTAATTAATCTTAAGATAAACCATTATCATTAAAAACATTTGATCTTAGTAATTAACTATTCTTAATTACTGTAATTTCTTTTATAAATCCTTTTTGATTAAATTCACCAATTACATATAGTAATTCATTTATTAATTACTTACACTAAGTAATTATACTTAACCAATCTTATTAAGTAACTACACTTAATCAATTACCAAGTGACTATCCTTAATTAATTAACAAATTAATTAACTTAAATAAATCACATTCATTCCTAAATCATAACTGAGTAACTCATCCTTAATTACCCTTTAAACAAATTAATTAATCCTTGATTAATTATTCTTTAATTATTAATTAATAAACCTTAATTATTAATCAATATCTTTTAATACAAAGTAATTAATCCTTAATTACTTTTATAATTAATTAATTAAACTTAATTAACTAATTAATTACTTCTTAATTATTAATTAATAAAAGTTAATTATTAATTAACAACCTTAATTACCAATTTAATTAATCCATAATTACCTATTTGAATTGAATTAATTTAAAATAAAAATTGAAGATTGAATGAGTTCAAAAATTCAAATGGAGATTGGGAAATTAAACAGTTTGGCTCTGGATTATTTTCAAATTGTTTTAATACAAGTATATGTTTCCAAACTATTTACTATATAATCTTTCTTCTTAAACCCCAAACTATCTTATACTTATTTTACAATTATTTTAAAACTATTTAACTATTTTGAAAACTGTCTTATAAACTAATTACTATTTTTCAGCTACTTATATGTAATCACAATTTTAAAAACTATTTTGCAATTATCTAACTATTTTTATACCTACTTAACTATTTTACAGCTATTTTACAAACTAATAAATATCTTTTCAACTACTTATCTATTTTAAATATTTTTCAAGCTATTTTTAAATTTAAATTGGTCAGAGTTCAAACTGTTTGTAATTGAAGTAATAACTCAATTGGAAATGGAAGCAATTGAGAATAAGTGAATGGAATTAAAGGAAATGTGAATAGAAAAGAGAATTGATTTGGATAATAACCAACAAAGATAAATACGTAGGATATACGTATATTATTCTATTCGCATAGTGATTTGATCCAGATTCGAACACAGAATTTCGAGATAGTATTATCGATCCGAGTTGGGATTTTTCGCTCGATTTTCGACGGCGAATCTGGATATGGATTTTTGATTGGTTCTGGATATTCTCTATCATAGTTGTGACTATGCAAGGAGAATGACGGTTTCTAATCAAGAAACCAGATCTGAGTCCGCACTAGGAAGTCGGGTGGACGATACTAGTTCGGAAGTGAAATTGTGTGATCGATTGAGCGATCAGATTGATATTGTGTACGGATGATATGTGTACATCGTACGGATTTGAATGAATTGATATTGAAGATTTGTGGATAAGAACTGTAAAATGGTTTTTGAAAAGAAATATGGTTAATAACTTTATAAAAGATTTATCAAATGTGAATATTTGATTTAGAATAAAATAAAGTTATATATCCTTGTTGTATAAGGTAAATCTTCCCTTGTTGAATATATTACTCAAAGAAAAGGGTTTTGAAAATATTTGAAGTATAAAAAATAAAAAGTTTTATACAAGTTTGAAATAATCCAAAGATTTTCAAAGTTATATATATCTATATATATATATAAAGAATTTTATGAGAATGATTTTGGAAAAGGTTTTGGGAACCTATATAAATTGGAAAAGGCTTTTGATTTTTGGAAAATCAATTTTGGATTTTGAAAAGCCTAGTTTGAGAATTATCGATTTTGGTAATCGATTTTGTGTAAAGGAGATTTTGATAAATCATAAAGGGTATGATTTGAAGATACTATAAGTATATAGTACAAAGTGTTTTGAGAATAGCTCTGGGGAAAAAGGCGCTTCCTTGAAATGAACTTCTCAGGAGTACCACTGGGTGGTACTGCCTTGAGCCCCAAGGGGGGTTTCTAAAGTTGATCCTGTGAGGAGTCCGGACAAAACTAGTTCCTGAGGATTATTTGTGTAGCGAAAGTCGAGGGGCTGGTGCCCACAGAGGCATTTGAGTTATGCTGTGACAACAATTTAACTCAATGTCACTGCGATCTACTGCAGACCATAGCGAAAGTCATGTGTGCCGCTGAGAGCCAACTGGCTACGTTTGATTTTATATCGGTAGACTGTGACACTATGGTAACATAGTGAAAGTCGTTTGTGCCGCTGAGAGCCAACAGTCTGCGTTTGATTTTATATCGGTAGACTGCGACCTATGTGGGAGAAGTTTCATTTTGACAGCGAAATCGTGTGTGCCGCTGAGAGCCAACAGTTACATGGACTTTTGCTGCGACGGCAACGTAACCCTGGAATGTAACTGCGATCTGTTGTGGGTTCCATGCTGTCATCAGTTACATGGACTTTTGCTGCGATGGCAACGTAACCCGTGATGTAACTGTGACCATGGATGGGGGTGATGATTTCCAGAGCATTCTCACCAAAGATATTTCCTCTATTTTTAAAAAAAAAAACTGTTTTCTATATTTTCAATAAATTATTTTCCAAAGTATCTTCACTGGGTGTTGAAAACGGGTCTGCTAAGTACTTATAGATTTTCAGTCCTACGTCTGATCAACGTATAACCGAATTTCTGTGAGAACGAGGATGGACTTATTAAAACATCGAGTTATAAAAGTATTTTTGTAAAAACTATCTTATAAAATTATATAGATTTTAAAAGTGTTTTAAAAGTGATCAAAGAATAATTTATCTGATAATAAGTATTTAAAATTCTGGTTTCGTTCCTTTTCGAGGACGAAAAGATTCAAAGGGGGGAGGAATGTGATAACCCGGATTTTTGGGCATCTGTTAATTGGAAATTAATAGAATTAAATTTATTAAAATACTTATTTGTAAATTGAACAAATGAAATTCTGAGATATATCTGAATATATATAAGAATCTGAATTATAATAATGCTGGGTTTTAAATATTGGATAGATATGTATTTGATAATCTCCTTTATAATTATTTAAAATTGGTAAAAATTGTTGTTTCCAAAACAATAATAATGTATTATTTTTATTTTGGATTTTAAATAGAATTATTATTTACAAATTAAATTTGTGTTTGTTTAAAATATATATATTTATATGAGTGATTTTAAGTTGAATTTGAATTTGAATTTGGAATTCTAAAGATAATATTTTTAAAGTAAAATTGGATTAGAATACATACATATATATATATATACATATGATTTTATTAGTATAAGATTAATTTTTAAATTATTTACTAAGTATAAATTAAGTAAGATATTAACTAAATAGAAATTAAATACAAAGGTTTATAAAACATTTAAAGATATATTTATACATACAAAATTCAAGTGTTGAAATATTAGCATATAAATTAACAAATGTAAGTTACTTAGCTTATGTAAATAACAAGTGTTAGGTTTTCATACAAGTGTTAGTTTAGGAAAGAACAAGTGGCAAAAACTTTATTTTCTTTTGAATTTTAAGTAACAAAGGCTTAAGAAAATACCAGGTTTCCATTTTCTTTCAAAAACCTGGAAATTTAAAAAAACAAACAAACCTGTAAACAGAAAAGGATTCAAAACATCAAGCAACGTTTTCAATTTATCAAACCAAAACAAGGGGCAGATCAAGCAAAGATTTAATGCAGATTCAAAACACAACTTCAAGATTCAGCTACAAAGCAAAATGCAGATAATCATCTAACAACAACCCTTTATAAACCTGGAACATCTAAGCAGATCAAAGCAAATTCATCTCAGTTTTAAAGCATGGTTTCAAGCTAATCAAAGTTTTCCAGTTTTAAGCTTCTCTGTTCAACATTTTAAATAAGAGTTTTACTCACCTGTTTTAAAATGTTGAACAGAGAAGCTTAAAACTGGAAAACTTTGATTAGCTTGAAACCATGCTTTAAAACTGAGATGGATTTGCTTTGATCTGCTTAGATGTTCCAGGTTTATAAAGGGTTGTTGTTAGATGATTATCTGCATTTTGCTTTGTAGCTGAATCTTGAAGTTGTGTTTTGAATCTGCATTAAATCTTTGCTTGATCTGCCCCTTGTTTTGGTTTGATAAATTGAAAACGTTGCTTGATGTTTTGAATCCTTTTCTGTTTACAGGTTTGTTTGTTTTTTTAAATTTCCAGGTTTTTGAAAGAAAATGGAAACCTGGTATTTTCTTAAGCCTTTGTTACTTAAAATTCAAAAGAAAATAAAGTTTTTGCCACTTGTTCTTTCCTAAACTAACACTTGTATGAAAACCTAACACTTGTTATTTACATAAGCTAAGTAACTTACATTTGTTAATTTATATGCTAATATTTCAACACTTGAATTTTGTATGTATAAATATATCTTTAAATGTTTTATAAACCTTTGTATTTAATTTCTATTTAGTTAATATCTTACTTAATTTATACTTAGTAAATAATTTAAAAATTAATCTTATACTAATAAAATCATATGTATATATATATATATGTATGTATTCTAATCCAATTTTACTTTAAAAATATTATCTTTAGAATTCCAAATTCAAATTCAAATTCAACTTAAAATCACTCATATAAATATATATATTTTAAACAAACACAAATTTAATTTGTAAATAATAATTCTATTTAAAATCCAAAATAAAAATAATACATTATTATTGTTTTGGAAACAACAATTTTTACCAATTTTAAATAATTATAAAGGAGATTATCAAATACATATCTATCCAATATTTAAAACCCAGCATTATTATAATTCAGATTCTTATATATATTCAGATATATCTCAGAATTTCATTTGTTCAATTTACAAATAAGTATTTTAATAAATTTAATTCTATTAATTTCCAATTAACAGATGCCCAAAAATCCGGGTTATCACATTCCTCCCCCCTTTGAATCTTTTCGTCCTCGAAAAGGAACGAAACCAGAATTTTAAATACTTATTATCAGATAAATTATTCTTTGATCACTTTTAAAACACTTTTAAAATCTATATAATTTTATAAGATAGTTTTTACAAAAATACTTTTATAACTCGATGTTTTAATAAGTCCATCCTCGTTCTCACAGAAATTCGGTTATACGTTGATCAGACGTAGGACTGAAAATCTATAAGTACTTAGCAGACCCGTTTTCAACACCCAGTGAAGATACTTTGGAAAATAATTTATTGAAAATATAGAAAACAGTTTTTTTTTTTTGAAAATAGAGGAAATATCTTTGGTGAGAATGCTCTGGAAATCATCACCCCCATCCATGGTCACAGTTACATCACGGGTTACGTTGCCATCGCAGCAAAAGTCCATGTAACTGATGACAGCATGGAACCCACAACAGATCGCAGTTACATTCCAGGGTTACGTTGTCGTCGCAGCAAAAGTCCATGTAACTGTTGGCTCTCAGCGGCACACACGATTTCGCTGTCAAAATGAAACTTCTCCCACATAGGTCGCAGTCTACCGATATAAAATCAAACGCAGACTGTTGGCTCTCAGCGGCACAAACGACTTTCGCTATGTTACCATAGTGTCACAGTCTACCGATATAAAATCAAACGTAGCCAGTTGGCTCTCAGCGGCACACATGACTTTCGCTATGGTCTGCAGTAGATCGCAGTGACATTGAGTTAAATTGTTGTCACAGCATAACTCAAATGCCTCTGTGGGCACCAGCCCCTCGACTTTCGCTACACAAATAATCCTCAGGAACTAGTTTTGTCCGGACTCCTCATAGGATCAACTTTAGAAACCCCCCTTGGGGCTCAAGGCAGTACCACCCAGTGGTACTCCTGAGAAGTTCATTTCAAGGAAGCGCCTTTTTCCCCAGAGCTATTCTCAAAACACTTTATACTATATACTTATAGTATCTTCAAATCATACCCTTTATGATTTATCAAAATCTCCTTTACACAAAATCGATTACCAAAATCGATAATTCTCAAACTAGGCTTTTCAAAATCGAAAATTGATTTTCCAAAAATCAAAAGCCTTTTCCAATTTATATAGGTTCCCAAAACCTTTTCCAAAATCATTCTCATAAAATTCTTTATATATATATATATAGATATATATAACTTTGAAAATCTTTGGATTATTTCAAACTTGTATAAAACTTTTTATTTTTTATACTTCAAATATTTTCAAAACCCTTTTCTTTGAGTAATAGATTCAACAAGGGAAGATTTACCTTATACAACAAGGATATATAACTTTATTTTATTCCAAATCAAATATTCACATTTGATAAATCTTTTATAAAGTTATTAACCATATTTCTTTTCAAAAACCATTTTACAGTTCTTATCCACAAATCTTCAATATCAATTCATTCAAATCCGTACGATGTACACATATCATCCGTACACAATATCAATCTGATCGCTCAATCGATCACACAATTTCACTTCCGAACTAGTATCGTCCACCCGACTTCCTAGTGCGGACTCAGATCTGGTTTCTTGATTAGAAACCGTCATTCTCCTTGCATAGTCACAACTATGATAGAGAATATCCAGAACCAATCAAAAATCCATATCCAGATTCGCCGTCGAAAATCGAGCGAAAAATCCCAACTCGGATCGATAATACTATCTCGAAATTCTGTGTTCGAATCTGGATCAAATCACTATGCGAATAGAATAATATACGTATATCCTACGTATTTATCTTTGTTGGTTATTATCCAAATCAATTCTCTTTTCTATTCACATTTCCTTTAATTCCATTCACTTATTCTCAATTGCTTCCATTTCCAATTGAGTTATTACTTCAATTACAAACAGTTTGAACTCTGACCAATTTAAATTTAAAAATAGCTTGAAAAATATTTAAAATAGATAAGTAGTTGAAAAGATATTTATTAGTTTGTAAAATAGCTGTAAAATAGTTAAGTAGGTATAAAAATAGTTAGATAATTGCAAAATAGTTTTTAAAATTGTGATTACATATAAGTAGCTGAAAAATAGTAATTAGTTTATAAGACAGTTTTCAAAATAGTTAAATAGTTTTAAAATAATTGTAAAATAAGTATAAGATAGTTTGGGGTTTAAGAAGAAAGATTGTATAGTAAATAGTTTGGAAACATATACTTGTATTAAAACAATTTGAAAATAATCCAGAGCCAAACTGTTTAATTTCCCAATCTCCATTTGAATTTTTGAACTCATTCAATCTTCAATTTTTATTTTAAATTAATTCAATTCAAATTTTCCATTTGAATTTTAAACTTATTCATCTTAAATCACAATTCCCATTTATTCAAATCAAATTCAGTTTGAACTAATTCAATTTAAATCTCAATTTTAAACTATCTCGAATTATATAAATTCGAGTTAAAATTTTTAAATATTGATTTAATTCCTTAAATTCCTTCACTTTTAAATTAATTCAACCTTTATTTTTAATTTTAACAAATTAAATCTTTAAACCTTTTAATTCTGAATTCAAATTTCAAAATTCCATTTTAAAATTATCTTTACTTAACTTATTACAAAGTTCAAATAAGAATTCAAAAACAATTTAATCTTCAGATTCTAATTTATTATCCATTTTCAATTTCCAAATCTCAGACCCATTTTGAGATCACTCATAACTCCCATTTAAATTAACCATTTAACTACCCAAGTTAAATTTAAATTTCATCTTGAAATTTCCAATTCAAGTTATTTATTCAAACTTATTTAACTTCCTCCAAGTTAAATTTTACTTAATCCGGTCAATTTTTCACAATTTGAATTCCCATTCAAATTTTAAACTTCAGATTAATAGTCTTTCCCCTTTTAAGTTTAAAAACTTACTTTACTTTGGGTTTCATATCACATTCCAATTTAACACTCAACACTAAGAGTTATTTCAAATCATTATGTATATCCTTATATATACATTTTCTTTACACACCAAGTTATACCTTAAATTTTTAAACCATCTCTGGTTTTAATTTAAAAATAATTTCAAGTTTTCTGGATTTAAAACTTCACAATTTAAAACCCACTACAATTTACAAGTCTTACTTGCCTAAATGTTTTACTTCCCTAAAACATTCCATTATTAAACACAACAACCATTTATGATAATAACCAAGATTATCATATGTGGAAACTAATTCATTTTTATCTTTATTCTAATAATACTTCTACATATTTAAGATTTTAATTTCAGTTTGGATCCATTTCAAACTTATCTTCATTTAATTTCAATTTGGTTGTATTACCATTATCATTTAATTCTCATTATTTTATTTTATTCAATTAATACAACAACCAATTACCTTAATATATTTAATAACTAGAAAAATTATTTCTATATATATCAAAAGATAACTTATATAAATATCATTTAATTTTAGAACCATTTTAAAATCTTTATATAAGAAAATAACAAGTACGCTCTCATATATATATACACTCAACCCATTCTAGGGTACAATTGACCCTATCCTTAACGAGTAATCCCAACAGAGCCAAGGTTCTCGCTTAACCTTCGCTCTGATACCAACTGTAACGACCCGAGAATTTTCGATCCCGAAAATTCCAGATAGTTAGAAGAAAAAGAAAGAGATAGAAGAAAGAAACAGAAAGAAGAAAGAAGAACAGAAAACAGAACATCTCACATTCACTGTAACGACCCGAGAATTTTCGATCCCGAAAATTCCAGATAGTTAGAAGAAAAAGAAAGAGATAGAAGAAAGAAACAGAAAGAAGAAAGAAGAACAGAAAACAGAACATCTCACATTCGCAGCGGATTAAATATAATAACAAATAATAGCATTTTTATAAAAGAAAGCTGTAATTGTTACTTTACATACAATTCATCAGAGTTACAATCATTACAATAGACTGGACAGTTATATCAACCTGCCCCATACTACTATCAATACAACTCTCAAATACACAACAGAATACACTCCATACGTCTCTGCCATCCAGCTCACCACCTGAACTCCAGAACGTCCTTACCTGGAAATCTGTAATACTCGGTCTGACCCGAGCATTACATCAAAGTAACACCCGGGTCAGGCTGGAAACCAGCGTGAGTAAACTCATCTAACATGAAATTTCAATTCATAAGAACTTATTTAAATCCCGGGGTAACTCGTACTTTTCTATAAGTAAACAACTTATATATCAACACTTATTTTCACAAAACAATATCTAAGTATCCAACTTAGTTTAAATGGTCCATATTATCTAAAACCGGCCTATTGATTTCACATATCAATTTAAAAAGAATTATAGAAGATTTCAAATCGAAGTGGTTTCGGGTATTTACTGATACCCGTCCCCGGTCTCTTCGAATCAAGTGTCATCCTTTAAGCCAAGATGTTTAAGTTAAACAATTTAATTCAATTCATAACACTGTAAACACAGGGCAACTCAATCACAGATAAATAACTTATATTTATCACAGCTATATCCAAAGTGTCACACATCAAATATCATCATAGATTAACATACCATAGACATTAATCAATCCAAACATTCTATTTAATTTAATTCATCATCCCTAAGCCAAATTAATTAATCACATAATTACAATTAATTTAATTTAGCCAATTAAATTAATTACTTATGAATTTATTACTTAACCCAGTTTAATTAACATTAATTAATTAACAAGTTTTAATTACTTCCATTAATTAACTTTTCCTTAATTACTTTAATAATTAATTGAATCTCTTACTTAATTAATTAATACTAAATTAATCAACCTTTAACTATTAATTAATTTACCTTTAATTACTAATTAAATTAATTCATTCTTAACAAATTCATCCTCTAATTACTCACATTAAGTAATTACCATTTAAGTAATTAATCTCTAATTACTTATTTAATTTATCCTTAATTACGAATTAATTAATCTCTAATTAATAATTAATTTAATTTACTACCCTTTATCATTAATAAATTAAATTAATTAATTACTCTTTAATTACTTGATTAATTTAATTAATCCATAATCATCCAAGGTCTTAATTAACCTTCAGATAAACTACTTATCTTTATTTAATTTCTTAATTATATAATCATATTTAAAACATTTATCTTTATAATTTACTTGCCTAATTAAATCATTTACTTTAAGTTTAAATAACTTAAACATTTAACTTAACACTTTAAGTTAAACAAATTTTTATAATTTCCTTGATCAAACAATTTAAAACATTTATCATATAACAGTTAGAACTAAATTCATTTTAAATTTTAAAACCTGCTTATATTAAAACTTAAAACTGTTTAAAATTTAAACTCGGGCCCAACCCGTAGTATTCGAGACTCACCTGAGCCAAATACCCAATTCCCTGAGCAAACCCCGAGACACTCACGTTCAAAAATCTCACATCTCTCCGCTTCGATACTACCCCTGGAAAACTTCGAGTCAACACCCAAAATCACTCGAGTTCGCCCCGAGTTATCTCCATCTTCCCTGAAGCCAATTCCAACCTGACACGAACGTAAATGTTGTGCACGTGCACAGTTGATCAACGACACTCCGACCATCGCCTCTACCTCCTACAAGTCATAGTTGACCTACTCGACCCAAGCAATCACCCAGAACCAAGAATCGATCATGAAAACGAGAACGAACATGAGAGGACCCAACCTGGAACGAACCCATCACCCTAGAACCTCCCCGTGTTGCCACCTCCGGCCACCAGAAGTATCGATACTCCGACCAAAGACTCGCCGTAGACCCACGCCTTGATCCCATTCACTCCGATCGACCCTAATGCTTCATCGACGACGAGATTTTCTCGAGCATGACAACCACCCAACTGTGAATCGAACCCTAGTTCATTCGAATTCGAACACCATGGCCATCAAGAAAAATCACCAGTATTTTTCCCATCATCCACACTTCGAAAACTAGCCTCGACCAAAATTCCAACCCCAATCACCACGCCGATCAACGACAAATGATCAAAACCCATAGATCGACCAACATGCAATATCTCTGCCTATATACCCTTAAATATTTTAAAGTTTATTTCAAAATTCACGATTCGTATTCACAATCCAGATTATACAATTAGATACATAAATTATCATAATTGATGTTTGCCCATTTCCTTATTTTTTCTGTAAATCTTTAAACTTACAGTATACATAGCAAACAAAATAACTTAAAATTATTTAAAAATGAGAACTCATTGTTATTAACAATTTCTTTTCTATAATCACAGTCTAGTTTTGATTTTTATAGAGATATAGGTATTATTTGTGATGGTTGCTAACCTGTTACTCATAACAGAGTACCAGTATATATTTTTACAGACATTCACATATGAAACCAAGCATTTTCATACAAATATTTAGATGAAATGAAACATGCAAACATATCCCAACTTTATTACACAAAATCATCACATGCAATATCTAAAACCAATTTTTAAATAAGAGTTTTACTCACCTGTTTTAAAATGTTGAACAGAGAAGCTTAAAACTGGAAAACTTTGATTAGCTTGAAACCATGCTTTAAAACTGAGATGGATTTGCTTTGATCTTCTTAGATGTTCCAGGTTTATAAAGGGTTGTTGTTAGATGATTATCTGCATTTTGCTTTGTAGCTGAATCTTGAAGTTGTGTTTTGAATCTGCATTAAATCTTTGCTTGATCTGCCCCTTGTTTTGGTTTGATAAATTGAAAACGTTGCTTGATGTTTTGAATCCTTTTCTGTTTACAGGTTTGTTTGTTTTTTAAATTTCCAGGTTTTTGAAAGAAAATGGAAACCTGGTATTTTCTTAAGCCTTTGTTACTTAAAATTCAAAAGAAAATAAAGTTTTTGCCACTTGTTCTTTCCTAAACTAACACTTGTATGAAAACCTAACACTTGTTATTTACATAAGCTAAGTAACTTACATTTGTTAATTTATATGCTAATATTTCAACACTTGAATTTTGTATGTATAAATATATCTTTAAATGTTTTATAAACCTTTGTATTTAATTTCTATTTAGTTAATATCTTACTTAATTTATACTTAGTAAATAATTTAAAAATTAATCTTATACTAATAAAATCATATGTATATATATATATGTATGTATTCTAATCCAATTTTACTTTAAAAATATTATCTTTAGAATTCCAAATTCAAATTCAAATTCAACTTAAAATCACTCATATAAATATATATATTTTAAACAAACACAAATTTAATTTGTAAATAATAATTCTATTTAAAATCCAAAATAAAAATAATACATTATTATTGTTTTGGAAACAACAATTTTTACCAATTTTAAATAATTATAAAGGAGATTATCAAATACATATCTATCCAATATTTAAAACCCAGCATTATTATAATTCAGATTCTTATATATATTCAGATATATCTCAGAATTTCATTTGTTCAATTTACAAATAAGTATTTTAATAAATTTAATTCTATTAATTTCCAATTAACAGATGCCCAAAAATCCGGGTTATCACATTCCTCCCCCCTTTGAATCTTTTCGTCCTCGAAAAGGAACGAAACCAGAATTTTAAATACTTATTATCAGATAAATTATTCTTTGATCACTTTTAAAACACTTTTAAAATCTATATAATTTTATAATCCTTTAATTCGCTTATGTAAATAGTTTTTTAAAACTTGTTGATAGGGATCAAACTTGATTTCTTAACTCGGATCGATAAAATATCCAATTACATAAAGTTGCACAACAAATGTATATACTCAATTACTCTTTGGAAAATCTGTAATACTCTTAATCCGGGTCGTTACATATGGTCGTTTGTAATTGAAGTAATAACTCAATTGGAAATGGAAGCAATTGAGAATAAGTGAATGGAATTAAAGGAAATGTGAATAGAAAAGAGAATTGATTTGGCTAATAATCAATGAAATTAAATACGTAGGATGAACGTATATTATTCTATTCGCATAGTGATTTGATCCAGATTCGAACACAGAATTTCGAGATAATATTATCGATCCGAGTTGGGATTTTTCGCTCGATTTTCGACGGCGAACCTGAATATGGATTTTTGATTGGTTCTGGATATTCTCTATCGTAGTTGTGACTATGCAAGGAGAATGACGGTTTCTAATCAAGAAACCAGATCTGAGTCCGCACTAGGAAGTCGGGTGGACGATACTAGTTCGGAAGTGAAATTGTGTGATCGATTGAGCGATCAGATTGATATAGCGTACGGATGATATATGTACATCGTACGGGTTTGAATGAAATTGGCATTTAAAATTTGAGGATAAGAAATTTGAAATGGTTTTCGAAAATGAAAAGTATATTTGTGAAATATAATGGAATTGGATATTTCTTTGGTTGAAATTTACTATATGGAAGTAAGTAAATGGTAAATAACTTTATAAAGAAATCAAACTTGAATATTTGATTTGACAATAAATAAAGTTATATTTTGTAATATGATAAACTTCCCTTATTGAATCTAGCCAGAATAAAAGGGGTTTTGAAATATTTGAAGTATAAAAGAGGTTTTATACAAGTTTGAAATGATCCAAAGATTTTCAAAGTTATATATATCTATATCTATATATATATAAAGGATCTTATGAGAATGATTTTGAAAAAGGTTTTTGGGAACCTATGAATTTGGAAAAGGCTTTTGATTTTTGGGAAAATCAATTTTGGGAATTTGGAAAGCCTAATTTGGGAATTATCGATTTTGGTAATCGATTTTGTGTAAAGGAGATTTTGATAAATCATAAAGGGTATGATTTGAAGATACTATAAATGTATAGTATAAAATGTTTTGAGTATAGCTCTGGGGAAAAAGGCGCTTCCTTGAAATGAACTTCTCAGGAGTGCCACTGGGTGGTACTGCCTTGAGCCCCAAGGGGGGTTTCTAAAGTTGATCCTGTGAGGAGTCCGGAATAAACTAGTTCCTGAGGATTATTTTTGTAGCGAAAGTCGAGGGGCTGGTGCCCACAGAGGCATTTGGGTTATGCTGTGACGACAGTTTAACTCGATGTCACTGCGATCTACTGCAGACCATAGCGAAAGTCATGTGTGCCGCTGAGAGCCAACTGTCTACGTTTGATTTTATATCGGTAGACTGTGACACTATGGTAACATAGCGAAAGTCGTTTGTGCCGCTGAGAGCCAACAGTCTGCGTTTGATTTTATATCGGTAGACTGCGACCTATGTGGGAGAAGTTTCATTTTGACAGCGAAATCGTGTGTGCCGCTGAGAGCCAACAGTTACATGGACTTTTGCTGTGATGGCAACGTAACCCTGGATGTAACTGCGATCTGTTGTGGGTTCCATGCTGTTATCAGTTACATGGACTTTTGCTGCGATGGCAACGTAACCCGTGATGTAACTGTGACCATGGATGGGAGTGATGATTTCCAGAGCATTCTCACCAAAGATATTTCCTCTATTTTCAAAACTGTTTTCTATATTTTCAATAAAATTATTTTCCAAAATATTTTCACTGGGTGTTGAAAATGGGTCTGCTAAGTACTTATAGATTTTCAGTCTTACGCCTGATCAACGTATGACCGAATTTCTGTGAGAACGAGAATGGACTTGTTGAAACATCGAGTTATAAAAGTATTTTTATAAAAACTAATTTAGTAATATTATAAAGATTTTTTTTAAAGTATTTTAAAAATATGTTCAAAAGAAAAATTTATCTGATAATAAGTAAATTCTGGCTTCGTTCCTTTTCGAGGACGAAAAGATTTAAAGGGGGGAGGAATGTGATAACCCAGATTTTTGAACACTTGTTAATTGATAATTAACTAGGTTAATTGGTAGAAATACTAATAAATCAGGAAATAAATATTTATATCTGGATAAATATTTATTTGATAATCTATTGGTATAATAATTTAATTTGAAAAATTATTATTTTTAAACAAAATTGAATTTGTGTTTGTTTAAATATATATTTGGGTTGATTTTAGATTGGATTTTTAAATTGAATTTGAATTTGAAATTCAAAAGATAAACATCTTAGAAATAAATTGGATCAAAAATAATATGTATACATGATTTTTGTTAGTATGAAATTAGTTTTATATCATTATCTTTAAAAGATTTTATAACTATAAATAAGGGATACATATACTGTTATATTTGTATAAATTTATTTATAAATGTATAATTGGATTTTTATAACATTTTCTTTTAAGTTATGTATAGATAAACAAAAGAAAAAAGTTTAAATATAAAACATAAAATATTAAAGTTGAAAATATCATATATATGTATATTAAGGACTTATAAATACATAAGACATTTATAAAGATAAAACTAAGTTATGATTATTTTATAAATACATATTAATTACAAGTAAATATAAATACAATTTAACAAATGTAAGCTTAAGAATGCATGAAGTCACAAGTGTAAACAAACCTTATCATAAAATTTACAAGTGTCTTTGGTTTTTAAAATAATTAATAAAAAGATAAAATAGGTTATATAATCCTCTCTATCTCTCTCTTTCATTTTTTTTTACCAGTTCTTTTTCTAAATCAAAAAAATAAAGAAAATCAGATCTGAAGCAAATCAGAACAAACGAAAATTTTTAAATCTAAAACTGGAAACAAATCAAACAAGAAGGAATAAATTTCTGTTCAAAAATTCAACTAGAAGTTCAAGTTCAAAGCTCAAAGCAAAGTTCATAATCAAACTTGAAAGCTAGTGGATCAAGTTCCAGTTTAAAAATCAAGTGTTGTTTCCAGATCAATTCAAAGCATTTTCAGTTTTCAAAGTTAAAAGATCAAAACCAAGTTTTCAGTTGCAAATTCAAGCATTTCCAGGCTTCTCTGTTCTTTTAGTAAGGTGAGTAAACAAACTGTTATTTTAAAGGTTTTAAATCTGTTTAACACTTAAAGCATGCAGTAACTTAAGTATTAAATTAGTGATAATGGTTTGCATGTTGATTTAATGATTATATATGTATATGTATATGGATATCTCTGTGGGTATAACAGTGTTCATTCTGATCTTGAATGTCTGGATGCTAATATAGTTCTAAAATCATTTGTTCTATCTCTGATCAGTTTTAGGCTTTGATTTCTAAATGAAAGATGATGATAGGGGTGTAAACTTAATTTTAAAAATAATTATAAGTATAATCAGTCAAAGGTTTACTGGAAAATCAGAAATCACAGTCAAAATGTATAATATCAGAAAACCCAATCATGTAAATTTCAAGTTTAAATTATATAAATTGATTCGAGTTGTAAAATGAGGAATTTTAATGATAAGATCAAGATTTATAGATTTGAAAATAGTGTGGATTCTCGAGTTGAACGGAATTCTTATTATCATCAAATTCCGATGATCGGTGGAGGAGTGGGTCTCGTGATTATGCCGGGAGGTGGCTCGTGAGTCAGGGTTCAAGGTAAAAATGGTGATTGGTTTTATAAGTGGTCAAGGCAACTCGGCGACATCGAACTAGGTTTCGATCGTCAGTTTTGGTCGACTGGGTTTTGGTGGTTGCTGCATCGTCGTGGGTGAACTAGAGGCGATCGGTAGGGGGGGAAATCAAAGAGTAGACATGTGGCGTTGTTTGGTCATAATCGCATGGCGTCCGGTGGTTGGAGTTGGCGTGGCGTGGTGGTTGTTGATGAACTGTTTAGTTCCTGGAAAAGGCCGATTTGCTCGATTTTGATTTCTGAGGTAAACGATGGTGATGGGTGGTCATAGCATTCGTATGGGTCATCGGTGACCTGAAGGCACCGATGATGGTGGTCGGAGTCGATTCGTTCGAGCGTGCACGTGTACGTGTGTCAGTGCATGTTAATTCCAGTCGAGCTAGTTTGATTCGATGCTGGGTGATGCGAGTGTCGTTGGGGCTTGATCTCGAGTACGTGTGTGTGTCGATCGTCATTGTTGAGGTCGTTGAATTAGTTTGCTGTCGATCGGAATAGTATCTTTGGTTGTCTGGAGCGAGATATTGGATTTGGGGAAGAAAAGCAGGTCTCGGGTTTTTTTATCGGGGGAAAGTCGAGTTTGACTCGAAGCAGGGAAGTAGTGTGTTGAAATGGGAATGACTCGAGAGTTGCTTCGAGTTTTTGAGTGTTTTACTCGGGTTAGTGGTGAGATGGTCGAGAGAAAATTAAACAGCAATTGTTTTAAGTTTTTAAGCAAAAGAAGTTTTATATTTATAATGTTCTGAGTTTTAAAAACAAAGATAAACAAGATCTTAACTATTAAACTAATTTGTTTTCTAGGAAATTTGTTTTAACAAGTTTTATATAATTAATAAATAAGTTTTTAAAAGATAAAAACATAGATTTTCAATATGATTTTTGTATTAAAAGTTTAATAATTGTTTGCTTATGGATGATTGTTTGTGTAGAATATCTGATTTGGTTTATATCTATTAAATGATATGCTATGATATTCTGTGATATGATATTGGATATATCTGTGATAAATGTGTGATATTTATCTATGTTAATACTGTGTGAATTCAAGTATTGAATTGAATTGTTTAAACCTTTAAACAACTTGGCCTTAAAAGATACGTTTTGGATTTCGATGAGACCGGGATCGGGTTTCCGTATACCGGATTTCCAGGTCTGGAGACCCGAATACCACATCGATCCAAATTAACGATAGGTCGTGAATCAAGTGAAGATGAAGATTCAGAGTGCAAGGGTTATTGTCGTTAACTCTGAGGGTGATTCCAAAACGAGTGTAACGAGATAATGCCTTCGGTTTCGTTCGAACCCGGAACGAACTTGTATGGATTGAATGCTTTCAGAACATCGTCAGGTGGACGATGAGCATTCTAAGTGATGTGTTCTTTTTTAAAGGTAATCGTGACCTCAAGCCTCACAAACCGGGAATGGCTAAAACAGGGGAGGTGCAGCAAGGTTAGTGGGTAGCACCCAAGTAGGACAAGATTACCTCTGTCTAGAGTCCCTTTTTATTTCGGCTGTGTGGGCGGTTGCTAGCTACAACCGCGGGGTTTCTTATGCGGGAATTATCCAGTAAGGGATGTTCCGGCCTTGTGTTGCAGGGGATTGGGAGTGATCCTCGGTACGTTGATCTAGGCCACGTACTGTGACGGGCGGTACCCCAGTAGCCCTGCCATTGTATGGAATCCAATCTCCAATAAGTGCCGTACGATTTAGTTGTGCCCAACTATGTTGGAACGTGAGATGTAAGCATTCCAGCTATTTCTGTATTTTACTTGAAAACCCTAGACCCTATTATAATATAACTGGATTTCCTATCAAATGTTTTGGTTAGCGTAAGGTAAAAACTTACCCATGTTTATTTGTGGGGAGTCTTACGTGATACCTTTGTTTTCAAAGGTTTTGAAGTTAAGCAATTTAAACCGTTTACTCACACCAGACCCATGTCTGACCCAAGTGTTTATTTCTGTTTTATAAACTCTTGGGTACTCAAATTTTTACGAGTAGCCAAGGGATTCAGGTTTGCTTTGACGAATCTATGGAGGAGCAATGGAGCAGGAGGCTTCAGCGTTTGTAGATATATAAGTGGTTCCGCTGTGTGTATCTCTGAGTCGTTTGTTAAGTATATTTGAGTTGTAATGACTAGACAGATGTTTATAACTGTCTAGTATGTGTTGTATGAGCTGTGTATCTCTGATGTATATGATACAATGTAATATCTTATTTGATTAATATAATTTATTCGTTCCGCTGTGTAGATTCTGATGTGTTTCTTTCTTTCTTCTCTATCTTTTCTCTTTTCTATCTCTTTCTTTCTTCAAGATGATACGACTTTTTGAGGAGAAAAAGCCGGGTCGTCACAGTTGGTATTTTGGTCATTTTGAAAACTGAAATCCTTTTTGCTTTAAAACTTTAATGCTTGATTTGGTCTGAAAACTGGAATGCTTGCTTTAAAACTTTATAACTATATGCCCCCAGATTGAAGAAAATATAATGCACCGACTTGCATGCTTGAAATAGTTACAGGTTACTTAGATTCCAGATTTGAAAAGAAAACAGGCTTTGATTCCAGGTTTTCTTGCTTCCAGAGTTTGAAGAAAATGAACAGGCTTTGTTTTGAGAATAGGCTGAAGACTTGATTTGAAAATGAGTTACAGGGATTTGAAATTTGATAAATTTTGGTTTATGGAATTTCTGATCTGAAAACTATATTGATTTTCAGATTTGCATTATGAAAATGTCACAGGCCTTTGAATTTCTGGTTGAAGAATTTGATTTTCTTATTTTCAGATTTTGAAGAAATGTTGATTCCGGTTTGAGGAGTTGATTACATATTTGTTTTGAGAAATTGTTTTTGAGTATACTTCAGGCTGAAGCTTCTTATCTTTTGAAATGAACAGCCAAGAAAAAGAAATTGAGAAGTAGGCAAAAGTTTATATAAGTTAATTTTGTAGTTTATTAAAAATAAAAGAAAACAAAAATTTAAAAACTTGACATTTGGCACTTACATAGTATTATTAGTGTACACTTGTTTAAACAAGCCTTAATATGATAACACTTGTATTTTTAAGTAATTTGTATTTATTTAAATGTAAATAAAATGCCTTTCTTTATTAACTAAATACTTATGTATATATATAAAGTATTTAAAAGAAAATAAAACCAATTATGTTTATAAGTAAAAGTTTATACATATACTTTAAAATCCAAATATTTTAAATATCTATCTTTGAATTTCAAAACTAATTTACATTCAAATTCAAATTATATTTTAAAAATCCAATTTAAAGTCAATTTTAAAACAACACATTCAATTTGAAAAAAAACAAATCTTATTTACATTAAAATCTATTTATTTAAAAACAATACACTATTAATATTGTTTGAAAATAACACATTTATCAATTTAAAAATAATTTATAAAAGAGATTATAAATTTCTATTATTATTAAATGAATTAACATATCATATGTAAATTGTATTTCAAACCAAAGCTTATCTATTTACAATATATACACTTATATATATATTATAAATAGAAATCATTTTATTAGTAAAATTCACTAATTAAATATTTATTTAATTAGATTATTAAACCAATTCAGATTTAATTATCAAAGATCATCAAATCAATTTAATTATTTAAACAGATTATTAAATTGATATTGCCCCAAATTTCCGGGATATTACATTCCTCCCCCCTTAAAATAATTTCGTCCCCGAAATTTAAGACAAAGGTAATTTAATAATCTATTTAAATCACAAGCATATATTATCATCCATATGCTAACAACCATATCAAACAATTCACCTAATCAAACAATTTTAATTATCCAAACAAAATTCTGGATAGAATTTCCCCGAGTTTCCCCAAGTATATATATATACCGGGATACTCCCTCTACAGAATCCAAACAATCAATACTACTAAACTATAAAGCTTTAACTCATCTGGATCTACAAAACTAAACAAGATATCAGACTACAGACGAGTCTGACTCAACAACCAAATCTTCCAGAACTGCCGGTTCCAAAACCAGAGATAGATCAAATACGTACTCCCTTAGAGATACGTAAAATACATTGAATTCCAGTTATCCAAACTGACAATTCAATCCAGTAGATCAAAGCACTTATCCAAATTAGATCACAGAAAAGATCCAAAATAACTCGGAGCTAACTTCCCAGACTTACCCAATCTTATAGCTCCCTTTTACTAGAGAAACTTCAATAACAACGAAGTCTCCAACTTCGAATTCCAAAATTCCTCCGTCTCTTATCCACAAAATTCTTCAGTTGATCTTGGACTGTTTACAGATCCTTCCTGATCAACTCAACCTTCGTTGATGCTTCTAGAAACAAACTAGACTAAGAATAACTCCACACAATGATCTCCTCAAGATCAACCCAATCCAAAACAAAACTCTACTTCTCAAACATCAGAAGATTCCAAACTAACTTCTCCTATCTGGAAAAACAACAAGAGCACTCGCCAAACTGCTTCTGCTGCACCATTCTGATCTGAAGTAGAATGAAAATGCTGATGAAGAACACAAGCACAGACTGGACAACACATCCCAGAAAATCTCAGATAACTCAAGAGAATACTCAGCAATCGCAAGTCACTTTTGCGGTCCACTCAGCCAAAATCCAAATAAAACTGTTCTCTCTTTACCAATCAGAACAGCTCACACTTGACTATCCAATCCATCGAAGAAATGGATCCTCTCTGCTGCTTCTGAACTTCACCTTCAGAAAAACTGCTCAGCCAGAAAAACTTCTGCCGAAAACAGAACACTCCGAGCTGCACTACTGCCACAGATGCCAAAGACTTCTCAATCCAAAGTTCTTCGAGAAACTCGGACTTCAAACAGAACAAAAACATCTTCGGGAACATTCATATTCACTGCATTTCATCACACGGCTACTATCACCTGAGGTATCAAGATACCATTAC
This sequence comes from Allium fistulosum, assembly GCA_030737815.1. Taxonomy (NCBI): domain Eukaryota; kingdom Viridiplantae; phylum Streptophyta; class Magnoliopsida; order Asparagales; family Amaryllidaceae; genus Allium; species Allium fistulosum. The sequence continues at coordinate 1,240,738,207 of CM060904.1, read as the reverse complement.
TCGCTTCTGTCCAACCGACAGATCCAACTCTACTCATCCAACTTCAAAGATAAACTCCGAACCATAACAGGTTTTCTTCAGAGATTGAAAAATCCTCATATCACAGCAAAACTTACTCGAGACGGTATTAGGTTTACAGTCTCGACAAATACACTTCCAACCTCAACACTCAGACTCCTAATCTTAGATGATAAATTATTATCATCTCAACCAATCATTACAAATACCATATACATTTAAAATGATACTTTTTTTTTATATAGAAATTATATCTGGGTAAATTATTTCATCTACCTTTTTAAAACAATATTGTGTCCGTTGGCCTGGTCTAAGTGTTTAGAGATCCCTATCAATAACGTTAGCTACTCGTATTGACCAGAATCCATATACCACTCAACCGATCAATTAACACAATATAAAACCATTTTATATAACTAACAAATACGCGCTCTCGTATATATATATACACTCAGACTCAAACAGGTTGCTACAGATCCTATCTCTAATGAACAACCCTTCCGAACCTAGGTATTCACTCAACCTAGTGCTTTGATATTCACTTAACCAATAGCTTAGGTATTCGCTCAACCTATGCTCTGATACCAACTGTAATAACCTGACTTTTTCTCCACAGAAAGTCGGATCATTATGAAGAAAGAAAGGGTAGAAAATAGAAAAGAAGAGAAGAAAGAAAGAAACAACAACAACTATCTCACAGCGGAAAGAATAAATTATATTAATAACATAAACTATTACATAGTATACAACACTTATCAGAGTTTACACAACTATACAACACATACTAGACAGTTATAAACATCTGTCTATATATTACAACTCAAATACAATACAAGACTCTAACACAGATATCAACACAGCGGAATACTATATCTACGAACGCTGAAGCCTCCTGCTCCATTGCTCCTCCACAATTCGTCAAAGCTAAACCTGAATCCCTTGGCTACTCGTAAAAATTTGAGTACCCAAGAGTTTATAAAACAGAAATAAACAACTTGGGTCAGACATGGGTCTGGTGTGAGTAACAGGTTAAACTTGTTTAACTTCAAAACCTTTTGAAAGAAAAAGTATCACGTAAGACTCCCCACAAATAAACATGGGTAAGTTTTTACCTTACGCTAACCAAAACATTTGATAGGAAATTCGATTGTATTCTAATAGGTCTAGGGTTTTCAAATAAATATGAAATAGCCGAAATTGTTACATTATTAAATTCCAGCATACTAGGTATACAATCAAGTCCGTTATCACTTATTGGAATTTGGATTTCCATACAATGGCAGAGCTACCGGGGTACCGCTCATCACAGTACGGGGCCTAGATCACCGTACCGAGGATCACTCCCAATCCCCTGCAACACAAAGCCGGAACCATCCCTTACTGGATAATCCCGAATAAAATCACCCCACAGATGGCCGTCGCCAACTGCACCACTAAGCCGAAATAAAAGAAGGAACTTCTCTAGACAGGGATGACCTTACTCTCAGTGGGTGCTACCCACGAAGCCTTGCTGCACCTCCCCTGTTTTAGCCATTTCCGGTTGATGAGGCTTGAGGCTACGATTTACCTTTAAATCAGAACACACCACTTAGAATGCTCATCGTCCACCTGACGATGTTCTGATAGCATTCAATCCATACAAGTTCGTTCCGGGTTCGAACGAAACCGAAGGCATTATCTCGTTACACTCGTGTTGGAATCACCCTCAGAGTTAACGACAATAACCCTTGCACTCTGAATCTTCATCTTCACTTGAGATTCACGACCTATCGTAAATTTGGATCGATGTGGTATTCGGGTCTCCAGACCTGGAATCCCGGTATACGGAAACCCGATCCCGGTCTCATCGAAATCCAAAACGTATCTTTTAAGGGCCAAGTTGTTTTAAGGTTAAAACAATTCAATTCTTATCTACTACACACAGATAGATAATTCACAACAGATAATCTACATTATCCCAAACAGATAATTCATATTATCATTTCAATTCAACCAAACATCCATATCATATATCAATCATATCTCATCAGAGATATCAAACAATGAAATACATTCAATCTCATTCATCCATCCTTAAGCAATGATTTATATCATCTAATTAATTTAAAGTGAATTAAATTAATTACTTCATTTTATAAATCCTTCTTACTTAATTATTAATTAAACCAATTAATTAATCATTACTCTAAGTATCCATCTTAATTAATCATTCCTGATTAATTGCCCTTTAATTACTTTAAGTAATTAATACCTAATTAATTTCTCAATTTAATTATCTTAAACCATTCAGTAATTAATCTTTAATTACTGCATTAATTAATTAACTATATTTAATTACATTAATTCTTAATTAATTTCAATTAATTAATTACTTTAATCCCTTATTATTGATAAATAAATTTTAATTCACCAATCCTTAATTACATCATTAATCAATTCTTAATTACATTAATTATATTAATAAATGATCCTTAATTATTCTTAATTAATTATCTTATTTAAATTAATAATTAATTAGTCACATTTATTAATCACCTTTGATTAATCCCATTTAGTAATTAACTACTCTTAATTACTACACTTCATAAATTAATTACTCATTAATTAATTAACTATTAATTAATCCCTTGATTAATTATTAAAAGTACTAAACTCAAATTACTTTTATTAAACCACCTTTAGTTAATTATATCCACTAATTAACTTTAATTACTTTTCTAAGTAATTTATACTTTCACTAATTACTTTTAAGTAATTATCTAATCACCCAGTGATTTTCTTAAATTAATTAAATAAATAAATTTAAACTTATCAAATTTATTTAATTAATTACCTTAAGTACTTTATTTCTTTAATTACTTTTATTAAGTAATTTATACTTAACCAATTTTACAAATGATTATCATTTGTTAATAATCTACACTTATCTAATCTCATTAAGTAATTTGTACTTAAACAATTACCAAGTGGCTATCGTTAATTAATTAACAAATTAATTAACTTAAATTAATCACCTTCATTTTATAAATTAAAGCTGAGTAATTTATCCTTTAATTACTCCTTAAACCAAATTAATTAATCTTTAATTACAGATTAATTATTCTTTAATTATTAATTAATAAACCTTAATTATCAATTAATAAAACTTAATAACAAATTAATTAATCTTTAATTACAAATTAATTTATCTTTAATTACCTAATTAATTAGTCACTAATTAATTAATTAATCACTAATCATTAATTAATCAATCTTAATTTAAAAATCCTTAATTTCAATTAATTACCTTTAAGATAAATCATCATCTTTATTAATTACCTAATCACATTATTTAAAAACTTTTAACCTTTAATTAACATTTAATTATATTTAAAAAAATTTAAGTTTAAAATATCTTAAATTTTAACTTAACAAACATAAGTTAAACAATCATATCATTTTCTTAATTATAGGTTAAAGAAACATTTATAATAGGGAGGAATTATTTAAGAAAAGTTTTAAAACAATCCATTTTTATTTAAACCTGCTGTTAAACTCTCACGTGAACACAAGTTCATCCCGAGCCAAACCTTTTCCCACTCGAGTACCACTTCGAGTTATCCCACGCCTCACTCACTTCGAGTAAACCCAAAAATACCCCGAGTCGAACCCGTGACCTTTCCGAGTCCTTCTTCGATCCCACTTCTTCTCCTTCCTGAAGCATTCACCAGACACAAAAATACACTCGTTCACGTGTACATGTCGACGGCGACCCTCTGGTCATCGTCGCCACCACCCTCACATCAGCGAAATCACCATCGACAATTTCCCCAACCCAGAATACGGAAAACATCACCAAATCAAAATCGAACAATTTTGATCGAACACTGGAACCAACATGCTCGAAACAACCCATCATCGCCGATGACTATGCTTCGAGAAACCTCACCGAAGTATCACCTCGACTTCCAGCACCATTCCCCCTCATCGCGATCAGGTCCGGTGTACCACCGTCCCCACATTCGTCTCGAATATACGATCTACCCAAAACGATGACAAAACCCTACATCACCACCTTCCGATCCCTACAACCAAAGATAAATTCATTCATCATTTTTCCAGTAATCCCTGACCATCCACCATCCTCCAGCCACAATCTCGATGATCAACACCGTGCCTATCGTCAGAATTTGATGATAAAGCGAAATCTGATCAACTTACGAATTCCCAACATCCTTGACCTTAAAAATCATGATTTCTGTTTCTAAATTTCTCATTCTACCATGCGATCTTGTTTAGATAATCAAAGCATGAAATTATGGATATTGATTTTCGACATATGTTAAGCTACTGTCCTTATGGTTTCCAGAGAAACTCCAGACTTGATTTTTACTTAAATAAACTTCAAGTTCTAATCTATGATGATATAAACAAATTTTGTTTGCACTTAAATTCTAACAAAGATTTATTCAAGAGATTTTGATTTCTTGTTTAAATCAGAAATCTGGAAACAGAATACAACACATGCATATACTAACATACATTCTCACATATATATACAGGAAAAATGAACTGGTATACATTCACATAACATATTTATATGCAATCATCTCTAAACAAACATGCAAAGCATACTACACATCATAACTTTCAAGGATTATCACATTCAATCACATGTATAAACATATTAAGTTTTAAAATAGAAGTTTACTCACTTCAGATATCACCCAAGCAACCAGATTTTTATTTTATAATTTAGATTTTTAAACAGATGTTACTCACAAACAAAACATATAACAGAAACAAGCAGGCAACCAGAATCTTATATTAAAGTTATAGAAATATTGTTACTCACAATTTAAAAGCAGAGAATCAGAGCTCCCTTTGAAACAGTTTTTGGTCATTTTGAAAACTGAAATCCTTTTTGCTTTAAAACTTTAATGCTTGATTTGGTCTGAAAACTGGAATGCTTGCTTTAAAACTTTATAACTGTATGCCCCCAGATTGAAGAAAATATAATGCACCGACTTGCATGTTTGAAATAGTTACAGGTTACTTAGATTCCAGATTTGAAAAGAAAACAGGCTTTGATTCCAGGTTTTCTTGCTTCCAGAGTTTGAAGAAAATGAACAGGCTTTGTTTTGAGAATAGGCTGAAGACTTGATTTGAAAATGAGTTACAGGGATTTGAAATTTGATAAATTTTGGTTTATGGAATTTCTGATCTGAAAACTATATTGATTTTCAGATTTGCATTATGAAAATGTCACAGGCCTTTGAATTTCTGGTTGAAGAATTTGATTTTCTTGTTTTCAGATTTTGAAGAAATGTTGATTCCGGTTTGAGGAGTTGATTACATATTTGTTTTGAGAAATTGTTTTTGAGTATACTTCAGGCTGAAGCTTCTTATCTTTTGAAAAGAACAGCCAAGAAAAAGAAATTGAGAAGTAGGCAAAAGTTTATATAAGTTAATTTTGTAGTTTATTAAAAATAAAAGAAAACAAAAATTTAAAAACTTGACATTTGGCACTTACATAGTATTATTAGTGTACACTTGTTTAAACAAGCCTTAATATGATAACACTTGTATTTTTAAGTAATTTGTATTTATTTAAATGTAAATAAAATGCCTTTCTTTATTAACTAAATACTTATGTATATATATAAAGTATTTAAAAGAAAATAAAACCAATTATGTTTATAAGTAAAAGTTTATACATATACTTTAAAATCCAAATATTTTAAATATCTATCTTTGAATTTCAAAACTAATTTACATTCAAATTCAAATTATATTTTAAAAATCCAATTTAAAGTCAATTTTAAAACAACACATTCAATTTGAAAAAAAACAAATCTTATTTACATTAAAATCTATTTATTTAAAAACAATACACTATTAATATTGTTTGAAAATAACACATTTATCAATTTAAAAATAATTTATAAAAGAGATTATAAATTTCTATTATTATTAAATGAATTAACATATCATATGTAAATTGTATTTCAAACCAAAGCTTATCTATTTACAATATATACACTTATATATATATTATAAATAGAAATCATTTTATTAGTCAAATTCACTAATTAAATATTTATTTAATTAGATTATTAAACCAATTCAGATTTAATTATCAAAGATCATCAAATCAATTTAATTATTTAAACAGATTATTAAATTGATATTGCCCCAAATTTCCGGGATATTACATAATTCAACCTTACACAGTCTGAAAATTTAGAAAATAGTTTAGATAGTCATAAATAGTTAAAATAGTTTTAAAATAGTTTAAAATAGCTTTTAAAAGGTAGTTTTAGATTGTTTTTAATAGTTTAAAATAGATTAAAATAGTTTAAAATATTTTAAAATAGTTTAAATACTTTAAAATAATTTAAAATACTTTAAATTAGTTTAAAATAGTTTAAATGGTTTGAATACAGATTAAAATAGTTTAATATAGTTTAAATCGTTTAAAATAGATTAAATAGATTGAAATAGTTTACAATAAATTAAATAGTTTAATAGTTTTAAAATAGGTTAAAAATAGTTTAAAATAGATCAATAGTTTGAAAATCTTAGAAATCAGGATTTTAAAATAATAAATCTTAAAACAGTTTATATTAAAATAAATAATTTGAAATTAATATCAAAATTAAGCCATTTCTTTCAATATCGATTTCAAGTCCATGTTTGAATTATCAATTTAAACCCCTTCAAATTAAATAGATTTCAAAGTTATATTCAAACATTTCAATAACTCAATTTCAATAAATTTCATTTGTGCTTCAAAATTCAACTTTGAAATTTCCATTTTAATTCTTTTAAACAATTCATTAAATCATTCCAATTTCAACATTTAACGCTTGGATTTTCGAAAATAATTCAGTTGATATAAATCAAATTCTATTTCAAAATATCATTTAACTGAATTCACAATTTAATGATTTAAAAATCATTTAATTTAACCAATCTGGTGTCGGTATATAATTTTCTACCCCATGGTCAAGTGATACGGATATATATCATTTTAATCCACAATAATTTTAAACTTTTCGGGTATATATCATTTCAACCCGCAATCTCGAATAATATTCAAAATCCATAAAATTGCTCGGGTTTATCATTTCAACCCATAACAATTTTCCCCTAATCTATAGATCGTTCGGGTATGTATCATTTCAACCCATTGTGATTTTCTAGCAATAACTAAGGGAACATGTAGTGTTATAACAATATAAATATAGTATCTGGTCATCCAATATCAACAATCAAACATCCATCAAAATCACCATTCAATCAACCAATAAATAACATCAATTAACTGGTTATCATCATCAGGTATTAAATTTACTATTAAATTCAATATTAAATTAAATGACAATTAAATGAAATAAAAATCATATTTAACTTGAATGACTATTTAAATATACCAAACATCAACTAAATCAATTTCTAATTACATCATAAATTTAATTTAACTAACATAAGACAATTTAGTAGTTGTGAGTGGGTCAAAACACTCACCTTTGATTACAAATCGATTTGAAATCCAAATAAAGGCCCAGAATTCAACGTCTTAGAATTCATCCAAAGCAGTGCCAAAATGTTCAGAATTTCGATATGATCGCAGCGGAACAAACTGCGCGTAAATCCGACCTCGTACGTAAAAGTTATATAAGTTAGAAGTTATACGATTTCAAATTAAATTAAATTAAATTAAATAAAAAAATCAAAACCCTTACAAATAAAAAAAATCAAAACCCTTACATGTCATCACCCTATCATCCCAAACCCTAGCTTTATAGTGCTCGATCGAGCATGATCAACACGCATGGCCGCTAGACTTTTCGCAATTATCGCCGCCACCTGAGGTATCATTGTCATGATCAAAAGGCACCCCTGACCTTAGCTCCTAGAGCCGCGCCCAATGCCCACATCCTCGTCCAGTCCGTCGCCTCCAAGAGATTCCACGATCGACTACGGCCAAAGCTAAGCCATTGGATCGTGACCGCTAGGCCTCCTCTACCCACTGGTTGCCTCCGATCGCCATAGAGAAGAAGATCCACCGTTAAAACCTTGAGCCCTATAATGGACGGCCAAGGTTCACCCTCGATTTCTGGCGAAACTGAGAATCAATTGCAAAAATGAATTTCAGATCTAGGTTATGCTCGTCAAGAGCTTCGAAACGGTATATAGTTTGCTAGGATTTGGAGAGTTTAAATTTTGGAATTGATTTTGAAATTGGATTGAGGGTTAGCAATTTGATTTTTTTTCTGCCATTGAAGAAGGAATAGACAGACGTTGATATACATACAGAATAAGAAATTAAAAGGCTGCTAGGGTTTGAGAAACAAAGCTATTTATATGAACAAAGCCCGATAAGAAAATGAACACGTATCGAATTGGTACGAACGACAATAACGAACCGAAAATCCCGTTTAGCTTCCGAAATGAAAGTGGTCATCCAATACATCAAAATAGATGTTTTTGATATTTTTAAACTCAATGGAACAGGTTTCAAGTCCTAATTCCATTGTATGAAGAAGTTAGCTTTTAAAATCAGCTTATTTCAAATTGAATTCAATTAAATTGATTTCTACGCGTTTTAAGCCCGCACGATCAAACGACGAGTCCGATCGCTATAAAACTTGAAATCTTACTATACTTCACCGTTACGGATCCGATGAAACTGGTTTCGTCGAAATCCGAGACAGTGGCAAAAATGGCTATTTTCACGTTAATTAAATAAATTATTATTAAATTAATTAAATCACCTTTCAAATTCAAATTTAATAACTAACAATTTTATCATTTTTGATTACTTATAAACTTGTAATCTTTTAAACTAATTTTCCATGTCAAATCTAATGTTAAATATTTCATTACTTACAGCGTTCAATTTCAATTTCAGTAAATTCATTTGACTATTATTTTAAAATCCAATAAATCCATTTATTTGATTTTCATCTTATTATCAAATCCATTATTACTCTATGGATATAATTAACATTGTTTTTCCATTTATTACATCAATATTCTACCGTTATCAATTTAATTCACATTAACTACAATATTTCAGTAGATTAATTGCAATTGATTTCCAATTTAATTTCAATGGATTAAATAATAGGTGATAAATGACAATTATTTCCTTTTACTTAACTTAATCATATTTATAAGTTTATTATCTACAACAAATGTTATATCAACTTACACGTCACTGGTTTCTTATCCAATACTAGCCAATTCCAATTAATTACATAAATTTTCAACATTAAATACAACATTTGGTTTATTTCATTATTTACAGTTTATAACCAAATTTTATATTTATAATAGCCTTTCAATTAATTGAAATTGCATTAAAGTAGTTATCAATTACCTTAAATTAACCCTATTACATTCCATTCTAGTTATTTTCTCATTAATAAATCTTAATTTTTTTAATTTTTCACAACATCAAATACCAAAACTTATTTAATTAATATTTTCATTATCGAAAATTACGGGTCTTTACACTCTCCCCCACTCAAAACTTTTCATCCTCGAAAAAGAAAAGAAGAAATTAAGAAACTAATACATTTAATTCAAAGTATTCAATTTATAAACAATTTATTTACATAATTAAATAATTTAAATAATGTATATCAATTTAAAATAATTAAATCCTTTCATTTTCAAGTTCAATAAAAGTTTGAAAAAACATTTCCACTTTTACAAAAAAATTCTATGTCCGAAATTCATGGAAAACTTCGGCAGAATTTCCTTTGTACGAAGAGGTCCGGAGGAAATAATAATATCATTAAATAATCATATATACATCAATTTCAATATAAAATATCCCAAACCACGGGAAAACAATATAATATCACTATAAACCGAAATCCGAAAACGTACATATTTGTCGGGCAAACAATGCTTATTTATGAAACCAAAAGCCATAGCTATTGCTTCCATAAACCTGTATTTTACTTATATAGTCCAAAAGAGTTAGGATTATGTACAAGAAAAATATTTTGTTGTTTCAATCAATAGCAAACAAACCAACACAACATAACAATAGTCATTTGCAAACAAAACCATACAATCATCACATGCAATCAAAGTAATCAACTATCCATCCATAACAACCAAAACAAATGGTTTGTTCGGGTTCAGAACCTTTTAATCGTATAAAATGATGAATAACTACTAAGTATAACATACACTCAACGGTCTTAGATAAAACTTAATAGATTATTTATACATCTATATACAATTAGAAGTATCCTTTCCTAACCATCACAAAAGCCAAAACAAACAAGAATTCCAAATAATATTTAAGTTTATTTCTATTAATCTCGTTTCACATCATTTACTGTTCATTTTTCCATTATTTCTTTCATTCATACAATGATCATTTTCCTTAATTTACATCTATTACTTACAAAATTCATTTCCCACTCATTCATACAATGCCATTTTTTCTTTTCATTACTTTACATTCATTGCTCACATAAGTTATTTCCATTTCAATTATTAGATTATCCATTATTATGTTAGTCTCTTTACAATTTAATTCACCATTAATAGATTATTTATTTTTCACATTCATTTCTTCCATATATAGTATTATTGAATATAAAATCCATTTCTACATCATTTCAACATTTTCTGAGGTTATAATCATTCAATTAATATAGTATTCACTTCTACTATTCAATTCAATTACAAAAAGCTTCAAACATTAACTTAAGTTTATAATCATTTACTTACAGTATTCATGTTATGTTCAATTTCTAGCATTTCAATTTATTAACTTAAGTTCATAACATTTCATAACATCAGCATTCTTATTTATAGGGAAATTTTGTTGAACACTTTAATTACTAAAGTTTTACTTGTATAATATTCTATTACATATTTATTTTTAACATTTCAACCTTTTAACATTCTGGAAAGTTATATATATTTCTTTTAGAATGTAATTGAATGTTGCACAAGTTTATTTTATTCACTTTAGTTAACAAAATGTTCAATAATTACATCTTCTTATTTTTTCATATCTATAAGTTACAAACTTTCAATTTCTTATATATTTATTTAATCACTTAGCCTCAAATTCTTATTTTTCTCATTTCAGTAGTTTCCAATTATTAATATAGTCAATATTTCATTCGTTGCAATAATTGATAGCTACTAATTATCAAAAAGTTTTAAGAACTAAATCCCGGATTCATTACAGTCATTTTGAAAATAATATATATAATTTTATATCCTTTGTAGATCAAATCATATTCAAGAATTCAAAATTAAGATTTATTCATCAAAACAGATGTGTAGTAAAACTACTGTAGCAGTCTTCCCACTTTGAAACTCGAAAATGAACGTCGATGATGCGTGCACTCATCACCGAAATTATTTTCCAATGACAGAGATGGGAGTACAGAACTAATTTCCTTTAAAAGTACTTTTTAAAAATTTCTTTCAAATCACATTGAAATATTCATATCATAAAATACTTATAAATACTACTAATATTATATTCCAAAATATTTTGAAACAAAATTTTCAAAATCCCGGAACTTAAGTTCTAAATTTCCAATTTATATTCATTTTATTTACAGTCCCATTTTTTTGCAACTAATATTTATAAATTTCACTTCCTGACTAACAACCAAACATATCACATACAATTATATACATTTATAAAGATTATTCTTTTATATACGAAATATAATACTAGGCAAAATTATTTCATTTACCTATATTTCAAAACAATATTGTGTCGGTCTGCCTTATTAAATGTTTAGAAATCCCTATCGATGTCATAGCGTCCTATGTACCAATCGAAATTTATAAATACTAAATAGAACAAATTAACACAATATAAAAATATTTTCATAACACTAACAAGTACGCTCTCTTATATATATACACTCAACGACTCATTCTAGGGTATTACTACCCAATCTTAATGAGTCAGACCCCACAAAGCTAAGATTATCGCTAAACCAAAGCTCTGATACCAAATGCAACGACCCACCTTTTTGGACTGTTTAAATCGACGATAAACCACACACACCAGACTCAAACCATTCAAAAGGGAGGATTGTTATAGGGTAAATAAGAAAAAGCAGAGAAAGAAAGAAAAAAAACACAGAATCTCACAACGGAATAACAAAAATATAATAATCAAATAAATAGTTCATGAAGTTGTTTTACAAATAACATTTGATTACACTTTTACAATACAGATCAGAGTTACATACAACAGGAATGAATAAATAAATGCAGCAGAACAACATGACGTAGTGGAATAAATATAATAAATAATATTAATATAATAATCTCCGTCTTCGTCCTCCAGAAAAGCAGTCTTCAATACATTGAAAAGCTCAAACTGACCCGAGCGTAATGAAAAGACAAAACACTCGAGTCAGAACTAAAAGATCTTATGTAAGTTAAACCAACAATAAATATATATGAGTGTAACAGCGTCGGAGATGTTTACGGGGTTTGACATCTCCTATCCAGTGTCTAACGTATGTGCAATAACTTAAGAGATGTTCGAGATTACATCCCCTAAGGATCCGTTAAACTATCTACATATATAGTACAATACGCTATTATAATAATGTCTATAGTAAAGTAAAGTATTAAGATAGTGTTAAGGCGTTACCCATATCCCCCTTAACACATTTTTTTTATTTTCCCGTAGTCTATACAGTACCGTAATTCCTCCGTAAACTTGAGGGCTATCAGTGGGCACTCCATTGGTACGGTACAAACCAAACTCGTAGTGGGTGCGATAAGGCATGTGACAAGGCACGCGAGGCAATGCCCAGGGTAGGATACTACCGTTTTTCGGATTCGGACTGGTGGTAACGCATAGCAGCTACTACCGCCCACCTCGGAACACATTCCTAAAATCAAATCAAAGGGTGGCCACCAAATCAATCACAAAGTCATAATATGGTATCGAAGAAATGTGTCCGATCGGAGGTGCGACCTCACTTGGCCTGGCATGGCTCCTGTTTTAGCCACATCAGGCTGACTCGAGGGAGTCAGGGCTACGTTAATACCTCATACAGAATTATTTGCCAAACCATCCTACTTCATTCTGAAATCTCCACCACGTGCACAGTTGTTAAAGTGGTTTTCTGTATTGGCAAAGAGTATGACAATATCTAATCCCGGTCTCTTTAACAACCAAACGCTTATTACACACCGGATGGTTCTTTTACATCCAAAACCAATTCATATTTGATATCAAAATATCATATCATCAAAATCATACCACTTTCGAAATCATATTCATTTTCGAAATCATGTCACTTTCGAAATCATATTCATTTTCGAAATTATATCACTTTCGAAATCATATCCACAAAATAAATTAAAACCCCCATTTCAAAATCATCATATTTACTCAAATATGTCATTTCACTAGAAAATATAATTTCAAATCCCAACGTAGGTTATTACATCATTTAACCATATTCACTTTTAAATCCAGGATTTCAATATAAGTAATTCAACCTTACACAGTCCGAAAATTTAGAAAATAGTTTAGATAGTCATAAATAGTTTAAAATAGCTTTTAAATGGTTAAAATACTTTAAATATAGTTTTAGATGGTTTTTAATAGTTTAAAATAGATTAAAATAGTTTAAAATATTTTAAAATAGTTTAAATATTTTAAAATAGTTTAAATACTTTAAAATAATTTAAAATACTTTAAATTAGTTTAAAATACTTTCAAATAGTTTAAATGGTTTAAATATAGATTAAAATAGTTTAATATAGTTTAAATCGTTTAAAATAGATTAAAATATATGGAAATAGTTTATAATAGATTAAATAGTTTAATAGTTTCAAAATAGGTTAAAAATAGTTTAAAATAGATCAATGGTTTGAAAATCTTAGAAATCATGATTTTAAAATAATATATCTTAAAACAGTTTATATTAAAATAATTAATTTAAAATTAATATCAAAATTAAGCCATTTCTTTAAATATCGATTTCAAATCCATCTTTGAATTATCAATTTAAACCCCATTAAATTAAATAGATTTCAAAGTTATATTCAAACATTTCAATAACTCAATTTCGATAAATTTCATTTATGCTTCAAAATTCAACTTTGAAATTTCCATTTTAATTCTTTTAAACAATTCATTAAATCAATTCCAATTTCAACAATTAACGCTTGGATTTTCGAAAATAATTCAGTTTATATAAATCAAATTCTATTTCAAAATATCATTTAACTGAATTCAAAATTTAATGATTTAAAAATCATTTAATTTAACCAATCCGGTGTCCGTATATAATTTTCTACCCTATGGTCAAGTGATACGGATATATATCATTTCAATCCGTAATAATTTTAAAATTTTCGAGTATATATCATTTCAACCCGCAATCCTGAATAAAATTCAAAATCCATAAAATCACTTGGGTTTATCATTTCAACCTATAACGATTTTTCCCTAATCTATAGATCGTTCGGGTATGTATCATTTCAACCCATTGTGATTTTCTAGTAACTAAGGGAACTTGCAGTGTTATAACAATATAAATATAGTATCTGGTCATCCAATATCAACAATCAAACATCCATCAAAATCACCATTCAATCAACCAATAAATAACATCAATTAACTGGTTATCATCATCAGGTATTAAATTTACAATTAAATTCAATATTAAACTAAATGATGATTAAATGCAAAAAAAAATCATATTTAACTGAAATGACTATTTAAATATACCAAACATCAACCAAATCAATTTCTAATTGCATCATAAATTCAATTTAACTAACATAAGATAATTTAGCAGTTGGGAGTGGGTCAATACACTCACATTTGATTTCAAATCGATTTGAAATCCAAATAAAGGCTCAAAATTCAACATTCTCAGAATTTGTAACGACCCAGAACTTCTGTCATTTGAAATTCGTATATTTAATTAATTTTAAATATTAATAAGTAAGATTTGGAAGTCGAATTTATTTAATTTCGATATAATGATTTAATTGGGCGATTAAATTATTAATTTAATACTTGAAATTGGGTAAATAATTGAAATCTGAATTAAATGTGATCAAAAATGATTTATAAAGTTATATTAAATCATATTGCAGTTATAGTGATGTTATAGAACTTTTAAATTTGAATTAAAAGTAAAATTGTGAAAATTGAATATTTTAATATTTAATTGACGACTAAAAATGAGCATTTTTCAAACAGTCTCGAATTTCGACGAAACTAATTTCATCGGATCCGTAATGTGATATTATTGTAAGATTTCAAATTTTGTGTCAATCGGATGTATGGTTTGTCCGGGGCAAGCCAAAACGCATCGAAATCGGTTTAAATCGATTTGATTTAAATCTGATCGTTTATTTCCGTAACTCTCACATACGATCGAATTAGCTCCCGAAACACATTCCATTGTGTCCGGAATGCGGGGTAAACCTTAGAAACGCCAGCCGGCACGCTCAATTTGTAGTTCGGAAACTTTTCGATGAATAGTGTTTTGAGCAATTTTCTATAAAAGGCCATAACTTTTCACATTTGCAAACTAAAATCTAGGGTTTCGTTTCAATGCCCAGCCGCCACCTTCATTTCTATGGCCAGAATTTCATCTTCTTCTCCTCTTAATCTCTCTTAATCCGTAAAGAATTAGCAAATACGGTCAACTACAAAGTTGAAGAGCTCGTCGAGAGCTTCGATTCCATACGGTGATGATCGAAAACGAAGCAACGAATCAACGGGAAATCGAGCTCGAAGGCCATGCATTTGGGCACGTTTTTCGAGGGCTGTAGGTGGCCGAGCTTCAAGCTATTGATGGTGAAGGTGGAGTGAAGCAAGGGCTTTCGTTTGGCGGTGGTATGATGGGTTCTAGTTCGTCGATGGTGGAGTATAATTCAATGGAAAAATGGAGGCTATGGGTTTCTTACTCACGGCTTTGAACGTGATTTTCACGTTGAGGAAGAAGCATAAGTGACGGCCCAGATCTAGAGAAACAAAAATGAACGGCTAGATTTGCTTTTAGGGTTAGAAAATAAAAATAGATATTGAATTATTATATTATATAATTCGTACAAACTTTAAAACACTGTAAC
Organism: Allium fistulosum; assembly: GCA_030737815.1. Taxonomy (NCBI): domain Eukaryota; kingdom Viridiplantae; phylum Streptophyta; class Magnoliopsida; order Asparagales; family Amaryllidaceae; genus Allium; species Allium fistulosum. The sequence goes on along the minus strand of CM060904.1, from coordinate 1,240,722,088 downwards.
TTTTTCATACGAGGTCCGTTTCGCACGAAACGAATTGCGTTGGAATCGTATTGATGAGCACTACGCAATGGAGTTGGTTTGGAGTCAATTGTAGTCAGTGAAAATTTTGAGTAAAATTAAACGCATGTTTAATTTTATCCGAAATAAAATACTGCAACCGTTATTGAAAGCAAGGTGAGAACTTCTCACTCAATCGAATATTTTGTTTCGATTTAAATTTTAAATAGTTAGATTTAAAATTGCTTGATTGTGTTGATTGTGATGATTGGTTGATGATTGTTATCTATTTATTGTGTTTAAATAGACCCTATAAGCCATATATTAAACGGAGGTTATTTATTAAAAACATATACCGCGATAATTCCACATTGAAGTGGAATTGGTATTATATATGTACTTGGAGTTGATTTCCCGTATTATATAGCGGATGAGACCCTATTGCGCCACATAATAGCGGATAATATTTATAAATCCCATATACCGCGATAATTTCACTGTGAAGTGGAATTGGTATTGTGCTAACATCTGTGGATGCAGGGAAACAGGTTGGAGGGATCCAACTGGATTCCTCAAACATTTGAATTTATTTCAATGTTATGTGTTGATTTATTTATAATCACCATGTGATTATATCTGTGGATTGAAAGCGTTGAAGGCTATAATTTAGCCGGATATATTTTTGGTATCGTTGGATACCGAAAATAAATAAAAATTGGATTTTTGAAATTTAAGTTGAAAATTAATCGAAAAATTTATTTTTGATAATTGGATAAATTTAAAAGGAGTTAAAAGATAAAAGTTTTATTGGATTGAATTTCAAATTTGGAAGAAAAGGCTTAATAAATGGATTCCGGAAATATTAATTATAAATTGAAGAATTTATTTGAAATTGGATTTTTTGGATAGATTTGAGAAGATAACGACATTTATTTTAAAAAAGGAAATAATTTGGAAATGTTTGGAAATTCATTTGGTGTTTTGAAATAAATTGGAAAATCGATTTGAAATTTATTGATTATTAATTTACTATAACTAGTAAAATTGATTTATTAAAAATTTATCTGATTTAAATTTATCAGATGATTATATTAATCCTATCTAAGAATGTTTGGATTATATTGGATGTTAAATTGTTTGACATCTTTGATGTGTGATGTTTTGTGATATATCCTATTTTGTGTGTGATCTGTAATTTGTTTATCTGTGATATATATATATATATATATGTGATATGTGAATGAAAGATAAGCGTTATAGTTTATACCGCTTATCAATTATATTGTTATATTTGATCTGTGATGATTGAATGTTGTTGCACTATTGTGTTAAACCCTTGGACTACACAATACACACACAAATGTGGATTTCACGTGGAAATCGGTTAAGTCACAGATTTTTATCAATTTTGGAAAATTGAGTTTTTGAATCCAAAATAGTTTTGGGATTGGAATTGGAAGTTTTTGAAAGCGAGTTTCAAAATAAAAGTTATTTTAAATGACTTAATAAAAATTGGAATTTAAATCATTTGATTTAAATTTTGAATTCAATATTTTGAAATTGAATTCAACGAATTGGGAATTTTGGTTTAAAAGATTTTATAATTATAAAAGGTGTTTATATGGGTTTTTAACCAATTAAAATACGGTCTTGGGGAAATTTAAATTTATAATTCAAGTTATACTTGAATGGCTTTAACCTGTGTAAATGTAACCTGTTTTTCCCAAAATGAAAACTATCTGTTTCCAAATAATAATAGCTTTTATAAAGTGAAAAGATTTCCAATTTTGTATTGAAAACAATTCAAGTTGAAATGAAATTGTAAATAGTTTGGAAGAACTATGAATTAACCTTTGTGAAATGATTAAGCTTTATTTTAAAATCAAAGAAGATTTTAAAATGGTGTATCTTTTATATGATAAAAGAATTGAATTGTGAATAGTTTTGAAAGCTATAAATTAAATCTTAATTAAAGATTTAATGGTTAATCAAATTGAAATGGAAATTGTTTTGGAAATCTGTGAATGAATCTTTGAGAAACTGGATAAACTTTATGAAGTAAATCTTTTTGTTTAAAGATTTAAAATGGTAATTTGTTTAAACCATTTAAAGGAAAGGATTTGGGTAATAAGTTGTGACTTAATTGAAATCCCTATATCCATATGTTGTAAATATTGTGCTCACTATTCGGGTTAGCCGGGAAAAGACCTTTGTGTCATATAACCCATTCTGAATTAGTGATATGACGATATGGATCGTATTGAAGACCGGTGGTGAAGACCGGGTATTTGTGAAAATGATAGGATGGCCTATCGATTGTCTCTGCACCGTTAGCTACAGTATAGAGATTTCCTTTGTGATTGGAAGTTCGATCGAGATTGTGAATACCCGGATTGCAAGGGCTTCTTCGGAAGTGCCTTCGGTTCTGTTCGAACCCGGAACAGACTTGTATGGTTACATGTCTGACATTACATTTTGAGATATAAAGCTGATTCCTTTCAAATACATTTCTGTTGGTGGCGGAGAATTTATTCCCTTAGCTTAACACCCTTCTCTGAGACGTACGAACTCAGAGGTTATGTAGTTGAAATTTATCGGTGATATACTCCCAATTTGGTAGTGTGGCATGTTGAGTGTTGCTGTGTGATGATCATTTATTGATCATTTGTGATCAAAGCGTGGCTTTGTGAAAAAGCGTAGCTTTGTGGACGAGACTTCGTCAGACCTCATAACCCGGAAATGGTCGAAACAGGAAAGATGCAGCAAGGTTTCAGGGGTAGCGCCCCTAGGGTATGACCATTCCTTCTGGAAAATGGTAGTATCATGGTATAGAGCCCAGATACTTACTCATGTGGACACACTTTATTTATTATGTGTAATGTTGGTTACCGAGCGCTCGGATAAAGGTCCCAAAGGACCGGGGGTGGCATATCTCAGGTTAATTTACTGCCCGGGAAGGGAGTAACCGGCCTTGTGTTGGCAGAGAGCAGGTTGTCTCTCGGAGCGTCCAGCCAGAGGCGTTCCTACGTGGCATAGGAAGTTCCTTAACCTGACCATTTGTTGGAAATCCATCTTCCAATACGAACCTTATACGGTTTTAGTTGTAGAACCTGCCATTTACTTATGGTGGCGCCCCACTGTTTAGATGGTAGCTATAGTAGGCATAGTGTGAAATGCCTATGTTGGCTAAGATTAATATTATACTTTCAAAATGTTTTCTGCACTATGCACTAATAATAATCCAATGATTTGCGTAGTAAGCATGTTTGACTATCATAAGAAGAAATCTCCTCCAATTCTGCATTTGCATTGTGTGTGTGGCGGGAGGTCTTATGGTAGTTTCATTTTCCAAAAGCATTGCGGATATTTTCTACTTGCTTTGTCGTTGTTGTGTTTTAAAGATAAAACTGTTTTAAGTTCTCACACCAGTCACTATGACTGACCTGGAGTTTATTGTTTCCTTCCTAAACTCTGGGTGCCCACCAATTTCCATACGGGCAGTCTAGAGTCAGGTTATCAGGTCATTCTGGATTCGGGATGCTGTGGAGCTCAGTGGCGAGCTGGATGGCGAGACGTAGTATTTGTATATGATATTATTTATTCCGCTGTGTATTCTGTATGTGGACCAGTTTATATATCTGTCCAATTGTGTTGTATATTGTTGTTGTAAACTCTGATAATGATGTAATGTATAAAATGATATAGTTCTTTGATTTTAAGATTATTCATTTATCTATTATATGTTATTCCACTGCGAATGTGAGATTCTGTTTATGTGTTTTTCTGTTGTTTCTTCTTTCTTTTTCTTCTGTCTTCTTCTACCTCTTCTTTTTCTCCATAACAATTCGGTTTTCCGGCATTCGATTGCTCGACAGTTGATACAGTGGACGTATTAATGTCGATTTTCGAGCGACGAAAAATCGCGTTCATTGCAGAATTCATCCAAACTAGTGCCAAAATGTTCGGAATTCTGGTACGATCGTAGCGGAACAAACCGCGTGTAAATCCGACCTCGTACGTAAAAGTTTTATTAGTTATACGATTTCAAATTAAATTAAATTAAATAAAAAAATCAAAACCCTTACAAATCATCGCCCTATCATCCCAAACCATAGCATTACAGTGCTCGATCGAGCACGATCAACATGCACGGCCGCCAGACTTTTGGCAATTATTGCCGCCACCTAAGGTATCGTTGTCATGATCAAAAGGCACCTCTGACCTCGCCTCCTAGAGCCGCGCCCAACGCCCACGTCCTCGTCCAATGCGTCGCCTCCCAGAGCCTCCAAGCAGCGGTCGAAGTTCAACCGTTGTTCATCAATTTCTGGCAACCACGATCGACTACGGCCAGAGCTAAGCCATTGGATCATGACTGCTAGGCATCCTCTACCCACTAGTCGCCTCCGATCGCCATAGAGAAGAAGATCCACCATTAAAACCTCGACCCCTACAATGGACGGCCGAGGTTCATCCTAGATTTCTGGCCAAACTGAGAATCGATTGCAAAAATGAATTGCAGATCTAAGTTACGCTCGTCAAGAGCTTCGAAATGGTATATAGTTTGCTAGGGTTTGGAGAGTTTAAATTTTGGAATTGATTTTAAAATTGGATTGAGGGTTAGCAATTTGATTTTGTTTCTGCCATTAAAGAAGGAATAGACAGAAGTTGATATACGTACAGAATAAGAAATTGAAAGGCTGCTAGGGTTTGAGGAACAAAGCTATTTATATGAACAAAGCCCGATAAGAAAATGAACACGTATCGAATTGGTACGAACGACAATAACGACTCGAAATGCCCGTTTCGCTGCCAGAACGAAAGTGGGTCATCCAATACATCAAAATAGATGTTTTCAATATTTTTAAACTCAATGGAGCAGGTTTCATGTCCTAATTCCATTGCATCAAGAAGTTAGCTTTTAAAATCAGCTTATTTCAAATTGAATTCAATTAAATTGATTTCTACCCATTTTAAGCCCGCACGATCAAACGGCGAGTCCGATTGCTATGAAACTTGAAACCTTACGATACTTCACCGTTACGGATCCGATGAAACTGGTTTCGTCGAAATCCGAGACAGTGGCCAAAATGGCTATTTTCACGTTAATTAAATAAATTATTATTAAATTAATTAAATCACCTTTCAAATTCAAATTTAATAACTAACAATTTTATCATTTTTGATTACTTATAAACTTATAATCTTTTAAACGAATTTTCCATGCCAAATCGAATGTTAAATATTTCATTACTTATAGCGTTCAATTTCAATTTCAGTAAATTTATTTGACTATTATTTTAAATTCCAATAAATCCATTTATTTGATTTTCATCTTATTATTAAATCCATTATTACTCTATGGATATAATTAACATTGGTTTGCCATTTATTACATCAATATTCTACCGTTATCATTTCAATTCACATTAACTACAATATTTCAGTAGATTAATTGAAATTGATTTCCAATTTAATTTCAATGGATTAAATAATAGGTGATAAATGACAATTGTTCCCTTTTACTTAACTTAATCACATTTATAAGTTTATTATCTACAACAAATGTTTTATGAACTTACACATCACTGATTTCATATCCAATATTAGCCAATTCCAATTACTTACATAAAATTTCAAAATTAAATACAACATTTGGTTTATTTCCTTATTTATAGTTTATGACCAAATTTTATATTTACAATCATTTCAATTAATTGAAATTGCATTAAAGTAGTTATCAATTACCTTAAATTAACCCTATTACATTCCATTCTAGTTATTTTCTCATTAATAAATCTTAAATTTTTAAATTTTTCACAACATCAAATACCAAAACTTATTTAATTAATATTTTCATTGTCAAAAATTACGGTCTTTACACATGTGGCGGAGTTTTTGTGATTTAGCACTGGATTTACTAAGTTTGGAGGTTATCGACAAAAACACGTTGATATGAACTATTTAATTTAATTAATTGAATTCAAAATTATAAAATACATTTCTTCTGATGAAAGTCATATTACTTTATATGTGGTATGTTGTATGAATGATAGTTTGATTATTATAATATTTTAGATGTATTGTGCATTGATTTGATAATTATTATTGACCGTAGTATTTTACGTGTTTAGTTAAAATAAATATTTGATTTGGGTTCGGAAATAATTAATTGAAATAAGAGACTTAATAATGTGGAAATTAGATAAATAGTGGATAAATATGGTTGTTTACAAATTTTGGATGGTTTCTGTAAATAACGATGATTTAACAAACTTTAATGAAATTAAAATACTGAATTTAGTAAGGTAATTACTTATGAATTTCTATGGAAATTCATAAATAATAACTATAATTATATTTTTAAAACAATATTTGGGGGTTTATTATTTATAAAATAGAATGAGATTTTAAATAATAATAAGATAAATTTCAATGAAAATAGTATCATTTTGTGGGAACGAAAAATGATTGATTTTATAGTATTTATGGTAAACAATATTATAATTATTGTTTGAGAAATAAAATAAATGGTTTTCCTAAATAATAATAATAATAATAATAGTAAAGAAGTGTTTTCTAAAAGTGATTTTGAATAAATAATTACTATTTGGAGATAAATAGAAAGGAAAGTAGCTTCGATGAATTGAAAATTAAATATGCTATTTTTGGAATAGATATAAATAAATTTATTTTGAAAAGTATTAAAGAGGTTTTAATATATATATATACATAAACACACAGATATATATATGTATGTATGTATGTATGTATGTAAATATTAATAATGTCATTTAAAAAATGATTTGATAAAGTTTATGATTTCTGATTTAAAATGGGATATTTTAAAATATTTAGAGAAATGGCATTATAATAAATAATTTCAAGAGTATATGACCGTTTAAAAAAAGCCTTATTGTTTTGAGACGCAATAGATAAATGGAACTTTTATAATAAACACTAATAAAATGATTTTATACTTGAGAGAATAATGGTCATAAATATATTATTATGATGGTTGTAGCATGTGTGATTTAGTGCTGATTGTGACACATATATTTGATGTTTGATGATCGCATTTTGATAAGTGTGCGGTATCCTACCATTACAGTTACTTGATGATGTGTAGTTAATTATGGTTATCGGATGATTTATGTTGTGTTGCTAATGTTGATTTGATTGGTACACATTTAATGATTGATGGTGTGTCACTATTATAGGGTGATTGGTACATATTCGATGACTTATACTTACATTGATGAATATTACTATAGTTGATGATTAATATGTATGTAAGTATATTCATGTTGCTTTCTTATTTGATGAATTGAGTTGGAAATGAGTATTGTTGATGTCTGATGATGTTTGATGGTTGTGTACTATTATTATTGTTGCCCATATGATAATTTATCGTGATGGATAAGTAGGAATGTTGTTTTCTACTTGCATTGTTTGCATTGGTTGCATTGGTTGTAATGGTTGCATCAATATTATGGTTGTTATGTACCAACAAGTAGTTGGATGCAGAAGTAGCAGGGAATAGAACTATGTGGGCTTGATCCCCAAAAGGGGTGCATAAACAGTCTTTTTCTATCTAATTGCCCATGGTTCACTTGTGATTAGGGCATATAGAAATTGACGATGTCCTAAATATAGTTAACACATTTTTCCTTTATTATACGTAAATATGTGTATTTATAAGTTTGAAGGGGGAAGCAAAGAAGGGAGCAAAGGTTGTGGAATGAGTCATACCTACAGGATGGTTCAATAAATCTTTTGCATCATGGTTATAAAAATGTTGATGATAATTGATGTATTAAAATGTGTAAATTAGGTAATGTATTTTATTTGAGTAATATTTAATAGTTAAAGCGATATGTATGTATATGTATATATTGATATTTAAATTCCGCTGCGAGGTTTCCCCTTTTTATTCATTATTTTAGAATTGTTTTATTCTTTTTTGAAACAGGTACTTTAATCCTTTAGGGAAAAACTGTGGCAGTAGTATTCATAAACATTTGTACTCAAAAGCAACTGTAGTAGCTCTAAAAGATCATGTCTTAAAGAAGAAAAACCAGAAAACAAAAGAGTACAAGCTAGACTATATACTAGCCTAGTACAAAATAACTACACACTGCATGACTAAAATAAACAAGGCTTTATTTAACTCAACCGCTAACTTCAAAACTAAAGACCATTAAATAACTATTTTACATCCGCTAGATCCATGGCATCTTCGGCTTCTTCATCAAGCGCCATTCTCAAGCAAAGGTCTTTTGTTTTAGATCCACTCACAAGTTCAGAGCGCTGTCTGATTAAGATTTCTTTGCCTTTCGAGGGATCTTAATATACTTGAGAGGGTTATATACTCTGTGACACCTCTCAGAAATGTACTAGACATACCCCGACAATCTTACCGTGTATCTGAGTATTTCACATCTCAATGCGCAAAACCGAATCCAATCTAGAGTGGATGTGAATGTACCCTAATAGGAGCAACCCCACATAGTTAGACGTCCGCTCGTGCTTTAGGTGTAGTCATTTCCAAAAAAGGATAACAAAGCTCAAAAGAACAACAAAGCATTTTTAAGGTGACGATACACCAAGAAGAAAGCTGAACTGATAGTTAACAAAACAACTATCGAGGATAATTAAAAATGATCGTATATGGAAATTAAATTTCATATTCTTACCACTACTCGTCGACTCCAAACAAGTGCTATCCTTTGACTGAAAATGAACTAGGGCAAGTTGAGGTTGTGTTACCTCTAGGCATTGCCTTGACAACACTTTTAACTTTCGAGATAGAAACGGGTCCATGCCTTGACATTTAGTTTTAAAGTATGACTAAATCTTTTCCATATAAGCGATATCGTTTACGGAACTACCTTTATGTAACTGAATCGAACTTTTATTTTCAAAACCAAACTTGTGCTGTGATTTCACATTTTAAATCATAACTTTAGCAAAATGAATTTATTAACTTCAAACCCAAATTTATTACTTTAATATCATTATTTAAAATGATCAATTAATTTTAAATACTATTTATTATTTCAAATAGCTTTATTTAAAATAATCAATTAACTTTAAAACATTATTATCAAAATAATTAATTAACTCTTAAACATAATTATTAAAATGATTAAATAAATTTAAAACATTATCATTAAAGTGATAAAGTAATCTTAAAACCGTATTAGCAAAATGATTCATTTATTTTAAAACACCATTATTAAAATAATTAATTGATGTTAAATCCTTATTGTTAAAATAACCAATTAATTTTAAAACCTTATTATTGAAGTAGTTAATTTATTTTAAATCATTCTTATTATATAATTAATTATCTTTATAAAATCCCTGTGCAAGATTTAACAAAAATACTTTAAAGGGAATAATGTTTTCATTCAACCATTACATACACTAAATATAGGGATATATACAAAAGAAAATAACAACTTTGCACATATAAAAAACATCACTTATCAAATATTAATCTATTGGCATACAATTAATGTCCAAACAATATAATAGTAGAACGGGGATTTATTCTGCTAAACAGATGTCATTTATATTTTATCTAACCAAATGATAGGAGAACGGGGTTTTATCCGCCTAAATTGTGACACCCCACCTCTATACTCGCGCTAGCCAAGGACACTACAAGGTAATGCCGTCAACTAGCACGAAGAATAAAGCTGTTGAGGAGCGACCATCCATGTAATTGCTTTGTGCGAGTACCGATATGTCAGATAGTATAACATGCATTTCATTTCAAGAAGAAATCTGACATATCAAATACAAACTCAAAGCTACCACACAGTGGTTATGTGGTATTCGGAAACAAATATAGAAATAAACATAACATACTCAGTCACAGATGTTCATATCACAAAGGCGGAAACAGATATGAATATATAACACAAAAAGGCGTACATCAGAGTAGTGGTCAAATAAGATCCACAATATCACAAAAGAATAGATACAAGTGCTAGACAAAAGAATAAGTATACATTATGGAGTCTATATCTCAAATGTATAACAAAAAAAACTACCAATGTAATGTAGTTAGAAAAAAGTCAAAAGATGATCCCAGATAAGGAGTCAAGCAGAAGCACATGTAACATCTCGGTCCGACCCAAGTATTATTTAATAAGAAAATAATAAACGGATCAGTCTAACTATAATTATCATATATAAAATGAGATATAAGAAGAGATATAACAAAAACGTATGATAACCATAATGTCATACACTGACAAGTATACTTTAAACAACAACAAAATCATAACATATCTCAAGAATCTCAAAGCACCAAAAAGAATGTCATATTCTTTACTTTATTCAGCAAACCCCAAATATTGACAAACATATCATTGCCAATCACAAAAAGAGGTGAAACACAAATTCCAAAAATCATCAACTAGAAATCCAGAAATCACAAAGCGGGGATGCCTATCACAAACGGAAGCATGAAAACTCACCAACACATGTATCACAAACGGAACGCTATTCCATGGTCACTAACCATAAATTTTGAGCTGAAGCTCCACAAACGGTCTGAAGACCACGGGTCGCTACCCCGCCAAATTTGAGCCGAAGCTCCACAAACGGGGTTTTTAGTCCCCATACAAACAAATAGACATCGCACATCGCTAGTCTAAATCACAAAATGATCATCATCGATCAATAAGAAGTGTCGATTACACTAAGCTAGTAAATAGATGAGTTTAGCTTCATGTCCCATAACCACTAGCTTAACTTAAATATTTACGAACAAATTGTAGATTTCCACTCGAAAATTGTCACAAGAGTTCAATCGAACAAGTCGAGAATTAACCGACGAAGTAAACGCAAGCGTTTCATACCACTTGTTTTACTAAGCCGTTTAATTAGATTTCTCATACGAATGAGGTAAAGGTTTATATATACTAATAGACTGGAAAATAGTTTTATAAACAAGATTTGTATTAAAATAGAGTTGGAATCGTTTTGATGAAAGAGTTTGAGTATTTACTACTAGTATTGAAACCTTTGCATTTTATAGTGACAAATCAAAGAGATGATTGTGGAAACAATCAATCACCAAAATCCACATTCGACGACGTGAATTAACACCGTGAAAATCGATACCGAATCCATTAAAATGGATATTCCCAAAATAATCCCGAAAAAGAAGTCATCAAAGTTGATATAAAAGATAACAACAAATCGGATCAACTCAAATCGATTAAAATTGGAAACCCACATAAAATAGGCAAATTGGGCCGAGACAAGCAGATTCAGACGTCGGAAATGAATATTTCAGACGATTGAACCTGAAGCTCTGGACAATATTTTGCCTAGGCCAAAGATGGCCAATTCGTATCGGAAGCGATCGGATGAGTGACGATTGCTAGGGGTTTACGCCTAACGACTACCCGACCTTAAAGACTCACTGATACACTCCGACCAACATGTCCAAACATCCATATAAGGATTTTCATAGATTTTGATTCCAAAACACCAAAAATTGGAATATTCATCAAACCAATTCAATTCAAAGGCAATGGAGAAGAAATAGATGTTAGGAATTCATACCCAACGACTATCAAAGATATAGACATAGATGTGAGTTCCAAAAACTCACCTTTTAAACCCAAACACAAATGATAAGTTCTAGAATAAGCAATAGGTTGTTCTCTCTTCAACACCACCTCTAGAATCTTCAATCTAACATCAAAGGTGAAGTTTTTCCTAAGTTGGGTTATAAGAATTTCTGAAAATTGAAGAGGGATTGAGATGGAGAAGATGAAGAGGATGCTTACCTAAGCTTTTCTTTGATTTCTAGCTTGAAGTTGATAATTCTTAAGAGAATTAGGGCTTAGAAATTTCTAATTTCTTTTTTCTTCCCCCATTTTTCTTTTAGCTTGAGTGTTAGGAAATAATAGAGTGAGTGGAGAGGAGTTGGATGAAGAGTTAGGTTATTAGAAGGTTGATGGGCTGAAACCCAAACCCAAAGCCCTAATTGAAAATCTCGAAATTTTTCCCAACTCAAAACATATCGATGTTTATACTTAAAAAAGTCGCAAACACCATTTTGAACTCAATGGAAGTTGTCTCGAGTCCAAATGGTTGAGTCTCAACTTCAATCTTCATTTAGACGTCTGAAATTTCCAATTCAGACATCTGAATCTGGAAAAACAGATGTTCTCTAGTACAATATTCAAACGTCTGAATCGTTCATTTCAAACGTTTGAAAATGGCAATTTTAGCCTATTTCCTTTCTGGTTTGATTCGAGCAATTTCAGACGTTTGAACGACCCATTTCAAACGTCTGAATTTCTGTTTGATTTTGTTTTCAAATAGGCACTTCCAAATAGCACTATCCACATAGAATTTTCAATAATTCGACTGTTCTTCTACGAATAGTGACTTTTTCGGACTAAAATCCGACTAACGATGCTATGTTTAAATTAAACATTTAAATATACGAATCGTAAAATATGCGGGTGGTTACAGACTCCCATCTTTAAAGAAATTGCGTCCTCGCAATAATTAAGAAGAAATTAAAGAGTAACAACTATAAAAGCATATCAATACAAAGAGAAGAAAATTTGAAATAAGAAGTTCACCTTAATGAGCACGAGAGAGTAAGTCCGGATGTGTTCGCTCGATGAATTCTCTAGATTCCCAAGAGCAATCCTTAGGATTTGAGGACCATTGAAATTTAACAAGAGGAACATCTTTATTTCGAAGGCGTTTAACCTCCGAAGCAATGATACGGATAGGATGTTGTTCATAAGTCAAATTAGGCGAAACTTCAATTTCTTCAATAACATCGGGCTCAAGAACAGAATCGGAATCTCGAAGGCATTTCCGTAGTTGAGAGACGTGGATCACGAATAAAATCTGGACGAATAAACACAAAATCTCCCACGGAAAATTCTAATTTCCTTCTTCAATTATTGGCATAGGATTTTTGTCTACTTTGAGCTTCTTTCATCTTATGATGAATAAGATCAATCTTTTATGTGGCATCACGAATAAAATCTGGACCTAAAACCAGCTTCTCACCGGCTTCAAGCCAACACGAAGGAGATCGGCATGACCTTCCGTAAAGTGCCTCGAAAAGTGCCATACCAATACTAGACTGGAAGCTATTATTATAGGAAAACTCAACAAGAGAAATATGATCTACCCGACTTCCACCAAAATCAAGAACACACGCACAAAGGAGATCTTCAAGAGTTTGATTCACACGCTCGGTTTGTCCATCGGACTGAGGATGATAAGCGGTGCTAAAATTAAGCTTTGTTCCCAAATCTTTTTGAAGACCTTTCCAAAACCCACTAGTAAACAATGGATCGCGGTCGCTAACAATAGAACTAGGAACTCCATGCAATCTAACAATTTCCTTGACAAAGAGTTTAGCCAAAATAGGTACGGTCCGATTGGACCGAACGGGAAGAAAATGGGTGGATTTTGTAAGTCTATCTACTATCACCCATAGGCTATCATGGCCCGAACGAGAATGGGGAAGCCATCAATAAAATCCATGGAAATTTGATCCCACTTCCATATTGGAATTTCCAAAGGTTGCAATAACCCACCGGGCCTTTGATGCTCGGCCTTAACAAGTTGGCAAGTCATACAACACTTAACAAAGTTAGCAATATTGGATTTCATTCCCTCCCAGTAATAAAGTCGCTTCATATCCGCGTACATTTTACTACTACCGGGGTGAATGGTAAATTTAGAACGATGAGAATATTCTAATATATCTTTACGAAGATCAATAATATTTGGCACAATAAGTCTTGCAAATTTTCGAATACCGCCACGAGCATCAATATCAAAGTCTTTCAAACATTCAATATCAATTTTATCCCTACAACTTTGGCTAAGAAGAACCAATTCGGGATCATGCTTTTGAGCTTCAAGAATGCGGTCTAAAAGAGAAGGATGAGCCTCAAGGCTACATAAAACAAGAGATGAACATAAATCGGATTCACGATCTCGAATTTCACAAGTGGACAAAGTCTCGAGATCATTCCATTCGGATACCATCATGGAAACAACCGCTTGTTGCTTACAACTAAGGGTATCGGCAACATGATTCCCCTTTCCGGGATTATAAAGAATATCAAGATCATAAGATGCAAGAAACTCGAGCCAACGTTGTTGATGCAAATTAAGTTCCTTTTGAGAAAATAAATACTTCAAAGATTTATGATCAGTGTAGAGAACAAATTTCTCTCCCAAAAGATAATGACGCCAAATTCTAAGGGCGAAAACAATAGCCACGAGCTCTAAATCATGAGTGGCTTATCTAGTCTCGGCAGGCTTTAATTGCCTAGAAGCATAAGCAATAACACGTTCCCTTTGCATGAGAACGACTCCCAAACCAACTCGACTAGCATCGGTATAAATAATAAAATCTTGGTTCCCTTCGGGAATCACAAGAATAGGAGCATCAGAAAGGAGTTCTTTTAATTTCTGAAAAGCAGCTTCACATTTGTCTGACCAAATGTATTTAACTCCGTTCTTTGTCAAATTAGTAAGAGGTACGGAAATTTTAGAAAAGTCTTTTGTGAACCGACGGTAATAGCCCGCCAATCCAAGGAAGCTACGAATTTCCGTCACACTCTCCGGTCTCTTCCAATTTTGAATCGCTTCAACCTTTGAAGGATCCACGGAAATTCCGGATTCAGAAATAATATGCCCTAAAAATTTCACACGAGATTGCCAAAAGTGGCATTTAGAAAATTTTGCTTTCAATTGATTTCTCCTAAGAGTTTCCAACACAATCCGAAGATGTTTTTCATGCTCTTCATCGGTTTTAGAATAAATAAGAATATCATCTATAAAGATGAGAACAAATCGATCGAGGATGTCTTTGAAACTCGATTCATAAGGTCAACGAAATAAGCTGGATCATTCATCAAACCAAATGGCATAACAAGCCATTCATAAGATCCATAACGAGTACAGAACGATGTCAAAGGAATGCTATCCTCTAAAATACGGAGCTGATGAAAACCGGTTGCTAAGTCTAACTGTGAAAAGACTTTAGCACCACTAAGCTGATCGAATAAATCATCAATCCGCGGTAAGGGATATTTATTCTTGATGTTGAGATCATTAAGTTTGCGGTAGTCAACGCAAAGCCTAAGTGTACCATCAGATTTCTTCACAAAAATAGCTGAAGCTCCCTATGGAGAGGAACTAGAACGAACATACTGTTTTGCTTCCAATTCAGATAATTGTTTACGCATCTCCTCATTTTCCTTATTGGACATACGATAAGGAGGACGAGTAATAGGTTGAGCTCAAGGGATTAGATTAATTCTGAACTCAATTGCTCGCTTAGGTGGTAATCCTAAACCGGGCTCAAATATGTCGGGAAATTCACGAACAATGTGAATGAGAGAAATGATATCTTCCTCATCATCATTATCGTCATCATGAGGATTTAGAGAATACAAAGATGCTTTCGAATTGGAATCTGAATCTTTCAGAATGAGAGAAATCTGCTTAACAGATTGAGGATGCCGAAGATATATAGTCCGCTCAGGACATAGGATATAGGCTTCATAACAGTTAAGCCAATCCATCCCCAAAATCATTCTGAAACCTAAATAACGCATAACATGCAAATCGGCACGGAAAGAGTAATCACATAAAATAATTTCGACATCTTTACAAAGTAAACTGAGTGTTGCGGATCCCCCAATCGGATTCGCAATTCTCAAAGAAGTCATCAAGCCAATAACATTCAAAGACAAAGCATCAACAAGTTCTTTTGATATAAAAGAGTGAGATGCACTCGTATCAAAAAGAACTCGAATAGGAAGATCACGGAATATAATAATGCCATCAAGGATAGAATGAGAAATACCTTGACCACGAGAAGTGTTAGTAGGGGCTTGTACAACATTTAGCTTGCCCTCCTTCTTGCCTTGAAGTTTGGGACACAAAGATACAGTATGACCCGACCTCTTGCAATAGCGGCAAGAAAGAGACTTCAGGCACTTGTTTGCATAGTGGTCCTTAGAACCACAATTGTAACATTCTCCATGACGAGAGTTAGGAGTATTTGCTACCGAAGTTGTTTGCTTCCCTTTCTTGTTGGGATTAGGCTTGAATTTAAAAGGTCTCTTCTTGTTGATGTTTGGTTTGACCTCAGCATCACTATCTTTATCAGCCTCTTTGAGTCGAGGAGCAATATCAACAAGTTGATCAAAAGAAACTTCTAATTTCAGAAGTAATGGCTTTTTGAGGCTCTTGTTCAAGCCATACACAAATCTCTGATTTTTCTTCAATGGGGTATTAATATATTTGACCTCATATTTAGAGAGAGATTCAAAAGATGCGACGTAGTCGGTCACAGAAGATTCACCTTGAACAAGGTCGATAAAGCGCCGAGCTAAAGTTACTTTTTCAGCATCCGGCACAAACTTCAATTCGAATCTTTCCCGTAATTGCTCCCAAGTAAGATCCGCATCACTAATTTCAGAGATCAAAAGCTCGTACCAGTCTAATGCTCTTTCTTGGAGCATGCTAGAAGCCACTTGGACTCGATGGAGACCAATAAGATTCATGTGAGAAAAGATGCGGTCGCATGTTCGAAGCCAAGCCTGGACTTCTATAACGCTCTCGGAACCTTTGAATGGCTTTCCACCCAAACTGGTGTAATCACTGCACAAGCGTGCAAACCCAGATTTAGGATGGGTGGGCTCTGGAGTGGGTCCGATAGCTTGAGCATACCTTACAAGATTTAGAAGTTGCTGAGTGGACATAAATACTCCATCCTGGGGAGTAGCACTAGATTGGCCGGCGCTGGGACGGCCTGGTCTAACCATTTCTCTTCTTTAAGAAAGAAAGAAAAGAGGAAAAAGGTTAATCCTAGAATGAATATCAAACAAACTTGATTGATAAAACAAGGCATCATAAAAAGAAATAGGATAGAACGGTACGAAGACTCAAATTAATTAAATCCTATGGCATGATTCCTAAGAAAGACTTAGGACAATGATCCTTGCTAGATTATTCTATATTGTTCCGAAGTTTGGCTCTAATACCAAGCTGTTACGCCCCACCTCTATACTCGCGCTAGCCAAGGACACTAAAAGGTAATGCCATCAACTAGCACGAAGAATAAGGCTGTTGAGGAGCGACCATCCATGTAATTGCTTTGTGCGAGTACCGATATGTCAGATAGTATAACATGCATTTCATTTCAAGAGGAAATCCGACATATCAAATACAAACTCAAAGCTACCACATAGTGGCTATGTGGTCTTCGAAAACAAATATAGAAATAAACATATCATAAATCAGTCATAGATGTTCATATCACAAAGGCGGAAACAGATATGAATATATAACACAAAAAGGCGTACATCAGAGTTGTGGTCAAATAAGATCCACAATATCACAAAAGAATATATACAAGTGTTAGACAAAAGAATAAGTATACATCATGGAGTCTATATCTCAAATGTATAACAACGAAAAAACTACCAATGTAATGTAGTTAGACAAAAGTCAGAAGATGATCCCAGATAAGGCGTCAAGCAGAAGCACTTGTAACATCTCGGTCTGACCCGAGTATTATTTAATAAGAAAATAATAAACGGATCAGTCTAACTATAATTATCATATAAAAAATGATATATAAGAAGAGATATAACAAAAACGTATGATAACAATAATGTCATACGGTGACAAGTATACTTTAAACAACAACAAAATCATACAATATCTCAAGAATCTCAAAGCATCAAAAAGAATGTCAAATTCTTTATTTTATTCACCAAACCCCAAATATTGACAAACATATCATTGCCAATCACAAAAAGAGGTGAAACACTAATTCCAAAAATCATCAACTAGAAATCCAGAAATCACAAAGGTGCGGAGGCCTACCACAAACGGGAGCATGAAAACTCACCAACACGTGTTTCACAAACGGAAAGCTATTCCATGGTTGCTAACCATAAATTTTGAGCCGAAGCTCCACAAACGGCTGAAGACCATGGGTCGCTACCCCGCCAAATTTGAGCCGAAGCTCCACAAACGGGGTTTTTAGTCGCCACACAAACTAATAGACATCGCACATCGCTAGTCTAAATCACAAAATGATCATCATCAATCAATAAGAAGTGTCGATTACACTAAGCTAGTAAATAGATGAGTTTAGCTTCATGTCCCATAACCACTAGCTTAACTTAAATATTTATGAACAAATTGTAGATTTCCACTCGAAAATTGTCACAAGAGTTCAATCGAACAAGTCCAAGAATTAACAGACGAAGTAAACGCAAGTGTTTCATACCACTTGTTTTACTAAGCCGTTTAATTAGATTTCTCATACGAATGAGGTAAAGGTTTATATATACTAATAAATTGGAAAATGGTTTTATAAATGAGATTTGTATTAAAATAGAGTTAGAATCGTTTTGATGAAAGAGTTTGAGTATTTACTACTAGTATTGAAACCTTTGCATTTTATAGTGACAAATCAAAGAGATGATTGTGGAAACAATCAATCACCAAAATCCACATTCGATGACGTGAATTAACACCGTGAAAATCGATACCGAATCCAATAAAATGGATATTCCAAAAAAAATCCCAAATAAGAAGTCATCAAAGTTGGTATAAAAGATAACAACAAATCGGATCAACTCGAATCGATTAAAATTGGAAACCCACATAAAATATGCAAATTAGGCAGAGATAAGCAGATTCATACGTCTGAAATGAATAATTCAGACGTCTGAACCTGAAGCTGTGGGCAATATTTTGCCTAGGCCAAAGATGGCCAAATCGTATCGGAAGCGATCGGATGAGTGACGATTGCTAGGGGTTTACGCCTAACGACTACCCGACCTTAAAGACTCACCGATACACTCCGACCAACATGTCCAAACATCCATATAAGAATTTTCATAGATTTTGATTTCAAAACACCAAAAATTGGAATATTCATCAAACCAATTCAACTCAAAGGCAATGGAGAAGAAATAGATGTTAGGAATTAATACCCAACGACTATCAAAGATATAGACATAGATGTGAGTTCCAAAAACTCACCTTTTAAACCCAAACACAAATGATAAGTTCTAGAACAAGCAATAGGTTGTTCTCTCTTCAACACCACCTCTAGCATCTTCAATCTAACATCAACGGTGAAGTTTTTCCTAAGTTAGGTTATAGGAATTTCTGAAAATTGAAGAGGGATTGAGATGGAGAAGATGAAGATGATGCTTACCTAAGCTTTTCTTTGATTTCTAGATTGAAGTTGATAATTCTTAAGAGAATTAGGGCTTAGGAATTTCTATTTTCTATTCTCTTCCACCATTTTTCTTTTAGCTTAAGTGTTAGGAAATAATAGAGTGAGTGAAGAGGAGTTGGATGAAGGGTTAGGTTATTAGAAGGTTGATGGGCTGAAACCCAAACCCAAAGCCCTAATTGAAAATCTCGAAATTTTTCCCAACTCAAAACATATCGATGTTTATACTTAAAAAAGTCGCAAACACCATTTTGAACTCAATGGAAGTGGTCTTGAGTCCATATGGTTGAGTCTCAACTTCAATCTTCATTCAGACGTCTGAAATTTCCAATTCAAACGTCTGAATCTGGAAAAAAAGATGTTGTCTAGTACAATATTATTCAGACGTCTGAATCATTCATTTCAGACGTTTGAAAATGGCAATTTTAGCCTATTTCCTCTCTGGTTTGACTCGAGCAATTTCAGACATCTGAACGACCCATTTCAGACGTCTGAATTTCTGTTTGAATGTGTTTTCAAATAGGCACTTCCAAATAGCACTATCCACATAAACTTTTCACTAATTCGACTGTTCTTCTACGAATAGTGACTTTTTCGGACAAAAATCCGACTAACGATGCTATGTTTAAATTAAACATTTAAATATACGAATTGTAAAATATGCGGGTTGTTACATAAATAGATGTCAATTACAATTTAAATAGCAGAACGGTGTTTTATTCTGTTAATAGATGTGTTGGGTTTCATATTTAGTTAGGGTTACTTAACGGTAATCGATAAAGCAATCCTTTGGATTTAAAAATATTCTTTTTCTTTAAAAGCGAGTTTGCTTTAAAAATAAAACCGATCTTTTAGAAATAAAGTAGTTTTAAATTTAAAATTTTTATTTAATAATTAAATAACATTTAAGCTCTTTATTTAATAATAATTAAACCTTTAATTAACAAATAAATAATAATTAACTATTAATTAAATAATTAAAAATTATTTGAAATAGTTAACCTTTAAATAAATCATTATCTACTAATCAATCTCAATTAATAATTAAATAATACTTAATTAAACTTAAATAATAATTAATACTTTATTAAAAATAATTAAATCTTAATTATGTTTTAATTAAATCTTAACTTAACTAATAATAAATTAAGCCCTTTATTACACAAATAAATAAATAATAATTAATCATCAATTAATAATTAAACACAAATTAATCCTTAAATAAATTATTAATTAATAAACAATATTTAATTAATTAACTAATTATAACTAACTTAATTAATAATTAAGTACTGATTACCTTACTTGATTTATTAATTTAATAATCATTAAATAAAGAAATAATTAACTATATAAAAATTACCTTTAGAAACTTATATTAAGTTTTGAAAACACTTTTCAAAAAGATACTTAAGTTAAAATATTTTAATTCAAAAAGAGTTCGTTTTTCACGAACTGCATTTATAGCGACTATCGCTATATGACCCGAAATATCAAAACTTCATTTCATGTCGACTAGCTTTCCAAAACTTAAACTTTTGTATTTCAATACTATAAAAACTTTGAAACAAGTTTTAGAAAACAAAGATACGATTTTTAGAACTTTTGTAAACATTTCTAAAAGTAAAGTTAGAAAACAATTTTTCAAACCCAAGGATCTCGATGTTGTTAACAAGTCTAAATTCTAACTACAATAGCCTACAAATTTGAAAATATGATTTCAAATAAATATACATGCCATAACCTTACAATATAAGCAAAGGTCTCAACTTGGAAACTTTTACTAACTTTTACATCACTTTTCCAAATTTAACAACATTTATGTCTAACCCATACATATATCCAAACCAAAACAAATACACCCAACAACCAACATACTTAATAATCAAGTAAGAAATAATTATTTCATCATTAAAGTTTAAAAACTTTAAGTAAAGAAAAAGTAAATTTTCACGCAACTATGCTTCCAACTTTTATCCGAAGTGACCCGAGATGCTCCCAGCTAACAACACTACAACACCCTCCTCCTCCTTTCCTTGCCAAATGGGCTCGTCCCAAGGTATGGTGCACACGGCCAAGGGTGGTGGTGTTGGAAAATTCCAACATGTGGGCCACATATGTAAAATAAAATGTGTTGGCTATTTCGGTGTAAATCCTAATTAAGGCGAGCGAATTATGAATTAAAGTTAAAAGGCTTAAAGGTTTAATTATCATGGTATTGATGTGTAGATACCGGGGAAATTCTAATTTGTTGAATGGCCAAATTAGAAAATGCCAACATTATAAATAAGGGGTTATAGTCCCTAAATTACATAAGCTCTAGTTATTCTCCTAATCTCTTCTAATGAAATTATTCGAATCTAGGGTTTATGTCAATCTATGAAGATCATATCCAACTCTTATCTTTTAGATCCACCTCTTTCTCTTAATCAGTTCATAAAAGTAGTAGTTATAGATTCGGATCTAACATAAGATCTAGGGCTGGTGTCAATATGGGAAATCAAACCAAATTTACTTTTTCAATCACCAATTATGGATTCAGGTATGGCTTCCGCTAATTCATTTACTTTTCTCCGAGTTCTTCTCAATCAAATCAATATGGGTCACCTATTCAGATCTAGAGTTTCATAATTAATATACCCCAAAGTATATTGAAATCCTAACAGGTGGAGCTCGGCCTTGAAAGGTAGAGGAACTTTAGATTATCATCGAATTCACAAAAATCAAGCCCGAAAATAGGTCATCTTTCAACTGATTTTTGGACAAGTTACTCATGGAATTTAGAAAAGGTGTCAAAGGAAAAGTCCTTGAAAATTCTCTTCTCTACAAATTCAATAAAAGAATGACTCAATTTGGATCTGTTTTGAGGGAGATATGGCATGAGGAAGAGGAGGTGTTCTCAGAATAAAAAAAGGGACCGAAAACACTTTGCAAAGGAATGAAATTTGGACATGACTAAGCTTAAAATTTGAAGAAGTAGTACACATGAAAGTTGTAGCCAATGAAATTTTTACGGTTTTAAAAAAGGAAAAACTCTTTTTGGATAAGATATGAGTAAGATATTATAGAAAGAAAAAGGAGGTTAAATTGAAGAAGTGAAATGGCTATTTATAAGTAAGACAACAAAGTAAATTACCTTAGTGCCCTTAGTCCTTTACCCTCCACCATTTTGTGCCGCCTCAACACCTTGTCCCCCTCTCCCTTTACCCTAGAACTCACGCCCCCAAACATGTTTTAGTACTTAGTGTACTCTATGTTTGCTAAAGACTTAACATTTTTTTTACATTTATTTATTATTTTCATCAAATATCATATCTCTTTTATAAATATATACCTAAATACACACACACACACACATGAATACATAAACACTCTATCACCCTAACTCATTATATTTGTAAGTGTATAATTATAAAATAGAGTGCATAATATTTCCAACAACTTTTAGCCAACAAAAAGTCAAAAATTAGGAAATCGATTTCTGTTCACATTTTCGATTTTCTTTGAACTACATATTTTTGTAAACTAAATTGGAAAACTATTTTACCATCATTTTTTATTATTTAAAAGAGTTTTATTTAAATTATAAAACCAATTATTTGAATATTTAAAATTAATTAAATATTCGCTAATCAAAGCAGCGAAATCCCGGGCTGTGAGATATCTCACCATCTTGTATGTATATTTGTGTATACATGTTGTGTGTAAAAAAATAAAGTTATTACTTTGGACCCCCTGCTTTTGAAAAGCAAACGACACCTTTATATTGTATAACATCACTTCTATGACCTTCTATAACATGTAGCGTGACCTTGACATTGTGTATAAATGGTTGTTTGGATTATGTTTTGAAATTTAAAAGGATATGGAATAGCCATATAGCGATAGTGCCTATGAAAGAACTTTGAATTCTCTTGTGTTTAAACTTGTTCAAATTGTTTGTGTGTAAATATATTATGGTATAATATATTTTGGTTGTGTTGTATACTTATATAAGTGTATGTGATAGCAAGGAATTGGTTTGAAAAGTTGTAGAGCTTGTGAAACAAAGTTGTGATAGTTAGAAGCGAAAAGATCGCTATGGATGCAATTGGAAAATGCCTTGTATTCGACAATTCTCAAAGTCAATTCTAAATGATATCTTAGAGGTTTCGTTGCTATTTTAATAAGTAAAATATGAGTACTTATTACAATAAAAATATGAAGGATTAAAAATTATAGAACTGGCTGAACAAAGTGGCAAAATTTATAGTGAAAATGGCCACTATATGAGTACTTCGAAAATAACTCGTTTTTGGAATTTTCAATATAAATATGGTTTTTAATTAGTCTAACTATACTACTTACTGTAAAAAAAAATTAAATCATTTGTTTAAGTAGTGAAAACTGGCCACAAAGATCGTGCATTTTCCTAGTGTTCTCTACCCAGAACTTTTAATAGCATTTATAAATGTTGTCTTTGACATACGACGACATTTCTGGGCACATTTTACAACATTGATCGTGTAGTGTTACTTTTAATACTTGTTGTGATTTAAAAGGTTTAAAAATGATATTTAAACAAAGTGTTTTATGAAATCTTTTTGAGGCATTCAATAACATCAGATAGAGTATTTTAAAAGTGGTTTCAAGTTTAAATATATTTTTATTAATTATTTATGAATTTTTAAAGTAAAGAGTTTTCAAATATAAAACATGTTTTTTTATGATTTTTATTAAATTTCAAAATGTGTTATTTTAAATTAATATTCTATATAAATATTTGAAACCTATTTATTGTGGAGTATGTGTTTTTTTTATGATAACAATATATTTTTATATTTGATTTTGTTTTTAGAGTGTATTGCAATTTAAAAATCATCAAAGCAAAATTTTGTTTCTAATTAAATTACCATCCACTAAATCTCATATGCCTGATTTACACATATTACATTTCAAACACATCTATTTTTATTTGTAAAATAATATATATTTATTATTTCATATTTTCAAAAAAGGAAATATTATTAGATATTGCATTTTATTTCCTTTTGATAATAATAATAAATATATGTTATATCTAATACGTATCTAGATTTGTATATTTAAAGGTTATTGTTATAAATTATTGGTTGTGGAGAAGTTTCCTTTTAATGTAATAAAAGGCTGTAGTATATATAAAGAAAGGGAAATAAATAGGGATTAGAAGCAAAGAATTGTATACACAATCAGACGTTATATTTTGAAAGATATAACATTGTTTATTTTCCATTATATATAGATTTTATTTTCTACATGGGGAAATAAACTATCTCACAATTCGTATCTTTCTCCATATATCCTCGCACATATATCCTTCCATACATACATGTCTCAACTAGCCTAAATAAACATACACTACAATAAAAGAAAAGTCGGATTCACATGCAAAATTCAATTCAATATCCGATCATCGATTTTACCATCACTCAAAGCAAATCAATTTTATCATCTTCCCAATAGTTAATCACCCAACTCTATATACCAACTGCAACTACAATATTTCTAGTGCTAGTAACTTCTTCCTCATCATGTTTATCAGTTTCAAGTCAATAACCAGGTCGAAAAATTCGTCAACGGTGAGCCATTCATTGATCTGCTAACACGAGTATTGCAAGCATCATACTCAATGTCAGAAAACACCAAATCTCAGCCATGTTATAAACCAACCAAATAGCAAAGTCAACATCCAATGTGGTTCCAATAGTTCATAAACACCGAACATGTTTTTAGACCATAAAGCAACGATCTAGCTACGTATCTTCCTAGGCATAGCGTTTCAGATCTTGATTTTTAGAAGTTCATCGAAGCCACAATAATTTAATACCAAAGTCACGGCCAAAATTTAGTTCTCGACGGTGCTTGTGGTTCTCAAACCAAGTGGAGTTATGGTGTTGTCTATGACATTAAGGTTCAGGCGGCTACATCAAATAGGAGGCGGTGTGACAAGCTTGTGGACAACATTAATTTTTGGTTGCTGAAGTTAATTATTTTTGGTCAAAGCTTTTTAGGGAAAATCAATTTTTAGAGAAGAAACAAATAATAACGGCTGATGTTAACAAAAGGGTGCATGTGACTTTAGAAAGGGAGTGTGTTTATTTTATTTTCTATTTACTTTTCTTTTGTTTCCTTTGAACTCAAGAACCATATCATTGGAGCTACGTCCTGTAGTTCAGGGATTCTCAACTCAAGGGATTGAGTTCAGGCATAGTTAGTAGGCATAGAGTTAGAATATCTATTAGCAGTGTTTGCAAGTTTACTATTGATTAGTGTTTGAATATTTAACTTTATTAATAACTTTGGGGGAAACAGTAGGCATTAGGCCGAAGCTGGGTATATCTTGTGGGAAATAATTTCGAACAATGATGAACACTTCTCCCTCTCGGCCTCGGTTTAACACTTCAAGCACTCGGCTTCTCTTCAAGCTTCAAATTCTTCAAAATGATTAGGCTCCAAGTCTCGATCTAGCTATGATTGGCTAGAACAAGCTCTGATACCAAACTGACGCAGCGGATATTACAAAAATGATGTAGATCGTTGAATGTAGCAATCGGTGGATTGGAAGATGCTCAAATGCCCAAATTCGTTGATCCGAAGATACCGAATTCTAGCTATCCTGAACTCGTTGATCGCGCACGATACCGGATTCGAAGATCTTCAATTCTTCAAGCGTTGATCAAGCGCACTTGATTCCGCGAATCGGCTTCTACAATCGTTGAATCGAGCGCACTCGATTATCCGAAAGAGGAGATAGGAGATTACACTCAACTACCAATTTGGAATGAAAGCACAAAGCAATCAAAGAGAATTTTATTCAAAAATCAACAACCTTTACAAATGAGACTCACGGTCTATTTATAGGCGAACAATTTTACAACAGAAATTTCTCCAACTCCTAAGTCGTTTCCGACTCATAGCTACGCTCTACGACTCATCATAAGTCGTATACGACTCATCAAATTACAACATGACTTACGACTTATACAAAACGACTTAACAAACTACAAAATAACAACTACAACAACACACGACTCAACATACTCCGACTTATGACTCAGCCAAGGATACGACTTATTACAAAAAGACGACTTAAAACAGATGTGGCTTAACAATGCAACACAACAACAGCTTTCTACGACTCAAGAATCAATGGTCTAGATTAACTCGGCATCAGAAACAACGGCATCCATCTTCACGCGACTCAGCTAAGTCGTAACTCGTTTCTCCGTCTTCTTGCTTTGTGTTAAGGCGTGGACGATTTATACCTCCAGTTTCGTTAAGTCGTGGACGACTCATACCAGCTTCTCCCTTGAGTCGTGGATGGCTTATCTCCTCACCTTCCTTAAGTCGTGAACGACTCATACCAGCTTCTCCCTTGAGTCGTGGACGACTCATCACCGCCTCTTTGAGTCGCTTACGACTTATACCTTGACGACTCATTACCGCTTCCTTAAGTCGTAGACGTCTCATACGATTCATGCCTGTCTCTATGAGTCGTAGACGACTCATAGCACTGCCCTTAAGTCGTAGACGACTTATATCGTCCCCTTTGGTTTTCTAGTTGAGTCGTGGACGACTCATCACTGCCTCCTTGAGTCGTAGACGACTCATGCCTGTCTCTATGAGTCGTGGACGACTCATCACATTGCCCTTAAGTCGTAGACGACTTATATCTGCCGTGTTAGTTTTATCTCGTGGACGACTCAGGACTTCATCTCTGGGTTTAGCTGCATCATCCTTCCCAGGTTGAGAGAAATTCGACCTCGAATTTGCACACTCTTCATTCCCAACAAACTCATCCCCATGATATGGTACGAGATGCTTAACATTGAATACGTCAGATGTATACACATCATCTGGCAGCTTTAGTTTATAAGCATTTTCATTGATTCGTTTCACAACTTCCACCGGACCAATTTTCCTGGCTTTCAACTTGTTGTATGCGCCCATTGGAAAACGATCTTTTGTTAATACTGCATAAACCATATCACCTTCATGAAATTCAACATTCCTTCGTTTCAAATCTGCAAATTGTTTATATTTCTCATTTGCTTTCTCTAATCGTTCTTGAACGATTTTATGACACTCCGTCAGCCCTTTAACAAAATCAGCAGCTTTCTTAATTGTCTTCTTTGATTGTGGCACTACCGTTAAATCCAACGGTCCCTTTGGTAAGCTCGAATAAACAATCTGGAATGGACTGAACCCAGTACTTCGATTCATAGCATGATTATGAGCAAATTCTGCCTGGCATAACTTCACATCCCAACTCTTCAGATTATCTTGAACAAGACACCTCAACAAGTTTCCCAATGATCTGTTGACCACCTCAGTCTGTCCATCCGTTTGTGGGTGATAAGCACTACTAAACTTCAGCTTCGTTCCGACCATTTTCCACAAACTCAACCAAAAATGACTCAGAAATCGAGTATCTCTATCCGACACAATAGATTCTGGCAATCCATGAAGCCGATAGATCTCCTTGAAAAACATCTGAGCAACATGAACAGCATCCGCCGTTTTCTTACAAGCAATAAAATGTGCCATCTTCGAAAATCTGTCCACCACCACATATATGGAATCGTTACCACACTGTGTCCTCGGTAATCCCAACACAAAGTCCATACTCACATCAACCCATGGTTTAGTTGGTACCGGTAACGGCATATATAAACCCGCATTAGTCGCAGTTCCTTTCGAAACTTGACAGATATGGCATCTCTCAACAAACCTCTCCACTTCTTTCCTCATCGATGGCCAAAAGTAGGATTGTGAAATTAACTGTAAGGTACGGTCTCTTCCAACATGCCCTTCTTCATGTAATTCCTTGATAATTTTCATTCTCAAACTACCCTCCGGTATGCACAATCGATTCCCTTTGAACAGAAAACCATTTACCATCACGAAATCATCTGTCTCTCCCTCCTTGACTTTATCAACAAATTTTGCAAAGTAAGGATCATTAGTAAATAAGTCTGGCAATATTTCAAATCCCGTCACTTCAACCTTTAGTGTAGTCAACAAATGACTCCTCCTACTCAAAGCATCAGCCACACGATTTGTCACCCCTGACTTGTGTTTAACAACAAAAGTAAACTGTTGCAGATATGCAATTCACGATGCATGTCTCGCTGAAATCTTGTCTTGACCTTGCAAATGCTTCAATGCTTCATGATCAGTATACAGAACAAACTCCTTCTGAAATAGATAGTGTCTCCAGTGTTTAATAGATTGTACGACAGCATAAAACTCCACATCATATGTATTGTATCGCATCTTCGCTCCTGACAACTTCTCACTGAAATATGCAATAGGACGTCCCTTCTGACTCAACACCCCTCCAATCCCAACCTTGGATGCATCAGTGTGCAGTTCAAACACTAGCTGAAAATCAGGTAGCACTAGAATTGGTGCAGACGTCAGCAATTCCTTGATCTTCCCAAAAGCACTCCCTGCTTCCTCTTTCCATGCAAACTGTTTACCTTTCATGCAATCCGTAACAGGTGCCATTACACTACTAAAGTGTGGTATAAACCTTCGATAGAATGAAGCCAACCCATGAAAACTACGAACTTCCGTTATCGTCTTGGGTTGTGGCCAATCTCTAATTGCTTCAACTTTACTTTGGTCAACCTGTATTCCTTTCTCTGAAACAACATACCCCAGAAATAAAACACTATGCGTCATGAACACGCATTTCTTCGTTGCAGCGTAGAATTGTTCTTGTCGCAATACCATCAGCACTTCTCTAAGATGATTCAAATGTTCCTCTGGACTCCCACTGTAAATAAGAATATCATCGAAATACACCACCACAAATTTCCCAATGAATGGTCGAAAAATCTGATTCATCACCCTCATAAAAGTACTCGGTGCATTGGATAAACCAAATGGCATGACCAACCATTCGTATAGACCCTCCCTGGTTTTAAAAGCAGTTTTCCACTCATCTCCTGGTCTAATACGAATTTGATGATATCCGCTCTTCAAATCAATCTTCGAAAATATAGTAGCTCCGCTTATTTGATCTAACAAGTCATCCAACCTCGGCATTGGAAATCTATATCTCACGGTAATCTTATTCAATGCTCGACTGTCAGTGCACATCCTCCATGTCCCATCCTTCTTGGGTACCAATAAAGCTGGTACAGCACAAGGACTCAGACTCTCCTGCACACGCCCCTGTTCAAGCAATTCCTCTACCTGCCTTCGCAACTCTTCATGTTCCTTCGGACTCATTCGATAATGTGGTCTGTGTGGCAACACTGCTCCTGGAACAAGATCTATCTGATGTTGTATTTCCCTCAACGGTGGCAACTCCGTTGGCAACTCTTCTGGAAATACATCGTCAAATTCTTTCAAGAATGGTTTAACTTCTTCTGGAATTTCAACCTCTTCACTACTCTCTCGTCCAATCAACAAGAATACTTCAGGCTCTTCCTCAACCTCCTTAACAAACTCCTTTAAAGATAATAAAATTTTCAGCTCTTCAATTTCTTCTGTCTTGCTTTCTCCTTGTGGTCTCTTCTTTGGAACTAGGATAATCTTCGTGCCTTCAAACATAAAACTGTAGCTATTGGTCCGACCGTCATGTTGTACTGCTCGATCATACTGCCATGGTCTTCCCAATAATAAGTGGCAAACATCCATCTCTACTACATCACACCATATTTCATCTTTGTATTTCTTCCCAATAGAGAATGGAACACGAACGCGTCTATCCACTTTCACTTCTCCTCCTTTTCTCAACCAGGCTAACTTATATGGACTCGGATGTTTCTCTGTCCTCAATTTCAACTTTGTCACAGCCTCGGTCGAAATAATATTATCACAGCTTCCTGCGTCAATTACAAACTTACACACCTTCCCCAGAATAGTACATGTTGACTGAAAAATATTACTTCTCAACCAACTAGCTTCCTCCTGCTTCGGTGTTAAACACGATCTTCTTAGCATTAGATTACAACCTTCATCTCCTGACGCAATATGTTGCTCATCCTCCTCAGCTGGATTAGAACAATCTCCATCAACATCCTCATCGTCAACTTCTGCAATCATGGTTCTCTTCTTTGGCTTTGGACACTCACTGCTTTTATGACCCAATTCCTGACAATTGTAACATTTGAAACCATTGTTAACCCTTGTCTTCTCAACCTCCTTCACCACTGGTCTACTGATAGGTTTAGAAACATTAGAACTTCCTCCAACACCCTTCGCTTGATTGTTAGAATTAGTAAACACACCACTTCCTCGTCTCCCTTGTTTTTCCCAAGCCAACGCTTTCTGATGTGCTTCTGCCACAGATCTTGGATCGAACATATTAACCATATCCTGAATCTGCATTCTCAATCCCCCAATGAACCTAGATGTCAGCTGCTCTTCTGTTTCCATGATATCGTTCCTTGCAATAAGTTGATAGAATTCATCAGCATAGTCATTAACTGTCTTTGTGCCCTGCCTCAAGTTCTGCAAACGTTGATACATCAAAGATTGATAATTGTAAGGTAAGAACGTTGCTTTCATCAATTTCTTCATCTTCTCCCAAGATTCAATCTTTGACTTCCCCATACGTTCACGTGTAAGCTTGGTTTGCTGCCACCATGCCAAAGCTCTACCCCTCAGCCTCGTAGCAACCAACTTCACTCTACGATGTTCTGGAACTTCTTTGAAGTCAAAAATCTCCTCAACATTAGCCACCCAGTCTAGAAACTCCTCCGCTTGCATACCACCTTTGAATTCAGGAATTTCTGTCTTCATCCCCGACTCCCACTTGTGATCATACTCAGAGTAATTTCTTCCTTGACCTCTTCCTTGAATACTACCACCATCATACTCCTCTTCAAAATCAGATGCATAACGATGTCGATTCTGACCACCAACATCTCTACTCCCTTCACGTCTACCACCATCCCTTCTATCTACATTCCTCCATTCACGATCATTCACGTTCCTCCCACGCCCTTGATCATTTTCAATACTTCTGTCTCGATTGGAATGTGGCGAGACTCTACTACCCCCATGGTTAGATTCAGGTGAAACCCTTCTCCGATTTTGATTCATCTCCGTCATAAGCTTCTCTAACCGGTCAATTCCTTCGTTAAGCTTCTCACTAAAGTTTTCATTGATTCTTTGCTCCATCTCATCAGCCTCTTCTCTTCGATACAAAGCTTCTATGTTTTGGTGGCGATTAGCTCTTCTTGGCGGCATACTTGAAAATCTTTACAAACACTTCAACACTTCAAATTTCAAACACTTTTTGGACTTTGATCCAAAATGAAACGGATCGAAAACTTCCACTTTGTAGCAAATCGCGATGAACACGATGGACAAAGTTTCGGCCTCCAAGACAAATCCGATCTTCCAATTTCGAACAATGATGAACACTTCTCCCTCTCGGCCTCGGTTTAACACTTCAAGCACTCGGCTTCTCTTCAAGCTTCAAATTCTTCAAAATGATTAGGCTCCAAGTCACGATCTAGCTATGATTGGCTAGAACAAGCTCTGATACCAAACTGACGCAGCGGATATTACAAAAATGATGTAGATCGTTGAATGTAGCAATCGGTGGATTGGAAGATGCTGAAATGCCCAAATTCGTTGATCCGAAGATACCGAATTCTAGCTATCCTGAACTCGTTGATCGCGCACGATACCGGGTTCGAAGATCTTCAATTCTTCAAGCGTTGATCAAGCGCACTTGATTCCGCGAATCGGCTTCTACAATCGTTGAATCGAGCGCACTCGATTATCCGAAAGAGGAGATAGGAGATTACACTCAACTACCAATTTGGAATGAAAGCACAAAGCAATCAAAGAGAATTTTATTCAAAAATCAACAACCTTTACAAATGAGACTCACGGTCTATTTATAGGCGAACAATTTTACAACAGAAATTTCTCCAACTCCTAAGTCGTTTCCGACTCATAGCTACGCTCTACGACTCATCATAAGTTGTATACGACTCATCAAATTACAACATGACTTACGACTTATACAAAACGACTTAACAAACTACTAAATAACAACTACAACAACACACGACTCAACATACTCCGACTTATGACTCAGCCAAGGATACGACTTATTACAAACAGATGACTTAAAACAGATGCGGCTTAACAATGCAACACAACAACAGCTTTCTACGACTCAAGAATCAATGGTCTAGATTAACTCGGCATCAGAAACAACGGCATCCATCTTCACACGACTCAGCTAAGTCGTAACTCGTTTCTCCGTCTTCTTGCTTTGTGTTAAGGCGTGGACGACTTATACCTCCAGTTTCGTTAAGTCGTGGACGGCTCATACCAGCTTCTCCCTTGAGTCGTGGATGGCTTATCTCCTCACCTTCCTTAAGTCGTGAACGACTCATACCAGCTTCTCCCTTGAGTCGTGGACGACTCATCACCGCCTCTTTGAGTCGCTTACGACTTATACCTTGACGACTCATTACCGCTTCCTTAAGTCGTAGACGTCTCATACGATTCATGCCTGTCTCTATGAGTCGTAGACGACTCATAGCACTGCCCTTAAGTCGTAGACGACTTATATCTTCCCCTTTGGTTTTCCAGTTGAGTCGTGGACGACTCATCACTGCCTCCTTGAGTCGTAGACGACTCATGCCTGTCTCTATGAGTCGTGGACGACTCATCACATTGCCCTTAAGTCGTAGACGACTTATATCTGCCGTGTTAGTTTTATCTCGTTGATGACTCAGGACTTCATCTCTGGGTTTAGCTGCATCAGCTTGGAACTAAAAAGAAAATTAAAAATATTGATTACAAAAAATGTTTGAAATACGAAAAAGAGTTTGTTTACTTCAATGAAAATTTTCGAAAGCTTGAAAAGGAAATTTTGATTTTGAAAGAAAAAGAAACCGAGCTGATTTGCTAGAAAAATGCTTTAAAAAAGAAGTTGAACAATTTCAGAAGTTTTGAAAATTTCAACCGTGGAAAATGTACGGATTTCAAAAAGGAATTCATTGAAATCAAAGGAAATTTCAAAACATTTGGAAATAAAAATGTGATTTTGAAAAATAGCAAAACTGAAATTATTCAACTAATCATGAATTGGAAAAGGAGTTGAAAAAAGCAAGGATTTTGAAAATTTTGAATTTGAAAAACGCCAACCTTTTGAAAGTGAGATGCTTGAAGTTGAGGCTAAAGTAAAAAAGCTCGAAAATGAAAATACGGTCTTAAAGAGGAATAATTTTGAAAAAAGAGGGAATGCTATTAGTCATTGTTCTAAGCTAATGAACGAGAATAATATGTTAAAATATAAAGTTAATGAACTCGAGTTGATTATTCGAAAAAATTTCGTTGGAGAAAAATCGTTTAATATGTTATTAGGAAATAAACCCTTTGTGAATAACAGAAAAAGGACTTGGTTTTGAAAAGGTGTCAATTTATAAACAAACCACTAGTAACACCGCTAAGGGGAGAAGTGTATTTCCCAAATGCATGAAGTGTGGTAAAATTGGGCATAATTATAATGATTGTTAAAATAAAATCATAAAAAAACAAGTCAAACAAATATGGGTTCCTAAGGGTACAATTGTTAATATTAATGGTCAGCTATAAAAACAAATTTGGGTACCAAAGATTTCAAATGTAAACAAAAGTGGTCTTACATCTGTTTCTAGTCCACTCACTTCTTCTTCTATACGTAGGTATAAAGATGATATAAGTAGCAACTACGATAGAAGCAAATTTTGAGTTATTGTACATAGGTGATGAGCAATAATTACAATGTTCCTTAGCCTAGGAAAATGAAGTGGAGATCCACACTTTGGATAAAAATGATGAATACAAATGCAACTTCAAAAGTAAGCAAAGATGGAAAATTTAAACGTTGGAGCCAATTTCGTTTGGTATTGTAGAGTATGTGTTAGTCCCTGAGGAGTTGGTTTTGATGACAACAACCTTACTTAGAATTAGATTATAAAATATATAATACTAACATTATTGTGTAGATATATATAGATATGTTTGCAGGTACTAAAGAATGAAGAACTGTACAGTATAAAGATTCAAGATCAAAGATTGAAGATATCAAGATTCAAGACTCATGAGTATCAAGAATTTCAAGAGTTCAAGTTTCCAAGATAAGTTATATAGTTAGGAATATTGTTAAAACTCATAGAAAGGCACTGACATCTTAAAATCTATTTTATTCGTGGAATGGAATCCACTTCGTGCTCGTTAAAGGGATGGAACCCTAAGTAGGATGGAACCTACGAAAATCTAGTGGAACATCTTTTTGTATCCACTTACTTTTATTTCAAAATGATTTTCAAAATATATATAGCTTGTTTTTCAAAATAATTTTAAATATTCCTGTTTAAAAACCAAAATCATCTGTCTTGGTTTTTCAATATATTTTAGCCTAAAAAATATCCTTAGTTTTAAATATCCTTAATTTAAAATATCTTTGATTTTAAATTATTATCCTAAGTTTTTAAACTATAATTCTGATATTAATATATTTAGCTGTTTTATATTTATACTTAAGATTTAAATATAAAAGTATAGAAAATTATTATATATATTTTAATATTGTTCTCTATAGTTATTTATGTATTATAACTATATATAAGTATATTTTAAAGTTTAAATATAATATAATATAATATAATATAATATAATATAGAAATTATTTTCGAAGAAAAACAAATCACCAAAAATACAAGGGCATGTCGACATGGTCACATATACCCCCGTCGACATGGTGACAGTTAAATTGTTTTTTTAAAAAGAAGTGTCTATTCGCCACATCCCTTCACCAATGGACATGGCTATTGATCTACTATAAATAAAAGGTGTTTTCAACGAATTTTAATCACTTTTTTTTCTCTGATTTAACTTCTCTTCTTCTTCTCCACTTTCTTATTTACAAATTACACCATTACTCTGCTGAAATCAATATCGAATCTCACTAGATAATTTCTGTTTTTGATTCTCTCCACTATCTCTACAAGATCCAAGTGCTAATCTGAGTTATAGACTTTTTGTAATCAATCAAGCAAGAAAAGTGTGATTATAGCCTTGGAAATCAATTAGGTGAACTTGTTGCCCCGGAAATCAAGTATCTCTACCCAGAGGATTGTGAATCTGGAGCGGTGTACCTCGTGGCCTTGAAATCGAGGGTTGTAATTGTTGAATTGCTTTTGAAAGGAAATCCGTACTTAGTTGTGCGGGACTGGATGTAGGGTAACTCCGAACCAGTATAAAATCCGGTGTGTTCTTTCATTTACTGCTTTTACTTTATATTTGCATCTGTGTTTGATTCTGTGTTCATATCTGTGTCTGATTAGTGTATACATTGTTAACAAATTAAGATAAACTCAAAAAGATTAACAAATTTCTTAAAACACTATTCACCCACCCTCTAGTGTTAATTCTAGCCTTAAGATCCTTAATCTGCATTCTCACATTTGGTATGAGAGCTTTGTTTTCAAAAGTTTCATAATCTGAATTTTGAAAAGTTTTAAAATGGCTATTTTTGAAAAATCTGTTAAAACTAGTTTAGAATTGTTTAAATCATCATTGTTCCATGAGACTGCATATGAATGTTATTCAAATTCTAGTTGTCTACCCAAATTTTATAATGTGCAGGAAAGAAGCTTTATGGGTATTAAGGAATCAATCCACAATGGACAATCTGTGCAGATCAAAAGGAATAAGTGGATACTTGATAGTGGATGCTCTAGACACATGACTGGTAATCCGGATATGCTGAATAATATTATATACAAAGACGGAGGACTGGTTAACTTTGGAGACAACTCGAAAGGATACGTGATTGGCATCGGCAATGTCGGTAACTCTGAAACTACTATTATTACTAATGTTTTGCTAGTTAAGAATCTAAAACATAATCTACTAAGTATTAGTCAACTCTCTGATAAAGGATATAAGATTAAATTTGAAAAAGATAAATGTCATATTGAAGATAATAACTCAACCATAATATTTGAGGGAATTAGGAAAACGAATATTTATATTCTTAGTATAAAAGTTTCAAATGATAACCTATGTCTTTTAGCAAATACAAGTGACCCTTGGATTTGGCATAAGAGATTTGGACATTTGAATTTCAAACTCTTATCTAGACTGTCAAAACATGATCTAGTAAGAGGCCTCTCTAAAATTTATTTTAAAATAGATAGTTTATGTGATGCATGTCAATTAGGAAAGCTTAGAAAAAGTTCCTTTAAATTAAAAGATATGATTTCAACTTCAAAACCCTTCGAGTTA
Organism: Allium fistulosum; assembly: GCA_030737815.1. Classification (NCBI taxonomy): domain Eukaryota; kingdom Viridiplantae; phylum Streptophyta; class Magnoliopsida; order Asparagales; family Amaryllidaceae; genus Allium; species Allium fistulosum. Next base: position 1,240,685,535 of record CM060904.1, on the reverse strand, counting down.
CTTCAACTTGATTTATTTGGTCCATCTCAAATTTAGTCAATAAATCATAGTAAATATGTTTTTGTAATTGTAGGTGATTATTCTAGATTTACATGGACAATATTTTTGAAACATAAAAGTGATACTTTTGAATGTTTTAAGAACTTTACAAAAAGGATTCAAAATCAATTATCTTTAAAAATTATAACTATTCGTAGTGATCACGGTGGTGAATTTGAAAATGAAAAGTTTGAGGAATTCTGCAATAAAAAGGGAATAACTCACAATTTCTCATTTCCAAGAACTCCACAAAAAAATGGAGTAGTTGAACGTAAAAATAGAACGATACAAGAGTGTGCGAGAACTATGCTTTCAGATAGTAATTTACCAAAACACTTTTGGGCCGAAGCTGTTGCTACCGCCTATTATATTTTGAATAGAATTTTATTTAGACCTTTAACTGATAAGACACCTTATGAAATTCTTCATGGAAAGAAACCTAAGGTATCTTACTTCAGAATTTTTGGAAGTAAATGCTTTGTTTTAAATACAAAAGATAATTTGGATAAATTTGATCCTAAATCCGACAAAGGAATCTTTATCGGATATTCTAATAGAAGTAAAGCTTATAGTGTTTTTAATTTAAGATCTAACACCATCGAAGAAACAATGCATGTTTCGTTTGATGAAAATTTAAGAGATTTTGAAATTACAAATGATGAAGAAGATTTAATTACTCAAAATCAGGAATCAACCGAAATTAATAATGAAATTAATCATCCTAATAAAAGGATTAAACTTTTAAAAGATCATCCTATTGAAAATATAATAGGAGATATGCAATCTATTGTTACAACTAGAAATCAACTAAGTAAAATGAGTAATGTAGCATTTATATCATCTATTGAACCCAAAAATCCTAAAGAAGCATCAACTGATGATTCATAGATTTTGGCTATGCAAGAAGAATTAAATCAATTCACTAGAAATGATGTTTGGGAACTTGTTCCTAGACCTGAAGATAAAACTATAATTGGAACTAAATGGGTCTATAAAATTAAAATGAATGAACAAGGTGAGGTCGTTAGAAATAAAGCACGATTAGTCGCCCAAGGTTATTGTCAAGAAGAAGGTATAGATTGTGACGAAACCTTTGCTCCTGTAGCAAGATTAGAAGCCATTAGGATTCTACTTGCTTTTGCAAATCATAATAATTTGAAATTATTTCAAATGGTTGTTAAAAGTGCATTTTTAAATGGATTTGTAAAAGAAGAAGTATATGTTGAACAACCACCACTTTTTGAAGATGAAAAAATACCAAACCATGTGTACAAACTTAAGAAAGCTTTATATGGTCTAAAACAAGCTCCTAGAGCCGGTATGATAGACTAAAATCTTATTTATTACAATCAAATTTTGAAATTGGTAAAATAGATAATATTCTTTTTATTAAAAGAAATAAAAATGATATTCAACTAGTTCAAGTATACATAGATGATATCATTTTTGGTTCAACTAACTTCGAAATGAATAAAGAATTTTCTGAAATAATGACAAAAGAGTTTGAGATGAGTCATATGGGTAAATTAAACTTCTTTCTAGGATTGCAAATAAAATAGTTAGATAATGGTATTTTTATTAGTCAAGAAAAATATGCTAAAGAACTAGTTAATAAATTTGGTTTGACTACTGCGAGTGGAAAACCTACTCCCATGGCAACCAATGAATATCTAATTAAAGAAGATCTCTCGAAAGATGTAGATCAAAAGTTGTATAGAGGAATGATCGGATCATTGCTCTATATCACTGCTAGTAGACCTGATATCATGCATAGTGTATGATTCTGTGCAAGATATCAATCTCATCCTAAAGAAACTCACTTAAAAGCTGTAAAACGTATCATAAGATATATTAAACACACCTCTGATTATGGGTTATTTTATCCTAAAAATGATTCATTTGATTTAATATCATACTGTGATGCTGACTATGGTGGATGTAAATCAGACCGAAAAAGTACAAGTGGAACTTGTCACTTTTTGGGACATTCTCTGGTTTAGTAAAAAGCAAAATACAGTTTCTCTATCAACAACTGAAGCAGAGTATATTTCTACTGCTTTGGCTTGTTCTCAAGTAATATATATGCAACAAACCTTAAGAGATTTTGGATTAAATATCTCAAAATCGCCAATTTATTGTGATAATACTAGTGCAATAAATTTATTTAAAATCCTACTCATCATGCTCGAACTAAACATATTGATATTCGACATCATTTTCTTAGAGATAATATAACTAAAGAAGTAATTACTCTCGAATATATAAACTCTAAGAATCAAACTGCTGATATCTTAACAAAACCATTAAATGAAACTATATTTACTAAATTAAGAAGAGAATTAGGTATTTGTTCAATAACTGAAATATAAAACATAAATATATAACAAGTATAATTAAATAAATTAAAAATAAATTAGAAGACAAAATTAAAATACCCCTGTCGACAACCCCATATCCCACCATGTCGACATATAACAGTATTTTTTGAAAATTAAAATTCCCACCAAAATTTGAAAAGTTGGTTATATATTCTTCCATAATTCGACTTTCTCTTCATTCTCTCTCATTTTCTTCTGGTTTAACTTCTGAAACAAAAGAAAATAATGGCTTCTCCATCAAATTCAAACATAAACTCGACTTTCTCATTTCACTCTCCTACTCCCGACCCTCTTCAACTCTCCATTCACGCTCGTGTGATAAAATTAGAGGATAATAAAAAAGATATTCTGCAAATGGTGACTGAGATTCAAGTCAAACAAATTTGGATGAGTAAAGAACAGGAGAAGCAAGGTCAAATCCTTAGAAATTTGCAGAAGTTCCTAATGGATAACCAAGCCAAACCGATCTTGATCGAAGTAGAGTCTTCTAGTGACCATACACAAGAGGATAGCGAAGAAGAGCCAATGGAAGAGGAAGTAGCACCCTTGGAAGAAGAGGACGCACCTGTTCATGAAGTGCAAGTTGAAGACAACGACACCGTAGTTTGCGTTGGTGAAGTATGTTTTGATAAGGATGGAAACCTTGTCGAACAGCGTGGAAACTTCTGTCTCCACTATCCTAATTGTTCGATTCATAGGTCTCCTATTGTCAAGAATACTCCTTAGTGTTCTTTCTTTCATTCTTTCGTTCGTATCGTTGTATATATAGTTGTTTATATTAAAAACACATGTATATTTGTTTACATAGTTTACACACATATAAATATAACATTATATAATAAATTGTGTTCTCTTATTCGTATATTCTCGTATCTTTTGAATATATAGTTTATTAGTTAAGAAAAGTAGTTATTAAGAGTTTAGTTTAAAGTTAAGTATTGATTATGTATGATAACACTATCATTATAATCACAAGTAATGTAGTCTTAGTTTTAGGGGGAGTTATATAGAGTTATATAGTAATTAGGGAGTTGTATGGTTTTTGTTGATGACAAAGGAGGAGAAGTATAAAATAGGATAGTTAGGCATAGATTAAGGGGGGGTTATTAGAAGTATTATGATAGAAGTGATATTTTATAAACAAAGGGTTGTCATCATCAAAAAGGGGGAGATTGTTAGTCCTTGAGGAGTTGGTTTTGATGACAACAACCTTACTTAGAATTAGATTATAAAATATATAATACTAACATTATTGTGTAGATATATATAGATATGTTTGCAGGTACTAAAGAATGAAGAACTGTACAGTATAAAGATTCAAGATCAAAGATTGAAGATATCAAGATTCAAGACTCATGAGTATCAAGAATTTCAAGAGTTCAAGTTTCCAAGATAAGTTATATAGTTAGGAATATTGTTAAAACTCATAGAAAGGCACTGACATCTTAAAATCTATTTTATTCGTGGAATGGAATCCACTTCGTGCTCGTTAAAGGGATGGAACCCTAAGTAGGATGGAACCTACGAAAATCTAGTGGAACATCTTTTTGTATCCACTTACTTTTATTTCAAAATGATTTTCAAAATATATATAGCTTGTTTTTCAAAATGATTTTAAATATTCCTGTTTAAAAACCAAAATCATCTGTCCTAGTTTTTCAATATATTTTAGCCTCAAAAATATCCTTCGTTTTAAATATCCTTAATTTTAAATATTTTTGATTTTAAATTATTATCCTAAGTTTTTAAACTATGATTCTGATATTAATATATTTAGCTGTTTTATATTTATACTTAAGATTTAAATATAAAAGTATAGAAAATTATTATATATATTTTAATATTGTTCTCTATAGTTATTTATGTATTATAACTATATATAAGTATATTTTAAAGTTTAAATATAAATATAATATAATATAGAAATTATTTTCAAAGAAAAACAAATCACCAAAAATACAAGGGCATGTCGACATGGTCACATATACCCCTGTCGACATGGTGACAGTTAAATTGTTTTTTAAAAAGAAGTGTCTATTCGCCACATCCCTTCACCAATGGACATGGCTATTGATCTACTATAAATAAAGGGTGTTTTCAACGAATTTTAATCACTTTTTTTTCTCTGATTTAACTTCTCTTCTTCTTCTCCACTTTCTTATTTACAAATTACACCATTACTCTGCCGAAATAAATATCGAATCTAACTAGATAATTTCTGGTTTTGATTCTCTCCACTATCTCTACAAGATCCAAGTGCTAATCTGGGTTATAGACTTTTTGTAATCAATCAAGCGAGAAAAGGTGTGATTTTAGCCTTGGAAATTGTTTGCACAAAAAATGGACAAACACCTCAAAATTGTATGATTTAGTAGATCTTATGTTGTTCTTAGTGATTTGGGTGATTTATGCAAATATATGAAAAGCAGGGGCTAAACTGTAAAAAGACACGCAGATTTATAGTGGTTCAGCCAGAATGTGCCTACGTCCACTTTATATGTTATTTCTCTTCTCTTGTTTTGATTACAAGTACAAAGCTTTGATACAAGTAAAAGAAAGTTGTTTGAAAGTTCTCTCCGTGCTTGAGCTCTCAAACTTGTCCCCCATTGTCGTACCCCTGCCCCTCTATTTATAGAGTGAGGGTGGGAGCAGGGGTCTTGGATGTATATAGCTGCTGGTGGGCCTGGGCTGATGTGATCTGGCCTGGCACGTCTTGGTTCGGCAGCGTTTGGTCCGGTGGTAGGAGGTGAGTTGGTTCGGCGAAGCATGGGAGGTGAGTTGATTCGGCGAAGCATGGGAGGTGAGCTGGTTTGGCGAAGCATGGGAGGTGAGCTGGTTCGGCAGAGCATGGGGATGAGTTGGTTCGGTAGGGTCGTTGCATGCGAAGCAGGTTGGATCGGCGAAGCTTTGGACCGGTGGTGAGAATCTACCCAACATTTGCCCCCCAAAGTGGGGTATATGCTGGCGTATGGCCTACTTTGTTTCCTCTTATTCGGTCGCTGAGCGCCGATCCAACTGGTCCGGCATCCTATATTTGCCTATAAGTAGGGGCTGTATACTCTCGTTATTCCCTTCCAATTCAAGATAGCCGAACCAAACGTTTCTGCCGAATCAAGCTCTCTAACGAATTGCTTCAGAATACCGAATCAAGTACTGCCGAACGAATTTACGTACTCTAAGTGCCGAATGATCATTTACTCTGGGTGCCGAATGAACTTGATAAACTTGATTTTTTCACTTGAAATTTCAGACTGCAGACACTTGCTCCTTTACTTCCTCTATTCTAACGACGTTCTTCTTTGTGTTTGCAGATAATGTCTCGTAAAGCGGAAACTCGATCGGACAAAAAGAAATCCGGGGGCGAAGGAGGTTCCTCCGCCGTGCCCCCAGCTCAGCCGAATCCAGAACGTCACGGACCTGCCCCGAGATCACTAGTGGATGGGTACGGCCCTCAGGAACTTCTGAACTCCCCGCCCGATTGCTTTCCTAGCTCCCTTAAGGAGGAGCAGCTTGATGTTATTTCCCGATCTTTTGGAATTGATAGGGCGCACTTGTTGTTGCTAGGGAGGAGATGATGGACGAAATGCTTCAGAACATGTACTTCCGTACCTGGAAGCAGGGCAACCTATCCTGGATGGATGATTATCCCAGGGTCATGGCTAAGATCTATCTTCGGGCTTTGGAGGAGGCTAAGGCCGATGCGGATAAAGATGGTGGCGTGGTCTTTAGCATGGATGCGGTCACGGCTCAATTTGCCAAGGAGGAGAAGGTGGCGGTGAAGGAAGGTATGCGGTTGCTTGCTGCTGAGGAGGTAGGCGTGCAAGTAGAGGACGACGATCAGGATAGCCAAGAAGCAGGTGCTGGTAAGTCTTCCTTTTTAGTCTCTCCATTAACTTGGTTGCTTATTGCTAATGAATCCTTTCTTTGACTGGACAGGTGGTCAACAGGACAAGGATAAAACTCCAATGCAGCCGGCCCCTTGATTATACCTGGAAAGACTCCAAAAGAAGAAAATACCGCCTTTCATGCTCTAATTGTAGATGGCAGTTTTGAGTATCTTGTATGACCGAGCATGGAAAGCAGTTGAATGCCCTGCCATCCGATTGTGAGTCCCTGCACCCATTGGCGAGTATCTCCTACTCTGTATCCTGTACTTTAGGGGTTGTTATAAAGCTTTTTAAGTAAAATTGAAATAGGTGAAATAGTAAAACTTCCAATCACGGAAGGCCTTCGATGTGCTTAAGTTCGTGGCAAACGGGTTTTGTAGTCACTTTCCCTAGCTGTGGGTCTTGGAGACATTTGTCACCCATCTTACGCCTCCGCGGGGAGTTAATTCTTTTTTACCACAGCCGCACTTAAGACACATCGGAGCCGAGATCGCGCACAGTAACTACCCGGGCCATTATGGCCCGTAATCGTGGGTATTATTCGATTTACTGTGGCCGGCTAGCGTGGGTGCCGATCGTCAACTGTGAACTGCCCCTGGCTGGCCACACCTTATGTTGGGGTTTATAGTCGGTTCACAGTTGCCGGCGAGCCTAACGCCGTAATGAGCTGCCTCGGCTATAGTCGGCCTTCTCGGTGGCTTATAATCGGCTCATTACAGTTGGCTTTAAGGGCCGTCGCGAGCAATGAGTTAACCCACAGCAGAGGGATGCCAGAGCGAAAGTGTCTCATTGGCGAGAGCATAGATTCGCATAGTACCTGTTAGGTTTTGTCCAGGAGAGGTTGCGCTGCGGAGCACCTTGAATGAAAATGCTATTTGCATAGGATTTTGTTCAACAGAAAAGGATACAGTTAACAAGCAGCCAAGATATGAAGGAACAAGTTAAAAAAGAGACAAGTTTTTTAAAGTGGTTCGACACGAAAATGCCTACGTCCACTGATTCTCTTTGTTAATTCACTTCATATGGGCAGTATGAGTTAAGAAAAGTATCGACGAAGGTGTTGGATGTTCCATGCCCTCTGGAACACCTCTCCGTCCACTGTTGACAAAATATAGGCTCCGTTGTGGAGATCTTTATGAATTACATATGGTCCATCCCAGATTGGGTCTAGTGCTCCGGGACGAGGGAAGATTCGCTTGAGGACAAGATCCCCTTCTTGTAAGGTACGATGCTTGACTTTGGAGTTGTAGTGTGCCGCCACTTTTTGTTTGTGGGCTGCTGCTTTAAGGACTGCATCATTTCTTCTCTCCTCAATTAGATCCAAAGACATGTGAAGGAGTTCTTCGTTCTCTTCTGGGTTATAGTGGATTCTACGGTGGGAAGGCACAATGGTTTCAACTGGGAGCATAGCCTCCGATCCGTATGCCAAAGAGAAAGGAGTGTGCCTTGTTGATGTTCTGAAAGATGTGCGGTAGGCCCATAGTGCCGTAGGGAGTTCATCCACCCAAGCGCCCTTTGACTTTTCGAGCTTCTTTTTTATCAGGGTTTTCAGAATTTTGTTGACTGCTTCGACTTGTCCGTTTGCCTGGGGATATGCTACGGATGAGAAGCTTTTATGAATTCCGTGTTCTCGGCACCAGTTGGCGAATTCCTCGCTGTCAAACTGAAGTCCATTGTCTGATATGATTTTGAGTGGGACTCCGTACCTGCATAGAACATTTTTGATTAAGAAGTTAATAACTTTTGCTGAAGATACTTTATTCAGAGGTTCCGCTTCCATCCATTTGGTGAAATAATTAACCGCCACTATAGCATATTTGGCCCCGCCTCGGCCCATCGGTAGCTCGCCGATTAAGTCAATTCCCCATATTGCGAAGGGCCAAGGGCTGGTCATTTGAGTAATCTCGGTTGTTGGTAGCCGAGGAATCTTAGCAAATTTTTGGCATCTGTCACACTTCTTGACGAAATCTAAGGTGTCCTTGCTTAAGGTGGGCCAGAAATATCCATATCGGAGTATCTTTTTTGCTAACGTTTGCCCTCCGGTGTGATCTCCGCAGCTTCCCTGATGGATGTTGTACAAGATTTCCTTGGCTTCTCTCCCAGCGACACACCTTAATAACGGGTTAGAGAATCCGCGCCGATAGAGGATGTCTTCTTGTATTGTGTAGCGGGATGCTTTCCTAAGGATTTTCTTAACTTCGTTACGCCCGTTGGGTAGAGTGCCACTTCGTAGGTAGTCTCGGATGGGAGTCATCCAAGTTGCTTCTTCGGTTGCAGCTATCAGATTCACTTGCTCAAAACTTGGGGCCAGTTGCTTTGAGATGGTTACTGCCCCAAAGATGGTGGTGTCTCTCACACTTGCTCGCTTTGCTAACTCGTCGGCCTCTCGGTTCTCCTCCCGAGGGATGTGTTTGACTAAGTAGTGATCCAATCGGCTGAGAAGTAACTTGGTCTTCTTTAGATATGCTATGAGTCGTTCTTCTCGAGCTTGGAATTCTCCTAGTATTTGATTAACAATAAGTTGAGCATCGCTGTGAAGACACAAAGAATTGGCCCCGATTTCTATGGCAATTTCTAGTCCAGCTATCACTGCTTCATATTATGCATCGTTGTTGGTGGCAGCGAACTCCAACCTTATAGCATAGTGCAGTTTGTTTCCCCTGGGAGTGATTATTACCACACCTGCCCCCGAGCCTTGTTCGTTTGATGCACCATCCACAAAGAGATTCCACTTGATATCTTCTGTTATTTCCAATTGCTCCTGATCTTCGTTGGTAGTGAACTCTGCAATGAAATCAGCCATGGCCTGTCCCTTGATGGCGGTGCGAGGGTGATAGGTGATATCATACTGACTCAGTTCAATGCACCATTTGAGTAATCGCCCAAAAGTGTCGGGACGATGGAGTACCTGCCTCAGTGGTTGATCGGCCAAAACTTTGATGGAATGGGAATGGAAGTAGTGACGCAATTTCCGTGATGTGATTAGTAAACAGTATGCTAACTTCTCAAGTTTAGGATATCTGACTTCTGCCCCAGTAAACCTTTTGCTGACGAAGTAAACTGGTCGTTGCGTGCGGTTGTCTTCCCTTACCAAGGCAGCGCTTAGAGCGTGAGATGACACAGCAAGGTATAGGTATAATTCTTCGCCTTCGCTTGGAGTCGAGAGTACTGGTGGTTTCTGGAGGTGTTCGATTAGGTTAAGGAAAGCGGTTAAGCATTCGTCCGTCCATTCGAACTTTCCTTTATCTTTCTTTAGAGCTTCGAAAAAGGGGACGCACTTGTCCGTTGCCTTGGAGATGAATCGGCTTAGGGCGGCCACTTTTCCATTTAGGCTTTGCATTTACTTTCGGGTGGAAGGTATCTTGATATCCCTTAGCGCTCGGACTTGTTCAAGGTTTGCTTCAATCCCTCGGGCATGGACGATGAACCCTAAGAATTTTCCCGATGATACTCCGAAGGAGCACTTTAGTGGATTCAACTTCATTCCATACTGTCGAAGTACCTGGAACATTTCGCCTAGGTGGCTTACGTGATCTTTGGCTTTCCGTGATTTCACCAGCATGTCGTCCACATATACTTCCATAGTTTGTCCTATTAGCCCCGCAAACATCTTGTTGACGAGGCGCTGGTAGGTGGCTCCTGCATTTTTAAGTCCGAAAGGCATTACCTTATAGCAGTACAAACCCCGGCCGGTGATGAAACTAGTGTGGTCTTGGTCGGGAGCATGCATAGGAATTTGGTTATATCCTGAGTATGCGTCCATAAAAGATAGGAGCTCGTGCCCGGCTGTGCTGTCTACAAGTTGGTCGATTCTGGGAAGTGGGAAGCAATCCTTTGGGCAGGCGTCGTTTAGGTTGGAGAAGTCGATGCAGGTCCGCCACTTCCCATTAGCCTTCTTTACTAGTACCGGGTTGGCGATCCATTCCGGGTAAACAGCTTCTCGTATGAAGTCATTGGCGAGTAGGTTTTTTACTTCTTCATCGAGGGCTGCTAATCGCTATGCCCCCATACTTCTCTTTCTTTGTTTTACAGGCGCCTTGGTAGGATCAATGTTTAATATGTGGCATGCTATGTCGGGGGAGATTCCGGTCATGTCAGCGTGTGACCAAGCGAATACATCCAAGTTGTGGCGGAGAAAATCGATGAGCTGTTCCTTCAATTCGGCTTTTAGTCGGGACCCAATTTTCAATAGTCTACTTGAGTCGTGCTTGTCTACAGATATAAACTCCATAGCCTCTGCAGGCTCGGCGGTGGCCTCCTCCTCTTTGTCCCTAGGGTCTAATTCATTGAAAGGGTCGCTGGTATATCGAAGAGGAGGGGCTTTCTTTAGTTGCTATGCTTCTAGGCTTTTTGTGCAGAGGGCAATCTCTACACCCTTCCCTTTATCCTTCCTGTGGTTGTTGCGAAGTTCAATCACATAGCAGTCTCGAGCAACGTCCTGGTCTCCTTCCACTTCCCCTACTCCATTGTCTGTTGGGAATTTCATCTTTAGGCACCATGGGGCTAAGACAATTTGGAAGTCAGACAAGGATGGCCTTCCTAAGAAGGCGTTGTAGGCCGACTGGTTTTCTATTAGCACAAACGTTTGTTTCCGTACAGCAGAGCGGGGATGGCTTCCAATTTCAACAAAAAGGTCCAGTTGCCCGAGGGGCATCTTCGCATCTCCAGTGAAGCCGTGTAGTGGTTTATCGCAGGGGGATACATCCTTCATTGATAGCTTCATTTTGTCGAATGCGTGTTTGAACAGGATGTTTACCGAGCTTCCAGTGTCTACCAGGATTCAGTAGACTTCGGCGGGACCAAGTCGGGCAGAGATGACCATGGGATCCATGTGAGGGTACTGCCTTCCTTCTAGGTCACGCTTACCGAACGTGATGTCATTACTTTCTTTCCGCTTCAGGTGGCGCTCTTCTATAACCGAATTGACATAGTCTTTATTGTCTCTAAGCGACTTTCCGTATCTTTCCATCTCTTTCCAGCTTCTGTCTGCGATGTGTGGCCCTCCTGAGATGGTATGGACCACTATCTTTTCTTGGCTAGAGCTGCTAGCGTTGCGGTTTCCTCTGTCGGCCCCCGGTGAGGGTAGCCTTGGGTTTTCATTGGCAGGAGCTGGGGTCCTGTCCTGACCTTTTACATAACGTTCCAGTTTCTTTCTTCTGATGTGTTCCTCAATCAGATCTCGGAGATGATGGCATTCGTTGGTATCATGCCCGTGAGATTCGTGGAAGCGGCAGAATTTTCCAGACTTCTGTGCGTTATCTGATTCTTTCTTGTATGGTGGGCGTTTGTATCTAACTTTGCCTTGGGTGGCAAGGAAGATATTTTCGACGGTTTCATTCAAAGGGGTGTAAGTGTCGAATCTTGGTCCTGGCCAATATAGGCGCTTTTCTCCCTTCTTGCCCCCAGCATTGTCTCTGGAATCATTTCTTCGAACGTCCCTTGCCACAACAGGGGCATTGCCATGGGTTGTCTTATTTTGCTGTCCTGACTGCCCCTCAACGGCAGCATCCTCAAGCCTCATGTATTTCCCGGCTTCATGGAAGAAATCGGGTAAAGTAGCTGGTTTTTCTTTTGTCAGCCTTCTAGCAAATTTAGTGTCCGGATGCACACCACTGCAGAGGGCCATTAGGATAAGCTTCTCATCGGCATCTTGGACTGCGACTGCTGCGGCGTTGAATCTGGTTAGGTATTGCTGCAGCTTTTCTCCAGGTTTCTGTTTGACGCTAGATAAGGAATAAGCGTCCTTAGGTTGCTCCACATGAATGCGGAACTGACTGATAAATTTTTCTTTCAACATTTCCCACGAGCTGATGGATCCTTGGGGTAGATGACAGAACCAGGAGGTAGCAAGATCTGCTAAGAAGAGCGGAAAGCATTTGCACAGTACTCCCTCTGTCGCTCCACTCATGAGCATATGCTGCGTGTACCTCTGTAAGTGTACAACGGGATCGGAGGTTCCTTTGTAGGGTTCCATTGTTGGCATCTTCCATTCTCGGGGGGTGATAGCAATTTCGATGTTGCGGGCGAAAGGGCTGGTTACCCTAGCGCCTATCCCTCGATCTCTTTGCTCCCGTTGGACACACTCTCTGAATAAGCGTGCCATCCTTTCATCAGAACTTGGAGCAGGTAGAAATGAGTTTGGTTCTGTTCTGTGGGATTGATTCCGTCCAGATGACCTGTAGGGATGGTATCGTCTATCATTCCTCACATTTTCCAGTGGCTGCCTCTGATCTTCTGGGAGCATGCTCGGGTCAGCTACAGTTGGCCCTTGCCTCGATCTCCCCCTGCTGGGTTCTGATCTAAGCACTTCCTCGGGTCCAACTTCGGGCTGGACTCTAGCTCGGTCCCGTTCACTGGCGTTTCTGTGGTTAGGCAGCATGACAGGCTCAGCTACAGTTGACCTTTGCCCGGTACCTCCCCCGTTGGGTTCGGTACCAAACGTTTCCTCAGGCCTATCTTCGGGCTGTGCTCGGTCTCGGCTCCTACCATGGCTACTTCTGCCGTTAGCTCCTACGAAGAAGGAAGATCTTTGTTGTCTCTAAGATCCTCCAGACTGGGACTCGCCCTATGATTCAGTGTTGTGGTTGGATTCTTTAGCGTCCCTTAAGCGTGACATGAGATGGTCCACCAAGGCTTCCTGCTGGGACGTGAAGCGGTTAGTTACTTCAACCACAACTCTGTCCAAATCTGCCCTAGTAATTGCTGCAGGTTGTTCCGTGGCAGGAGTGGTGGGGTTAGCCTGTTCTTCATTTGTTACTGTTGCTCGAGGAGGACGATTTGCTTGATTCGTGACAGCTGGATCTGGAAGACTGCTGGATGCGATGTTTTTTCCTTTGTTAACATCTTTTCTCTGTTTGGGAGGCATGTTTTCCAAGTGGCGAACGATGCTGTTAGGAAAGTTGTTAAGTGGATGAAGCTGAAGCTTCGAGCTTCTCCGTTCTCAGTGAAAGCACCAAAAATGTTTGCACAAAAAATGGACAAACACCTCAAAATTGTATGATTTAGTAGATCTTATGTTGTTCTTAGTGATTTGGGTGATTTATGCAAATATATGAAAAGCAGGGGCTAAACTGTAAAAAGACACGCAGATTTATAGTGGTTCAGCCAGAATGTGCCTACGTCCACTTTATATGTTATTTCTCTTCTCTTGTTTTGATTACAAGTACAAAGCTTTGATACAAGTAAAAGAAAGTTGTTTGAAAGTTCTCTCCGTGCTTGAGCTCTCAAACTTGTCCCCCATTGTCGTACCCCTGCCCCTCTATTTATAGAGTGAGGGTGGGAGCAGGGGTCTTGGATGTATATAGCTGCTGGTGGACCTGGGCTGATGTGATCTGGCCTGGCACGTCTTGGTTCGGCAGCGTTTGGTCCGGTGGTAGGAGGTGAGTTGGTTCGGCGAAGCATGGGAGGTGAGTTGATTCGGCGAAGCATGGGAGGTGAGCTGGTTTGGCGAAGCATGGGAGGTGAGCTGGTTCGGCAGAGCATGGGGATGAGTTGGTTCGGCAGGGTCGTTGCATGCGAAGCAGGTTGGATCGGCGAAGCTTTGGACCGGTGGTGAGAATCTACCCAACAGAAATCAATTGGGTGAACTTGTTGCCCCGGAAATCAGGTATCTCTACCCAGAGGATTGTGAATCTGGAGCGGTGTACCTCATGGCCTTGAAATCGAGGGTTGTAATTGTTGAATTGCTTTTGAAAGGAAATCCGTACTTAGTTGTGCAAGACTGGATGTAGGGTAACTCCGAACCAGTATAAAATCCGGTGTGTTCTTTCCTTTACTGCTTTTACTTTATATTTGCATCTGTGTTTGATTCTGTGTTCATATCTGTGTCTGATTAGTGTATACATTGTTAACAAATTAAGATAAACTCAAAAAGATTAACAAATTTCTTAAAACGCTATTCACCCCCCTCTAGTGTTAATTCTAGCCTTAAGATCCTTAATCCGCATTCTCATAGTATGTAGTGCGCTTGTTTGATGATTCTTGATTTTCATGCTTGATAATGATGATGAGAACTCATTGTACACCACCATCACATGTAGAGAGTACAAGTGGTATCATTGTCCACCTCTAATAACAGCCTAGGCAACAAGTGGTATGGTGAAACTGTTACTTTTTCTTTCTTGTCGGAACATCTAGTATGACTTCTAATCTTTGTAATGATATTTTTGATAGCTCATAAGTCTCATAGATTGACTGATATTTCACTGAAATTTTCATGCACATATGAAGAGGTTGCATTTTGTTTTATGTTTTATTTTATTCTCAAAAATCCAAAAACATGCTTTGTTTTTCCTTTTTAGAATTTATTTTTAAACAGAAAAAAAAAATTAAAAATATGTTTTTTTTTCTTTTTTATGATTTTTTTCCTCTTGTTTTGCTCTCCAAATATATTCATGATATGAATATTTTGAAATGAGCTTTTTTGGCTAAATCTTTGACACGGTTATTTTGATGAAAAAATTGTTTTGACATGAGCATCTTGAATAGAGAATTCTTTGACTTGAAAATGTTGATATGAATCTTCTTATGAGATGAGCTTTTGATATTCTACACTCGACATAACTTTTGGAAACAAGTTTGCAAATGAAAATTTTAAACTGTGAGACAAACTTCTTGAGATGAATTTATGATGTTAAAAAATTGAGATAATTGTTGGAGATGAATTTTTTTTGAAATTTTGAGCTTTATGATGAAATCTTTTGAGATGAGACTTTGTTTTGTTTTGATATATTAATGTGTACAACCTTAGACCATGTGCTCCTCTTTACAAAATAGCTCTAAAACACATTCATATTTCACTTTCAAGGATAGAATATAAAACTGAAAATATCTTTGAGGTATTTACAGAGAATTTAATTTTAAAATCATATAATGATCGATTGAACTTTCTTATGTAATTTAAAAAAAATATTGATTATTACATTGTTGATTAAGGATATTGCATTTCGTACTTGATTAAATAATGACATTATGATATTTCTGATAACCAAGCATACGTTATAGTTTCTATTTTTTGACTATTGCATACTCTATATCATCTCTGAATATACCATTTGATTATCATATTCTACCAATTCAACTTACTTTCTTTTTTTCATTATTATTCTCATTCTTATATGAGTTGGCTAAATTTACATGCTTGAAATTTATCGTTGAAAGCCTATGAAAAGTAAAGAAAATTACACATATGATATAACAGACTCCCTAGGCCTCAACATGCAAATGAAATTGGTGTGTCGGTACTCATCAAGTAACATTCATCCTTATCTTAGAGACCTTGCGAAAATGCATGAATGGAAGGTTCTTGATCTCATCTATGATGAGTTAGGGATAATATATTTTAACTTAAATAATATTTGTTAGCAACATTCATTCTAGGCTATGGATAAGCTATTTAATTACGCCACATCTTATATGCTATATCATTTGAGCCCCGTTACATATAACTACACTTATTTTACTCAGTCTCTTCGCTCATTGGATGTGGCTTTGATCAATATAGAGACTATGATTCATGCTTGATTTTTTATTAAATATTTTTTGTCATATTTACATCGAGTTTCACCATTCAGTATCACTTTCTCATCGTGTAAATTTGATATTTATACTTTCGATGAAAAAAAGGAGGAGAGAGAAGTTAAGATTTGATGATATTATAAATTCATTGTTAATATTGACAGAAATATTATTAGTTTAATATTTTATTCTCGAACAGATATGCAACATATGTAGAGGAAGCATATCAATAGGGGAGCATGTTATACATATTGGAACAATTGTGCTATGATTTTGATCTTATGATATCGAGTACACACTCAACACGAATTACACTTGTCAAATCTTAATTGCTTGTTTGTTTTCGTTAAAAGGAGAAAATTGTGGAGTATGTGTCTTATTTGATGATAACTAATATATTTTTATATTTGATTTTGTTTACAGTGAGTTGCAATTTAAAAATCATCAACGCACGATTTTTTTCTAATGAAATTGCCATCCATGATATCTTATGTGCTTGATTTAGACATATTACATTTTGACAACATCAATTTTTATTTGTAAAATAATATATATTTATTATTATTATTATCAAAAAAGGAAATATTATCAGATATTGCAGTTTATTTCCCTGTGATAATAATAAAAAATATGTGTTATATCTAATGTATTTGTCTAGATTTATATATTTATATATTTCTGTTATAAAATATTAGTTTTGGAGAAGTTTCCTTTCAATGCAATAAAAGGATGCAGTATATATGAAAAAAGAAAAATAAATAGGGATTAGAAAGAAAGAATTGCATACATAATCCGACGTTATATTTTGGAAGCTACAACGGAGTTTATTTTTCCACTTTATATAGAATTTATTTTCTACACAGGGAAACAAAATATCTCACAAATCGTATCTTTTTCCATTGCTAATAACTTCTTCCTCATCACATTCATCGGTTCAAGTCGACAACCAGGTCAAAAAATTCGTTAACGGTGAGCCATTCATTGATCTACTAAGACAAGTATTGCAAGCATCATACTAAACGTCAGGAAACACCATATCTTAGCCATGTTTTAAACCAACCAAACAACAAAGTCAACATCTAACATGGTTCCAGTATTCCATAAACACCCGACGTGTTTTCAGATCACAAAGCAAGGATCCAGCTATGCATCTTCCCAGGCACGGCGTTTCAGATCTTGGTGATTAAAAGTTCATCGAAGTCACAACAATTCAACAGCAAAGTCACGACCAAAAATTCAGATCTCGACGGTGTTTGTGGTTCTCGAGCCAAGAGGAGTTATGGTGTTGTCTACGACATTAAGGTTTAGGCGACTACATCAAATAAGAGGCAGCGTTGACAAGCTCAAGGCGGTTTGACGAGCTTGTGGAAACCATTAATTTTTGGTGGCTAAAGTAAATTATTTTTTGTCAAAGCTTTTTAGGGATTGGAGAGGAAACAAATAATAGTGGTTGATGTCAACAGAAGGGTGCATGTGACTTTAAAAGGGTAGTGTGTTTTTTTATTTTCTATTTAATTCTGTTTTTGTTTCCTTTGAACTCTAGAACTCTATTACTTGATCTACATACAGTAGTTCGAGGATTCTGGAATTAGAGGATTGAGATCAAGCAGAATTATTAGGCATGGAGTTAGAATATTTGTTAGCAGTGTTTGCAATTTTACTGTTTGTAAGCGTTTGAATATTTACTCCAGAATTAGAGGTCGAAGTTGGGTATATCTTGTGTTATTTATTTTTTGCATTTACGTTTACGCACTTTAATTATATTCTATCAGTAACTGTGCCAACTAATTTTAAATACCCTATTCACTCCACTCTAGGGTATATTACTTGATCCTACAAAAGTATTTTTAAAGCATTTTTATATGTATAAGTTTGGAAAAGTAAGCGAAGTAACTAATAAAAGGATAAGTGGTTTCGGTTGGAACACTTAGTTATAATGAGTGGTTTTGAGAAGTTAATTGAAAGTATATTATCTTGTTAATAAGTACACTTAGATCTTTTAAAAGAAAATGTTAAATGGTTTTGGGTTTATAGTAAACAATGTTTAAGCAATATTTTTAACCCTTTTTTATTATGCTTATGAATATAATTAGATCTTTAAATAAAATGTTTAAAAGATGATGGTAAGCGAAATGATTTTGGGTTCGTAGTGACAATGTTTAAGTAACATTTGTCTTTAATCCTTGTGAATATGCTTATACCTTTTAAATGGATAATTTAAAGGTAATAACAAGTATGATATATTTTGGAAAAAGGTTATATAAGTAAAGATTGAACGTATAAAAGAGAAGAGGTAACATTTGTTTTTAACCTCTTTGATTAGATTTTAAAGTAATAAATCTTGTAAAGATTTGTGAATATTCTTATAGCATTTGAGATAAATATATGAATGTATTTTCAAGTATTAAAAAGAGTACAAATAAATAGTGTAATAGTAGAATACATGTATATATCTTTTATAAAGGTATTTTAAATATATATACAAATATATATATTAGATAAAAGATGTTTTAATTAATAAAGGAATTAATTAAATAACAAGGGGACTAAAAATCGTTTATGCGACTTAATTGTGCTTTGTGTGAATTAGTCATGCTTTGTGTGTTTACTTGCCTATGGAAAGTATATAGTGATGTACTTAGCACTAAAAGCTGACAAATAGACTTGTTCTATCAGTGAGAGTTAAGAATGAAGTGTCTAAGCAGGGCTTTAAAGCAACGGATGCTCTAACCTACTAGGCTTCACTCTTGACTAAGGGGTAGTGTAAGTTGAGAAAGTCAATAATGTTATAAGTATACGAGAATTGATTTCCATATGCGATCATTCTCATTATTATTGAATTTGACCAAAATTAACTTAGGAAATATCTAAAAGAAACATGAGAATTATACGGAACGATTATCTTGTGAAAGAAACATGAGAATTGGTTTTCAAATCATCATTCATTCATCTTCATTTGGGGGTAAAATGGTAATTTTGTATATGAATTAATTTTGAGAGAATGTATTTTCACGTTTTTATTATTATTTGTAGGAAATTGAGTGCAAATTGGATGGAGCTTTATGGATGTATGCATGCACATATGTTGAAAGCAAATGAAGAAAAGAAATAAAAGAATTCATGCAACATGGAAGAGCCCACATGCCCACTAACTAATGGACCATAATTAAAAGTACATGCACATGTTAATGGAGATTTAAAGGCATGTTAGTGGGGATTAATGAATTCCCTAACGATTACTTGGAGGTTACACTATCTCAAGGGCATTTTTGGTAGTCCCCTAAAAATGAATTACGGTTTTAAGCATGAATAAATACCCTTTATGTTTCATGTAATTAGCTCTCTTTTTTGTGCAAGTTGTAGCCACAAAATCAATGATAAATAAAATGTCCTTTTAATGGCTTCTTAGCCTTCTTATTTGCTTTTATTTACATGTTCCTTTCTCTTGTGCTATTTTTATTTTATGCTCTCTTATTTAGTTTATGCTTCTCTTATTTCATGTTATTAGAATAGATTTAATTCTTGCAATTAGTTTAGTTTTATTTCATGTAAGTAGTTAGCTCTCTTTTATTTTAATTAGCTCTCATTTTCCTTGTTATTTATGTTGAAATCACTTTATGTTAACATGTATTGAAATATGAGAAGTTAAACCCCTTCAATTTAGGGGTAATAAAGCTCTCATGAAACATATTAAATTAACATAATGATTTCATTTATGATCTCTCTTTTGTGTTTAATAGAAATTATGAATGATGGTAGTTTATGTTTCTTTTTTTAGTGAATTTGATAGTCTATGTTGACATCTCAAATAGGCTATGCTTAATCCAATATAAAATAAACTATTTGATCATTTGCCGAAGTGATTTTGATGATGAAAGTCAAACTAGAATCAAAATTTGATGGTCTATGTTACTAGTTCATAGTAAGTAGATCATGCTTAAAATAGATTTTATTTTAATTTCTTGTCATTTTCATGAGAATTTATAAGTGGGTTTGAATGGTGTGTTAGAGTTTGATGGTTTAAGTTGTGCTAATTAATAGTACAAATATACCATACTTATAATAAACACATCAATTATTTCTACTTAAAATTAAAAGGAGAGATTATATATGAATTTTGTATTGATTTATATGAATGACTGGAAGTGGATTTGTCTCTAAATTGCTCCTTAATCTCATAGTTTTATTCACTTTTGCTCTAGTTTATTTACTATAATTTTCTTAGTTTAAAACAATTTCAAAACTTTGGGCTAATTTGATTGAGTAATATTAGAATTTAATTCTTTCCCTGTGGATCGATCCGTACTCGCATATGTACTACGACTGTACGCCATGCACTTACGGTTTTTATAACGATTATAATTTTCAATAATTTTCAAATCGATAGAAAATCCGTCGACTAACAATTTTTTGGCGCCATTGCTGGGGAATGCAATTTGATTTAGATTTTACCCTTTAAATTAATTTTCGTATATTTTGCATTTTTCTCTCTTAAAAGAGTGTGTGTGTGTGTGTGTGTGTGTGCAAACTTCATTTCATTGTTCGCCTTTGTGCACTTAAAATCCATATTTTTTCTTATGCATTTTGTTTTTCACACATTCACCTTGCAATTGCATTTCATTTTTTCTTTCAATTTTGTTTGTTCGCTGCCTCATACCTCCCTGTCACTTCATTCTTACATGAACAATATATTTATTTCAATTTGCATTTCATCTTATATAAAAAAAAGAACTTTGCATTTCATTTCAGTCATTTGCTACAATTCAGTCAATTGCCAATTCTGTTCACATTCTATTCTCTGTTACAGTACTCTATTACATTCTGTTACATTACAATTCAGTCATTTTCAATATTCCACCACGAGCCTCCTTCAACAACCCCACTGCTGCTAATTCACATAAATTCCTACTTCACTGAAACTCAACTCCTCTTCTTTGCATCACTTCCATAACCACCTCATTATAACCTACCCTTCACTGCTTCCATAACCACCATTCCCTACCATTTCCTCACTTTCAATCACCATAATAGTGAACCCAAATCCAACAACCAAACAAACTACACCTCCATCTCCTACATTAGTGCCTTCCTTCACCAAGACATCAACTTCCCTCACCCCTAATACAAACTCAAAGCCGAAACTGCTACCATCAAACTCCACGTCGTACACCCTACAACCTACAACCACATATCCTCCCTCCACCACACTGCAACTTCAATCTGCACATCAACACAACAATTCAACTTCCCTTACCCCTCACGCAAACTCAAACTCCATCATCCTCGTCTGAACGAAACCTACAGCAATCCCCAAATCCAGCAAATTCAACCTCCTGCCTTGCCACAATCATCAACAACATTCATCTACTCCTCTACGACCACCAAGCAAAACAACATTCCTCCCCTGCATACTTCACAACAAACTGCCCACCATTTCTCTTCATCTATAACCAAACACTACACAACACATCCTCCTCCACCTAAACTTCCGCTTCAACCCTCAACCCAAATTTTGCAACCAACCTATTGCACCTTCAAACTCCTCAATCACAACATTCACCCAGCAAAGTAACATCTCCTTCCTTTGAAACAACGAACAACAATCATCAACAACTGCTTCTTCTCTCGTCGCCCTCCTCCTCAATCACCAAGCAACCATTAATCAGCTCTTCGGTCACATTCTCCTCAAACAGCCATCTCCTTCTTCATCCCTGCAACCCCATACAACCCATCAACAACCCATGACCTCGCTACCAGCCTCGACCATCTCACCAACCACTTCGCTGCCTCCGCTTCAACCCAGCTCCATATCCAAACCCTAAAATCAAACATCAAACTTTGAAAAGCCAATCGGCAACCATCCACAAATAGCCAACGTCTCCTCAACCACAATCAAATTCACCTCCATCACAACTCCAATTCCACCTCATAGCCAAATCAACCACCGCACACCAACCGACAATCCAGATCTACCACAACCTTTAGCACCAACTCTCTGATTTCAAACTTCAACCCGATTTTCCTTTTTATTTTTTCTTCTTATCGAGTCACGCGAATTTGTTAATTTGATTTGTGAATTTTTTTAAAACATCGAAGTAAGGAAGAATGGATATGGGTTCAGCACATTTGCAAAAGGGAAGTTGGGCTATTGGGTAGTGGGCTACCTTATATTTTTATTTTATTTTTATTTTTAAGTGAAGTGTTTGATTTTGGGTTTTCTTTTACCAAAATTCTTTTTTAAGCTTACTTGTAAATATATATATATATATATATATAACATTTTCAAAAAAAAATTCAGGTTGTAGGAAATAAAAAGGAATTGCTGCTATAAACTCTACTCTACTTGCTAAAAATTATGGTTAATTTTTTTTGCTGCTTTTAAATAAATTTGCTAATAATCTTACACGCTCTAGTATAGTATTCTTATCTCCTATTTTTAGTTTTCTTCCAGAGTTGGTTGCTTGCATTTTAAATATCCAAAAACAAAATCAGATCTCATTCGTATTTGCATTATTAATACACTTTTAGTTTCTGTTTTGCATTCATTTCATCTTATTTTCTTTTCTATAGGCAATACCCAACTTCACATAAGGTGGGGGATTTCATCACCCCTTCTTTGTCCCACAAATTTCATTACATCATAGAATTTGACTAATAATAACGGTTAGACATTTGACTTAAGGGTGTCATTGGTTCATCTAGGGCTTAATTGTATTTTGACAAGTTGTCTTCTTTTAATAATCTATTTTCTTAGTGTCTAGGCTACGGTAGAGCAATAACCATTTATAAATATTACGCTGGTTCGTAAATATTATAGTGATTGTTGCTCTGAAGGTACTTAAACCTTCGGTTGCATTGCTACGGTGATTCATGGTGCACCGATAACCTCTGTCTGTTACCAGGTTAAGAACTATTTTGTTGAATTAAGTCAAAGTGTGATTATACAATTTTGGGTTAGGAGCTACTAAGGACAGAAAATTTCTAGTAAAGTCATTGCATTCATTTAGTTGCATTAGTTCATGCATATATAAAAAAACAAAAAATTCCAAAAGTTAAATTTTTTTACATTTTCCTTAACTTAGTTTTTAAACAAAAATCAAAAAAAAAACTTTTCAAATATTTTCCTTTAAAAAAAATCAAACAAAATCAGAAATCTAAAAACAAGCATTTTACTTAAGTTAGTTTTTTTTAAAAAAAGAAAAACAAAAATCCAAAAGAAAAAAATATTTCAAAAAAAAAACAAAAACATTTTTAAAAAAAACATAAGAAAAAAATTAGGATCCAAAAAAAATATATTAAATCTTCCTTTTGAAAATAATTTCTTTTTGGTGAATATTTTTCCTTTAAAAAAACAAAAGAAAAGAATTTTTTACTTCATTTCATTCTCTAAACTGTGTTTCATTCTCTTAATCCCTTGATCTTTTCACCGTGCATGAGTACTTGGACTCGTGACACAATAACGAATCATTTAACCCAAACGAACGATCCTCCAACGATGGGTAATGAAAATGCTCCCCGAACTCTCATGGATAGAATCTTTCCCGATAGAGTTTCTATTCCTTCTTGTATCACATTACCCGCCCCAATGGGTAATCACTTCAAAATTCAGTCAAATCATATTGCCCCCTCCCGAAATTTGGCAATTTTGAATACGATGACCCATACATCTTCTTAAAAAAATTCGAACAAGTATGTGCAACGATTAAACTCCAACAATTATATGATGATGGAGTTAAACTTCCATTAATTCCATTCGCCCTTACCGATTACGCTAAAAAATGGTTGTATAGCTTACCTTTGAACTCGATCAAAACTTAGGACGAATTCGTTAACGTTTTCTTAAAAAAGTTCTACCCATTGGAAAAAACGACCAAAATATGAAACGAAATTGTCAATTTTCATCAATTCAGGGGTGAACCTTTCGGAAAATACTTTGAAAGATTTAAAGAGCTTTTGATAAAATGTCCACACCATAATTTCGAAAAATGGACTCTTTGCCAAATCTTATACGATGGACTTGAAAATAGTTCAAGAAGCATGCTTGAATCGATGTGCCAAGGCAATTTTCTCGCCCAACATCACGACGATGCTTGGCAATTCCTTAAGAACTTGGCCGAAAAATCATCCCAATAGGAATGTTCTAACGAGAAACCATTTATTCACGATTGAGCGCACACTCGATATGATCATCGTTGGCCTTGAAAGATAAAATCAATGCAATGATCAATAAATTCGAAAACCTTTTCTCATCATTTCAAATGAATCAAGTTTCCCAACCATTGTGTCATAAATGCAACGATCCGAATCACATTGCCAATCAGTGCCCTCATTCGATAGAACAACTCAATGCTTTTAAAAAGGTTAAGAATGACCCATTTTCTCCAGCGTACAACCCTGGTTGGAGAAATCATCCTAACTTTGCATGGAACCAAAATAACTCTAACATGAATTTGGTTCGACCCAATTTTTAAGCATTTTCGAATAGTGCTTCGAATCCTCCTTTTCAGCCCAACCACTTTCAACAAAATTTTGCGCCTCTATCTCAAAATCAACCGCAACAATCTTTTGCTGCTCAAGACGATAAACGATTAACTTCACTTGAGAAAAGACTTGAGACTTTGGCTAAAGCGACCACTCAAAACCTCCAATCAAATAGCAATTTGCAAAATTTGTTAACCTCGTACATGCAGAATACGAGTGAATCAATTGCTAAACTTGAAATGCAAATGAGTCAATTAGCCACGTCTGTGACTAACGTGAACGAGGCACGTTTCCTGTTGGACTTCATGCTTTTGATTCATGATAAGGATTTCAAGACAGAAAAAGGATTATCAAATATTTGACAAGTATGGTTTATTAGAATTTAAGTTATTATTTGTTGTTAAAATCTATCCTCAAGTAAACCTGCATTTCTGAAAATATACAAGTCAGTCGACTGGAACCATCCAGTCAGTCGACTGACCTATGCACATGCAATTTTACATATTGCATAATTCAGTCGACTAAATATTCATGATCATTCGACTAAATATATATGATATAACCGCCATATTTTTAAATTTTTTGAAGAGACACTCCTCTTCCTGAAGAGGAATCTCTTCCAGGAAGAGTTGCAACCATTTCTGTTTGTCAGAACTCTTTACCAAGTGTTGTAACTCTTCATTCAATATAAATATACATTCATTCAAGATCAAAACTAACTTTTCTATTCTCTACTCTCTTGAATATTCAAAACTTCTTATTGTTTAGAGTTTGTGAAATCACGCTTATAATTCTTCATTTCTAAAGCAGTCTATACTTTCCTTATCTTCACCGACACACAAATATACATATCATACTTGAGGAAAAGATTATAGGAAGGGAGTACTTCATTCGACAAATCTATGTTATAACAAGAATACACAAAGTCAAAGAAATAATTTATTTGTATCGAAGTCCTATTTGGTTGCTCAAGCGGGAAAAATCCTGTTCAGTTGCTAAGGTGGTCAAAGTCCTGTTCGGTTGCTCAGGCGGTGTAAACCTATTCCTCCAAGTTAAGTGAGGGTTGCTAGTTTAATTCCAAAAGGAGTCTGGGAGTGGACGTAGAACGGGAAGTTCGAACCAGTATAAAAATCTCTGGTGTCATTTTATTTTACTACTTTATTTAATTACTTTATATTCCACACAAGCAGTTTAGATAAGATTCATATTACACGATCCTTAGCAGCCTTTCATTTGGTATTAGAGTGAGTCATCTTATAACCGTAACACAGTTATATGATATTTTAGTAATATGGAACATAACACTGGCACAAGTTTTATTGAAGGTCAATCTACTACACGACCACCACTATTTAACGGGTTGAACTATAACTATTGGTCTACTAGAATGAGAATTTATATGCAAGCCAATGGTTATAATACCTGGAATATTACTCAAGCAGAATATCACATACCTACTACTGAGTATTCACAATGGTCAAACACACAAAAACTAGATGCTACTGCAAATGCCAAAGCTATGAATAAGTTATTTTTTGCATTAAACAAAAATGAGTTTAATAGAATTAGCATGTTTACTACTGCTTATGAAATTTGGTGTACGCTTAAAGTTACACATGAAGGCACTAACAAAGTAAGATTTCTATGCTTAAGAAACGTTCCAGAATTTCAAAATGAAGCAAGATAAAACAATAAATTAAATGTATTCTAGATTTCAAAACATATATCATTCTCTCTTAGCATTAGGAGAAAAATATTCAGACTTTGATATTGTTTCAAAAATCCTCAAATCTTTAACGGATAAGTGGGAACGAAAAGTCTTAGCAATCGAAGAAGCTAACGACATTTCAACTATTAATCCAGAAGAGTGGATAGGAAATCTAATGTCTTATGAAGTTAATCTCCAAGCAAAACAAGTACAGGCACAAGATAAGAAGAATATAACATTCCAAGCAGAAAAGGATGAATCAGATTCAGATGAGAAGATATGGCGTTTATTGCTAAGAATTTCAAAAAGTTTTGGAAATTCAGAAAGAGCAACAAATTCAAAAACAACAAGAATAGCTTCAGCAATAATAACAATAACAAGCCATCGTCCTCTGCTCTTGAATGTTATGAATGTCATAAGAAAGGGCACATCAAGAAAGACTGTCCTGATCGAAAGAAAGACAAATTTAAGAATAAGAAAGACATATTCAAAAAGAAAGCCTTCTCTGTTACATGGGATGATTCAAAATCATCTTCATCATCAGACAGTGACACAAACAGCGATTCTGGACAAGCCAACATTTGCTTTATGGCCTCTACTAATGATGTAAGTGATTTAACTTTTGATGATTTAGTTGATATAAATTTAGAATTACTTGATAAGCTAAGAAACATCAGAAGAAAATATAAAGACACTCTTGAAAAGTTGAATTGGACTAAAATTGAGATAGATATGTTAAGAAATGAGAAAAAAAATTTAGAAGAAGAACATGAAACTTCTCAAGAATCTTGTTCTAATACAACTTCTCAACTTTCTAGGTTAAGTCAAGAAATAGGAACTCAAAAGGAAAAGAATGATGCTCTTTTAGTTGAAAATCATGATTTGAAAGCTAATATTAAAATATTGGAATTAGATATTTCTAATCTTAAAACAAAATTAGATGATATTACTAAAATGTCTCTAATTTTAACAAAGGAATAGAGAATCTTTCAAAAATTATAGAAAATTCTCAAACAATTTCAAATAAAAAGGGACTAGGATATAAGCAAGTATCAAAAAGTATTCCTAAGAAAAATAATTTTTTATATAATAATTTTAAAAGGAATTATAATATTATTGCAAAATCAGTTTCAAAAGTTCCAAATCAGTCTAAATCTATTAAGATTTGAGTTCCTAAAATTAACAATTCTTTGATTAGGAACAAATACTTTAAATCTTTCATAGAAACTGTTCACAACAATAAAGATTTTATTTACAAAGGGAATTCTGAACCCTCTTGGGTTGGGTTTCCAAAGACCTAACTCTTAGGACCCTAACAAAAGGTGGGTACCAATGTTATTTTTATATTTTTGCAGGTACCACTTAAAAAGAGAGGGAAATGGATATTGGACAGTGGTTGCTCAAAACACATGACAGGAAATAAAGACATGTTGACTAACATTATTTACTCAGATGGAGGTTCTGTCACTTTTGTAGACAATTCCAAAGGATACATCATAGGCAAAGGCGATGTGAGCAATAACGGTGTTAGGAACTCCTATCTACAAGTTTTGATGAGGACAAACCATATAACTATGATTGTACATATATATCTCGTATCTTACTTTTTGCAGATACTCAAGAATACAAATCGAAGCATGGAGCATGGATCACAACAATAGAGAGATCAATATTGTATACAAATCTTAGAAATAATATGTAAAATCTCCATGGGTTCTGTATATGATAAAATACACACATTTACACAAAAAGAACAAATTTTACATATTCCAAACGTCTGGTAATATGCTCCCAGACGTCTGGAGCCAGCCTCTAGAATTTTTCTAGGCAATACATGACCAGACGTCTGGTCATCACAATCCAGACGTCTGGATTTGGCTCTGGGAATTTTTTAAAATATACAACTGCCAAATCTAAAAGGTTGCTTCTGCATCTCTTCTTCGAATCAGTTCTACCCCAAACAGAAGCAACTCTATAAATGAAAAGAAATGGCAGCAACACTTAAAATTGATCTTTTCACAACTATAAATACATCATTAATTTTTACTATTAAACTAACAAATTTCTGATTTCTATTCTCTATATCTACTTTGCACTCAAATTCAAGTTACTCATATTTGCTATCAATATTTCAACAAAAGATCACTAACTTTGGTTCAGTTTCCTTCCATATTTACAAAGCACGCACATATTCATATCTATACATATCCAGTGGAGATTATAGGAAGACTTGTACGTATTGTCAATATCAGTGTTAATCAGAGCACATTCTTAACGAAAGATTTTTATTGTAACAAGCCTATTCCTCCGGGCGAAGCGAGGGTTATTGATTAGTGAAATTCCAAAGAGGAGCTTCGAGACTGAACGTAGGACAGGAGGTCTGAACCAGTATAAAATTTCTGGTGTGATCTTTTTATTTTACTATTATCTCATTATCTTAATTTATCGTGTATACAATAATTACTTGTCATATACATAGTATACGATCCATATAGACTTTCAATTGGTATCAGAGCAAGGTTAGTTCAAGTCACAGTAACACGTATTTGAAACCTGTTAATATGGCAAGTATCTTTCAAGAAGGTCAGTCAATCGCACGTCCTCCTCTATTCACTGGATCTAATTATGCATATTGGTCAACACGTATGAGAATTTTTATGGAAGCAAATGGTTTAGAAATATGGTCAGCAACTCAATTTAAGTATGTAGCACCTGAAACAAATGTTAGCACGTGCATAGATGCACAAAATACCACTACTTCAAATAATGCTAAAG
This sequence comes from Allium fistulosum, assembly GCA_030737815.1. Taxonomy (NCBI): domain Eukaryota; kingdom Viridiplantae; phylum Streptophyta; class Magnoliopsida; order Asparagales; family Amaryllidaceae; genus Allium; species Allium fistulosum. The sequence continues at coordinate 1,240,656,751 of CM060904.1, read as the reverse complement.
CTATGAATGTACTTTTTTGCTCACTTGATAAAAATGAATTTTCACGTGTTATCTTATGTACTACTGCTTATGATATATGTTGTACTTTACAAGTTACACACGAAGGTACAGCTAAGGTCAAACAAACAAAAATATAAATTTTACCGAATCAATTTTCATCTTTCAAAATGAAACAAAATGAGTCAATTGTTGACATGTACTCCAGATTACAAACTATACAACCCGATCTTATGGCACCATGAGTCAAATTTACTGATTTTGATTTAGTATCTCGAATATTCAACTCTTTAACAATTGAGTGGGAAAGAAAAGTATTAGCTATCGAAGAAGCTAATGATCTTTCTGAACTCAAAGTTGAAGAGTTGATTGGAAATTTAATGTCGTATGAAGCTAATTTGCATGCCAAAAAGGAACAAAACCATGAAATGAAGAACATAGTATTTCAAGCAAGCAATGAAGATTCTGAATTAGATGAAGACGAAACCGTTTTCATTACCAAGAACTACAACAAATTTAAGAAATTCAAGAAAATGATGAGATTCCAAAATGGCAGAAAATCAAATTCATCAAATCAAACTTCAATCAAGTGCTTTGAATGTGATCATTTCGGACATATGAAGAAGGATTGCCCAAAACTCAACAATGAGAAAAAGAAAAATAAGTTTGAGAAATTTAAGAAAAAGAGAAAGGCATTCGAAGTCACATGGGATGACTCCGAGTCTTCCTCTTGATCCGATGGTGACAGTGAAAGTGATACGGAGCAAGAAAATGTATGTTTTATGGTACACATGGATGAGGTATGTCCCGATCTTACTTATGATGAAATTTTAGAAGTGAGCAAGGAACTTGATGACAAATATAGAAAAACCAAGAAATTAAATAAGGAATATGTTGCTAAGATAAATCGATTGGAACTTGAAATAGGGTTACCAAAAGATGAAAAATCTATTTTAAAAGAAGAATTAGAAAATGCTCAAGAAAAATACAAGAATCTTTCTATTGAAAATAATGCTTTATCTTGTGAATTAGGAAAAGTTAAACTAGAAAATAATAAAATTAGTAATGAACATATTATCTTACAAGATAATCTAGCAACTTCGAAATCCGAAATTACTGATCTTAAAAACAAGTTAGATAAAATTACTAATAATGTTACAAAATTTAACAAAAAAAACAAGACTTGGAGAATTTAATTAAAATTTCCAAGCCATTCAAAAATCGAAATGGACTAGGATTTGAGAATAAGACAAAAATTACAAACTATAGTAAGATTTATACTAAGATAAAAAAAACCTTCTTCCAAAAATAAAAAATTGATCTTGAATTCAAAAATGATTAAAATATGGGTTCCTAAAACAAATAACAACCTAACTAAACTAAAATATATAGGGAATTATATGAAAGAAGTAATTCACAATAATAATTATATTTCAAAAGGAACTAGACCATCATGGTTATGGTTACCCTCATTTACTAACACTTAGGACCTAAAAACAAAAAGGGTACCAATTTAAACTTTCTTATTTTTTGCAAGTATCCAAATACAAAAATAAAGAGAAATGGATATTAGATAGTGGATGCTCGAAGCACATGACGGGAAATGCTCACATGCTGTCAAATATAAAGTACATTGATGGTGGCACTGTAACTTTTGGTGATAATTCAAAAGGGTTCGTCATTGGCATTGGAGAAGTCATCAATATCGGTATCTCTAACTCTACTATTATTTCTAATGTTTTATTAGCAGAAAACCTAAAACATAATCTTCTTAGTATAAGTCAGTTGTGTGATAAAGGGTTCGAAATGAAATTTGAAAAAGATAAATGTAAAATTCTTGATCAAAACAAAAATTTACTCTTTGAAGGATTTAGAAATTGTAATATATATATATATCCTAAATATGAACATTAAAAATAATTCAGATTTATGTCTAGCTGAAATGACCCTATTTATTTTACCTAATTTTTACTAGGAATTTTTTTTAGAGTCATTAATAAATTTCCTAGAGTCATTTAGCCTTTCTATTAAATTATCCAGGATCCTAATTTTTCCACTAATATATTTATATCAATTCATTAGTAAATATTCACACACATATGAAGATGTATGTGACCCTCTTGCTTGGATCAGAGTGTTGGTAAGCAAGAGTGCATCCTGATTGAATTTGAGTTTCTAATCAACCAGTACATAGCTCATTTTCTTTGGTTTTGATATTTGAGTCATGGGAGTGAATCCCATTATCATATATATAATTTATACCTAGTAATTTTGATCATTCTTATGGTGATTGTCTGTTAGTTTGACTTAGCAAAGTGATCTCAGATTATATAGCAAGTCGTCATAGTTTTAATCTAATTGTTTGATATTTGATCAAAAGCCAGAAAGAAAAATGATATACACATTTATCATTTTCAACATGAGTGATTTTATCACAAATTCCTTTACTTATAACCAAGCCAGTTGAGTGATTCATTCACAATATATATAGTTGTGTTTCTCTGAATCAAATCCATTCCCTAATCCCTGAGTTACCTCAGATTGCATCCTAATTTAAAGGTTGCTTTACTGGATTTAGAAAATCCAGATTTTATGGTCATTTAACAAAAGTAGTATTTAAGTAATATGTGTGCATATCAGATGTATTGTGCTCTCTCGACTAAGAAAGCTACTCAAAATAAAAGTGAATTGCTCAAGTATTTGAAAATGTCTTTGTTCATGCATTTGCAAAGAAAGCTTCAGATTTTACAAAGTGCATTTTCTTCCTTTAAACCCAAAAACTCTGGTCATCTAGATCAACCCAAACCTCACTCCTTTTGAGGTGGGTTAACCTTATGACTAGGTCATCAAAACATTAGTGCCTGGCTATTGCAATGTAAATTCAGATACAAGATACTTGAAAAATCCCTGAAAACATGTACACATCTTTATACAGTGCACAAAAATATATATATTGTTTCTTTTATCAAAACACTTCTGTATATAGTCACAAAATTCTTGAAATATTACTTCTAGCTAAACTCAGATTTTTAACCTCAAAACTTAAAGCTTTTAAGTGACTCAAGATTGACTAATACACAATATATATATATATATATATATATATATATATATATATGTATGTATCCATTTCTCAAATATAGGCATATATCATCTACAGATTTCTACCATAATACTCAAAGATATTTTCTTGCATAAGATTCAACTAAGTCTTTGGTTTTTCCCAACCTTAATACATTACCTGATTCAATTGAAACAACTAAATAAAATCCAAACATTCAAGATCATTACATAACAACAAAAGCAGAATTATAAAACTTCCAAGATTACATGCAAATAGTTCATTCTAAGCTCTTATTTAATTCTAATTTAGCAAGCTTATCCAATCATTCTCATTAGCCATAGCAGCTTCCTATTTAGAACCAACATTCCCTGAAAGAGCATTAGAGGCTGCCCTATTTTAAATGAGACACCCCAGATGCCATAAGCAAACAAGGTTCAGATACAAGATCTGGTATGAGCAATATCAAAAATTCCATGATATTAAGTAGATAAGTGAGACATAATCATTTTGTATAGGTTGGCATAACTTCTTTAATTAATTAGCCTGACTTGTTTCGGATATATTGTGCATATATGATCAGTATTAAAACTAATTATGTATACACTTTCAACTATGCAAACATACATGTCAAACAGAGATACTCAGGAACTACCATAGCTCCAATCCAACAAACCTAGGAATAACTCAAGTTCCTACTTCATCAATTTAGGGTTGCATTTACTAAATTAATTCCTAGCATCATCTGCCATAAAGGAATCACGGGGACACATTGCAATAAAATAATTCACAATATTGCACAAAGATCTCAGGGCTTAAACAAACCATGTGCCAACTTGCATACTTTAAATATAACAAGCATTCCAGCAGTCTTCTTGGCTCACAATCCTTAGTTTATTTACTAAGTGTTCATGTTTGATCCTATCATGAGATAGCTAGGTGATTAAATCACAGTGGAAATGAAACATTACATAAAACTTGCAAGCATACTTCAAAGGCAAGCTAATATTCATATCCAGGGGAAATCATATTTTCAAATATTCTGGCTTAAAGAAAATACAAGAATATTTAAAACTGTGAATAGAGACTAGGCATGTGGTTTATTATTGTTTCATAAGCAACCATGTTTGAACTAAATTCAAGATCTAGCTTAAACAAGATTTCTGGCTGATGGGTTTTCTATTTGATCAAGGGTTCAGCACTTTTGGGTATTTCCATTGCACCCCTGAATCACTCATTTGAGCCTCAACACTTACACAAGTGTAATGCAACTCATATACATATTTTGATTTATGTATTTTCCATGCCATGTCTAAACCAGTTACAAGTATTCTCTATTTACTTTCATGATTTCATACTTTAACATTTCTGGGTGTAACCAAACAGAGCAAAATACTCAACCATCAAAGCAATCAAAAGCATTCATAAACACCCATTAAAGCATCCATCAAAACCATAGTAATAAAATCAGAAATATGTAGAAAAATAACATAAACTTGGCTGCCTCATAACAGGACTTAATGCCATGGGTTTAGTGAGATTACTCAAAGAAAAATGCTCCTCTTGCTTAATCCAGAAAAGAAACCCTTTAAAACTTTGCCTTTCTTCTTGCAAATATTTTTCTTCTTTGTTTTCTTAAATGTCTCGGGTAGAAAGTGATTTTTCTGGTTTAAACTTGGATTTATAAGAGAGGTTTTCTAGGGTTTTACAAATGTAAAATCTCATTCTTACCCTGGCCAGTGCTCATGCATTTTGCATTTCTCATTTGCTTATTCTCACCCTTAATACCCCGGCCATGTAATGCTTATTCCCCTTTTTCTTTTCCAGAATATTTACTTTGTTCTCTTTCTAAATCATGACAATTGTGTGACATTGTCACTTGTTTATTTTCTAAAAATCCTCCTTTCTATTTTCTGCCTAAAGCAATTGTTTTGCTTGCAACATGTCTTTTCCTATTTTAATGTTATGCTTTCCCTTGCTTATTTCTTTTTAACATTTCAGTACTTATAGAAATGTACATATGCATACATATCTTATCTAGGCTTACTTATCTCCTCCTTAGTTTCAGAAAGACATACACATATATGTGCATACATGTTTCAAATCCTTATCTAATTTATCCTGGGTTTAAATTAAGTAAAATCTGTTTACTTGTTCAAACAAAACTTGCTTTTTCTTATCTTCTAAAATAATTCATATAATCCAGAAATCAAATATCCATATTTGGTTTAATAATTTTCATTACAAAATCATGTTTGTAATGCTTTTTAATTCTTGTTTTGGTTTTAGGAAATTTGGGGTTCTTCCTTGTGCCATATCAGTGTGCACGTGCACACATGCACACACCTTTGCACTTAGCTAATCCCATACATTACTATGCAATAATTTCATATATTTTCAGAATTTAACCAAAATAAGATTTCCATGAAATTCTGGGGCATTATAATCACCCCACTTTTTAGGAATTGTGTCCTCACAATTTTCTCATTTTTACTTTAAACATTTCCAGATTTTTATAAAATCTATCAAACATTGCACAAGCAAACAATTCAGTCAAAACAACCATACATATTAAACTTTTTAGGAAATTAGAATTTACCTTCCACTGCAAAATGCTTAGGGTAATCCATCTTTATCTTATCCTCTAACTCCCATGTATAATCATTAGGGTCTAGGCTTCATTGAACCTTCACCAATTTTAGAGTTTTGCTCCTCAACTTCTTTTCCTCTTTAGCTAAAATCCCCACTGGTTCTTTCTCATAGACCAAATCAGGATTTATTTGAACTTGAGTGGGTTTCTCTAGAATTTCCTCTTTATCATGCACCCATCTTCTAAGTTGTGACACATGAAATACATTGTGCATTGCACTCATCTCTTCTGGTAGTTCCAAATTGTATGCTAATGAACCTACTCTTTCCAAAATCTTGTAAGGTCCAACATATCTTGGGGTAAGTTTTCCCTGCTTGCCAAACCTAAACACCTTCTTCATAGGTGAAACTTTGATGAAAACATAATCACCAACTTCATATTCTACCTGCTTCCTCCTTACATCTACAAACTTCTTTTGCCTATCTTGAGCTGCTGCCATTCTTCTCCTCACAAGCTCAATTTTCTATGTAGTCTCTTTAACATACTCAGGCCCTAAGACAGCCCTTTCTCCTTCTTCAACCCAACATATTGGTGACAAACATGGTTTGCCATACAAGGCTTCAAATGGTGCCATGCCTATGGTGCTTTGATAACTATTGTTATATATAAATTCAGCCAAGTGGAGGTGATCTTCCCAATTACCTCCAAAGTCCAATGCACAAGCCCTCAACAAATCCTCCAAAACTTTGTTTATTACTTCAGTTTGACCATCTGATTGGGGGTGGTACGCAGTACTCAAGCATAACTCACTCCCCATGGCTTCTTGAAAGCTCTTCCAAAATCTGGATGTAAAGATTGTGTCCCTATCACTCACTATAGTTTTTGGGATGCCATGTAGTCTCACTACTTCTCTCATGAATGTCTGAGCTAGTTTAGGTGCATTTCTTTCTGCCTTCACCGATATAAATTGTGCCACTTTAGTCAATCTATCAACTACTACCCAAATGCTTGTATTTCCTCTCTTTGATCTAGGCAGACCATCTATGAAATCCATAGATATATCTTCCCACTTCCACTGTGGTATGCTTAGAGGTTGCAATAGGCCTGAGGGTCTTTGGGTTTCTGCCTTGACTTGTTGGCAAGTCATACACTTTGCAACATGTTTGGCCACATCTGATTTCATCCCTCTCCACCAATAATCCCTTTTTAGGTTTTGGTACATTTTGGTGCTGCCTGGATGTATGGAATATTTACTCCTATGGTATTCATTAAGTATCTCTTCCTTCAACCCTATATCTTCTGGAACACATATCCTACCTTTATTCCTTAAGTAACCATTCTTATCAGTGTGGTAGTTTACTACTTCTTCTCCTTTTTCTATTAGAGTTTTCTTTTCTAATAAATCTGGATCTTCCTCTTGCTTTTTCCCCACTTCCAAAATTAAATTTGATTGCAAAGTTATCAAACTTAATTTTCCTTTACTCCCTTCTTCAATCATCTCCATGTTCACCTCATTGTTTTCCTCAATTTCCAAATCAGTAAGTAGAGATAAATTTCTAAACTCTTCTATCATTAACATGGCTACTTTTGCATGCTGCCTGCTCAAAGCATCTGCAACCTTATTAGCTTTTCCTGGAGTATAAAGTATGTCTAAATCATATGCTGCTAGAAACTCAACCCATCTATGCTGCCTCATATTCAAATCTTTTTGTGAAAAGAGATATTTCAATGCTTTATGGTCAGTGTATAAAATAAACTTAGCACCTAGAAGATAATGTCTCCATAGTTTTAGTGCATATACCACTGCTGCCAACTCAAGATCATGGGTTGCATATCTTGATTCATGTGGTTTCAATTGTCTTGATGCATAGGCTATAACTTGATCTTGCTGCATCAATACAGCTCCTAGCCCAGAACCACTTGCATCAATATAAACAATCAAATCCTCATTTCCCTCTGGTACTCTCAACACTGGTGCACTGACTAAGGCCTCCTTGATTTTACTAAAGGCTTGCTCACATTTCTCGGTCCATATAAAGGGTTGGTTCTTTCTAGTTAGGTTGGTAAGGGGTGATGACATCTTAGAAAAATCTTTTATAAATCTTCTATAATACCCTGCCATACCCATAAATGACCTAACTTCTCCTACTATGCTTGGTCTTTTCCATGCTTGGATAGCCACAATTTTATTGGGGTTCACTGAAATGCCTTTGGCAGATATAACATGCCCAAGGAAATGCACTTCTTCTTTCCAAAATGCACAATTAGAAAACTTTTCTTTTAAATCTTTTTCCCTTAATCTAGAAAAAGCAAGGTGTAAGTGATTTTCATGTTCCTCTACTGTTTTAGAATAGATCAAAATATCATCAATAAAAATCAATACAAACTTGTCTAGATAATCCCTGAATATCCTATTCATCAAGTCTACAAAGTATGATGGGGCATTTGTCAACCCAAATGGCATGACAAGAAATTCATATAAACCATACCTAGTGTTAAAGGCTGTATACTTAACACTTGAGTCCTCTACCTTCATTTGATGGAATCCAGATGCCAAATCTAACCTAGAAAATATTTTTGCTCCACTAAGTTGATCAAAGAGATCATCAATTCTAGGTAAGGGGTACTTGTTTTTGATAGTGACATTGTTTAGCTCCCTGTAATCTATACACATCCTTAAAGTACCATCATGTTTTCTTACAAACACTACTGGAGCACCCCAGCATGAATTACTTGGTCTTATAAATCCTTTGCTTTCCAATTCTTCTAACTGTTTCTTCAACTCCTTCAACTCACTTGGCCCCATCCTAGTGGGTTTCTTAATAATTGGACTTGCTCCTGGTATGAGACTAATCTGAAATTCCACTGGTCTGGGGTGTGGAACACCCTTAACTTCTCCAAATACATCCAAGTATTTGTTAATTATGGGGATTTCTTCAATAGAAGGCTCACTGGAATCCTTCTCTAAGTCAATCAAATGATATAATTTCCTTTCTTTGGCTACTTCACCCAAAATTGTGATTCTTTGGCCTCTAGAATTTTGTAATGATATGGTGGATGAGTCTAAATTAATTATGGCTTTGTATTGCCTTAACCAGTCTACACCCAATATAACACCTATATTTGGGTAATTTAAAACATATAAATTGGAAATAAAAACATTTCCTCCTATGTTTAATTCCACATCCACACAAATCATGTTTAAAACACTAGAACTTCCTAAGGGGCTTTGCACTAACAAAGGGGTTTCAACCAGTATGCAATTTAATTTAAGCAATGCAACTAATTCATGGGAAATCAGAGAATGTGTTATCCCTGTATCATACACTACTGATATAGGTAGGGTACAAATAAATAAGGTACCTTCCACTTGACCATGATTTTCTGCAATAGCCTCTACTGTGGATTTGATTTTGCTCTCAAAACTTGCTAGCTTCCCTTGCTGTTTATACTCAGGGCAATTTCTCTTGATATGTCCCTCCTAACCACATAGGTAGCACTTGAAAGCTCCTCCCTTCAATTCTGGGCACCTTGGTTTGATATGTCCTTCTTTTCCACAATGATGACATGCTATTTTCCTCTTTGTATCAGTGGTCTTGGTATCATTGGTCTTCTTGTTTTCTGTCTCCTCCTTCTTTTTGTCATAGGGGTGATACCTTCCCTTATTTTTCTTACTGTTGTTGTTCTTAAAACTCCTATACTTCTCCCTCTCCTTGTCATGTTGCTCGAACTTTAAGGCCAGATCAATGACTTGATCAAAGGTTTTATCTACACATGGCAACATAGCTCTACTAAGCCCTGGGTTCAAACCCTTAATGTACCTATCATTCATAGATGCCTCATCAGCTACAAGCATAGCTCCATACTTAGACAAGCCCTCAAACCTTTGAGTATACTCAGTTACATTCAAGGTTCCCTGCCTAAGTCAAATAAATTCTTCAAGTAATGTGGTCTTGGCTGATGCTGGCACAAATCTAGCTTCCAACATCTCCTTAAATTGGTTCCAAGTAATTTCATTCTCAATTCTTCCAGCTATGACTACCTTCCACCAGCTTAAAGCCACACCTTTCAGTTGTCTTGAAGCCACTTGCCTCTTCCTTTGATCATCCAGCTGCATATCATTGAAAATCCTATCCAATGTTCTCAGCCATGCCTGGATTTCCATCACATTTTCAGTCCCTTCAAAGTTCTTGCCTCCCAAGTTTGTATAAGTCTTTAATAATTTTGAGAGTTCCTCATATGGGTTCTCAAGTCTCTGTCCTACTCCATCCCTTAAGGCCCTCATAAAGTCTTGCATATCAAGCATTTGTTGTGCACTTGATCCTGCATTGTGATGAGATCCTCTTCCTACCATGATTGGATAACTAGGGTATGGGTAGATAGGGTTAGTTTATCATGAGTATTTTTCTTTTGCTATAACTTTCTATCTGAATTATTATTTTACTCAAACAAACAAACAGTACATACATATGGTTATAGTACTTCAATCAATCAATACAATCATTCTTAGCTATGTATAATTTTAACATAGCTCTGATACCAAATGAAATGACCCTATTTATTTTACCTAATTTTTACTAGGATTTTTTTTAGAGTCATTAATAAATTTCCTAGAGTCATTTAGCTTTTCTATTAAATTATCCAGGATCCTAATTTTTCCACTAATATATTTATATCAGTTCATTAATAAATATTCACACACATATGAAGATGTATGTGACCCTCTTGCTTGGATCAGAGTGTTGGTAAGCAAGAGTGCATCCTGATTGAATTTGAGTTTCTAATCAACCAGTACATAGCTCATTTTCTTTGGTTTTGATATTTGAGTCATGGGAGTGAATCCCATAATCATATATATAATTTATACCTAGTAATTTTGATCATTCTTATGGTGATTGTCTGTTAGTTTGACTTAGCAAAGTGATCTCAGATTATATAGCAAGTCATCATAGTTTTAATCTAATTGTTTGATATTTGATCAAAAGACAGAAAGAAAAATGATATACACATTTATCATTTTCAACATGAGTGATTTTCTCACAAATTCATTTACTTATAACCAAGCCAGTTGAGTGATTCATTCACAATATATATAGTTGTGTTTCTCTGAATCAAATCCATTCCCTAATCCCTGAGTTACCTCAGCTTGCATCCTAATTTAAAGGTTGCTTTACTGGATTTAGAAAATCCAGATTTTATGGTCATTAAACAAAAGTAGTATTTAAGTAATATGTGTGCATATCAGATGTATTGTGCTCTCTGGACTAAGAAAGATACTCAAAATAAAAGTGAATTGCTCAAGTATTTGAAAATGTCTTTGTTCATGCATTTGCAAAGAAAGCTTCAGATTTTACAAAGTGCATTTTCTTCCTTTAAACCCAAAAACTCTAGTCATCTTGATCAACCCAGACCTCACTCCTTTTGAGGTGGGTTAACCTTATGACTAGGTCATCAAAACATTAGTGCATGGCTATTGCAATGTAAATTCAGATACAAGATACTTGAAAAATCCCTTAAAACATGTACACATCTTTATACAGTGCACAAAAATATATATATATTGCTTCTTCTATCAAAACACTTCTGTATATAGTCACAAAATTCTTGAAATATTACTTCTAGCTAAACTCAGATTTTTAACCTCAAAACTTAAAGCTTTTAAGTGACTCAAGATTGACTAATACACAATATATATATATATATATATATATATATATATATATATATGTATCCATTTCTCAAATATAGGCATATATTATCTATAGATTTCTACCATAATACTCAAAGATATTTTCTTGCATAAGATTCAACTAAGTCTTTGGTTTTTCCCAACCTTAATACATTACCTGATTCAATTGAAACAACTAAATAAAATCCAAACATTCAAGATCATTACATAACAACAAAAGCAGAATTATAAAACTTCCAAGATTACATGCAAATAGTTCATTCTAAGCTCTTATTTAATTCTAATTTAGCATGCTTATCCAATCATTCTCATTAGCCATTGCAGCTTCCTATTTTGACCCAGCATTCCCTGAAAGAGCATTAGAGGCTGCCCCATTTTAAATGAGACACCCCAGATGCCATAAGCAAACAAGGGTCATATACAAGATCTGGTATGAGCAATATCAAAAATTCCATGATATTAAGTAGATAAGTGAGACATAAGCATTTTGTATAGGTTGGCGTAACTTCTTTAATCAATTAGCCTGACTTGTTTCTGATATATTGTGCATATATGATCAGTATTAAAACTGATTATGTACACACTTTCAACTATGCAAACATACTGTAACGACCCGCCCTTCTCTGCCCAGAAAGACGCATCATTATGAAGAAAGAAAGGGATAGAAGAAGAAAAGAAAAGAAGAAAGAACAACAACACATCAGAGATCTCACAGCGGAACGAGAAATATATTATATCACATAAGATATTACATAGTATCATATACATCAGAGTATACAATTTATACAACACAGAATAGACAGTTATAAACTTCTGTCTATTATACATCACAAGTACATCAGTACAATACAACATACACAGCGGAAACTCTATATATCTACACGCTGAAGCCTCCTACTCCTCAACTCCTCCAGTATTCGTCAAGACTAACCTGAATCCCTCGACTACTCAATACAATATTGTGACCCAAGAGTTTAATCATCACATAAAATATTATATTTTATTCGTTCCGCTGTGAGTATCTGATGTTGTTGTTCTTTCTTCTTTTCTTTCTTTTCTTCTTCTATCCCTTTCTTTCTTCATTCACGATACGTCTTTCTGTGGAGAGAAGGGCGGGTCGTGACACATACATGTCAAAAAGAGATACTCAGGAACTATCATAGCTCCAATCCAACCAACCTAGGAATAACTCAAGTTCCAACTTCATCAATTTAGGGTTGCATTTACTAAATTAATTCCTAGCCTCATCTGCCATAAAGGAATCACGGGGACACATTGCAATAAAATAATTCACAATATTGCACAAAGATCTCAGGGCTTAAACAAACCATGTGCCAACTTGCATACTTTAAATATAACAAGCATTCCAGCAGTCTTCTTGGCTCACAATCCTTAGTTTATTTACTAAGTGTTCATGTTTGATCCTATCATGAGATAGCTAGGTGATTAAATCACAGTGTACATGAAACATTACATAAAACTTGCAAGCATACTTCAAAGGCTAGCTAATATTCATATCCAGGCGAAATCATATTTTCAAATATTCTGGCTTAAAGAAAATACAAGAATATTTACAACTGTGAATAGAGACTAGGTATGTGGGTTATTATTGTTTCATAAGCAACCATGTTTGAACTAAATTCAAGATCTAGCTTAAACAAGATTTCTGGCTGATGGGTTTTCTATTTGATCAAGGGTTCAGCACTTTTGGGTATTTCCGTTGCACCCCTGAATCTCTCATTTGAGCCTCAGCACTTACACAAGTGTAATGCAACTCATATACATATTTTGATTTATGTATTTTCCATGCCATGTCTAAACCAGTTACAAGTATTCTCTATTTACTTTCATGATTTCATACTTTAACATTTCTGGGTGTAACCAAACAGAGCAAAATACTCAACCATCAAAGCAATCAAAAGCATTCATAAACACCCATTAAAGCATCCATCAAAACCATAGTAATAAAATCAGAAATATGTAGAAAAATAACATAAACTTGGCTGCCTCATAACAGGACTTAATGCCATGGGTTTAGTGAGATTACTCACAGAAAAATGCTCCTCTTGCTTAATCCAGAAAAGAAACCCTGTAAAACTTTGCCTTTCTTCTTGCAAATATTTTTCTTCTTTGTTTTCTTAAATGTCTCGGGTAGAAAGTGATTTTTCTGGTTTAAACTTGGATTTATAAGAGAGGTTTTCTAGGGTTTTACAAATGTAAAATCTCATTCTTACCTTGGCCAGTGCTCATGCATTTTGCATTTCTCATTTGCTTATTCTCACCCTTAATACCCCGGCCATGTAATGCTTATTCCCCTTTTTCTTTTCCAGAATATTTATTTTGTTCTCTTTCTAAATCATGACAATTGTGTGACATTGTCACTTGTTTATTTTCTAAAAATCCTCCTTTCTATTTTCTGCCTAAAGTAATTATTTTGCTTGCAATATGTCTTTTGCTATTTTAATGTTATGCTTTCCCTTGCTTATTTCTTTTTAATATTTCAGTACTTATAGAAATGTACATATGCATACATATCTTATCTAGGCTTACTTATCTCCTCCTTAGTTTTAGGAAGACATACACATATATGTGCATACATGTTTCAAATCCTTATCTAATTTATCCTGGGTTTAAATTAAGTAAAATCTGTTTACTTGTTCAAACAAAACTTGCTTTTTCTTATCTTCTAAAATAATTCATATAATCCAGAAATTAAATATCCATATTTGGTTTAATAATTTTCATTACAAAATCATGTTTGTAATGCTTTTTAATTCTTGTTTTGGTTTCAGGAAATTTGGGGTTCTTCCTTGTGCCATATTAGTGTGCACGTGCACACATGCACACGCCTTTGCACTTAGCTATTCCCATACATTCCTATGCAATAATTTCATATATTTTCAGAATTTAACCAAAATAAGATTTCCATGAAATTCTGGGGCATTACAAATATCAAAACCAAAGAAAATGAGCTATGTACTGGTTGATTAGAAACTCAAATTCAATCAGGATGCACTCTTACTTACCAACACTCTGATCCAAGCAAGAGGGTCACATACATCTTCATATGTGTGTGAATATTTATTAATGAACTGATATAAATATATTAGTGGAAAAATTAGGATCCTGGATAATTTAATAGAAAGGCTAAATGACTCTAGGAAATTTATTAATGACTCTAAAAAAAATCCTAGTAAAAATTAGGTAAAATAAATAGGGTCATTTCACTAGCCGCAAATCATGATGATCCTTGGATTTGGCACAAACGTTTTTGTCATATAAATTTTAAATATATTAAAAAATTAGCAAAACATGATCTGGTTAGAGGTCTTCCTAAACTTAACTATGAAATTAAAAATTTATGTGACGCTTGTCAAATAGGCAAGTTAAGGAAAAGTTCTTTCAAATCTAAAAATAATATATCTACTAAGAAACCATTAGAATTACTTCATTTGGATTTATTTGGACCAACCCAAGTACGATCAATAAACCATAACAAATATGTGTTTGTAATTGTAGATGATTTTTCAAGATATACTTGGACATTATTTTAAACAAATAAAAGTGACACTTTTGGAATGTTTAAAATCTTTGCAAAACAGATTACTAACTTAATGGATTTAAAAATTAAAAATATACGTAGTGATCATGGAGGAGAATTCGAAAATGAACTTTTCACTGATTTTTGTAACAAAAAGGAATTAGTCATAATTTTTCGGTTTCACCAACACTACAACAAAATGATGTAGTTGAAAGGAAAAACAGAACTTTACAGGAATGTGCACGAACACTACTAAATAGTACTAACCTACCCAAACATTTTTGGGCTGAATCTATTGCCACTGCCTATTATGTATTAAATCGTGTCACACTTCGACCTATGACTAAAAATACATGTTATGAAATATTTTATGGAAAGAAACTAATAGTTTTGTATTTAGAACTTTTGGGCCAAAATGTTTTATTTTAAATACTAAAGATAATCTTGGAAATTTGACCCTAAAGTCGATGAAGGAATTTTCATAGGTTATTCAAAACGTAGTAAAGCTTATAGAATTTGTAATAAACGAACAAATATTATACAAGAAAGCTTACATGTGTCTTTTGATGAAAATTTCTAACAAACTATTAAAGAAGATGAAGATGAAATCTTAATTAAAAATCAAACTAAAAATACAAATTATATGAATAATTCATCCTCCGATAATAATGAAAATGTTTTAAGATCACCCACACGAATATTAAAAAATCATCCTTTGGATAATATAATTGGAGACTTAAATTCTTGAGTCACTAAAAATAACTTAAATCAAATGAGTCACGTTGCTTTTATCTCAAATACATAACCTAAAAATTATAAAGAAGCATCTAAAGATGATTCTTGGATCTTAGCAATGCAAGAAGAATTAAATCAATTTGAATGTAATAGTGTATGGGAACTCGTTCCTAGACCATCAGATCAATCTGTAATAGGAAAAATGGGTTTTCAAAAACAAAGCAGATGAAAATGGAAATATTACTCGTAACAAAGCAAGATTAGTGGCTCAAGGTTACAACCAAGAAGAGGGAATTGATTACGAAGAGACGTTTGCTCCCGTAGCTCGTCTCGAAGCAATTCGTACTCTACTTGCTTTTGCGTGTCATCACAACTTTAAATTATTTCAAATGGATGTTAAGAGTGCCTTCTTAAATGGTTTTATCAAAGAAAAAGTTTTTGTAGAACAACCACCGTTATTTATCCACAAACAATATCCAGATCATGTTTTTAAACTCAAAAAGGCTTTATACGGTTTAAAACAGGCACCACGTGCTTGGTACGATCGACTCAAAACTCATCTACAAAATTCTGGATTTCAAATCGGCAAAATAGACAGTACACTATTTATAAAACATAAAGATAATAACACATTAGTTGTACAAATATATGTTGGCGACATCATATTTGGATCAACTAATGAAAGTTTGTGTAATGAATTTTCTGAAATAATGAAAAATGAGTTTGAAATGTCATACATGGGAGAATTAAATTTCTTCCTTGGATTACAAATAAAACAATTAGACAATGGCATTTTTATAAATCAAGAAAAGTATTGAAAAGATTTACTTAAACGTTTCGGAATGGAGAACGCCACTAGTAAACCAACTCCTATGAGCATAACTTTATATTTAGACAAAGACGAAAATGGAAAAGACTATGATCAAAAATCTTATCGTAGTATGATCGGCTCTTTATTATACTTAACAGCTAGTCGACCCGATATAATGATGAGTGTCTGTTTGTGCGCTCGCTTTCAGGTCAACCTAAGGAATCACATCATCGAGCGGTCAAACGAATTTTACGTTACTTAACTAAAACCAAAGATTACAGCTTATTCTATCCTAAAGTTACGGCATTCCAACTCGTATCATATAGTGATGCAGACTTCGGAGGATGTAAAACAGACAGAAAAAGAACAAGTGGTACCTGCCATTTTATAGGTCAATCTCTAGTTTCGTGGTTTAGCAAAAAGCAAAATTGTGTTTCACTCTCAACGTGTGAAGCAGAATATATCTCTGCCGCCTTAGCTTGTGCTCAAGTAATATATATGCAACAAACACTTAGAGATTTTGGTAAAATAATTGAAAAATCCCCGATATATTGCGATAATACTAGTGCTATCAATCTATCTAAATCCAGTTATCCATTCTCGAACTAAACATATAGACATACGACACCATTTTCTTAGAGATAATGTAGAAAAAAGAATTCTCTCCCTTGAATTTGTTGACACCGACAATCTAATTGCCGATATATTCACCAAACCATTAAATGAACAATCATTTGTAAAAATTAGACGAAACTTAGGAATTTGTTCATATAATGAATTAATAAACTAAACTATATATTCTTTATTATCCTAAATGGTTACTCATAAAAGCTAACAAACAAAAACCTTCTTCACCTTTCATTTTGAAAATCTTCTAAACACCAAAAATTGTTTTAACAAAAACAATTTTTTTAACCATAAATTTCATTAACTAACAAACAACTTTTTTCCTTAATTAGAAATTGAAAACATATATATATATATATATGTATGTATATATATATATCTTAAAGATAAAAAAATTAACCATATAATCTTTCACTCTCTAAAACATTTAATTTTTTTTACAGTCGTCTAATCACGATTTGACTTACTCAGCCATTGATTTCTCCTCACCTTCTTCTAGCAGTACATATACATCTCCTACCAAAACAACACCAAAATCATCTCCTTCCATAAACATTGTTCCTACTCCTACTCTTGTGTATCATACCGGCTATTCTCCGAAAAGGAAAAAAGGCCAAATATGGTATTAATCTTGAAATGCTTCTCTTCACGACAAAATTGACGAAGTCCATCATTATCAAAAAGAAATGATGGACGTTCAAAAATAAATGTATTATACACAACGAAATCAAGGAACTCATTTAAACTTTTTAGGAAAGTGCATCCTTGCAATATGTGGACACTCTCCTACAAAGGATTGTGTTCACGTACGATCTCCTCGTGTGATCGAAACTCCTCCGCATGCTCATCGAATAACTCCACGAAAACTATGGGGAGAAGGAACATCTAAAACCCAATTTAGTCCAATACCTCCCTCTTAGTCTCCGCTACGACCATTAAAAGAAGATACAAAGGTGGAACCAAATTTGTGGGAGAAAAAGTAACACTGTTCTTCTAAAAACTATATTTCGTGTGTATATATATATATATTCTAGTTATAATAAGTTTAAAACTACTCAAGATTATAATTTATATCTTGTTCTTAATAAAAGATTTTATACTAATAATAATAACAATCTAAAGTCTCTAACTAAAATCAAATTATCATTATTTTGTCAAACCAGACATCTGAGATATAGAGCTAGTCGTCTGATTGTTCTCACGGGTTATCACGGACTCGAAGAACCAGAAGTCTAACTCTTCTATCCAGACGTCTGCTTACAGACTCGGATAAATAGTGATTCCACTCCCTTTACCCAACTCTACAAGATCCAGACGTCTGCCTCTATGTTATCAGACGTCTGAGATCGCTTTCTGCCTTACATAATACATAATCATTTAAAACGCCAAGACGTCTGCCTGATCATTTCAGACGTCTGAACCCTATCTCTGCCTATGACAATCTACTGTCTATTCACTATATTAAAACATCTTTTCATTTTTTACCTCACCATTTCATTCCCTACAAAACCCCATTAAAACCCAGATCTTAAAATTTTACCTTCAATCTTCAAATAAAATGCCTCAAAACTACAAAGAAGCAAAAGACAGATCGGGGATCTTCATCTCAAACAAATGTTGTCACTAATTCTCACATTAAATCATGGCTTGATCAAATCCCTAGCTCCATCAAA
The DNA here is from genome assembly GCA_030737815.1 of Allium fistulosum. Lineage (NCBI taxonomy): Eukaryota > Viridiplantae > Streptophyta > Magnoliopsida > Asparagales > Amaryllidaceae > Allium > Allium fistulosum. The sequence continues at coordinate 1,240,638,027 of CM060904.1, read as the reverse complement.
AGATTTGATGATTTGAAGACTATGAAGTTTCATCTAGGTCCATTCTACCAACTACTATGATTTCCTCTCTATGAAATGCATTCATTATGTGACGATGCCAAGGTTAACTATCTGATCGAACAAGGTCCAAATGAGGTAACCATAGATCAGCTGGCTATTTTTCTCTTCTATTCGAATCTATGTCATTCTTCCATTTGGAATCCCGAAGATGAGGAAAATTGGCTTTGGACTAGTGTCTATGGCAAAATCATTAAGCTTACTCCTGGTATGTTGGGACGAATCCTCCATTGCTCTTAAACGAGTATCGAATTAAAAGACATACCGGACAAAAGATTTTTACCCCATGATAAGGTCACTCACCTTCTTTGGGAAGATCATATGGAACAGTGGAATACAAAGAACCTCCGACCTAAGGCAAGATTACTAAATCGCATGATTATTAACACCATAATACCAAGAAAAGGTAGTCATGAGCAAATATATGAAACAGATCCCAAAGCTATGTACGCTATATTCGGTGGTATTAAAGTTAATTGGGCTCAATTTCTTTTCGACGAAATTAAAAATTTCTAGATTCACAAGCGCCAGACAATTATTTATGCACCCTATATAATGCGGATTCTTCAATCCCAAGGTATCCCTTCTTACTTGTCATATTTTGAAGAACTACAAATTAAAGAAAGTGGGCCCAAATATTTCAAGCTTATGCATCTACTGGACGAACCGCCACCGATCGTATCATTTCCTCAATGGACTCTGCAGCAACAACAACTACATCACCAATAGCCTCAACAAGAGCAGCAACAACCCCTTCAACAACAACCAGGTCCTTATGTCTTCCAGCAACATCCCTCCAAATATGACTCAGACTCAGAGATTTTAGAAGCCCGAGGAGAACCTACTTCAACAGAATCATATCATGACTTATCAATTCGAAATCAACAACTTTTATCTCGTAATCAACAAATCTTAGGCAAGAAAGTTGTTCGTCTTGATAAATCTGTTTCAAGCCTATTTTCTCGAATGGGCAAAATTGAGAAAACAATGGAAAAGGTTGTTTCCACTCTTGTGAAAGTAATGTGGAAAGTTCGTGGTCGATCATCATCACGGTCCTCGTCCTCATCACCGTCACATCCTTCACTTGCTCCATATATTTCTTCTATTCCAAGGTCTTCAACAACACCACGAGGAAAAGTACCCATGGTAGACAAACCATTAAATGAAACAGATGAAGAGGAAAGTGAGGACTTTAATATGCAAGATCCTTCCCCCCATCAGCAGGGGTACTTGGCTTTTTAAGGACTGTCTATTCAAGAGGACATAGAATATAATGATCAACGTCATTGGCCCGAATACAATTCTGATCATTCAGCTTTTTGGGATTATTATAACGAAACCTATGGAAGCTTTTCTGACTCGTCTCACCATTACCAGTAGTTTCTAGTTTTTCTTTCACTGTATTTTTTATGCATTTTACTTCTATATACTAATGTTTTCAGTTATCATGTACTACTAGCTCTATGTTTTAGATAACATTTTCTATTTTCTCTATTTTTTTATAATGCCAAAAGTGGGAGAAATGTATGCATACACACAGAGGGAGAATAACATATATACATATATACGGGGAGAGTAAAATATGTTTTATATTACATAGTTTGTCATCATCAAAATGGGGGAGAATGTTAGGAACTCCTGTCTAAAAGTTGTGATGGGGAAAAACCATATAACTATGATTGCACATGTATATCTCGTATCTTACTTTTGCAGATACTCAAGAATACAAATCGAAGCATGGAGCATGGATCACGACAGTAGAGAGATCAATATTGTATACAAATCTTAGAAATAATATGTAAAATTTCCCTAGGTTCTGCATATGATAAAATACACACATTTACACAAAAAGAACAAATTTTACATATTCCAGACATCTGGTAATATGCTCCCAAATGTTTGGAGCCAGCCTCTGGAATTTTTCCAGCCAATACATGACCAGACGTCTGGTCATCACAATCCAGACGTCTGGATTTGGCTCTGATTTATTTTTAAAATGTACAACTGCCAAATCTGAAAGGTTGCTTCTGCATCTCTTCTTCGAATCAGTTCTACCCCAAACAGAATCAACTCTAGAAATGAAAAGAAATGGTAGCAACACTTAAAATTGATCTTTTCACAACTATAAATTCATCATTAATTTTTACGATTAAACTAACAAATTTTTGATTTTTATTCTCTATATCTACTTTGCACTCAAATTCAAGTTACTCATATTCGCTATCAATATTTCAACCAAAGATCATTAACTTTGGTTCAGTTTTCTTCCATATTTCCAAAGCACAAACATATTCATATCTATACATATCTAGTGGAGATTATAGGAAGACTTGTACGTATTGTCAATATCAGTGTTAATCAGAGCACATTCTTGACGAAAGATTTTTATTGTAACAAGCCTATTCCTCCGGGCGATGCGAGTGTCATATATTAGTGAAATTTCGAAGAGGAGCTTCGGGACTAGACATAGGATGGAAGGTCCGAACCAGTATAAAATTTCTGGTGTGATCTTTTTATTTTACTATTATCTTATTATCTTAATTTATCGTGTATACAATAATTACTTGTCATATACATAGTATATGATCCATATAGACTTTCAAACGGTACATCTAATTTACCTCTTCTTACAAATGTTTTGCTAGTTAAGAATTTAAAACACAATTTACTTAGCATCAGTCAACTATGTGCCAAAGGATTCAATATACCTTTTTCTAAAGATATGTGTAGCATTTTTTATCAAAGTAAAAATCTTATTTTTGAAGGTATTAAGATAAAAATATATATGTGTTAAATATGAATATAAATCACCACATAAATATGTGTCTAATAGCCAAAGAAAATGATCCTTGGTTATGGCACAGAAGGTTTTGTCATATAAATTTCAAAGCTATAAACAAATTATCTAAGAACAATTTAGTAAAAGGTTTACCAAGAATGAATTTTAAAGTAAACAGTATTTGTGATTTTTGCCAATTAGGTAAATTATCGAAATCATCTTTTAAATCAAAGAAAAATATTTCTACATTACAACCACATGAACTATTGCATTTAGACCTTTTTGGCCCAACTCAAGTTCAATCTATAAACCATAGCAAATATGTGTTTGTAATAGTAGATGACTTTTCAAGATATTCATGGACTATTTTTATGAAAACTAAAAGTGATACTTTTGAAAATTTCAAAATTTTTGTTTAAAGAATACAAATCTCAAAAATTTAAGATTAAAAACATTAGAAGTGATCATGGAGGTGAATTTGAAAATGAAGCTTTTAAGCATTTTTGTAATAAAAAGGGAATTTACCATAATTTTTCTTTTCCTAGAACACCACAACAAAATAGAGTTGTGGTAAGGAAAAATAAAACTTTACAAGAATGTGCAAGAACTTTATTAAATGGAAGCACTCTACCAAAACATTTTTGGGCAGAAGCTGTAGCAACTGCTTGTTATGTTTTGAATCGTATTTCCATCCAACCACTAACAAAACACACTCCATATGACTTTTTAATGAAAGAAAACCAAATATTTCATATTTTAAGGTTTTTGATTCAAAATGTTTTATTCTAAACACAAAAGATCGGCTTGGAAAATTCGATCCAAAATCTGATGAAGGAATTTTCATAAGATATTCGGAATGAAGTAAAGTTTATCGAATTTTCAATAAAAGAACTGAAACAATCGAGGAAACTCTTCATGTCTCCTTCGATGAGAATTTTAACTTTAATAAAATTCTTAAGGATGACGAGATAATGACTAAAACAATCACATAATCAAAATAATTTTGAAGAAGATGAAAACATTGTTCATAATTTTGAAGAAGATGAAAACAATGTTCATAATGAAAATGGGTTAAGATCTCCTCCTAGGATTTTACGAGATCACCCTGTAGAAAATGTCATTTGAGAAATTAATTCAAATGTCAGAACTAGAAATCAACTTATCAAATAGGCCATGTAGCATTCCTTTCTAACATTGAACCTAAAAATGCTAAAGGAGCCTCTACTTATGACTATTGGATTATAGCTATGCAAGAAGAGCTAAACCAATTCGAACGAAACGAAGTTTGGGACTTAGTTCCTAGACCAAGTGATCAAATAGTCATTGGTACTAAATGGGTCTTCAAAAATAAAGCTAATGAATAAGGAAATATTATTAGGAGTAAAGCTAGATTAGTTGCACAAGGATATAATCAAGAGGAAGGAATTGACTACGAAGAAACGTTTGCTCCAATCGCTCGACTAGAAGCAATACGTATCTTATTGGCCTTTGCATGTTTTCATAATTTTAAAATTTATCAAATGGATGTGAAAAGTGCTTTTCTAAATGGATATATAAAAGAAAATGTTTATGTTGAACAACCTCTTTTATTTTTACATGAAAAATTTCCAGACCATGTCTATAAACTTAAGAAAGCTTTATAAGGTCTAAAACAAGCACCTCGTACTTGGTATGAACGTCTTAAAAGCTATCTTATAGACTCTGGTTTTGAAATTGGGAAGGTTGATCAAACTCTTTTTATTAAACGTACTAAAAAGGATATTTTAATTGTTCAAATTCATGTTGATGATATTATTTTTGGTTCCACAAATGATAAGTTATGTCAGGAATTTTCTAATATAATGACCAAAGAATTTGAAATGTTACATATGGGAGAATTATCATATTTTCTTGGATTACAGATTAAACAATTAGATAATGGAATTTTCATTAATCAAGAAAAATACTGTAACAATTTAATTAATCGATTTGGTATGAAAAATATTTCTGCCAAACCAACTCCAATGAGTACAATAATCCATCTCGATCAAGATGACGATGGCAAAAGTGTTGACCAAAAATTATATCAAAGTATGATTGGATCGTTACTTCATCTAACAGCTAGTGGACCTGACATAATGATGAGTGTTTATTCATGTGCCCGATTTCAAGCAAATCCTAAAGAATCACATATGCGAGCGATGAAACGCATACTACGTCATCTAAGTAAAACCAAAGATTTCGGACTCTTTTATCTGAAGGAATGTCCTTTCGAGTTTGTATCATACAGTGATGCTGACTTTGGAGGATGTCGGACAGATCAAAAAAGTACTAGTGGGACTTGTCACTTTATTGGACAGTCCTCGGTGTCTTGGTTTAGCAAGAAACAAAATTGTGTTTCACTCTCAACGTGTGAAGCAGAATATATTTCAACTGCTTTAGCATGTGCTCAAGTCATCTACATGCAACAAGCACTTCAAGATTTTGGAATTAATTTGTCTAATTCAACTATTTTCTGTGATAACACAAGTGCTATAAACTTATCTAAAAATCCTGTCAATTATTTGCGAACAAAACATATTGACATTCGTTATCATTTTCTTCGTGATAATATTGAGAAGGATGTATTCAGATTAGAATTTGTATCTTCTGAAAAACAGTTGGCTAAAACCTTTAAATGAAAATAGTTTTATAAAATTAAGAAGAGAATTAGGAATTTTACCTTTAAAAGATTTGTAACTTTTTTTTAAAGTGGATATATATTAAAATTTTCTTTCAAAAATGCGGCTGTTGGGACTCGATCTCTTGTCCCATGGCTAGGAATCTCATGCTTTTCAATTTTGCTATATGTTATTTCACACTATAGGCTGAACTTCATTTCTTTTTATACATTTTCGTAGCTATATTTTTACCCATACATTGTTTTAGACAATTTTTTAGTTTCATCAACTTTTCTCTGGTTTCAAACTTTCTCACCATAAACCTGCTTTCTATTTTTGCTCATTCATTCAACTATATAAACCTTCATCTTTACATTTTTATAACAATCTCAAATAGCTTATTTCATAAACAATTATCAAGTCATTATGTCTTCTCAAGAAAGCTCAAAATATACTTCCATTGACTATAGCTCTCCATCCACCAATTCTTCTAATCTTTCAACTCCTACTCCTACATATGAACCCATTCCTATTGTACCGCCCTCAAATTATCATACCGGATATACACCGAAAGCTAAGTGTGGATGGAAACTACATTTTAATTCACCATCTGTCACTGATAAGATCGATGACATTCATCATTATCAAAGAGAAACGCTAAGCTTACAACGAGAAATGTATTATGAACAAAAAGTTCATGCTAGGAGCAGGCTTTTAAATCTCCCCGAGATGGCCGAGATGAAAAATCCGAGATATCAGCCAAAATCCGAGATTTGGCAGCCTATTTAGTTATAAGTGTTTTAAATATCGCCCGAGATAGCCGAGATATTTTCCCGAGATATTGGCCAAAATCCGAGATTTAAAACACTGGCTAGGAGACTCGGTTTTCTAGAAAAGTGTGCATTATGGTTCTGTGGTGCTTCACTAATAAACAATAATGTTCATATTCCTTCACCCGGCCTCCATACTCTCCAAATTCATGGGAATGCTCAACAATTCAACCAGCTCGAGAATACACTAAAATTGAGCCGGAAGAATGTGAGACTCTGAAGAATTCGACTTCCTCTTCTTAGACTACATTTTCCTGTTTTTATCTATTTTTTATTAATATATATAATATATATATGAATTAGCAATTCTTTTTGTAGTCAATAAAGTTGTTATTCTGTATTTCACAGCACCAGTCGACTAACTTGGTACATTCCGTCGACTGAATACTGTTTTAATAAAAAAAACTATACATGAAATTCAGTCAACTAAACAACTTTTTTAATCGACTGAATCATAACCAAAATGAACTAAAAAGATTCTAGATACAGTCAGCCGACAGAAATAATATATTCAGTCGACTGAATCACTGACCTGACAAATTTTTGGCCTCGAGTCAATATTTAGTCGACTGAACTTGCATTTTTAGTCGACTAAATATGGAAAAAGAATTTTTTTATATAAAAAGGCAGCTCCTTTTCATTCCATCTCTTCATTATAACATCTCATCTTTTCACATACCTCCATACCCATTCACTCTCTTTAAAATTACTTCAGTTTAATCCAAAACTACTCAAAATTATCCAAGCTCGTCTTCTCTAAAACCCTAATCATAATGCCACCCAAGAGAGCTAGACCTTCCTCCTCTTCAGCAGGACCTACCGAATCTCAAATTAGAAGTTGGCTATACAACGATAAGGCTGTTAAAAGGTTCAACAAGATGAAGAACTCCAGAATTTTCGAAGGTTCGTTTGTAAAATCTTTTATTTTGACATTATCTGATGGGGTTTATGTTCTTAAACTATGTTGTATTTTTGACTTAAATGTTGTTGTTTGTGCTATTTTGTGTTAAGTACTTTATTAACTTTGTTGGTACAATTGTTTTTGTTGTTGTATGATCATATGTTGTGTGTTTGTTATCATTATTTTTGTTATGTATTATCATATGTTGTGTAAATATAATCATATATATATCTCTCTCCTTTTTGCCGATGACAACGGGGGAGAAAAGTTTTGCACTAACAAAATTTATACTGGCATGGATTCAGGGGGAGTTAGAGATTTTTGTCGAAATTTATCTCAAATGAAGTTGTCATCAATCAAAAAGGGGGAGAATGTTGGACTTCATGCTTTTGATTCATGACAAGGAGTTCAAGACAGAAAAAGGATTATCAAATATTCGACAAGTATGGTTTATTAGAATTTAAGTTAGTATATGTTGTTAAAATCTATCCTCAAGTAAACCTTCATTTCTAAAAATATACAGGTCAGTCGACTGAAACCATCCAGTTAGTCGACTGACCTATGCACATGCAATTTTATATATTGCACAATTCAGTCGACTAAATATTCATGATCAATCGACTAAATATGATATAACTGCCATATTTTTCAAATTTTCAAAAGAGACGCTCCTCTTCCTAAAGAGGAATCTCTTCCAGGAAGAGTTGCAACCATTTCTGTTCGTCAGAACTCTTTACCAAGTGTTGTAACTCTTCATTCATTATAAATATACATTCCATTCAAGATCAAAACTAACTTTTCTATTCTCTACTCTCTTGAATATTCAGAATTTCTTATTGTTAAGAGTTTGTGAAATCATGCTTATAATTATTCATTTTTAAAGCTATTTATACTTTCCTTATCTTCACAGACACACAAATATACATATCATACTTGAGGAAAAGATTTTAGGAAGGGTGTACTTAATTCGAAAAATCTGTGTTGTAACAAGAACACACAAAGTCAAGAAAACAATTTATTTGTATCAAAGTTCTGTTCAGTTGCTCAGGCGGGAAAAATCCTATTCGGTTGCTCATGTGGTCAAAGTCCTGTTCGGTTGCTCAGGCGGTGTAAACTTATTCCTCCAGGTTAGGTGAGGGTTGCTAGTTTAATTCCAAAAGAAGTCTGGGACTAGACGTAGAAAGGGAAGTTCGAACCAGTATAAAAATCTCTGGTGTCATTTTATTTTACTGCTTTATTTAATTACTTTATATTTCGCACAAGTAGTTTAGATAATATTCATATTACACGATCCTTAGCAGCACTTTCATTTCCAAGTCAGCCAGTTCCGAACCCTACAAATCAAAACATGAATTTGAATTAAACCCATGTTGTTCAAGATAGCAACATGAACCAAATGAATGCTATCACGACTTTACGTTCCTATAAACAAATCGATAACCAAGTTGTCAATCCAAACGATTTACCAAAAATTCCTCTTGACACTTCAAAAACGACAAGCAATTCTAAACAAAACATCGAGCCAAATATCGAATCAAATTCCAATCAAAATTCTTCTTCTACTCAAGTAGACCGACCTACTGAGTATTGAATTCCATTTCCACATCGAGTTCGACCTAAGAAACATTCCGATCAAATGGAAAAGATGTTGGAAATTTTCAAACAAGTCAAAGTGAACATCCTTCTTCTTGATATCATTCAAAAAGTACCAACTTACGCTAAACTCTTGAAAGACTTGTGTACTGAAAAACGACACACTCATGTACCCAAGAAAGTTTTCTTAGCTCCCGGTCTTAGCAAAGTCTCTCAATCAATTCCCATAAAATACAAAGATCCTGGATGTTCGACGATCTCGTGCATGATAGGAGACAAGACGATTAATAAGTGCTTACTAGACTTGTGTGCAAGTGTCAATTTGATTCCTTATTCAGTTTACCAGCAACTTGGCTTTGGTGAAATAAAACCGACAAAAGTAACTCTTCAGTTTGTCGATCGTTCGATAAAGAAACCCATGGGAGAAATTGAGGACGTGCTCATCAAAATTGGTTAATTCATTTTCCCATCGACTTCATCATCCTTGAAACAAAACCCATGAACAATCTGATGAGTCAAATAACATTAATTTTAGGACGACCATTCTTAGCCACTTCAAATGCCCCAATCAATTGACGAAATGGTTCGATGAAAATTTCTTTTGGGAACATGACTTTGGATCTTAACATCTTCAATCTTGAAAATCAATCAAACTAATCACTTGACCAAACGTTGGAAGTTAGCTCCATTCAAGAAAATTTTGACAAAGAAACAGTTGACCTTAACAGTGAACACGAGACCGAATACGAATAATTGTTTCAAGACGAGACTAACGAGATCGAAAATGTGCTTCAGTTTGAACCCATCACTGTTAAGTAAGAACTTCAACCAAATTCTTTGGTTAACCAACCCCCTAGGTTGGAACTCAAACCTCTTCCTGATCACCTTAAGTACGCGTACTTAGGTGACAACAAAACATTTCCTGTCATAATTTCATCAAATCTTTCTTTTGATCAAGAAGCTTCCCTTCTTTCAATTTTGTCGAAAAACAAAGAGGCAATTGGATGGTCGATTACCGATATAAAGGGAATTAGTCCCGCTATTGTTCAATATCATATCCACTTAGTTGAAGAAGCCAAGCCCGTTCATGACGCGCAACGAAGGCTTAAACCCAAAATGAAGGATGCGGTTCGAGACGAAATTCATAAGCTCCTCGATATTGGAATCAGATATCTCATCTCTGATAGTTCGTGGGTTAGCCCAATTAATGTCGTGCCTAAAATGTCCAGACTTACCGTTATCACAAGCGACGCCAACGAACACACTCCAACTTGTACTCGAACGAATTGGCATGTTTGCATAGATTATCGAAAATTAAGTGCTATAACACGTAAAGGTCACTTCCCTCTTCCTTTCATCGACCAAATGCTTGAACGATTAGCCGGCCATGAATTCTATTGCTTTCTTGATGGTTATTCCGATTATAACCAAATTCCGATTGCTCCTGAAAATCAAGAGAAAATGACTTTCATGTGTCCCTTTGGCACCTTTGCATATCAACGTATGCCATTTGGCCTTTAAAATGCTCCTGCTACTTTTCAAAGATGCATGGTCAGCAACTTTTCCAACATGATCGAACGCTATTTGGAAATGTTCGATGGATGATTTTTCCATCTTTGGAAACTCTTTTTCCGAGTGCTTACACCACCTCAAAATGGTTCTGAATCAATGCAAGGACAAACACTTAACGTTAAATTGGGGAAAATGTCATTTTATGGTCAAACATGGCATTGTTCTTGGGCATGTCATTTTATGGTCAAACATGGCATTGTTCTTGGGCATTTTTTGCTCGACCTCTGATTACTCTTCTTGGAAAAGACATTCCATTTGACTTTAATTCCGATTGTGTTTCTGCTTTTGAATGTCTCAAAAATGAACTCATTTCTGCTTCCATCATTTGTTCACCCAATTGGGATCTTCTTTTCAAAATAACGTGTGATGCTTTTAATTTTGTAGTTGGTGCTTTCTTAGGACAACGCATCAACAAAATTCCCATTTTATCTGAGTTAGGTGTGTAAATAATAATGTTAATATTTTTCAAAATAGAGGGAGCAAGCAATTGAAACCCAAGCACTATCTTCACTTATTTGATTTGACTTATTATTCAAATGAAATAAAAATTCCACTTTGCAAAACTTTGATAATCAACTAAAGGATCCATTTCATAGTTGCACTATGTTTTCAACCGAAACAACTACCCAAACTAGAATCTAATTGTGATGATAACTTAATTTTTGTTGAAAGTTTTAATGAGTGAAAGACTAAAATTTCTTGATAATAACCAAAACTTATATATAACCTACTCCTGTCAATTTAAAAGAATTCTGCATTTGTAAATATTTTAGAAAACATGCATCATGTAGTCGCATTAGAATTTGCATATCGTATTTGGATTTTGTGGGTAGTATCCGCTGAAAACCATCACGAAAAAACACTCGTCCTACTAGGGACACCTAGAGGTTTAACAGCTTTTTGCATACGTTCAATGCAATCGTGCTTCCTACGAAAATGGATTTATCCTGGTTTTAGTCTATTCGAGGACGAATAAAAAGTTAAGTGTGAGGGTATCTGTAACGACCCCGAAATTTAAATTTATTTAAATTAATAATTTATTGAATTTTGAATAAAAATTTCAATATTTATCGGTTAATAGATTCGAGTTTACCCGAAACGAATAAGTGTTTGTTTCGAACAGATATTTCTAACAGATTTTTAGTTTTATAAAATAGAAATTTATTTTTATTTTACAAATTAAACGAATTGATATAATGTAAGAACAAAAGAAATAGAATATAAAATAAATTGTAGAAATTAATATAATAAGTAAATTTTAATACAAACGAATGTACTAACAATGATAATAACAACTATATATGACAACAAGACTTTATATATATGCATTTGCAAGTAGAGAAAAATAAAAATATAAGTATGAGCACTAGACAGTCAAACATATTCAAGTTGATGAACTAAAAGAAAGCAAGACAAAGACCAAAATAAATAAAATATCTACAAAACATTAGCTATCACCCCACCACCAAAATAAAGCTGCAGCCACTAAATATAAACAAAGCATAATACAAGAAGAATACCTCAACCTGGAAACAACAGTGTAAGGCAAGCTTAATAAATGCAAGTATCCTTAGCTACTAAAGCTAGATAGTACCAGCCACCATAACATTATTGTGTCAACCGAGATCTTGTTGCATAAAACAACTGAAAATATAGGTACATACAACATCTCAGCCTATAATGCCTAGGTGTTCGGCCATGCTTGTTGTACAAAATTAAATAAACAAAAGAAAGAATGATATAAGTACATACGAATATGAGGCTGTAAGTAAAAAAATAGAAACATTTGTACAAGCTAATTAATGAAGCCATCAGCAACACTACCTATCAGCCTCCATTCCTCTGATATAAGTGTACAAAAGAAAATTTAAATAAATAACATCACCTGTACAACTCTTCCTCTATATCCGATTTCCTCTTCATTTTAGTTCGTTCAAAACATAACTAAGCAAAACCTGAGAATCAAAGCTTCAACCAGAAATGAAAATCTGGACAGCAAGCCAAACTGCAGAATTGAAAAAAAGAAAACTTAAAACAACTTGAACCAATTCGAATCAGAGATCAAAAGAGGAGCTGCAGTTAGTAAAATGTCAAGCCTGGTTTAACATTTCAAACTCTACCCTGTTCTTCTTCTCAGACTAAGGTGAGCAAACACTAATTTTAAACCAACTTCTCTGCCAAGTGAGTAAACATTTGTTTTTTTTTTCAAAGTTTAAACTTGTGTATTTCTTTGGAATGATAGATGCTTGCTGTATAGTTTTAGATAAAACAATTATGAGAATGTTGGTTGCTTTGGAAAATTTTCTATGCCCTGTTCTTTGATATGTTTGTGTACTGAGCAAAGAAAATTGGAAACTTCAATGCTTCTTCTTGCAAACACTTTGGACTCGGGAGATTAAGTTAAATAAACTTGTTTACATTAAAGACCAAAGCTTAGAAATTTGTTTAAAAGGTTGGACGTGAAACATAAAAACTGTAAATTCAAATATACAGTATAAAGTAAATAAATTGTTAAAATTTGAATAATTTAAATTGTAAGTTTGAATTTATATCTTAAAATAACATTCAAAAGTATGATTTTTGAAACAAGAATTATGATTTTTAGATAACCATACAGAGTGTAGTTCGTAAAGGAACCGAAAATGCTTTTTCGTCAATTCCTATCAATTTAATCAATTTTTGATGTTGAAATTTATGGTGGAGCTCGATTATTGATTCGGGAATACTGGAAAAATGTTAAAAGAAATTTCGAATGCATGGAAATTTAGAACCGATCAAAAGTAGGGTTTTAGGGGTAGTTTCGTTCGATTGGGTTTGCATAACAATTTCGTTAACCATGGTGGATTATAAATGATCGGACCGGGGGGAAAGTGTTCGTGGATCATCGGAGCAGTTGGGGTTGGGGTCACAAAGCGTTCGGTGGTCTGTGGTGTCGGCGTCGGGGAGAATTTCTGGTGATAGTTGTTCCAGGTTTGATGCAGATAGCTCGATTTCGAACCCACCGTTGTTTCATCGATTTGAGTTCTCGTGAAGGATGGCGAGGTTGTCAGTGACTGATCGATGATCGGAGAAAGGATCGGGAGGTGATGGATCGTCGTGCACGTGCACGTGCACATTGGTGGTCTGGGTTGTGTTGATTAGTCGTGGAAGAAGAAGGAAACTGGAAGGAGGTCTCGAGTAATTTTGTTGATGGCTCGGGTGGGCATACGGGTCTACGCGCATGTATCTAACTGTCAACAGGTTTTAAAGTTTTTTTAACAAAGTAAAATAAAAAGAAGAGAGGGAAGAAGGAAAAAAAAACAGTAGAAGAAGAAGTACGAGAGGGAGAAAGGGAAAGCACGGGAGGAACTCGAGTTGGACTCGAGAAATGTCCTGATTTGCTCGGGTAAGTTATATAAATGAGTTAAGCCCAAATTTTTATAAAGTTTAAACTATTAAATTAAACCATGTTGTATAATTTTAAGTGAAAAGTTTGTTTTAAGTTAGTTACTAAGTAAGTATATAAATATCAATGCTTATAAAATCTTAAGTATTATATAAATGAAGAAATTGAACTTAAAGATAAGAATTGAAGTAAATTTACATTAAAATTTTCGATATATCAAATAATTGATTTTTAAAGTATAAAGCAGAGTTTCAAATGATAATTAAGGTAAATAAAATGACTTAATTTATAAGGTAATTAAGGGATGACTTATTAATTTAAATAATCAATTATAAATTGTTTAAATACTAATGAAAGTAATTAGAAATTGATCACTTATTTTAATTGATTTTTGGGATATTTTGATTAATTAATTTAGTCTAATTAATTTAAGAAAATCAATTGATAATTGGATAAGTGTAATTACTTAGTTGAATAAATGGAGATATTTACTTAAGGAAGAAATAAATGATAATTACTAGAATACAATTAGTAGAAATGATTTATAAATGGTGTGATGTGGGTAATTAATTTTGAAATAAATTAAGAGGTTAATTAATTTTGAAATTAGTTTATTGATTGACGTAATTAAATTACGATAAATAACCTGGATTAGTAAATTGATACATCTGATTTAAATTAATCAGTTGATAAATAAATTCATTTGTGAATGTTTAGATTCTATTGAATGACTTGATTGTTTGATATCCCTGATATGTGATGATTTGTGATATACCCTGATTTATGTTATGGTCTGTGATAAATTAATCTGTGATGTAATTTATTATCTGTGATATATATCTATGATCTGTACGATGAGCGTTATAGTTATATCGCTTATCAACTATATCTTGTATTTTGATCTGTGATGATTCATCGTGTTGCACTATTGTGTTAAACCCCTGGACCACACCATACACACACAAATATGGATTTCACGTGGAAATCGGTTAAGTCACAGATAATTTAAATTTGATGTTTTTGAAATTGAAATTTTAATTTCAATTGATTTTGAAATTTGAAATTTGGGTTTAAAGTGAAAAGCTTTTGGAATGGAATTTTCAAAGATAAAAGTTATTTTGAATAACTTAATCGAGTTATGAAAATTTAAATAATTTGATTTAAATTTGAATTCAAGTTTGAAATTGAATCCTATGATTTGAAACTAGGGATTAAAGATGATATAAATGTGTTTGGACGAATCTAAACATTTTAAAAGTAAAATTTTGAGAATTTGAATTTAACCCAAGGAGTTCAACTCGTATGAATGAATCAAATTTTCTGAAATGAAACTGTTTGTTTTAAAGGAATAAGAGCTTTCAGATAAGAAATGAAATTCCAATTTAATTAAAGGAATTTCAAGATTGAATTGAAAAATGGTTTTCCAAGTTATAAATGAATTCTTTTAGAAAGCTATGAATTAAATCTGTTTATTTTTAACAGATTTAAAATGATGATTTGTTTAAACCATTCGAAATGGAATTGTTTTGAAAGCTATGAGTTAAATCTTTGATTTAAAGATTTAACGAGTTAATCAAATTGAAATGGGAATTAATTTGGAAAATCTGTGAATGAATCTTTTGTTTAAAAGATAAAAATGTGGAAAATTGTTAAACCATTTAAGGTTGTTAAAATGAATCTTTTTGTTTAAAGATTTAAAAATGGTAATTTGTTAAACCATTCGAATGAAAAGTTTTGGGTAATAAGTTGTGACTTAATTGAAATCCCAATATCCATATGTTTTTAAAGATTGCGCTCGTTATTCGGTTTAGCCGGGAGAGGACCTTTGTGTCATATAACCCGTTCCGAATACTGATACGTCGTATATGGATAGCATTTGAAGACCGGTGGTGAAGACCGGATATTTTCGAAAACGAAAGGACAACTCGTCGAATGTCTCTGCATCGACTGGCCCCGATATAGAGATTTTATCACCCTTTGTGATGGGAAGTCCGGACGTGATTGGAAATTATCCGGAATTGCAAGGGCTTCGTGAGAAGTGCCTTCGGTTCTGTTCGAACCCGGAACAAACTTGTATGGATACATGTCTGACATTACACTTTGAGATATAAAGCCGATTTCTTTCAAATACATTTCTGTTGGTGGCGGAGAATTTATTCTCTTAGCTTAACACCCTTCTCTGAGACGTACGAGCTCAGAGGTTATGTAGTTGAAGGTTATCAGCGATATATCCCAATTTGGTAATGTGACATGCTGAGTGTAGCTGTGTGATGATCATCGTTTGATCATTTGTGATATGATCATTTGTTTGATCATTTATCTTTGTGATCATAGGTTGATCATCTGTTGACCCAAAGCGTGGCTTTTTGAAAAAGCGTAGCTTTGTGGACGAGACTTCGTCAGGGCCTCACAACCCGGAAATGGTCGAAACAGGATCGTTGCGGCAAGGTTATGAGGGTCACGCCCTTTAGGGTATGTCATTTCCTTCTGGAAAGGGGTGGTATTATGGTATGGAGCCCTGATACTTACTCATGTGGATACACTTTCTTTATGATGTGTGATGTTGGTTATCGAGCGCTCGGATAAAGGTCCCAAAGGACCGGGAGGTGGCATATTCGTGAGTTACCTGTTACAGGGGTAACCCGGCCTTGTTAGTAGAGAGCAGTTGTCTCTCGGGGCGTCCCGCCAGAGGCGTTCCCATGCGGCGGAAGGAAGTTCCTTAGCCTGACCATTTGTTGGAAATCCATCTTCCAAATACGAACTTTGTACGGTTTTAGTTGTAGAACCTACCATCTAATATGGTAGCTATAGTAGGCATAGTATAATGATACCTATGCTGGCTAAGATTAATATTATACTTTCGAAATGTTTTTCTACACTATGCACTAATGATAATATCCAATGATTTGCGTAGTAAGCATGTTTGACTATCATAAGAAGAAATCTCCTCCAATTCTGCGTTTGCATTGTGTGTGTGGTGGGAGGTCTTATGGTAGTTTCATTTTCTAAAAGCATTGCGGATTTCAATGTTTAAAACCCTTTGTGTTTGTTTAAAGATAAAACTGTTTTTGTTGCTCACACCAGTCCCATGACTGATCCGGAGTTTATTATTCCCTTCCTAAACTCTGGGTGCCCACTATTTCCCACACGGGCAGTCTAGAGTTGGGTTCTTTCAGATATTCAGGTTGAGTAGATTATTTGGAGCTAGCTATGGATTGGAGCACTCTATTGGAGATATTCTATCTGCTGCTGTTGTTATCTTTTCTTTTCCGCTGCTATTTCTTGTATCATATCTCTGATGTATATTGATATCATTGTTGTATATCATTCTGGATATTGTATTCATTGGAGTTGTATATGATATCATATTATTCTTTTCTTCCGCTGTGTTATTTACTTAATTGTGTTATAGCTCCGGCGAATCGGATTTGAACGGTCGAATCTGCGGCATTCTAGTACAATGTGAAGTACGGATGTTGATTTTCGAGCGGGCAAAACCCGATACGTTACATGTGGTATCAGAGCTAAGGTTGAACTTTAGCTCAGGAGTGTAACACGTTAAGTAACTCATTAGAGATAGAGTGAAGTAAACTCTAGAATGAGTAATTCTCAGATATCCGTTCGAATGTCTCAGTAAATTCTCTTACTATCCACTGATAGTGAGTATGAGTGCAAGAAGAGGACGTGATAGGGGACGAGGGAATACGACTATAAATGGTCAATACCCTGCAACAACGAGGAAGCAAACTTTTCTCTATCAATCTCTTTTGTTCAACATCTTTTCTCAATTCTTCGATAGTTTCTGGTAGATCCAGAAAGAAGATTCGATATATCAATATGGGACAATAAACTCCAGATAGGCCAGAATTGTTTGTTTGGATGAATTGGTTGCTTTGTTTGCTATGGTTGATAGGTATACTTTAGCTTCTAAACTTAAAATTTTGAAATTGTATCCATATATCTGTCTATTATTTGGGTCCCGATATGTTCTATGAATGGTTAGTTATCCTTTCGAACTGACCGATGCCACTCCATACTTCGTAGACCTGGATAACCCGAGTATCTTGTGAAGTGTTGAACAGATTCGTTCTTGTATCTATTATTGATATTCTGATTTGGTAAGCCAAATGCAGAATAGATATTCAGTTCGATTTGATGAAATATTCTTCATCTACCTTTGTGTCTCCTTGGCAATTTCGAGGACGAAATTCTTTTAAGGGGGGAAGTCTGTAACGACCCCGAAATTTAAATTTATTTAAATTAATAATTTATTGAATTTTGAATAAAAATTTCAATATTTATCGGTTAATAGATTCGAGTTTACCCGAAACGAATAAGTGTTTGTTTCAAACAGATATTTCTAACAGATTTTTAGTTTTATAAAATAGAAATTTATTTTTATTTTACAAATTAAACGAATTGATATAATGTAAGAACAAAAGAAATAGAATATAAAATAAATTGTAGAAATTAATATAATAAGTAAATTTTAATACAAACGAATGTACTAACAATGATAATAACAACTATATATGACAACAAGACTTTATATATATGCATTTGCAAGTAGAGAAAAATAAAAATATAAGTATGAGCACTAGACAGTCAAACATATTCAAGTTGATGAACTAAAAGAAAGCAAGACAAAGACCAAAATAAATAAAATATCTACAAAACATTAGCTATCACCCCACCACCAAAATAAAGCTGCAGCCACTAAATATAAACAAAGCATAATACAAGAAGAATACCTCAACCTGGAAACAACAGTGTAAGGCAAGCTTAATAAATGCAAGTATCCTTAGCTACTAAAGCTAGATAGTACCAGCCACCATAACATTATTGTGTCAACCGAGATCTTGTTGCATAAAACAACTGAAAATATAGGTACATACAACATCTCAGCCTATAATGCCTAGGTGTTCGGCCATGCTTGTTGTACAAAATTAAATAAACAAAAGAAAGAATGATATAAGTACATACGAATATGAGGCTGTAAGTAAAAAAATAGAAACATTTGTACAAGCTAATTAATGAAGCCATCAGCAACACTACCTATCAGCCTCCATTCCTCTGATATAAGTGTACAAAAGAAAATTTAAATAAATAACATCACCTGTACAACTCTTCCTCTATATCCGATTTCCTCTTCATTTTAGTTCGTTCAAAACATAACTAAGCAAAACCTGAGAATCAAAGCTTCAACCAGAAATGAAAATCTGGACAGCAAGCCAAACTGCAGAATTGAAAAAAAGAAAACTTAAAACAACTTGAACCAATTCGAATCAGAGATCAAAAGAGGAGCTGCAGTTAGTAAAATGTCAAGCCTGGTTTAACATTTCAAACTCTACCCTGTTCTTCTTCTCAGACTAAGGTGAGCAAACACTAATTTTAAACCAACTTCTCTGCCAAGTGAGTAAACATTTGTTTTTTTTTTCAAAGTTTAAACTTGTGTATTTCTTTGGAATGATAGATGCTTGCTGTATAGTTTTAGATAAAACAATTCTGAGAATGTTTGTTGCTTTGGAAAATTTTCTATGCCCTGTTCTTTGATATGTTTGTGTACTGAGCAAAGAAAATTGGAAACTTCAATGCTTCTTCTTGCAAACACTTTGGACTCAGGAGATTAAGTTAAATAAACTTGTTTACATTAAAGACCAAAGCTTAGAAATTTGTTTAAAAGGTTGGACGTGAAACATAAAAACTGTAAATTCAAATATACAGTATAAAGTAAATAAATTGTTAAAATTTGAATAATTTAAATTGTAAGTTTGAATTTATATCTTAAAATAACATTCAAAAGTATGATTTTTGAAACAAGAATTATGATTTTTAGATAACCATACAGAGTGTAGTTCATAAAGGAACCGAAAATGCTTTTTCGTCAATTCCTATCAATTTAATCAATTTTTGATGTTGAAATTTATGGTGGAGCTCGATTATTGATTCGGGAATACTGGAAAAATGTTAAAAGAAATTTCGAATGCATTGAAATTTAGAACCGATCAAAAGTAGGGTTTTAGGGGTAGTTTCGTTCGATTGGGTTTGCATAACAATTTCGTTAACCATGGTGGATTATAAATGATCGGACCGGGGGGAAAGTGTTCGTGGATCATCGGAGCAGTTGGGGTTGGGGTCACAAAGCGTTCGGTGGTCTGTGGTGTCGGCGTCGGGGAGAATTTCTGGTGATAGTTGTTCCAGGTTTGATGCAGATAGCTCGATTTCGAACCCACCGTTGTTTCATCGATTTGAGTTCTCGTGAAGGATGGCGAGGTTGTCAGTGACTGATCGATGATCGGAGAAAGGATCGGGAGGTGATGGATCGTCGTGCACGTGCACGTGCACATTGGTGGTCTGGGTTGTGTTGATTAGTCGTGGAAGAAGAAGGAAACTGGAAGGAGGTCTCGAGTAATTTTGTTGATGGCTCGGGTGGGCATACGGGTCTACGCGCGTGTATCTAACTGTCAACAGGTTTTAAAGTTTTTTTAACAAAGTAAAATAAAAAGAAGAAGAGGGAAGAAGGAAAAAAAAACAGTAGAAGAAGAAGTACGAGAGGGAGAAAGGGAAAGCACGGGAGGAACTCGAGTTGGACTCGAGAAATGTCCTGATTTGCTCGGGTAAGTTATATAAATGAGTTAAGCCCAAATTTTTATAAAGTTTAAACTATTAAATTAAACCATGTTGTATAATTTTAAGTGAAAAGTTTGTTTTAAGTTAGTTACTAAGTAAGTATATAAATATCAATGCTTATAAAATCTTAAGTATTATATAAATGAAGAAATTGAACTTAAAGATAAGAATTGAAGTAAATTTACATTAAAATTTTCGATATATCAAATAATTGATTTTTAAAGTATAAAGCAGAGTTTCAAATGATAATTAAGGTAAATAAAATGACTTAATTTATAAGGTAATTAAGGGATGACTTATTAATTTAAATAATCAATTATAAATTGTTTAAATACTAATGAAAGTAATTAGAAATTGATCACTTATTTTAATTGATTTTTGGGATATTTTGATTAATTAATTTAGTCTAATTAATTTAAGAAAATCAATTGATAATTGGATAAGTGTAATTACTTAGTTGAATAAATGGAGATATTTACTTAAGGAAGAAATAAATGATAATTACTAGAATACAATTAGTAGAAATGATTTATAAATGGTGTGATGTGGGTAATTAATTTTGAAATAAATTAAGAGGTTAATTAATTTTGAAATTAGTTTATTGATTGACGTAATTAAATTACGATAAATAACCTGGATTAGTAAATTGATACATCTGATTTAAATTAATCAGTTGATAAATAAATTCATTTGTGAATGTTTAGATTCTATTGAATGACTTGATTGTTTGATATCCCTGATATGTGATGATTTGTGATATACCCTGATTTATGTTATGGTCTATGATAAATTAATCTGTGATGTAATTTATTATCTGTGATATATATCTATGATCTGTACGATGAGCGTTATAGTTATATCGCTTATCAACTATATCTTGTATTTTGATCTGTGATGATTCATCGTGTTGCACTATTGTGTTAAACCCCTGGACCACACCATACACACACAAATATGGATTTCACGTGGAAATCGGTTAAGTCACAGATAATTTAAATTTGATGTTTTTGAAATTGAAATTTTAATTTCAATTGATTTTGAAATTTGAAATTTGGGTTTAAAGTGAAAAGCTTTTGGAATGGAATTTTCAAAGATAAAAGTTATTTTGAATAACTTAATCGAGTTATGAAAATTTAAATAATTTGATTTAAATTTGAATTCAAGTATGAAATTGAATCCTATGATTTGAAACTAGGGATTAAAGATGATATAAATGTGTTTGGACGAATCTAAACATTTTAAAAGTAAAATTTTGAGAATTTGAATTTAACCCAAGGAGTTCAACTCGTATGAATGAATCAAATTTTCTGAAATGAAACTGTTTGTTTTAAAGGAATAAGAGCTTTCAGATAAGAAATGAAATTCCAATTTAATTAAAGGAATTTCAAGATTGAATTGAAAAATGGTTTTCCAAGTTATAAATGAATTCTTTTAGAAAGCTATGAATTAAATCTGTTTATTTTTAACAGATTTAAAATGATGATTTGTTTAAACCATTCGAAATGGAATTGTTTTGAAAGCTATGAGTTAAATCTTTGATTTAAAGATTTAACGAGTTAATCAAATTGAAATGGGAATTAATTTGGAAAATCTGTGAATGAATCTTTTGTTTAAAAGATAAAAATGTGGAAAATTGTTAAACCATTTAAGGTTGTTAAAATGAATCTTTTTGTTTAAAGATTTAAAAATGGTAATTTGTTAAACCATTCGAATGAAAAGTTTTGGGTAATAAGTTGTGACTTAATTGAAATCCCAATATCCATATGTTTTTAAAGATTGCGCTCGTTATTCGGTTTAGCCGGGAGAGGACCTTTGTGTCATATAACCCATTCCGAATACTGATACGTCGTATATGGATAGCATTTGAAGACCGGTGGTGAAGACCGGATATTTTCGAAAACGAAAGGACAACTCGTCGAATGTCTCTGCATCGACTGGCCCCGATATAGAGATTTTATCACCCTTTGTGATGGGAAGTCCGGACGTGATTGGAAATTATCCGGAATTGCAAGGGCTTCGTGAGAAGTGCCTTCGGTTCTGTTCGAACCCGGAACAAACTTGTATGGATACATGTCTGACATTACACTTTGAGATATAAAGCCGATTTCTTTCAAATACATTTCTGTTGGTGGCGGAGAATTTATTCTCTTAGCTTAACACCCTTCTCTGAGACGTACGAGCTCAGAGGTTATGTAGTTGAAGGTTATCAGCGATATATCCCAATTTGGTAATGTGACATGCTGAGTGTAGCTGTGTGATGATCATCGTTTGATCATTTGTGATATGATCATTTGTTTGATCATTTATCTTTGTGATCATAGGTTGATCATCTGTTGACCCAAAGCGTGGCTTTTTGAAAAAGCGTAGCTTTGTGGACGAGACTTCGTCAGGGCCTCACAACCCGGAAATGGTCGAAACAGGATCGTTGCGGCAAGGTTATGAGGGTCGCGCCCTTTAGGGTATGTCATTTCTTTCTGGAAAGGGGTGGTATTATGGTATGGAGCCCTGATACTTACTCATGTGGATACACTTTCTTTATGATGTGTGATGTTGGTTATCGAGCGCTCGGATAAAGGTCCCAAAGGACCGGGAGGTGGCATATTCGTGAGTTACCTGTTACAGGGGTAACCCGGCCTTGTTAGTAGAGAGCAGTTGTCTCTCGGGGCGTCCCGCCAGAGGCGTTCCCATGCGGCGGAAGGAAGTTCCTTAGCCTGACCATTTGTTGGAAATCCATCTTCCAAATACGAACTTTGTACGGTTTTAGTTGTAGAACCTACCATCTAATATGGTAGCTATAGTAGGCATAGTATAATGATACCTATGCTGGCTAAGATTAATATTATACTTTCGAAATGTTTTTCTACACTATGCACTAATGATAATATCCAATGATTTGCGTAGTAAGCATGTTTGACTATCATAAGAAGAAATCTCCTCCAATTCTGCGTTTGCATTGTGTGTGTGGTGGGAGGTCTTATGGTAGTTTCATTTTCTAAAAGCATTGCGGATTTCAATGTTTAAAACCCTTTGTGTTTGTTTAAAGATAAAACTGTTTTTGTTGCTCACACCAGTCCCATGACTGATCCGGAGTTTATTGTTCCCTTCCTAAACTCTGGGTGCCCACTATTTCCCACACGGGCAGTCTAGAGTTGGGTTCTTTCAGATATTCAGGTTGAGTAGATTATTTGGAGCTAGCTATGGATTGGAGCACTCTATTGGAGATATTCTATCTGCTGCTATTGTTATCTTTTCTTTTCCGCTGCTATTTCTTGTATCATATCTCTGATGTATATTGATATCATTGTTGTATATCATTCTGGATATTGTATTCATTGGAGTTGTATATGATATCATATTATTCTTTTCTTCCGCTGTGTTATTTACTTAATTGTGTTATAGCTCCGGCGAATCGGATTTGAACGGTCGAATCTGCGGCATTCTAGTACAATGTGAAGTACGGATGTTGATTTTCGAGCGGGCAAAACCCGATACGTTACAGTATTTGATGTGCACGTAAAAATGTATATTTTTACTCCCATATTTAATCTTCTTTTATTAAAATAAACGAGCATATTAGGTTATTGTACATGTTTAAACAAAAATATTTTTTTTCAAATCATCTTTCATTCATCTTTATTTGGGGGCAAAATGGTAATTTTGTGTATGAATTAATTTTGAGAAAATTTATTTGCATGTTTTTTTTATTTGTAGGAAATTGAGTGCAAATTGGATGGAGCTTCATGGATGTATGCATGCACATATGTTGAAATCAAATGAAGAAAGGAAATAAAATAATTCATGCAACATGGAGGAGCCCACACGCCCACTAACTGTTTCCTGGAGATTTGACCAGGCAACTAGTACTCGGCATCTAAGAGTACTCGGCATCCGGGAGTACTCGGCATCTAAGAGTACTCGGTATCCAGGGTTGTATGACAGTAACAAGCGTTCGGCCAGAAGGCGCGTTCGGCCAGAGAGGATCGTTCGGCCAGAGGGATCGTTCGGGCAGAAGACATCGTTCGGCCAGAGGGCACGTTCGGCCAAAGGGATCGTTCGGCCAAAGGGGTCGTTCGGCCAGAAAGCATCGTCCAACCAGAAAGCACGTTCGGCCAAAGATCATCGACCGGCCAAAAGGATCGTTCGGCCAGGAGCCTGTGGTTCGGCATCATTGTGTTCGGCCTATCTGGTTCGGCATACGGCGACCACTGTATTTGGGCCAGAGTGTTCGGCTGCCGAGCCCACCTGGGAAGTCCAACCCATCTTTGTCTATAAATAGAGGAGCAGGGCCACAGTGAAAAGGACCTTTTTTTGGGAGAACACTAGGGAGACTCTGCCATTTTGGAGACTCATCTTCTTTACTTAGCAACTTCATTCAAGCATTTGATCTATGAATTGTATTTGTAATCAATCATTAAGAAGATCAATAAAGTGAAAACTCAAAGTGGACGTAGGCAATTACGCTGAACCACTATAAATCTGGTGTTCTTACTTTCTGCATTTAAATTAGCATTGTCTTCCTTGTTTAATTTATCTTCATCACTTATATCTCTACACAATCTTTCTCTACGAGGTTAGTGACCAATTTTGGTGCTAACACTTTGGTGCTTTCACTGAGAATTGAATTCTTAGACCTTAAGGATCTGCTTTGAAGCTACTGGATTGAACAAATCCCCCAAAGAAGATCCGACTCATTGATAGGACATCCGTTGATTCTACTCAGAGTTCCTAGCAATAACTCTATAATGGCAAGACCACGTACCAGGTCATCTTCTCATAATGCGGATGCCCATGAGACTGCTAGCGTACAACAAGCAGGACCTAGCAATCAGCCAGCGATTCCGGGTGTAGGAATCGCCGCCCAGGACCAGACTCCAGTTGTCACCAGAATAGAGTTCAACGACTTGATGAGAGAACACATGGAAAGAAGGAGACAACTAGGAGAGCAGATGCAAGCTAACGCCAACCTGATGGCACAACTCACTCAATAGCAGCAACAGTATGCTGGGGGCAATCCCGCTCCTTATTCCTCACCCAACAGCTCAACTTCCTTTGATGAACCTCCCAGGCGCAGACGCCGTAAGACTAAAGCTGTGCGGGCAGGTGCTGCTGTCCAGACAGCTAGAGACCGTGACCAAACAGGAGCTGGAAATTTAGGAACTGGAGTGCAGGTGGAGGCTGGAGGCCCGGACCATCAAAACGCTAACGATGTCGAACCTCAAGATGCACGTTTGGCAGATCGCCAAGAGAGGAGGCATCAGCATGGACAGTCACGTAGAACAGACTCTAACCTTCCACCTTCCATACATACACCAGATCTGACAGCCATGGTCAGGGAATTGATGAAAGAAAATCAGGGCTTATCGAATGACGATTGGGGAGTATCAAGGAGTCATACTCCGTTCACAGATGTCGTGCTACAGCCGGCGTACCCCAGAAAGTTTAGTATGCCAACTATCCCTGCGTATGAGGGAAAGACTGACCCCAGACAGCATGTCATGAGGTACGAGTGGATGATGGATTCAGCTAGAGCAAATGATGCAACCAAGTGTAGATGCTTTCCAATTACTCTATCTGGGATCGCTACTATGTGGTTCACACGACTTCCTCCGCGGTCCGTATCCAGTTTCAAGGAGTTGGCAAAGAAGTTTATTGAGCAGTTCAGGATACACACTACTCATCCAAAGGACGTAATGTCTCTGTCAAGTGTAATCCAAAATCCTGGGGAGTCGTTGAAGGAATATTTACAAAGATTCCATGTTGCGGCAACTGAAGTCAGTAATCCCAATGATCATGCAATTCTAATGGCTGTAATGAGAGGTGTGGATCCGAATTCTAAATTTGGAGACTGGTTGGCAGGGAAACCTCCGACCACACTAGAACGTTTTTACTCAAAGGCACATCAGTTCATGAGAAGAGAGGAAGCTAGGTGGGTAAGGCGAGATAAGGCACCAGGACCTGTCCAAGAATCCGTGAAAAGCAACATTGCTGTGAAGCAGTTCGGAGACAACACAGGAAAGGTCCAAGTCAATGTCCAGAACAAGCCTAGGCAGCCTAAGGAGTCCGGAGGAAGAAATCAAGGGAAGAAGAGAGAAGCGGGGAAGTGGAAGTCAAGAATTCCGAGCTACAACGAGTATACCCCGCTGAATGCGTCTCTTGAGAATATTTACCTCTCAACCTGCAATACCTTACAATACAGAAATCCACGTCCAAAAGAGTCAACCGAGGAACAGAAACGAACTGGAAAATACTGCCGCTTCCATGAGACCAACAGGCACAATACGGAAGAGTGCAGACACCTACACGATGCCATAGAGAAGTTGATCAGGCAAAAGAAGTTGCAGGAATTTGTGAAGGATCCTCAGGAAGGAGGACAGGGAACATCCAACCTAGGTCGTGCTCCAGTTCCGCGTCATCCCGATGAACCTGCTCGGACTGTGGGCAGACTGGTCATAAACACGATCATCGGTGGACCACACCCCACAGATAAGAATTGGCAAGAGATGGAGCGGTATGCAAGATCCCTGAAGCATGCAGATTTCGAATGTTGTTCGAACACGGAAGATGGGACCCCTGCTAAGCAACTACGCATGATGACAGACGATATAGTGTTCAGAAACAGAGATGCTGACCAAGTGGAGGCTCCAACCATCGACCCGATGGTCATATCTGCAACAATCGGACCGGCTTATGTGAAAAGAATTCTGATTGATTGTGGAAGTTCTGTCAACATCATCTTCAAGAAGGCTTATGACCAGATGAAAATGGAAACAAAGGACTTGAAACCGTCCAAAGCTCGCATACATGGCTTTAATGGTGCAGCGACCGATGCGGTAGGATATGTTGAGTTACCAGTTGAACTGGGACAAGGCGAACGTCGCAGGGTGCGAATCCTGCCCTTCGTAGTTTTGGATGTGGATTCTCCATATAATTTATTCCTGGGCCGACCGGCCCTGGCTGAGTTTAGAGCAGCATTAGCCCCATGGTGCCTGACTTTGAAATTCCCAACTAACAAAGGAGTAGGAGTTGTTCATGGTGACCAGGCGACCGGTCGTGCATGTTATGTGGCAGAGCTCAGAGAGGCCCATCGGAGGGAGAAAGGAAAGGTTGCGGACATTCCGGTCTGCATCCTTAATAATGATGATTGACAAGTATTGCCCGAGCCCTGGCTCGGGCATAATTCTTGGATCTTCAGAGACATAGATCCGAGAGATGACGATGAGAAACCCAGGGAAGAAAAGGCAGCACCGGCTGAATTAACAATTGACATTTCAGTCAGCCGAGACGATCCATCGTGAGTGCTGAAGATCGGATCACAACTCGACCCCGCAAAGACTGAAGACCTTAGTGATTTCCTCCGGGCAAATCTTGATGTTTTCGCCTGGGTGCATTCTGATATGTGCGGGATTTCTCCCGCCATTACGAGTCATATGTTGAACATAGACCCAAAATACGTCCCAGTTAAACAAAAGAGGAGAGGAATGGACCCAGAGAGGTCCGCTGCTCTCAGAGAGGAAGTGGACAAACTCAAAGCCAATGGGTTCGTCCGCGACGCCCTCTACCCCGAATGGGTATCCAATCCCATGCTGGTGAAAAAGGCGAATGGGAAATGGAGAACTTGTGTAGATTATTCCGACTTGAACAAAGCGTGCCCCAAGGACAGTTTCCCGTTGCCTAGGATTGATCAGCTGGTTGACTCCACTGCAGGACATGAGCTGTTATCATTCATGGATGCATACTCGGGTTACAATCAAATCCCGTTGCATATTCCAGACCAAGAACACACCAGCTTCATTACAGATGTCGGGCTATATTGCTATGTAGTAATGCCCTTCGGACTGAAGAACGCAGGAGCGACTTATCAGCGTTTGATGAATCGAATGTTCAAAGACCAGCTTGGTAGGACGATGGAAGTCTATGTGGATGACATGCTCGTGAAGTCACAACAGTCAAATGACCACATTCGAGACTTGGCTGAAATGTTTGACATACTCAGATATTATGGGATGAAGATCAACCCTCTGAAGTGTTCCTTCGGCGTTGCATCGGGAAAGTTTTTGGGATTCATTGTCAACGCGAGGGGAATTGAAGCTAACCCAGAAAAGATTCAAGCTATTCGAGATGTGCAATTGCCTAGGACTATAAAACAGGTACAGAGCTTGAATGGAAAAGTAGCTGCGCTGAGTCGACTCATATCCAGGGCCACGGACAAGTGCATCCCTTTCTTGGATATAATAAATAAAGGGAAGAGGAACTTCGAGTGGACATCCGACTGTGAGGAAGCATTCCGAGATCTGGTGAGGCATCTGGAGAGTCCACCAGTGCTGTCAAAACTAGTAGACCATGAGATGCTGTACGTATACTTGGCTGTATCCCCACATGCGATGAGTGCGGCTTTGGTTCGCGAAGAGGACCGAATCCAGAAGCCGGTGTATTATGTTAGCAAGCGTTTAACGGGGGCAGAAAGAAATTACCCTAAAATCGAGAAATTGGCCTATTACTTGGTGATTGCATCACGTAAGCTGCGCCCATACTTTCAAGCACACTCAATCAGTGTTTATACCGATCAACCCCTACGGCAGGTACTCCAACGACCAGAAACTTCTGGAAGATTGCTAAAATGGAACATCGAATTGAGCCAGTTCGATATCGCCTACTTGCCACGAAGAGCCATACAAGGGCAAGCGTTAGCAGATTTCATCGCTGAATTTACCATACCCGACGAACCAGATAATCACGATGTCATTCCCCCTGTTCGATGGAAATTGTACACCGATGGAGCCTCAAATGACCGTTGCTCCGGTGATGGCGTAGTCCTTGTAACTTCGGAAAATCGATCGGTTTGTTACGCTCTAAAGCTCGATTTCCCGGCTAAGAATAACGAAGCAGAATATGAAGCACTGATTGCTGGCTTAAAGTTCATTGAAGAACTCGGGGTAAAATCAGTTGAAATCTTCTATGACTCACAGTTGGTGGTCTACCAGGTGCGAGGAGATTATCAAGCAAAGGGACAGAAGCTTGCTCCGTACCTTGTTCTGTTTCAAGAACTGCTGTCAAACCTTGAGAGTTATGACATTTCGCATGTCCCGCGTGAGCAGAACAAAGAAGCCGACTTATTGGAAAAATTCGCAAGCACTGGCGATGCTCAGCAAATGGGGCTATTTCCTGTTGGGGCATTGCATGCCCCAAGTATAGACGCAATGAAAGTAGATTCTGTGTTGGAAATAGGAATCGAAAGGGAATCGTGGATAACCCCGTTCAAACTATACCTAACAACCAGGGCTTTACCAGAAAAAAGGAGCGAAAGGCGACAGGTCCTTCGAAAGGCCGCGCGATACGTGATGCAGGATGGATTAATGTATAGAAAGGGGTTCTCGGTCCCCTTATTACGATGCATCGCTCATGATGAGACGAAACGGGTCTTGAAGGAGGTACAGAGGGAGAATGCGGTGACCATACTAGGGGGCAAACGCTAGCAAAAAATATCATCTGCTATGGATACTACTGGCCGGCCGTAAATCGGGACGCTGCAGACTACGCAAGGAAATGTGATAAGTGTCAAAGATATGCAAAAGTCCCGAGGACTCCATCAATAGAACTCATGCAAATGGTTAGTCCCTGGCCATTTGCAATTTGGGGAATCGAAATAATCGGCTCTTTGCCTATATCCAAAGGTGGTGCGAAATACGCGATAGTTGCAGTCGACTATTTCACAAAATGGGTTGAGGCGGAACCCTTGCCACAATCACCTCTAAGAAGGTCATTAATTTCGTTGTACGAAACATTATATGCCACTTTGGCCTCCCTCGTACCATCATTACGGACAACGGGACGCAATTTGAAAGCAGAGAGTTCAAAGAGTTCTGTTTAGCAAAACCTGATCTAAATCCAAGCTTCATCCCCATAAATAATTTCCTCTATCACGAGCTCTCCCCAACTCTCTTTCTACCTCTCCATTCTCCACTCCCTCAACTCTGAATCCAAGCCCGAACCCTAATCCACTTACAATGAAATTGGAAATTCGTTGCTTTCAGAATTCGTGAATTTGAGTATGATGGCCAGATAAAGTTCCAAACTTCATGAATTCGAGTTCCAAACTTGACGCAGCGGATTAATCAAAAACAATGTCAATCGTTGAAAGTAGCAATCGATGGATTGGAAGATACTGAAATTCCCGAATTCGTTGATCCGAAGATACCGAATTCTAGCTATCCCGAACTCGTTGATCGCGAACGATACCGGGTTCAAAGATCTACGATTCTTCACACGTTGATCTAGCGCACTAGATTCCGTGAATCGGCTTCTGCAGTCGTTGAATCGAGCGCACTCGATTATCCGAAAGAGGAGATAGGAGATTACACTCGACTACCAATTGGGTGAAAGCACAAAGCTAACAAAACAAGAGTTTTATTTCAAATCAACTAAACTATTACAAATGACCACACATGCCTATTTATAGGCGTACATTTCAACATTACAATTCTGCACAACTCTTAGGTCGGTTCCGACTTATAGCCTCCGACTTAACTCACACGACTTACGACTTAAGAGTAGACGACTTAAGACAAAAACAGTTACAACACCTTACAACGACTCAACAAACATGGCCGACCTAACCTGGTACGACCTAAAAAAATACAATACTCCTTATTTACAAAGTACACGACTTAGTACATGACGACTCAACTTAGGTCGGTAACGACCTAGTTACATCATTCAACGACTTACCAACATGTTACACAACACATACGACTTAAAAGATGCGCTCTACGACTTATAAACAGAACGACCTAAAACATGCGAGTTATGACATAAGAACCAGACGACTTATCAATTAACTACCTAACATATAGGTCGGCAGCGACTTAAGACCTGGCTTCAGAACTCCTTCCTGCGACCTAGCTTAGGTCGTAACTCCACTTCGCAACTTTCCATAGGTCGTATCTCGTCCCAGTTCTTCTTTGTTAGGTCGTAGACGACTTAACCCTTCATTTTCCTTAGGTCGTAGACGACTTAAGTCTTTATTTTCGATAAGTCGGGGACGACTTATCAGTTCCGAGCGACTTAAGCCTTTGTTAAGTCGTATCCCTTTTCCTCCTAGCCTGTTAGGTCGTAGACGTCCCAAAATCCTTTCCTTAGGTCATGACCGACCTAAACTTCCATCCTTAGGTCGTAGACGACCTAAGCCTGGGTAACTCGTAGCTTGCCCTGCTTCAACTCTCGTAGTTCGCACTGCTTCGACTTTAGCCTGTGCTGCATCATCCTCCCCAGGTTGAGAAAAATTCGACCTCGAATTTGTCAATTCTTCCTCATCAGACTGTTCATTCTCATAATATGGCACTAGATGCTTAACATTGAATATGTCAGAAGTGTATACATCCTCCGGCAGCTTCAACTTATAAGCGTTTTTATTAATCCGTTTCACGATTTCTATAGGACCAATTTTTCTGGCTTTCAACTTGTTATAAGCGCCTACTGGAAAACGATCTTTCGTTAACACAGCATATACATTATCTCCTTCATTAAACTCAACACTTCTTCGTTTCAAATATGCAGATCGTTTGTACTTTTCATTTGCTTTCTCCAATCGTTCCTGAATGATTCTATGACACTCCATCAACCCTTCAACAAAATCAGCAACTCGCTTGACTGTCTTCTTTGGTTGTGGTATGATTGTTATCTCCAACGGACCCTTTGGCAAACTAGCATATACAATCTGAAACAGACAGAAACCCGTACTACGGTTCACAGCATGATTATGAGCAAACTCTGCTTGACATAACTTCACATCCCAACTCTTCAGATTGTCTTGCACCAGACATCGTAATAAATTTCCCAATGATCGGTTCACAACCTCGGTCTGTCCATCCGTTTGCGGATGATAAGCGCTGCTAAAGTTCAACTTCGTTCCCACCATCTTCCACAAACTTAGCCAAAAATGACTTAGAAAACGAGTATCCCTATCCGACACAATAGATTCTGGCAATCCATGAAGTCGATATATCTCTTTGAAAAACAACTGAGCAACATGAACAGCATCCGCCATCTTCTTACAAGCAATAAAATGCGCCATTTTCGAAAATCGGTCAACCACCACATAAATGGAATCATTACCACGCTGCGTTCTCGGCAACCCCAACACAAAGTCCATACTCACATCAACCCATGGTTTAGTTGGTACAGGTAACGGCATATATAACCCAGCATTAGTTGCAGTTCCTTTCGAAACCTGACAGATATGACATCGCTCCACAAACCTCTCCACTTCTTTCCTCATCGATGGCCAAAAGTAAGACTGTGAAATCAACTGTAAGGTACGGTCTCTCCCAACATGTCCTTCTTCATGTAGCTCTTTTACAATCTTCATTCTCAAACTACAATCAGGTATGCACAATCGATTTCCTTTGAACAGAAAACCGTCTACCATCATAAACTCATCCGTCTTCCCCTCCTTAACTTCATCAACAAACTTTGCAAAGTAAGGATCATCGACAAATAATTCTGGCAACATATCAAATCCTGTTACTTCAACTTTCATCGTAGTTAACAAGTGATTCCTTCGGCTCAAAGCATCAGCCACACGATTCGTCACTCCTGACTTGTGTTTAACAACAAAAGTAAACTATTGCAGATATGCAATCCATGATGCATGTCTCGCTGAAATCTTGTCTTGCCCTTATAAATGCTTTAACACCTCATGATCAGTGTAAAGAACAAACTCTTTCTGAAATAGATAATGTCTCCAGTGTTTACTAGATTGCACAACAACATAGAATTCCACATCATATGTACTGTATCTCATCTTTGCTCCTGATAACTTCTCGCTAAAGTATGCAATCGGACGTCCCCTCTGACTCAACACTCCTCCAATCCCAACCTTGGATGCATCAGTATGTAGTTCAAACACTAGCTAAAAATCTAGTAATATTAGAATTGGTGCAGACGTCAAGAGTCCTTTGATTCGATCAAAAGCAACCCCGGCTTCCTCCGTCCATGCAAACTGTTTACCCTTCATACAATCAGTCACAGGCGCCATCACACTACTAAAGTGTGTAATAAACCTTCGATAAAATGAAGCCAACCCGTGAAAACTACGAACTTCCGTTATCGTCTTGGGTTGCGGCCAATCTCTGATAGCTTCGACTTTACTTTGGTCAACCTTTATTCCTTCTTCTGACACAACATACCCCAGAAATAAAACACTATGCGTCATGAACACGCATTTCTTCGTTGCAGCATAAAACTGTTCTTGTCGTAGTACCATCAACACTTCTCTCAGATGTTGCAAGTGTTCCTCTGCACTTCCACTATATATCAGAATATCATCGAAATACACCACCACAAATTTCCCAATGAATGGTCTAAAAATCTGATTCATCACCCGCATGAATGTACTCGGCGCATTTGACAAGCCAAATGGAATTACCAACCATTCGTATAGACCCTCCCTGGTTTTAAAAGCGGTCTTCCACTTATCACCTGGCCTGATACAAATTTGATGATATCCGCTCTTCAAATCAATCTTCGAAAAGATAGTAGCTCCGCTCAATTGATCTAGCAAATCATCCAACCTCGGCATTGGAAATCTATATCTCACAGTAATCTTATTCAATGCTCGACTGTCGGTGCACATTCTCCACGTCCCATCCTTTTTGGGTACCAATAAAGCTGGTACAGCACAAGGACTTAAACTCTCCTGCACACGCCCCTGTTCAAGCAATTCTTCCACTTTCCTCCTCAATTCTTCATGTTCCTTTGGACTCATTCGATCATGTGGTCTGTGTGGCAACACAGCACCTGGAACAAGATCTATCTGATGTTGTATATCCCTCAACGGTGGCAACTCCGTTGGTAACTCCTCTGGAAATACATCGTCAAATTCTTTCAAAACTGGCTTCGCTTCTTCCGGAATTTCAACCTCTTTACTGCTCTCTCGCCCAATCAACAAAAACACTTCAGGCTCCTCCTCTACTTCCTTCACAAACTCCTTCAAAGATAACAAAGTTTTAAGCTCTTCAATCTCCTTCAACTTGTTTTCCTCCTGTTGTCGCTTCTTTGGAACTAGAGTAATCTTTGTGCCTTCAAACATGAAACTGTAACTGTTGGTACGCCCATCATGTTGCACCGCCCTATCATACTGCCACGGTCTCCCCAGCAACAAATGACAGACATCCATATCTACCACATCGCACCAGATTTCATCCTTGTATTTATTTCCAATTGAAAACTTCACACAAGCCCTTCGTCCAACCTTCACCTCCCCGCCTTTCCTCAACCAAGCTAGCTTGTACGGTTTCGGATGTTTCTCAGTCTTCAACGCCAACTTCCTCACAGCTTCTGAAGAAATTATATTATCACAGCTTCCAGCATCAATAACAAATTTGCAAACCTTCCCCAGAATGGTACATGTTGACTGAAAAATATTGCTCCTTAACCAACTACAATCCTCCTCTTACTTTGGTGTTAAACAGGACCTCTTCATCATTAGATTATAACCTTCGTCTCCCGACACTTCTTCTTCCTCCTCATCAGGTGGTGAATTGGAAC
Organism: Allium fistulosum; assembly: GCA_030737815.1. Lineage (NCBI taxonomy): Eukaryota > Viridiplantae > Streptophyta > Magnoliopsida > Asparagales > Amaryllidaceae > Allium > Allium fistulosum. Next base: position 1,240,603,097 of record CM060904.1, on the reverse strand, counting down.
ATTCAGCTTCTTCATCCTCATCCTCAACCTCCGCTATCATAGCTCTCTTCTTCGGCTTCGGACATTCGCTACTTTTGTGGCCCATTTCTTGGCAATTATAACACTTGAAACCATTATTGACTTTCGCCTTCCCAACCTCATTCACAACTGGTTTTGCAACAACTTTTGAAACATTAGAACTTCCACTAACGCCCTTCACTTGATTATTGGAATTTGTAAACACACCACCTCCTCGACGTCCCTGTTTCTCCCAAGCCAACGCTTTCTGATGTGCTTCCGCTACAGATCTGGGATCAAACATGTTAACTATATCCTGAATCTGCATTCTCAATCCCCTAATGAATCTAGATGTCAGCTGCTCTTCCGTTTCCATAATATCATTCCTCGCAATAAGCTGATAAAATTCATCCGCGTAATCATTAACATTCTTTGTGCCCTGCCTCAAATTCTGCAAACGTTGATACATCAAAGATTGATAATTGTAAGGTAAGAACGTTGCTTTCATCAATTTCTTCATCTTCTCCCAAGATTCAACTTTTGACTTTCCCATCCGTTCACGTGTAAGTTTGGTTTGCTGCCACCATGCCAAAGCTCTACCCCTCAACCTTGTAGCAACCAACTTCACTCTACGATGTTCTGGAACTTCTTTGAAATCAAAAATCTCTTCAACATTAGCCACCCAATCTGAAAACTCCTCCGCTTGCATACCACCTTTGAATTCAGGAATTTCAGTCTTCATCCCCGACTCCCACTTGTGATCATACTCAGAGTGATTTCTTCCTTGTCCTCGTCCTTGTCCTCGAACACTACCACCATCATATTCCTCTTCAAAATCAGATGTATATCGATGTCGATCCTGACCACCAACATCTCTACTCCCTTCGCGTCTTCCTCCAACATCCCTTCTATCTACATTCCTCCGATTACGATCATTCACGTTTCTATCTCAACTTCGATCATCATCAACACTTCTGTCTCGATTGGAATGTGGTGAGACTCTACTTCCCCCATGATTAGATTCAGGTGATATCCTTCTCCGATTCTGATTCATCTCTAACATCATCTTCTCTAACTGTCCAATTCCTTCGTTAAGCTTTTCACTAAAGTTTTCATTGATTCTTTGCTCCATCTCATCAGCTTCTTCTCTTCGATACAAAGCTTCTACGTTTTGGTGACGATTAGCTCTTCTCGGCGGCATACTTGGAATCATCACAAAACTCTTCAATTCTCGGTCAAATGATGTACACGGCCTTCACTTGCTTATCTCGGCCGAAGTTCTTCACACTTCAAACTCAAACACAATTCGAACTTAGATCCAAAGTGAAATGGATCGGAAACTTCACACGTGTTGCAAATTGTGATGAACACGATGAACAACCAAACTCCCAAACAAGATAAATCCGTCCCCCAAACTTCAATACAAAGTCGAACAACTTCCCTTCTTGCTCTCGGCCGTGATTAATAACCTCAAATGTTCACTTCGATTCAAACTTCTTTAAGATGATTGGCTCCAAGACTCGATTTAGCTATGATTGGCTAAACAAGCTCTGATACCAAAACTGACGCAGCGGATTAATCAAAAACAATGTCGATCGTTGAAAGTAGCAATCGATGGATTAGAAGATACTGAAATGCCCGAATTCGTTGATCCGAAGATACCGAATTCTAGCTATCCCGAACTCGTTGATCGCGAACGGTACCGGGTTCAAAGATCTACGATTCTTCACACGTTGATCTAGCGCACTAGATTCCGTGAATCGGTTTCTGCAGTCGTTGAATCGAGCGCACTCGATTATCCGAAAGAGGAGATAGGAGATTACACTCGACTACCAATTGGGTGAAAGCACAAAGCTAACAAAACAAGAGTTTTATTTCAAATCAACTAAACTATTACAAATGACCACACATGCCTATTTATAGGTGTACATTTCAACATTACAATTCTGCACAACTCTTAGGTCGGTTCCGAATTATAGCCTCCGACTTAACTCACACGACTTACGACTTAAGAGTAGACGACTTAAGACAAAAACAGTTACAACACCTTACAACGACTCAACAAACATGCCCGACCTAACCTGGTACGACCTAAAAAAAATACAATACTCCTTATTTACAAAGTACACGACTTAGTACATGACGACTCAACTTAGGTCGGTAACGACCTAGTTACATCATTCAACGACTTACCAACATGTTACACAACACATACGACTTAAAAGATGCGCTCTACGACTTATAAACAGAACGACCTAAAACATGCGAGTTACGACATAAGAACCAGACGACTTATCAATTAACTACCTAACATATAGGTCGGCAGCGACTTAAGACCTGGCTTCAGAACTCCTTCCTGCGACCTAGCTTAGGTCGTAACTCCACTTCACAACTTTCCATAGGTCGTATCTCGTCCCAGTTCTTCTTTGTTAGGTCGTAGACGACTTAACCCTTCATTTTCCTTAGGTCGTAGACGACTTAAGTCTTTATTTTCGATAAGTCAGGGACGACTTATCAGTTCCGAGCGACTTAAGCCTTTGTTAAGTCGTAGCCCTTTTCCTCTTAGCCTGTTAGGTCGTAGACGTCCCAAAATCCTTTCCTTATGTCGTGACCGACCTAAACTTCCATCCTTAGGTCGTAGACGACCTAAGCCTGGGTAACTCGTAGCTTGCCCTGGTTCAACTCTCGTAGTTCGCACTGCTTCGACTTTAGCCTGTGCTGCATCAAAACTTCACAATTTCCAGACTTCATGATCTCCATATTTCATGAATTCATGAATTTGAATATAATGGCCAGATCGAGTTCCATCTTTGGTTCCAAACTTTGGTTTCAGAATTCGTGAATTCATAGTTTTTCTTCACATGCCGGTCATTTAAATACGAGAGCACGGATGGATTTTACTTCAGAAATGTGAGCAGTTACAATTATACTGTGTTACATGATGAATCTGGTTATGCTTGTTCTATGGGATTGGGATCCTTTTTCGCAAGATGAAGTAAGTTTTTAAACAAGCTTTGTTTTTTAAATGTTTGAATGCTATGTCTTATTATAGATTAAAAATGATGAAACGATTCTTACAGAACATGCAGAGGATATTGGTGTATTGATGTCATTTAATTAATAATATTCCAGGTTATTTAGTTGGCTTTAATTGGTTGATTAAAAGAAATTTGCCTATTTTGTACTAGATTCCTGCAGTTTAATTAATAATATTCCTGTAGTTTTAGATTTTCATATTCCGGTTCTGCTTCTTTTGATTATGCACAGTATTGTACTGCTTATCATAATTCATAATACATATTATATGTACAACTTAAGGTATTTAATTGCATAGCTAAAGATTTCAATGTTCGAATATTATATGTATAATATAACAGCTCAGTTAAAAAATGCACTTGCATGTTTATATATAGTTCTAATATTATGCATATGTGATACACCATATGAGCTCAGAAGATGTTTTTGAATCCAATGATGGTAGCTTCTCACCATGTTAACAATTTACTATAAATAACTTATTTGAAATGAAGTTGAATGATTCACCATTTCTGTCTGCATCGTATCACAGTGAGTAAAATTGTAGTAAATATGTTAGGGTGAGTGTAGAAGATGCTCTGCTGATTTATGTGTAAATTGGTGATATTATTGATTTTTGTGTAGCTATTTTGGTAGATGTTGCATTGTTGGTTTGATTATGTGGGAAGTGTTAAAGATGGATGAGATTTGTTGCCACTTGCATAGAACAAAGGTGAAATGAACTAGGAAAACTGAGAAGTAAAGCTTGTGAATCTTTACATAATAGCAAATTAGCAACACACTAGTACATAAACAACTTTATTATTAGCATGAATGGGCTGATACATGCACACTTAACTAGATTGATATGCACACAGGCTGAAAGAAATATATGATAAATGTTTGTCAATGGTGCTGGATGCACACAGCCAGTATCTAAATTATCCAATCCAAATAGGTTCCACTCTAATTTAGCTTATATCAGTTAACCATTACCATGCATGTTCATGACACTTCATTTACTCAGTAAAAAAGAAACCTTTCTCAAACCTAAAATCCTAGCTCAAAAAACTGCCGATGATGCACCAGCTACAATGATGGCTCATATAACAAAAAACAAAGAGCACCCAACATGGCAATGAAATTGAATGTTTTTACATGCACATACTGTGACTTTAATGACTTAGTTTGTGATCTATTGAAAGAGACATAAAAACAAATCGTTGAAGAACAAAAAACTGAAGAAATTTTAGACCAAGTAAATCGATAAATTATAAGAGTAGGGAAGAACATCAACACCACCGTCCTCTACAACTGCACACCACCATGGCCCCACCTTCGGCTACAGCTCCGCTAATCGACTGCATTAGCGCCCAGCTTTGACACCCTATTTGCTTTACTTCATAGTAGAATTCCTGATTTACAGCTGTCGTCATTTAACTAGATTTTGTAACTTTTTCTTTTAAATAAACTGTCTAGCAGGAGAAGCAATCATGCTTCTATAAAGCCCATGTCAGTTCATGAACAAGAAGGAAAATAAAGACTATTCTGAAGCCATCATACTTGAGTCGCTTTATGAGAAAAGGTCATAGTGAAGAAATTTTGGTTCATAAAAGTTGCAACGAATATATGAGATCAGCGCAGGTTTGCATTAATGCTATGTAGATGTTACAGGTTTCAAATTCTTAATGTTTACTTCCCTGATTATTTCAATAATTCTTATTGTTAAGTACAGTTTTTTGTTGATCTATCATCTTTTATAAACATTCCACTATGTTTGTTTTTGCATGCTTGACGTTATAAGATCATGGTATTTCATATATTAGACAAAAATGATGTGCTAACATATCCTATTTGCTCATTTGATGTACCGTTTATGTCTATTATATTTGGTTGGGAAAGTATTGAGCACTATACTAGAATCTTCAATGCATTTGTAGATGATACACACTGAATTTTCTCCCTAACAACTAAAATTATTTTGTTTCACCATTCGAATCTATGTGTGTGACGATTGAAAAAACTTGTGGAACAATGTAAGAAAAAGTTTGTTATATAAAGAACGTATCAACATGAGGCTTGGAGAACTAAGTAAATGTGTTTTTTGCTACCATCGCCATATATAATTTTATACGATACTATAACAATGACGATTCAGATTTTATGGTCTAAAATGATGATCTAGCCATCTAGGTATTGTTGTAGAAGCATAACTTGATGATATTAAGGTCTTAGAAATACAAATGATATCAAACGAGTGCAACGCATGAGCAGCGAAATGTCAACGTAAGAGATATCGGATGTACTTTTGACTGTTATATTTTAAGGTAGATTTTTAGTTTTATTCTTTAAAGAACCTTGTATTTGAGGTGGAACTTTGACGCAACGGTTAAGTCACCCGTATGGTGATCCAAGCGCTAAGATTCGAGTCCGAAAACAGTCTCTTCGCAATGCGAGAGAAAGGCTGCGTACACCGTCGACCTTCACAGAGCCCGCGATTGTGCGAAAGTGACGCAGCGGATAATTCAAAACAAACTTCAATCGATGAAAATAGCAATCTGTGTATTGATGGATACTGAATTGCTCGAATTCGTTGATCCGAAGATACCGAACTCTAGCTATCTCTGACTCGTTGATCCGAAGATACCGGGAAAGAGATCTACGATTCTTCGACGTTGATCTTGCGCACAAGATACCGTGAATCGGCTTCAACAAACGATGATCCGAGCGCACTCGAATGACGTTAGTGGAGATAGGAGATACACTCGACTACCAATTGAAATTGAAAGCAACAAGCTAACAAAAGAGAATTTTATTCAATATTCAACAATCTTTACAAAATGACCATACACGCCTATTTATAGGCACATTACAATTTACACCAAAAAAAAAAAAACAACGAAATTACTCTAAGTCCTAACTCGGTTCCGAGTTAACAACATCTGCTTCGCGACTTAGGGATAGCTCGGCGACGACTTCATCTTCTTTTCGCGATTTAAGGCATAGCTCGGCAACGACTTAATGGAAGCTATCTCGGTTCCGACTTATGGTATCTCGGCAACGTCTTCAACAAATCGCGACTTCACGTTACCTCGGCAACGACTTAGCTTAACTCGGCAATCGACTCAGGGGAAAGTATCTCGGTTCCGACTTATGGTTATCTCGTCGCCGACTTATGGTAACTCGTCTTCGACTTATGGGGTATCTCGGCAACGACTCAACGAACCGCGACTTATTCAGGTGCCGCGACTTATCAATGTCGCTCGCGAGTTTCTGCCAATGATTTAGGTTTAGGTCGGTCGCGATTGAGGTGGGAGTTAGGTCGTAGGTCGGCATGAAGGTGGGAGTTAGGTCGGAGGCGATTGAGTTGGAGCTTAGGTCGGCAACTGGAGTGGAGCTTAGGTATGCTGCTGCATCATCCTCCCCTTGTTGACAAAAATTCGACCTCGAATTTGTACTTCTCTCTTTTTCAACAAGCTCATCTCCATGGTACGGAATCAAATGTTTAACGTTGAAAACGTCAGCAGTGTGAATGTGATCTGGCAACTTTAACTGATAAGCATTGTCATTGATTTTCTTCAAGATTTCTACTGGTCCAATCTTTCGAGCTTTCAACTTGTTGTAAGTCCCAACTGGAAAACGATCTTTTGTCAATACCGCGTAAACAAAATCACCCTCTTTGAAGACTACACTCCTTCGTTTCTTATCCGCCATTTGTTTGTACTTCTCATTTGTCTTTTCCAATCGTTCCTGAACGATTCTATGGCACTCCGTCAACCCTTCAACAAAATCAGCAGCTTTCTTAACTGTCTTTTTTGATTGTGGTATTACCGTTAAATCCAAAGGCCCCTTCGGTAAGCTCGAATAAACAATCTGGAATGGACTGAACCCCGTACTTCGATTCACAGCATGATTATGGGCAAATTCTGCCTGACATAACTTCTCATCCCAACTCTTTAGATTATCTTGAACAAGACACCTCAACAAGTTTCCCAACGATCGATTAACCACCTCCGTTTGTCCATCAGTTTGCGGATGATAAGCACTACTAAACTTCAGCTTTGTTCCCACCATTTTCCACAAACTCAACCAAAAGTGACTCAGAAATCGAGTATCTCTATCTGACACAATAGATTCTGGTAATCCATGAAGTCGATAGATCTCCTTGAAAAACAACTGAGCAACATGAACAACATCTGCCGTTTTCTTACAAGCAATAAAGTGTGCCATTTTCGAGAATCTGTCCACCACCACATATATGGAATCGTTACCTCGCTGTGTCCTCGGTAATCCCAACACGAAGTCCATACTCACATCAACCCATGGTTTAATTGGTACAGGTAATGGCATATATAAACCAGCATTAGTCGCAGTTCCTTTCGAAACCTGACAAATATGACATCTCTCAACAAATCTTTCCACCTCTTTCCTCATCGATGGCCAAAAGTAGGACTGTGAAACCAACTGCAAGGTACGGTCTCTCCCAACATGTCCCTCTTCGTGTAACTCCTTGATAATCTTCATTCTCAAACTACCCTCTGGAATGCACAATCGACTCCCTTTAAAAAGAAAACCATCTACCATCAAAAACTCATCCGTCTTTCCCTCCTTAACTTTATCAACAAACTTCATGAAGTAAGGATCTTCAACAAATAATTCCGGCAACATTTCAAACCCTGTCACTTCAACTTTCATTGTCGTCAACAAATGACTCCTTCTGCTCAAAGCATCAGCCACACGATTGGTTACCCCTGACTTGTGCTTAACGACAAAAGTAAACTGCTGTAAATAAGCAATCCACGATGCATGTCTCGCTGAAATCTTGTCTTGCCCTTGCAAATGCTTCAATGCTTCATGATCAATGTAAAGAACAAACTCCTTTTGAAACAGATAGTGTCTCCAGTGTTTAATAGATTGTATAACAGCATAAAACTCCACATCATATGTACTGTATCGCATCTTCGCTCCGGACAACTTCTCACTGAAATATGCAATAGGACGCCCTTTCTGACTCAACACCCCTCCAATCCCAACCTTGGATGCATCAGTATGTAGTTCAAACACCAACTGAAAATCAGGTAGCACTAGAATTGGTGCAGAGGTCAAAAGATCTTTGATTCGTTCAAAAGCAACCTCGGCTTCCTCCGTCCATGCAAACTGTTTACCTTTCATGCAATCTGTAACAGGCGCCATCACACTACTAAAGTGTGGAATAAACCTTCGATAAAATGAAGCCAACCCATGAAAACTACGAACTTCCGTTATCGTCTTGGGCTGCGGCCAATTTCTGATCGCCTCAACTTTACTTTGGTCAACCTGTATTCCTTTCTCTGAAACAACATACCCCAGAAATAAAACACTATGCGTCATGAACACGCATTTCTTTGTTGCAGCATAGAATTGTTCTTGTCGCAATACCATCAGCACTTCTCTAAGATGATTCAAATGTTCCTCTGGACTCCCACTGTAAATAAGAATATCATCGAAATACACCACCACGAATTTCCCAATGAACGGTCGAAAAATCTGATTCATCACCCTCATGAAAGTACTTGGTGCATTGGATAAACCAAATGGCATGACTAACCATTCGTATAGACCCTCCCTAGTTTTAAAAGCAGTCTTCCACTCATCTCCTGGTCTGATACGAATTTGATGATATCCACTCTTCAAATCAATCTTCGAAAAGATAGTAGCTCCACTTATTTGATCCAACAAGTCATCCAACCTCGGCATTGGAAATCTATATCTCACAGTAATCTTATTCAATGCTCGACTGTCAGTGCACATCCTCCACGTCCCATCCTTCTTGGGTACCAATAAAGCTGGTACAGCACAAGGACTCAGACTCTCCTGCACACGCCCCTGCTCAAGCAATTCCTCTACTTGCCTCCGCAACTCTTCATGTTCCTTCGGGCTCATTCGATAATGTGGTCTGTGTGGCAACACAGCACCTGGAACAAGATCTATCTGATGTTGTATATCCCTCAACGGTGGCAACTCCGTTGGTAACTCATCTGGAAATACATCGTCAAATTCTTTCAGAACTGGTTTAACTTCTTCTGGAATTTCAATCTCTCCACTGCTTTCTCGTCCAATCAACAAGAATACTTCTGGCTCTTCTTCAACTTCTTTAACAAACTCCTTCAAAGTCAATAAAGTTTTCAGCTCTTCGATTTCCTCCACTTTGTTTTCTTCCTGTTGGCGTTTCTTCGGAACCAGAGTAATCTTTGTACCTTCGAACATGAAACTGTAACTGTTGGTCCGACCATCATGTTGTACTGCTCTATCAAACTGCCATGGCCTGCCCAACAACAGATGACACACATCCATGTCTACTACGTCACACCAAACCTCATCCTTGTATTTCTTCCCAATTGAAAACTTCACACAAGCTCTACGTCCAACCTTCACTTCACCACCCTTCCTCAACCAAGCTAACTTGTACGGTTTAGGATGTTTCTCGGTTTTCAACTCCAACTTCTTCACCGCTTCTGTAGAGATAATATTATCACAACTCCCAGCATCAATAACAAATTTACAAACTCTTCCCAGAATAGTGCATGTAGATTGAAAGATATTGTTCCTCAACCAACTACTTTCCTCCTCTTGCTTCGGTGTTAAACAACTTCTCCTCATCATCAATGCGTACCCGTCATCTCCCGACAGTAAGTCTTCCTCCTCAACTGGTAAAGAATTAGAACATTCAGCTTCTTCATCCTCATCCTCAACCTCAGCAATCATTGCTCTCTTCTTTGGCTTTGGACACTCATTGCTTTTATGACCCAACTCCTGACAGTTGTAACATTTGAAACCGTTGTTAACCTTTGCCTTCTCAACCTCCTTCACCACGGGTTTACTGATAGGTTTAGACATATTAGAACTTCCACCAACACCCTTCACTTGATTATTGGAATTCGTAAACACACCACCTCCTCGTCGTCCCTGCTTCTCCCAAGCCAACGCTTTCTGATGTGCCTCTGCTACAGATCTTGGATCGAACATATTAACCATATCCTGAATCTGCATTCTCAATCCCCCAATGAATCTAGATGTCAGCTGCTCTTCCGTTTCCATAATACCATTCCTCGCAATAAGCTGGTAAAACTCATCCGCATAATCATTAACAGTCTTTGTGCCCTGCCTCCAGTTCTGCAAACGTTGATACATCAGAGATTGATAATTGTAAGGTAAGAACGTTGCTTTCATCAATTTCTTCATCTTCTCCCAAGCTTCAACTTTTGACTTTCCCATTCGTTCACGTGTAAGTTTGGTTTGCTGCCACCATGCCAAAGCTCTACCCCTCAACCTTGTAGCAACCAACTTCACTCTACGACGTTCTGGAACTTCTTTGAAATCAAAAATTTCTTCAACATTAGCCATCCAATCCAAAAACTCTTCGGCTTGCATACCACCTTTGAATTCAGGAATTTCAGTTTTCATTCCCGATTCCCACTTGTGATCGTACTCCGATTGATTCCTTCCTCGTCCACGTCCTCGTCCATGAACACTACCACCATCATACTCTTCTTCACCATCCGATGTATATCGATGTCGATCCTGACCACCAACATCTCTACCACCATCACGTCTTCCACCAACATTCCTACGATCCACATTCCTCCGATCTCGATCAGTCACATTTCTATCACGACCTCGATCATCAACATTTCTATCACAATCTCGATCCACGCTTCTATGATCACTATCAACACTTCTCTCCCGATTAGAATGTGGTGAAACTCTACTTCTTCCATGGCTCGATTCAGGTGATACTCTTCTCTGATTTTGACTCATCTCCAACATCATTCTTTCTAATCGACCAATCCCTTCCGTAAGCTTCTCATTGAAATTCTCGTTAATTCTTTGCTCCATCTCATCGGCCTCTTCTCTTCCGTATAAAGCATTAATATTGCAATGACGTTGAACTCGTCTTGGCGGCATGATTGAATACTTCACAAACACTTCAACAAATTCACACTTCAAGTTTCAAACACCTTTCGAACTTTGATCCAAAATGAAATGGATCGAAAACTCCAACTTTGTTGCAAATATGATGAACACGATGAACACAACTTCAACACTTCAAATTTTCGGCTCCAAGACTCGATTTAGCTATGATTGGCTAAAACAAGCTCTGATACCAAAAACTGACGCAGCGGATAATTCAAAACAAACTTCAATCGATGAAAATAGCAATCTGTGTATTGATGGATACTGAATTGCTCGAATTCATTGATCCGAAGATACCGAACTCTAGCTATCTCTGACTCGTTGATCCGAAGATACCGGGAAAGAGATCTACGATTCTTCGACGTTGATCTTGCGCACAAGATACCGTGAATCGGCTTCAACAAACGATGATCCGAGCGCACTCGAATGACGTTAGTGGAGATAGGAGATACACTCGACTACCAATTGAAATTGAAAGCAACAAGCTAACAAAAGAGAATTTTATTCAATATTCAACAACCTTTACAAAATGACCATACACACCTATTTATAGGCACATTACAATTTACACCAAAAAAAAAACAACGAAATTACTCTAAGTTTTAACTCGGTTCCGAGTTAACAACATCTGCTTCGCGACTTAGGGATAGCTCGGCGACGACTTCATCTTCTTTTCGCGATTTAAGGCATAGCTCGGCAACGACTTAATGGAAGCTATCTCGGTTCCGACTTATGGTATCTCGACAACGTCTTCAACAAATCGCGACTTCACGTTACCTCGGCAACGACTTAGCTTAACTCGGCAATCGACTCAGGGGAAAGTATCTCGGTTCCGACTTATGGTTATCTCGTCGCCGACTTATGGTAACTCGTCTTCGACTTATGGGGTATCTCGGCAACGACTCAACGAACCGCGACTTATTCAGGTGCCGCGACTTATCAATGTCGCTCGCGAGTTTCTGCCAATGATTTAGGTTTAGGTCGGTCGCGATTGAGGTGGGAGTTAGGTCGTAGGTCGGCATGAAGGTGGGAGTTAGGTCGGAGGCGATTGAGTTGGAGCTTAGGTCGGCAACTGGAGTGGAGCTTAGGTTTGCGATATTCCAGCGACCACTACAGCATTATAGGTTAAAACTCTTGAGTTTGAAAAGGGAAAATAGACCATGAACGTATCAGATCAAACAAAAATATACATTAAGATCAAGGTCAAGAGCCAATTATATAGTAAACCTTATAAAATAATCTAAATTAATTTTATATGTATATATATAATATTATACTGGATTTGTTTTTACTACACATAGTCATATTTATACACAAAAATGAGGAAAGAGGTGATGTCAGAAAAATAAACAAAGTAGTAAAAGTCAAGCAAAAATATAATTTTATTACAGATTTCTAAGCTATATGGTGACATAGCGAAGATCCTTGAGTGTGATGGATTATTAGAAATGAGACTAACAACAAAGTTTAGCAACTTGCAAGTTGAACCTTGTTAAAAAATAAACTAACATTCAAGTAAAACTAGTAGGTAGTTATTTACACATAGTTCAATCATAAAATATCCGGTATTAGATTTGAATTTCTTGTAGAATAGAAAACCTATGATTGGGTTGAACTAGAATACCAACTGATTCCAATACTGGGAAAAAGCTCATGAATCTGATTCCAAATTCCCATTATAATTAAAAGTAAACCTGAATCGTTATAAATATTGTAACAATATAATTCAAAGTCTATATAAAAAAGCCTAGATCTGATAGAAAATAATAATTTCAAAGGTAATCTTAGGTTGCAATGAAATTTCAAAGGTAATCTTTGATACGAACAACTTTTTCAATTTGTTATTTTTCTTTACCGTGTGTTGCTTTTTTCTGACTACTATGTGATGTTGCCCAGATCCAATAATTCCTTCATTTGCGTTGACTTGTTTGGAAACATAACCTACAATGGAGTTGCACATGGATGTGGAATGTCCAAATATCTTGCATGTAGTTCTAGGTTTATTCAAGCTCAATGTCTGGGAGTTAAGATGTTAAGGTAAACCGGGCATAGGATACTTATCCCCTTCATCAGTCTCAAGCAATCTCAGCCCTTCATCTGAACGGCTGTCGTTCATTTCTTTTTCTGTTTAGGATCCTGGGCTAAAGCCCATTATCTTTTATTGTATAAATACCGCTACCTCTTGTTTGTACAGTATTGATTTGAGTATAATAATACATTTCTGTTTTTCATTACAAATTCTATTATGGTATCAGAGCTTTTTAATGCCCAACGGCAGAGAAAAAGTGTATTTTGATCATCTCCTCAGAAAATTCTCATCATTGGAGATTATACCTTTCTCCCAATCAAGCCAAATCCATTTATCTGCCTCGCCTAAAACTCATAAAGAGCCAGGCTGCAGATCTCTCAGTTCTATTGAACATCATCGAGTCAGTCAACAACCACCACTGCGTGAAATTTATCAAGAAACCTGTTCTTGATAAACAACACCAATTCCTGCCTCTTTCTTGAAATAAAAACATCAATTCTTGACTTCTGTTCATTCCCAATTGCCTCAGAAAGACATGGCTGGAGATGAAGAAAACTCAGGAACCACATCTCCAACAAACAGAAACATCAGCTCCAATCAAAACCTGCAAATCATCAAACCAAAAGGACACTTAGCGGTGCAACTGGATGAAGATAACTACCTGCTATGGAAATACCAAATTGAAACAGCCATCAGAGGCTATGGTCTAGAAGAATATATCAATGGTACACTAGTCATTCCACCCAAAATGGTTAAAGATGATAAAGACAGTATGATACACAACAGTGAATATTCAAACTATCTAAAACAAGATAGTCTTCTTGCTTCCTGGATAATGTCTTCTTTAAGTGTGAACATACTGTCTCAAATAATTGGTTGTAAGTCATCAAGTGACATATGGGAAGCTATTGAGCGAATCTTTAACTCGCAAACTGCTGCAAGAATCATGCACTACAGAAAACAATTTCAAAATCTAAAGAAAGACAATATGACAATGCAAGAGTATCTTACCAAAGCAAAGAACTACTGTGACAAACTCGCCTCAGCTGGACATGGAATCTCAGAATCTGAACAAGTACTGACCATCCTAAGTGGTCTGGATGAAAACTATGAATCTCTAGTCACTGTTATATCATCTCAGAGAACTCTACCAGACCTACAGTATGTTCACTCTACACTCCTATCTCAAGAAGGAAGAATCGAACAAAAGAAAGCCAACAACACTGACTACTCAGTAAACTACACCACCAATCTTAAAGGAAAAGGGCAAGATAGAACCCAAACAGGTCAAAGAAGTAGCCAAAATTTCAGAGGTAGAGGTAGAGGAAGATGGACTGGCAACAACAGAATCAAATGTCAAATATGCGAAAGAACAGGACATATAGCATCCAAATGCTATTTCAGATTTGATCAGAACTTTGTCATAACCCAGCAAGCAAACAATACCCAGAGAAATCAAAATCCAAGTGTCAATCTCACTCAATCAGAGACAAGAAATCAAGGCAGTCACTCAAAGAATCAGAGTGAACCAGACAGTCAAATCAAGAATGATGATATTCTACATGAAGAATGGTATCCAGACTCTGGAGCAACGAATCATGTGACAAGCAATTTAGAGAATCTGAATCTTGGAAACAAGGAATATAAAGGTACGCAATCCATTTATGTTGGTAATGGTAACTCATTAAAAATCACTCACACTGGCAAAGCTAAACTAATTAGCAAAAGAGGGTTATACTTAAATAATCTTCTTAGAGTCCCTCAAATCAAGAAAAATCTAATAAGTGTATCTCAGTTTGCCAATGACAACCAAGTATATTTTGAATTTTTCCCAAAAATTTGTCTAGTCAGAGATATACTGAGTAAAGATGTTCTTTTACAGGGTAAAATGCACAATGGATTATATAGGTTCAATCTAGTGCAAAATAGTGAATCAAAGGAGAAGGATAAATGGTGTAATCACTCTGAAATTGATGAAACAATAGTTTTTAACAGAGTTCTTGATACTTGGCACTGTAAACTGGGTCACCCCAGTATGGCTATTGTTAAAAATATTTTGAAAGACAACAATGTCAAATATAAAGAAACATCTTTACCATACATGTGTCAATCATGTCAACTAGGAAAAAGTCATAAAATACCCTTTAACAGTTCATTAACAAAGTACAACAGACCCTTAGAATTGGTTGCAGTTGATCTATGGGGACCTGCACCTATTAATTCTGATTATGGTATGAACTACTACATATCTTTTGTTGATGCTTTTTCTAGATATACTTGGATATTATTACTCAAAACAAAATCTGATGCAAGGAATGCAGTTATCCACTTTATTAGGCAAGCTGAGAATTTAACAAATCAAAAACTCAAAACCATACAAACAGATGGTGGGTCAGAATTTAAAACTTTAAAAGAATTCTTCTCTGAGAAAGGCATTAATCACAGAGTTACATGTCCACACACTTCTGAACAAGATGGTATTATCGAAAGGAAACATAGACATATTGTTGACACTGGTCTAACACTGCTTGCACATGCATCAATGCCTCTAAAATTCTGGCCAGATGCATTTACAACTGCTGTGTTTTTAATAAATAGAATGCCTACAAAAGTTTTGAGGAACAAAACACCATTGGAGTTATTGTCTGACACAAAACCAGACTACTCATTCCTCAAAACCTTTGGATGCTTGTGCTATCCATGTATTAGACCATACAATCAACATAAACTAAGTTTTAGATCTTTACCTTGCACTTTCCTTGGATATGCCACTAGCCAGAAGGGATACAAATGCCTTACCAGTGAAGGGAAAATAGTTATATCAAGGCATGTTGCATTTAATGAAAATGTGTTTCCCTTCACTAGTAAAGACATAAAAACCACCCAAAAGATTTACAGTGCCAAGCAATATCTACCACCCATACCTGTATGGGAGAAATCAAAGAGCACTAAGAATAGCAAGGAACCAGCATCAAATCTCCAACACACAATGCCCTCGGAAGGACCAGGTCAGGATGATGACAGAAACTCATATAACAATGAGTCTGATGAATGTGAGTCTGAAGATCAGAATAATGATCAAGACGACAGACCACTTCCAAACAGCAGTGATACAGCACCTGCACAAGAAGGACACCCTATGATTACAAGATCCAAAGATGGGATATTCAAACCAAAAGTCTACACTACCAACATAAGCTACAAGGAACCAAGCAATTTCGATGAAGCTGTCAAGAACAACAAATGGAGAAAAGCCATGGATGAAGAATATAGTGCATTAATCAAAAACAAAACATGGAGCTTAGTCCCAGCACCAACAAACAAGAACATAATAGGCAGCAGATGGACATACAAATTAAAAACTCTACCAGATGGCAACAAAATCAAATACAAGGCAAGACTTGTAGCCAAAGGATACTCTCAGCAATATGGATTTGACTTCTCCGAAACCTTTTCACCAGTAGTCAAACCAACTAGTATAAGAATTATTCTAACTATAGCCTTACATTATGAATGGGACATAAGACAGCTAGATGTAAATAATGCCTTTTTAAATGGGGAGTTACAGGAGGAAGTATACATGCAGCAACCCCAAGGTTATACTCAGAATAACCAAAAGAATCTCGTTTGCAAGCTTCATAAAGCAATATACGGTCTGAAGCAGGCTCCCAGAGTGTGGTATGAAAAACTAAAAACTATCTTAACTTCTATGGGATATCAGGTATGCAAATCTGACAACTCTATTTACACAAAGTTTAGTGAAAGGTATATCACTTACATTCTTGTATATGTTGATGACTTCATAGTTACAGGCAACAACAATGAAGAAATAAAATACGTTATCAATTTGCTAGACAAAACTTTCTCTATTAAAGATTTAGGCAAACTACATTACTTCCTAGGCATAGAGGTAATTGCTACTGCTGACAAAGGAGTCATCCTAAGTCAACAGAAATACATCACTGAAATCCTAAATAGAGCAAAAATGCATGAAGCTAAACCAATGCCTACACCAATGACAAGTAACTTACACTTATCTAAGTATAAAGGAGAGCCATTTGATAACGTAAAGCAATACAGAAGCATTGTTGGAGCACTTCAATATGTAACTGTAACTAGACCCGATATATCATTTGCCGTAAATAAAGTTTGTCAATTTATGCAGAGACCTCTAGATCTACACTGGAAAGCCGTAAAACGTATACTCAGATATCTCAAAGGCACTTCAAATCAAGGCATTAAACTACATAAAAGCAGAAACTTATCTATTCAAGGGTTTGCTGATGCAGACTGGGCCTCAGATTGTGACGATCGAAGATCCACAACCGGACATTGCATCTTCCTAGGTCAAAATCCCATTTCCTGGTGTGCAAAGAAGCAACCAACTATCTCTCGCTCGAGTACCGAATCCGAATACAGAAGCGTCGCATCAGCAACTGCCGAAATAATATGGACAGAAGCCCTAATCAAAGAATTAGGGATAAGACTATCTCGCAAGACCATTATCTGGTGTGACAACTCCAGCACGGTAGCTATCTCTGCCAACCCAGTGCTTCATGCTCGAACGAAACACATAGAGATTGACCTCTACTTTGTCAGAGACCAAATCGCAAATGGAAAGCTTGAAGTTAATCACCTTCCAGCCTCAAGTCAAATAGCTGACATATTTACAAAGGCTTTATCTCGGAAATACTTTGAAGATCTAAAGAATAAACTCTGTATCAAAGACATTCGCGAAGATCAGATAGAAGAAGAAGAAAAGAAAACCCTAGCCGCAATTGAAAGGGGGAGTTAAGTTGTTAAGGTAAACCGGGCATAGGATACTTATCCCCTTCATCAGTCTCAAGCAATCTCAGCCCTTCATCTGAACGGCTGTCGTTCATTTCTTTTTCTGTTTAGGATCCTGGGCTAAAGCCCATTATCTTTTATTGTATAAATACCGCTACCTCTTGTTTGTACAGTATTGATTTGAGTATAATAATACATTTCTGTTTTTCATTACAAATTCTATTACTGGGCATCTATCATTAATATCACCTGCTTTCAAACAAGTCGGTAACTTTTTGTTAGGTGAAATTTCAATGAGATACTTGGCGTATTCCATGCATTTTAGTTTCTCGGTTGATTCATTAAAGCAAACAAGTTTGCCTATATGACATGAAAGCCAATTTATTTGAATTAATTTCCAAGTTACAAGTGGAATTTTATAAAAGTGAACCTATATTAGGATACTTTTCACTTGACATTAAGCACTACCAAAAGGCAGATTCTATGGCATTATGATGAACATTTGGTCTTTGATTAATATCAGCTCCGATTGCAACACACTTTGCCTATCTTCTTCGGAAAAGAAGTCCAGGTAAAAATTATGATTATCAAATTTAATATCAATGGCACCCTTAATTTCCCATACCTTGTTTAGGAATGTAATAACCGACATGATAATTTAAAACCAATGAAAAAACCAACAATGTGATTTTTCTAGAAATTTAGACCTTCATGCAAGACTTCTTGGGAAGGTTTGAGTAGCTTTCCATCATATGAAATCTCAAAATGATTTGCAGCAAACTTGCTTACATTCTTTGGTTTACTTTTAAAAACTGAAACATAGTTTTTATTAAGAGTATCACCTGATGAAAAGTCAATAACAAACATAGCTTTCCATCATACAATGGTGGTGTGCAGTGGTAGAGGACGGTGGTGTTGGTGTTCTTCCCTACTCTTATAATTTATCGATTTACTTGGTCCAAAATTTCTTCAGTTTTTTGTTCTTCAACAATTTGTTTTTATGTCTCTTTCAATGATCACAAACTAAGTCATTAAAGTCATTTTCAACGGAAATTATGGGTGCTCTTTCTATATATGCTTTCCTTTCATTTACTTCTTGTCATTAAAGTGAACTTATTTCCATGTTGCTTTCTCTTTTCTCCCTTTTTTTGGTTGCTTTTTCATGGTAGTATTTTCATGTCTAACAAGCAAAACATTAATAATGTTGCTGTTGTAAAGTAAGGGAAAGTAATTTATTCCTAAAAACTAGATCATGTAGGTGAATGTTAATGGATATCAGTCATTTGTCAATTAAAATTTTCTGAGGAATGGTACCTATGAATAAGAATGAAACTCAGTTATAGATTATCCAGTCAAATTATAAAGGAAAAGAACAAAAGTATGGATAAGGTTAGCAAGGTAATAGCAAAGTGAGGTATCAAGAAGCAAAAAATTCTTCATCGTAAGCTAGGACATGTACCAATTCTCTACTAGTCCGCACAAGTGCTTTATCTCCACTTAATCATAGTAGGTAGATCATATTCAATAACCGTTTACACTGTTATTCTAGTTCCATATATATATATTCAATAATCAATGTGATTATCTATATGTTTAAGTGTAAACTGGGTTAAATTCAAGTGCAGTTGCATGACCTCTATAACTACATGTTTGGTGAAGTAGTTAATGGCTGAAATCATCAAAGAAGCCTCTATTTCAGATTGTGAGTAATCATTTGTTAATTTGATGTATTATAGAGGTGCCATATCTAGCAAACATGGAGTTGATATTCATATATTCTATTTTCATAAAGGTTGATAATACTTATTTTAGCATTGAATCATCTGGTTTAGATGGACTCAACTTACCCAGATGTGAAGTATTCCACTATGAGTGAGATCTTGTTTATGGTGCAATCAGAAGTTTGGTTCAGGTAGGAGTAAAACTGTGGTATGGATGTTGGAGAGTTTGTATAGTGAAGTTTGAACTGTGTAGTGAAGGATGGTTAGAGGTTGGTGGGTAGACTTCAGGTTGGTGGCAGGACTTTAGGTTGTTTGAAGTAGTGTGCAATTGGTGAAGGTGGTTGTTGGAAGGCAGTAGAAGGTGGTTGGACTGTGACTGAGTAAGTTGTAATGTTGATGGTAGAGAGGATAGTGCACGGTGTAGTGTAGTTTTTTTTATATAGAAATCGAGAATGTACAGTGATGAAAGTGCCAATGAATTGAAATGTAATTGAAAATATGTAACAAAATTGAAGATGAATGCAATGTTCTCTTTTTTGTGTATGTTTTTTTTTCTTTTTTTATATATAAAGATTATCAATAATATATATATATAGTCTATTTGAGTACTGTAATAATGGTTTCTGAGGGATTAGTTTGCATCGGTTGTTATAAAAACCCGATGCAATAGAGGGATTAGTTTGCATCGGTTTTCAACAACAACCTATGCAACAAGTTCTTTTGTTGCATCGGTTTTCATTACAACCGATGCAACATGGGGGCTGTGTTCAAGCAACCAACCATGATATTTTGCATTAGTTGTTGTAACAACCGATGCAAAAAGGATCTTTTTGCATCGGTTTCAGAACTGATGCAAAAGTGTTAAGCCTGTTGCATCGGTTGCATATGCATCAGTTGTTGAACTGATGCAAAAGGGGGGTAAACAACCGATGCAAATGGCCTGTTTTGTAGTAGTGACTGGCCGGCCGTAAATCGGGATGCTGCAGACTACGCAAGGAAATGTGATAAGTGTCAAAGATATGCGAAAGTCCCGAGGACTCCATCAACAGAACTCACGCAAATGGTTAGTTCCTGGCCATTTGCAATTTGGGGAATCGACATAATCGGCTCTTTGCCTATATCCAAAGGTGGTGCAAAATACGCGATAGTTGCAGTCGACTATTTCACAAAATGGGCTGGGGCGGAACCCTCGGCTACAATCACCTCTAAGAAGGTCATTAATTTCGTTTTACGAAACATTATATGCCTCTTTGGCCTCCCTCGTACCATTATTACGGACAACGGGACGCAATTTGAAAGCAGAGAGTTCAAAGAGTTCTGTTTAAAGTATGGCATTGAGAAGAAATTCGCCGCCGTTGCACACCCAAAAGCTAACGGACAAGTCGAGGCCGTTAACAAAATAATCAAGTCCATACTGAAGAAGCGTTTGGAGAAGGTCGAAGGCAAGTGGGTAGATGAGCTCCCGACGGCATTATGGGCTTATAGAACTACCCACAAGTCCGCGATCGGCCACACTCCATTCACCTTGGCATACGGCTCAGAAGCCATTATACCCGTGGAACTTGAAGTTCCATCGCATCGAGTGACATATTATGATCCCAAGATGAATAAGGACCTTTTGTTGGAATCACTGGACTGCATCGAGGAAAAACGTGAAGAGGCCGAATTGAGGGCGGCAGCACATAGGCACCGAGTCAAGCGTTACTACGACGGCAGAGTCCACCCAAGGGTTTTTGATGTGGGTGATCTCGTTTTGAAACGAGTTTTCCCGGTACCGTCGCGTATGAATCCCAGCTGGGAAGGTCCGTACGTCATTGAACGGAAGTTTGGAGAGGGAACGTTCAAGCTAGCGACCGTTGATGGCGCAACACTCCCCCGAGCGTGGAATAGTGAACATCTACAACATTAGTACATTTAGTATGTTTCTTTCATGTTTTAGGCACAGTTATTTCCTATATGTTTTCATTCAGTCGTAACTTAGTTTCTTTTTAGCCATGTAATCGAGCAGTTTAGTTGTTTCTCATT
Source organism: Allium fistulosum (assembly GCA_030737815.1). Taxonomy (NCBI): domain Eukaryota; kingdom Viridiplantae; phylum Streptophyta; class Magnoliopsida; order Asparagales; family Amaryllidaceae; genus Allium; species Allium fistulosum. Next base: position 1,240,581,569 of record CM060904.1, on the reverse strand, counting down.
AATAAAGGCTTGAAGCCGTATTTTCCACGAATTACTAATGTCTCTATACCTCATAGTCGGGTGATGAATTACTAGAACTACATTATCCTGTACGATGTCCGAACTCGTATAAACGATTCCAAACCTCCGAGTCCCCAGAGCGCGGACCGGAGTACTCTAAGTCCCCGGAGCGCGGACTAGAGTATAAATGATTTCAAATCTCCGAATCCCCAGAGTGCGGACCGGAGTACTCTAAGTCCCCGGAGCGCGGACTAGAGTATAAACGATTTCAAATCTCCGAATCCCCAGAGTGCGGACCGGAGTACTCTAAGTCCCCGGAGCGCGGACTAGAGTATAAACGATTTCAAATCTCCGAATCCCCAGAGTGCGGACCGGAGTACTCTAAGTCTCCGGAGCGTGGACTAGAGTATAAACGATTTCAAATCTCCGAGTCCCCTGAGCGCGGACTGGAGTAATCTAGGTCCCCGGAGCGCGGACTAGAGTATAAACAATTTCAAACCTCCAAGTCCCCAGAGCACGGACCGGAGTACTCTAGGACCTCGGAGCGCGGACTAGAGTATAAACGATTTCAGCCTCCAAGTCCCCAGAGCGCGGACCGGAGTACTCTAAGTCCCCGGAGCGCGGACTATTGTATAAACGATTTCAAATCTCCAAGTCCCCTGAGCGCGGACCGGAGTACTCTAAGTCCCCGGAGCGCGGATTAGAGTATAAATGATTTTAAACCTCTGAGTCCCCTGAGCGTGGACCGGAGTACTCTAAGTCCCCGGAGCGCGGATTAGAGTATAAATGACTTCAATCTCCGAGTCCCCTGAGCGCGGACCGGAGTACTCTAAGTCCCCAGAGCGCGGACTATAGTATAAACGACTTCATTCTTCGAATCCCCCAAGCGCGGGCCGGAGTACACTAGGACCCCGGAGCGCAGACTAGAGTATAAACGACTTCAATCTCCGAGTCCCCTAAGTGCTGACCGGAGTACTCTAAGTCCCTAGGATGTGAATTAGAGTATTAACAGTCTCAATCTCCGAATCCCCTAAATACGGGTCAACTTATTATAAGTTCCTGGAACGCGAATTTAAAAAAAAAAAATTAAGTGCTCAAGAGATATAGAACAAGGAGTATGCCGCTCCGAAGAATATTCGAACAACGCGAGAATGGACTGGGAAATATACAACTCATAAGTTCTTGAGTTTTGACCATAGTTATTCAGAAAGCTAAAAGAGTAAGAGAGTCGTTCGAACGACTAAGGAACTAAACTTTATTTAATAGTCCAAAATGAGGTTACACAGTCATCCCTCCAAAACTTGGAGTCAAGAACCCATCTATATAAACTACGGAAATAAAAGATAGAAGTAGTTACAAGACTTAAGCAAAGAAAAACTCGTTGAACGAGTATAGCGACTATTTCTTCGGTTTCTTCTTCTTGTCTTCTTTTGTTTTTTTCGATGACTCCTCTCCCTCACGCTTCTTCTTGGATTTCTTGCTTGCTAAAGAAGCAGAGTCAGGAGTAGGAGAGGGAACATCCAGAGGTTTGAACCTGCCCGGGAGAATGATCTTCAAAGGTCTGTTCCGCGGGTCGGTGAGTTCCAGTATTTCAGGCTCAACTTTGACCTCGACTTTTTTCTTCTCCTCTTTGGCGAGACGCTCTTTCATGCTCATCTTCGAGGTATGTTCAGAAGCGCCAGTGATTTCGATCTCATCACTCCCTTTGGCAGGAGATGAGGTGTCAAGCTTATCATCATCTAGCTCCCCGATCACTTGAGCATCAGGGCCGGGAATTACTCCCGCATGAGCAACATCGCTTGTTTTCTCTGCCTCCACCTTGGCGTCATCGCTCCTCGGAGTTGGCTCGGGGTCAGAGAAGCCTGCATGAAAACATAAAGAACGAATATTAGAACAAATAACCACTGCTGGAAAGTAACGGATCTTTTAACTTCTAAAAAAAAGAAGAGTTTCCTACTGGGTTCTGGCTGGCTATCAGTTGCGCGTGGAGTTTCACCCTCCAGAATAGGAGATAGCACATGAACGCCGAGCCCGGGATCTTCAGGATCGTAGCCGGCGTGCTGCTCGAATGGGTCAAGTGTCGGCCGACCGGCCGGTTGAGTAGTAGGAGGAGCAGCAGAATGAGGAGCCGTAGTCTTAGCCCCAGATGGGCCAGCTTCATCATTTTTCTCTTTTGAAAGGGGAGAGCCTTTGCTATAAAGCTCCAAAGCTGCGGATAAATCCGCTGGCTCATTCCCTCTAAGAAACTCCTTCACCAGGGCATCCTCATCGACTTCCTCAGAGCCCGACTCGATTTTCCTGATCTTCACTAAAGTTTCCCAGGCCTCGGCTAGGGATTCGAGATAGCCCTCGCCCAAGAATGTCAAGTTGCGATGCATAAGGACGCGGGCGCCATACTCAGCAATCAACGGGTCAAACATGCACTTGACCTCTTTCCTACCGGCTTCTGCGGCCGCCTCGAGGCGAGAGTCAATCTCCTCCGCAGCTTTTCTTTTGCCCTCCTCATAGGCTTCGTCCTTCATTTTTTTAGCCCCGGCAAGTTCATCATCGAGCTTCGTTTTCAAGAGCCGAGTAGCAACGATTTCATCAAAATATCATTGTGACTCTTCTTGAGCAGCTACTTTATCCTCTTTCTCCTTGGAGAGTAATTCTTTTAGCTCTCTGACTAGTATGGCAAGCGCGTCCCTTTCTTTTTGGATAGAATCTTTTTCTAAAGCAAGTGCACCGCTACGCTGGACCGCTTCATCAAGTTCCTTCTTGTGAGCCATCTCTAAATGAGTGACTGCCTCAGCAGTATCTTTTGCACTTTGCTCAGCGGCTTCCAGCTTCAACTTATACAAAGCGAGCTCTTCGTCTTATGCTTGATGATGTTCTTGTCACAGCCAGCCTCCAATTTCAGACGATCAATCTCATATTGTCGCTCAACAGACACCTCCGAGATCTTTTCAACCAAGTGTACAAATGCGTCATGTTGAACATAGACGTCGTTGTTACAGGCAATGGCACTCTGCTTCACGTGCCCAGGGATATGATGAATAGCTAGGAGGAATTTCATACCATCAAAGCAAATTTTTGGAAATTTGGCCTTAAGATCGACCATCTTTTCTGCTACAGTTGGGTCAACCGCGGGAGTAGGAGGAGGAGGCCTTGGAAGTTCTGCTCTTTTTCGTTGCTCCCGAATTTGCCTTGTACTCGACGAACCGGAGTGTTGTTCTCGAGGAGCATCGGGTTGGGACCCCTTCTGTGAAGACTTCTCTCTATCCGACTCAGTTAGAGGAAGAGGATCACGGGACTGTGAAGATTGGGAATATACCTTCTTACGATAAGACGAATCGCGGGGACGGTTGTCTCTATCTTCGTAATCATCCCTGTCCCTGCGTCTGCCCGAACCTGAATCCCGTCCGGGATGACGAAATATGGAAGAGCCGTGAAGGCGATCAAGTCCGTGAGAGCGCCCCATGTCACCTACAAGGAATAGAGATAACAACGAGTTAAGAAAAATCCGGGAAATAAGAAAAAACTTGAAGTGTATGATGGAATGCGTATGTGCGTGTGTGTCCTAGTGTTCCCCCCGACAGACCAGTTCTTTTGTCTTTACTAATCGGAGTATTATCTCCCTGGACTGGGAGTTGAACTCCCGCATTGCCTCTAGCGGGCGAAGAAAACTTGAGGGCTTCAGGATCGTCAAACCCGTAATTAAGTATATCGTCGGGGATGGAAAGATTCGACAAACCCCTTAGAGAACTTTCCATGTGCTGTGAGGAAGCCTCTTTCTCTGGCGGGATAAGCGTAACTTTTGAAGTTCCACCAACTTTCTCCTTCCGTATCTTGTATTTTAACCTTTTCTTTCCCTTCGAAGGGGAGGATGACGTTTCAATATCGTGAACTTCGACCGCCGGATTCCAAGCGGGACCCACATTCTCGCATTGAGTCTCATGAGCTTCATCCTCTTTGTGCTCACCCTCTTCGTGTGCATCGGGAGTGTGGCGTGATGACGATCCAGCTTGTTTTTTTCTTTTACCGGATGCTAGCTTAGGAATGGAGACGCCCTCTGGGAGGCTAATCCGATGACCAGGGGCTAGCAAGCCGAACCTCGACAATGATTCATTCGAAATGATGGTTCGGATGTCTCGTTCCTCGGCAGGAAGAGCTCTAATGGCCTCAACGGCCTCAGAATATCTTCGGCCCTCCGGACGCGGGTTGATACCTGAAAAGATGAAACGAGGAGTTAGGAAAAGCATAACTCCAATTAAACACGAATGATGACTAAGCGAAGAGACTTACTTCCTTCAACCCATCTCCTCGCAAAACCAGGAGGGCAACGCACGTAGAACCATTCCTGTTTGTACAGGGCGAATTTACTGCATGCTCCTGTCAAGATTTGGCATTTGTGGTACGACTCGAGAAACATGAAGGAAGGGCTATCTTTCCGTTTCTTGATCATATAAATGTATCTGATGTCGCCAGAAGTTGGAGGCCTAGAGAAGACGGCCATGAAGAGTAGGTAGGTCCCATATAGAAACGCGTGATCGTTTGGATGCACCTGCGACGGGGCAATGTCTATGTACTGCAACACGTCCCGAAGAAATAAATTGAATGGAGGCACGCTGCCCATCCAGCACATGAACTTGTTGCAGGTGGTATATCCGACTGGGGGCAGGTGAGGACGATCGTGTCGCGAAGGGACTAACACATCGGTGAAAGGAATCCCATGGATGGAACAAATTCGTCAAAGTGCGACTTCATTAATCTTCGAAGCCTGTGAGTCGGTCGGATTATCTAAGAGAATTGTTGCTTCCAGGGCATCAGGAGCTAAGTTATGGGCAGGGGAAGTCGACGGATTTGAAGTATCAACGGCTTCTTGCCTTGATGATAGCCCAGGCCTATCAGATATAGTGGCGGAGCTAGAATTCTTAGACATCCCCAATAAATAATGAATCTGTCTAAGTACCTGTGAAAACTATACTTGAAAAATGTTCAACGTTAGAATTAACAACACGAATATTCCCCCCATGTGGTATGTGAACTAGTGCAAGCAATCGTGTAAAAGCGTTGAAAGTTTGAAAGTCGCAAAGTTGTTGATATAAAACTGAGCGTCAAGTCATCGCCTTCGAAGACCGTCATCGCTGACCGTCCCCAGAAGCCTGCCTTTTTGTGATTGCAATTCCAGATCAAGAAAACGTATGATAATCTAAGTTCAGATTTATGTTTACTGAAGCTAGGAAGTTAGTGATCCGGGTCGGCTTCACATATGCTAGAATGCTTGGGCCCTGTTTCTTGTTTTGCTATACGAGTAGATATAGTTAATAAGTGTTCAGCATTTGCGACTAGTCGGCTAAGTCATTGTTCGGCTAAGTCTTTGTTCAGCTAAGTCTTTGATCGGCTAAGTCATTGTTCGGCTAAGTCATTGTTCGGCTAAGTCTTTGTTCGGCTAAGTAATTGTTCGGCTAAGTCATTGTTCGGCTCAGTCATTGTTCGGCTAAGTCTTTGTTCGGCTAAGTCATTGTTCGGCTAAGTCATTGTTCGGCTCAGTCATTGTTCAGCTAAGTCTTTGTTTGGCTAAATTTTGGTTCGGCTAAGTTGTTGTTCGGCATGTAAGTCGTGTTCGGCCTCGTTTTGTTCGGCATGTTTTAGCCTAAGTATGGTTCGGCGTTTGTGACTGTTCGGTTGAGACGACCATCGGCACGCTGTCCTTAACAGTGGCCTCATCTCTTCCTCCATCCACACCGAACCACGAGGGCAAATCGTTCGGCAAGTCGAACCAGACCATACCGCTCGATGCCCCTAATCATCTCCTACTTCCTCCATGTTTCTCCTTCCTCCAATCTGGTCCGGCATAGAATACTTATGCCGAACCACAGTACGTCCACCAATGACTTCCTAGAAAACCCATCTCTATTCACTCTTCCTTCCACCCTCGTTGCGTGACTCTGGCAACTTTTTAGACGCTTTAGTCAAGGCTCGATTTATCCCATCAATTAAGGGAGTTTGAGCGTAAAGACTATATTTAGGTGAAAGGATCGGTACCTAGTTTGTAAGGTGAAGACTTGGGAAGAATCGGCGAATTGTATGTTGGCTGGTAGCTTCGGCAGGTGCAAGGTAGAGGTGTTAGAAGTGTGAAAAGGGAAAGAAGGATGGAGGTGCTGGCTTTTATAGGGAAAACAGAAGCAATCGAAAAGGCTACATTCGGTGGAACTGGTCAAAGTCACGTCATTCGGCATCAGCGTATAATGATGTCCGGCACTGAAGGATCGTTCGGTTACGAATGTCTTGTTCGGCATTTAGAACACGCTCGGCACACACCTAAACCACTGGAATTCTCAAAAAGGCATCTCTGTTCGAGGTTAGTCAAGGATCTAAAACGAGACGAGGAGGTTACATGACTCAAAGCGTACCACGTTTGGTCACGTGATACACTTTGGGGGGCAAGTGTTTCCTGGAGATTTGACCAGGCAACTAGTACTCGACATCTAAGAGTACTCGGCATCCGGGAGTACTCGGCATCTAAGAGTACTCGGTATCCAGGGTTGTACGATAGTAACAAGCGTTCGACCAGAAGGCGCGTTCGGCCAGAGAGGATCGTTCGGCCAGAGGGATCGTTCGGCCAGAAGGCACGTTCGGCCAGAGAGGATCGTTCGGCCAAAGGGATCGTTCGGCCAGAAAGCATCAATCGGCCAAAAGGCATGTTCGGTCAGAGAGTATCGTTCGGCCAAAAGGATCGTTCGGACAAGAGCATCGTTCGGGCAGAAGACATCGTTCGGCCAGAGGGCACGTTCGGCCAAAGGGATCGTTCGGCCAAAGGGGTCGTTCGGCCAGAAAGCATTGTCCAACCAGAAAGCACGTTCGGCCAAAGATCATCGACCGGCCAAAAGGATCGTTCGGCCAGGAGCATGTGGTTCGGCATCATTGTGTTCGGCCTATCTGGTTCGGCATACGACAACCACTGTATTTGGGCCAGAGTGTTCGGTTGCCGAGCCCACCTGGGAAGTCCAACCCATCTTTGTCTATAAATAAAGGAGCAGGGGCACAGTGAAAAGGACCTTTTTTCGGGAGAGCACTGGGGAGACTCTACCATTTTTGAGACTCATCTTCTTTACTTAGCAACTTCATTCAAGCATTTGATCTACGAATTGTATGTGTAATCAATCATTAAGAAGATCAATAAAGTGAAAACTCAAAGTGGACGTAGGCAATTACGCTGAACCACTATAAATCTGGTGTTCTTACTTTCTGCATTTAAATTAGCATTGTCTTCCTTGTTTAATTTATCTTCATCACTTATATCTCTACACAATCTTTCTCTACGAGGTTAGTGACCAATTTTGGTGCTAACACTAACTAATGGACCAAAATTAAAGGCACATGCACATGTTAATGGAGACTTAAAGGCGTGTTAGTGGGGATTAATTAATTCCCTAATGATTACTTGGATGTTACACTATCTCAAGGGAATTTTTGGTAGTCTTCTAAAAATGAATTAGGGTTTTAAGCATGTATAAATACCCCTTATGTTTCATGTAATTAGCTTTCTTTTTTATGCAAGTTAGCCACAAAATCAATGACAAATAAAATGTATTTTTAATGACTTCTTAGCCTTCTTATTTGCTTTTGTTTACATGTTTTTTTTTCTTATGCTATTTTTATTTTATGCTCTTTTATTTAGTTTATGTTTCTCTTATATCATGTTAGTAGAATAGATTTAATTCTTGTAATTAGTTTTGTTTTGTTTCATGCAAGTAGTTAGCTATTTTTTCTTTTAATTAGCTCTCATTTTCCTTATTTTTTATGTTGAAATCACTTTATGTTACATGTATTCAAATATGAGAAGCTAAACCCGTTTGATTTAGGGTAATGAAGCTCTCTTGAAACATATTAAATTAACATAATGATTCCATTTATGATCTCTCTTTTGTGTTTAATGGAAATTACGAATGATGGTAGTTTATGTTTCTTTTTTTATTGAATTTTATAGTCTATGTTGACATCTCAAATAGGCTATGCTTAATCCAATATAAACATAAACTATTTGATTATTTGCCTAAGTGATTATGATGAGTAAAGTCAAACTAGAATCAAAATTTGATGATCTATGTTACTAGTTCATAGTATATAGATAATGCTTAAAATATATTTTATTTCTAATTTCATGTCATCTATACTATTATATTATTGTTGAGTTGCATTTCAAGAGCGAAGAAGCCGTCTAGCTATTTTGTGAAATGAACAGTCGCGACTATTTTTTCCCGCCTCTATTTTCGCTTCTCTTTCCCGTTTTTGGACTAAAAAATCATTCTTTGATCGTTCTCTTCTTCATCTTCTCATCTAACCCTAAATATTCATTTCCCCTATTGAGATATACACATTGAATTGCATTGCCCCATATTTAGGCCCTTTCTTCCCCATCATCATTGAATCGCATCGCCCCTTAACTTCGAATCACTACCATAAGACTGAGCTACCACTATGAAGCACCATGTCATTGTTACTAGGGTAGCTCCAAACTTTTAGCCCTCTTCTAATCGCCATCTACAGGTATCGAAATTTGGGGTTTATATGAGTATTATATAATCAATTTTTGTAGTGGGTACGTGCTAATTGCAAAGTCGAGTTTCCCCTAAAATTCGATTATGTTTTTAGATTCATGATATATTTTTGTTCTTTTCATTTTTAGTAAGAGGATCTATGGCTAAACAATAATTCTGGAATCGGTTTAATGATTTGAATTTTCGAAATACCAAGTATAGGAAATTGAAAACTGATAGAATTCTTCCAATCAAACCATTAAATGATGATGATGTATCTCTTCCTTCTTTGTTTTGCACCAGTTATACTACTCAACCCACTAATTTATATATGGAGACTCTTTCTTTGGTTTTTTGTCTTTTTTAGAGGTTCTCTTAGACTATGTTCAGTTAAAATGAAACGATGGTAAATATTTTTTTCTGTCTTTTTTAGATAATTTCGGGATTATGTTCATTTGAAATGAAATGACAGTAAATATTTACTTGAATATCCTTTCAAAATACTACATATATATGACATAATGCTACATTAGCGCATAAATGATAGTAAGCATTGTTCTGTGTAACAAAATGAAATGCCTATTGGAAAATTGAATTACATAATATTTTTCCCATATATCATATTATCGCTCTCATTAACATGTCTTTTTCTTGATAGTTAATTTACACATAGGAACATATAAGTAGCACCTCGCCTATATCCATTTTATATGTTTTGGTGGTATGGTTTTACTTCCATCAGAACATATAGTTGAGAAAGTACTTCATTCTCTCATCTAAGAATTAATTAACAATATTATATAACTGAATTATTAAAAAAGTACTTCATTCTTTCATCTAAAAATTAATGAGTAAGTACTTCATTCTCTCATCTAAGAATTAATTAAGAACATATAGATGAGAATCATATAAATGATCTTTTAAATTACCATGAGTTATCCAAGGTAACATATTTAGTTATTTATTTATTTTTAACATTGATTTGGAGCTTTCATCGCACATCTATTTTTCCGTTAGTAATATTTTTGACCCATTAATAGTGCTTTTTTTCATTGTTACTTTATAAACAAGACTCCCTAATTATACCTTGCTTACAATTATAAGTATTGGTGGCATGTTTTACATGCATCAAGGAGTTAAGAAGTTAACGTCTTTATGTTTAGCTCCCATTTAAGGATTAGTTAAGAACATTATATTGATGGATTCTATAGATGAATTCTTAGTTCTTCATATCTAATTAGTTATAGTTCTCTTATTTAATTGTCCATTTAATTTAATAGTCTTATTACACAAAATTGGCATGTTAGTCTATGTTATTTTATATTATATACGTGTTCAAACTGCAATGATCATATACCCGATGAGATTCTTATAAGGGAAATTTCAAACCTCTAAGACATGGTTTATACAAATAATGGACGTGTTCTTGCAAAAACACCCATCTTATATTTTTAGGTGTAATATCCTGATGCTGTGAAATGGACATAGTCGATTTATTATTATTTTGGTCATTTTTGTAGTTTTGTTTGCTCAGTTATTTTTAGATACAAAAACCCAGTGAGATTTGTTTATGTTGTGGTTAGGAGCATAACTGACCTGCTTTAGTCACCTATTAGTATACACATCTAACCATTTGTCGATTTTACTAATGATGTATTTTTTTGAAATTCAGGTAGGGATTTTGCTACCTTCATTGAGTTCCAATACATAGATATCATACTCAATTTTGCTACCTTCATTGAGTTGACAATTTAACCTTCCTCTTGCCTGCGTTTCAGGTATGAATTGTTAATATTGGATTCGTTTTGTTAAATTTAATGCTTATTAGAGACACACTGTTTGGTTTGGTGGAGTGTATTTGATCTACCCCCAGTATTTTCCTACATAACCGGCTGTTCAGTTTACTTAGATTATTTTTTCTTTCGTAGCTTTATATAATAGACAAAGATGTCATTTAACCCAAAATTAGTATTGAATTAACCATATGCTTCGGTACATTCCCTATACGTACATATTATGTATTGAACTTATGGTCAGTTTTAATTATCATTGCAAATATGAAATTTAATCAGCGGTAATATTTTTTTTGCTGGTATTGAATTGGAGATATGCTTCATTATTTGCCCTACTTGTATATATATTATATACTATTATGGTCAGTTTTAATTATCATCCCAAATATGAAATTTAATTGATGGTAATATAAAATTTCAGCAAAAATAGGAATTCTGTAATGACCCAGTATTTTGGACCATTCAAATCGACAATAAATCCACACATGTCGGACTTGAATAATTCAAAACGATGGATTGTAAATAAAATTTGGCAAAACTCAGCATATACAATAAATAAAATAATTACAGATCACAGACACAGAGTAATATAACAATAATGCAGCGGAAACAAAAGGATAATAGTTCATGAAGCTACTATATATATATAACAGAGTTAGACAAGATACAACAGAAGTCTCGAATATAATAGATGTCTCAATACAATAATCAAATACAAGATCTGAATACATCACTGGAATCAACTGAATAACTGAAAGCAGGATCGATAGATAGCTGGATCTCCAAGCGAAGCTCCAACTCCAAAGGTGAGTCTCAAATGCTGTATCACTCAGTCTGAACCGAGCTTAAAGCAAAACACAAAACACTCGAGTCAGGATTAACATTCTTATATTCAATAAATCCAACTCAAGTGAAATATCAACTGAAATACAAGTAACTTAAAGGATGTTTGGGATAACCATCCTCTAAGGGTCCGTTAAACTATTTACTATGTAGTAATTTACGCTATATACAGTAGTGTCTAATTAGTAAAGTATAATCATATAGAAAATAGCATTAAGGGGATGGAGAACCTTAACGCGGTCGGATCTTAAAATCATAATCGTAGTAAAGCTCGATATGGTAGGTGACACGACACACAAGGCAATGCCAGGATAGATATACCAGTTACGCACACGAACTGATGGATACGCATAGCAGCCACTACCGTTCCACCTCGAACAACACTCCCAAATCGAAGGGTGGCCACCAAAAATCAACAAGTAATAGAATGGGATTGAAGAAGTGTATCCGATACGAGGTGCTACCTCACTGGCCCGAGATCGCTCCTGTTTTAGTCACCTTATGCCAACTCACGGGAGTTGGGTCCACGTATATACCTTAGGGTCGTCGCCACCATCCTACTTCATTCTGGAAACTCCACCGCGTACATAGTTGTCAAAGTGGTTTTCGGTATCGACAGAGAGTATGTCCATATCCGATCCCGGTCTCTTTAACAACCAATCGTTATTATAACACCGTGGTCATTTACAAATATATATACTTTTAAAAACACAATTTTTTTCCATTTCAAAACATATCCTTTACTTCAAAATAGTATATACTTTAAACCAAAATATTATTACTATTTCAAACCCAAATTATCAATGTATTATTTCCATTTCAAAACCCAATTCAATAATATATCATTTCCATTTCCAAAACAATTCAATAATATCTCATTTAAATAAAACCAAATAATTTATAAAGTAAAGTATCAATAGTTTTAAATATAATTTAAAATTTCTTTATAAAATAAGATAGTTCTTCAAATTTCACAAATCGATTCAAATTAACTCGAATTCCAAAAATTTAATTAAATCAAATCTCAAATCATCGGTTTCAACTCGATTCAGCTTCTAAATAAACCATTTCAAATTATCGATTTCAAATACATATCTGAACCATAAAATAAGCCATTTCAATTTTAATATATTTCAAAGCTTTAAATATTCAACATTTCAAACTAAATTCGATAAATTTATATACATATCAAATTCACTTTACAATTATTTAGTTTTGAAATATTAACTTAACATTTCCATAACATTTGAATACAATTTCAATTTACAATTTAAATAAACAAAATATCTTATTTAAATATTTATACGTTTGAAATATCCATTTACGTCACCTTTTCAAATTTCAAGTTGTAAATCACTTCTTTAAATTTCAAATTCAATACATTTCAAATCAAACTTATTTAAGTACAATTCTTAAATAAATATAATTTCAATCAATTTCAAATCATTATAAATTCTATATTTGAAAATATAGATATTAAATCAATACTTAAACATATTATTTATCAACTTTATTAAATCAACTTTAATAAATCTTTAAAATCAATATTTATCAAAACCATATATTTCTTTTCAAAACCATAGAAATCATTTTCAAAATGTTTATATATATAGACCAACGGTGCCTGTATATAATTTTCTATCCTATGGCAAGTGATACGGATATTTATCATTTCAATCCGCAATTTAAAATATATTTATGGGTATATATCTTTTCAATCCGCAATCCCAAATTCAATTCAATGAAAATCGCTTGAGTTTATCATTTCAACCCATAACGATTTTCTCCTATTCTATAGATCGTTCGAGTATGTATCATTTCAACCCATAGTGATTCTATACTAACAGGGAACTTGCAGAGTGATAACAGATATGATAATAAAATAACAATAGTAACAGGCAATATATCATCAATATGAATAACAGATAATGGTGTCAGATGTCACAGGTGAACAGATACAAATAATGGCATATATATATATAACAATGTAAATAACTAACAGCATCATATTTCAATTGAGTGATTGCTCACCTTCCGAGGCTATAGAATACAGAAGATGACATGGATACGCACACTGATATGGACACTGAAATTGAATTACGAATCCAAGCAAAGCAAAATCGGCACGAATCCACGGTTAAAGCTGATTGGCACGGATCTCAAAACAATGTAAGATTGAACTCGAATCAATGAACGGAGCTGATAAATGAGAATTGACGAAATCAAGTCAGAACTGGATAGATGATGATACATGATTTAAGAGAATTTAAATATAACTATATATAACTATAGATGTGAAATCACATTCTAAATCCAAATACATTTATAATTTAAAACATACAAGTGTTTCAAAATCATTGTCTTAGCCCAAACTTACATATTAAACTCAACGTATATACATAAGGTATTTAAAATAATTACTTATATATTATATCCATATCTACCAAACATATCCTATTTATTTTACAGTACCGTACTTTTCTGCAACACCAAAAATTGAAGTTCTTTTTTTTTAGTCATAAAATATGTATATATTATAAATCATCTAAACCCAATAGTTTAACATATATATATAAATAAACATCACTATAATATATATTAGCCTATGTAGATATACTGTACAATACAGACGTACCGTCCAACATAATATATATAACTTGTGACCTATACAACAGAGTTTATGTAATATTACTTATAATATGCACTACCAAACAGGTATATAAACCCATATCCCTAAAATCATAGTTTGCCGACCATACATAAAATACAACTTATAGAAATAAACATATATATTACTGACTTAAGATTTACCATATCTAAAACTGTTATATAATATGTATATATTATAACACGAAATCTGTATACCTTAAACCAAAATCTACAGACTCATATTTACATCTCACGGTATTACAAATCCATACAACAAATACCTGTAAACTATATTTGAAATATAAGTATTTGAAATATATTTATAAAACAAACTATATAATAACTTATAATATAATATATAATACTTTTGTTATGATAATGTACTATAAGTCTATACTCCACCTATACAAACATACTTAAATTATATGCATACTAACAAATGGATGCAGGCTTCTTCAAATGAACACGTGTAGACCCCCCTTTTTGATATGCAGACCAATATAATACCCACTTTTTAAAATATATATATATATATATATATATAGACTGTAAACTTATAACCTTGTATATATAAAAATGATAACACAATTAATATATATTCTCACCCAAAATATAAGATAGGAGAGAGGGGTGAAGGCGAAGTGTTTGGCGAAGGCACCGTGGAGCAGGCTCGGCTGCGCACAAGGGGTTGTGAGATATTGAGATGATCGAGCATGGGGTTGCGAGCTGGGTAGGTGGAGGCTCGGTTCAGGGGAAGGCAAGGCATAAGCGGCTACTGTGGTGGGTTTCAGGGCCAGGGCGAGGCACGGAAATAGAAACACGAACGCTAGGCGAGGCTCGACTGGGAAGTTTGGGCGGAGGCTGGTTCAAGGTGGAAGCTAGGCTAGTCTCCGGGCGTGGTGAATGGCTTCGTGTGTGATGGGGTGCTGCTCACAGCGGCAGATGAGGGGGGGTTTTCTGGTGGAGAGAGGAACGGTACGCTTGGGCTTTGGTGAGGGGATGTGAGTAGCCGAGGTGGTTCAGCAAGGCGAAGGAGATCAGATGATGAGGAGGTGAAGGTGGCGAGACGAGCTGTGGAGGGTGCATGGTCGGGGTCAGGTGCGCGGAGATCTGGCTCGGTGGATCTGGTGAGATTGCGCGAAGATGATGGATGGCCACATCGAACACATGAGGTGGAAGATTGTCGTGGAGAGATTTGGTGGAGCACGGTTAGGTGTGGGGAAGCTCGCATGAGGCCATGGAAAAAGAGGGGACAGGAGAAAGTGGATTTGCAGGAGAATAGGAAAGTGAAAGCAAGTATGTGAAGTTTGCAAAAGTGGAACTGAGTTATCAAGGCAAATGAAATATGAACTGTTGACAAATAAATGTATACAAAACTTACACAAATAAATGAAACGGTAGGTGATGGCAACGGTTGAAATTTGGAATAAATGTTGAAATGAAAGCTAGTGACCGTTTTATTCCAGCCGTTTGAAAGTTGAATGGGCATACTTATCAAAAGTGTAAAAGTGGTACTGGTACAGTTATCTGTTTCACAGATTTCGCAGTGCACCGGACATCAAAATACAAAAATAAATATACCGTGGTGATCAACGCGACGAGACGATCAAAACGGTATACAGATACTAGTGGTACGATCATCCGATCGAAATTCGATAATCGGTACCAGAAATGCTGCTATTTTGCCAGAATTAAGATAAACAGAGCAATAGAAATCTAAATTTGATGAAACGAAGACTGTTGTTTCATTCAGAAGATGACTTAAAAATTTACTGTATAAAATATTCAAGTTTGGAAAACATTTTATTTTCATCAATAATTAACTGACTTAAATTGAAATAGAATTTCACAAGAATATAAACTTTAATATTATCAGATGAAAATTTACCAGTTGCTCTATTAAAATAGACATATTCCAAATAATAAATTTTTACTTCCTAATTTTATTGTTTAAAACTTCACAAAATTTCAATTAAATATATAAATAAACAAATAAAATTACCTAAAATTTATGGGTCGTTACAAATTCCGTTCAAAAGAAGTCATAAATTACCCATTTACATACTTCATTTCGGGATTTGTAATTTCCTAATTTAATATGATATTCTAACATTTTAGTTCTTTATTTGACTATATAGTTAATTACATCTTTTAATGTTGTATCCAGCCGTATATAGTAAATTATATTTTTAAATAGTCGGATTTTTTTCTTTGCCACGTTCATGCTACATTCATGAATCAATATGATTTAAACCTTTCATTTCTCACCTTTTAAATTAACATAAATATTGGAAATATTATATGATAATCGTTCCTTTTTAGTGGTATAAAAATTACATTAGGAACAACTGTTGCAATGTTCAAACGGCTTATTATTCATTCTCGATATGATATAAATAAGAGACATGTATTCCATAGTAATAATTGTACTTAATATAGTCAAAAGTACCTTTCAATTATCAAACATATTGAAAATGTTTTTTTGTAATAGTACTTTCTTTTTCAGTGGTAGAAATTTTTTGTAAGGAACAAATGTTGCAATGTTCAAATTGACTATTACTCATTTTCAGTGAATTAAAACATAAATAAAAGGCTTTTATTTCACATAATAACAAGTGTTGATATATTTAATAGTACCTTTCAATTATCAAAATATTAGAAGTGTTTTTTATAATTGTTCTTTCTTTTTCAGTCGTAGAAAAATTATATAAAGAACAAATGTTGCAGTGTTCAAATTGCCTATTATTCATAATACTTATTTTAAGTGTAATGACCCACCTTTTTGGACAGTTCAAATCGACAATAAACCACACATGTCAGATTCAAACCATTCAAAAGGGAGAATTGTTATGGAGTAAATAAGAAAAAGCAGAGAAAGAAAGAAAACAAACATAGAATCTCACAGTGGAATGATAAAATATAATAATCAAATAAACAGTTCATGAAGTTATTTTACAAATAACATTTGATTACTCTTTTATAATGTAGAATCAGAGTTACATACAACATAAATAAATAACAATGCAGCGGAACAACATGATGTAGTGGAATAAATAAAATAAATAATAATAATACTAAATCTTCATCTTCGTCCTCCAAAGCAGTCTTCGATACACTGAAAAGCTCAGACTGACCCGAGCGTAATGAAAAGACAAAAGACTTGAGTCAGAACTAAAAGATCTTATGTAAGTTAAATCAATAGTAAATAAATATGAGTGTAACGACGTCGGAGATGTTTACGGGGTTTGATATCTCCTATCCAGTGTCTAACGTGAGTGCAATAACTTAAGAGATGTTCGGGATTCCATCTCCTAAGGATCCGTTAAACTATCTACATACATAGTACAATACGCTATTATAATAGTGTCTACAGTAAAGTAAAGTATTAAACTAGCGTAAAGGCGTTACCCATATCCCCCTTAACACATTTTTATATATTCCCGTAGTCTATACAGTACCGTAATTCCTCCGTAAACTGGAGAGCTATCAGAGGGCACTCCATAGGTACGGTACAAACCAAACTCGTAGAAGGAGCGATAAAGCATGTGACAAGGCACACGAGGCAATGCCTAAGGAAGGATACTAACGTTTTGCGGATCCGGACTGGTGGTAACGCATAGCAGCTACTACCGCCCACCTCAGAACACACTCCCAAATCAAATCGAGGGGTGGCCACCAAATCAATCACAAAGTCATAATATGGTATCGAAGAAATGTGTCCGATCGGAGGTTCGACCTCACTTGGCCTGGCATGGCTCCTGTTTTAGCCACATCAAGCTGACTCATGGGAGTCAGGGCTACATAAATACCTTATACAGAATCGTTCGCCAAACCATCCTACTTCATTCTGGAACCTCCACCACGTACACAGTTGTTAAAGTGGTTTTCGGTATTGGCAGAGAGTATGACAATATCCAATCCCGATCTCTTTAACAACCAAATGCTTATTTCACACCGGATGGTTCTTTTAAATTTCCAAAACCGTTTCATAATTGATATCAAATTATCATATTCAATTCAAACATATCACTTTCAAAAATCATATTCACTTTCGAAATCATATCGACAAAATAGGTTAAATCTCATTTCAAAATCATCATATTCAATCAAATATATCATTTCACCAGAAAATATCATTTAAATCCCAACTTAGCTTATAACATAATTTTACCATATTCGCTTTTAAATCAAGGACGTAAATATAAACACTTCCACTTTACACAAATCTGAAATTCAGAAAATAATTTTGATAGTTATAAATAATTTAATTAGTTTGGCATAGTTTAAAAATAAACCTTTAAATAGTTAGAAAACTCTAATATAGAAAATAAAATAGATTAAAATAATTTAAATAGATTTAAGATAGTTTTAATAGGTTGAAAATAGTTTAAATTGATTTAAAATAGATTAAATAGGTTTAAATTATATTAAATAGATTTAAAATAGATTAAATAAATTTAAAATAGATTAAATAGATTTAAAATTGATTAAAATAGTTTAAAATAGATTAAATTAGTTTAATAGTTGAAAATCTTAATAGTCGGGATTTTTCAAAACAATATATTTTAAACAGTTTATATTAAAATAATAGATTTGGAATTAATATCAAATTTAACTATTTCTTTCATTTCAACAGATCTGGACGATATCCAGATTTCAAATCAAAACCCAATTTCAAATATTGAAATATCAATTTAGGCTATTCCAGTTCCAATATATTTCAAAGTTACAATTTCAAACGTTTCAATAACTCAATTTCGATAAATTTCATTTATACTTCAAGTTCAATTTTAAAATTTTAATTTAAACTAATTTCCAATTCCAACATTTAAACTTGGATTCTCAAAATGATTCAATTTATATAAATCAATTTCCTTCAAAATATCATTTAACCAAATTCAAGATTTAAAGGTTTAAAATCGTTTAATTTAACCAATCCGTTGTCCGTATATAATTTTCTACCCTGTGGTCAAGTGATACGGATATTTATCATTTCAATCCGCAAATATTTTAAATTTTACGGGTATATGTTATTTCAACCCGCAATCCCAAATTTTACTTCAAATCCATGAAATCGCTCGAGTCTATCGTTTCAACCCATAACGATTTCTCCATAATCTAACAGATCGTTCAGGTATGTATCATTTTAACCCATAGGGAACTTGAAGTGTTATAACAATATGAAATATAACACCCAGTCATCCAATATCAACAATCAACATCCATCACAATCACCATTCAAACCAATCAATAAACAAAACAAGTGACGGATTATCAATAACGGGTATTAACTGGCAATTTAGAATTTAATATTAAATTAATGGTGATAATATTCAATAAAAGTCAGATTTAACTGGAATGATAATTTAAATTTACCAAACATCAACCAATCAATTTCTAATTGTATCATAAATCTAATTTAACCAACATAAGATAATCTAGTAGTTGTGAGTGTGTCCAACACTCACCTTCGATTTGTCATCGATTTAAAATCCAAAATTAGTCCAAAAATTTAACAGTTTTAGAATGCAGCCAAACCAGTTCCAAAATGTCCGGAATTTCAATACGATCGCAACGGAGAAAACCGCGCGTGAATCGAGCTCGTATGCAAAAGTTATTAACGTTAGAAGATTGGAAAATTTCGACTTCGGGTCGCTGCCTCAATTACCCGATGCTTGCTCTGAGTTGTTGCCAAAATCACCCGAGACCCGAGTCATTTGGCTCCTGACCCGAAGTCGCTGCAGGGTTTTCGCCTCTGGAACCCGAACCAAACCTCTTTTTGACTCGAAGTAAACTTGGAGCAACCAAATTATTATTATTATTATTATTTTGAAATTAGGTTTTGGAATTTTGGGAATTAGGTTTAATGTTCTGATGTTTGAGAAGGAGGAAGAAGATGTACGTACAAAAATAATAAAATGAGAAACAACTAAGGTTTATAACAGCCTATATATAGGCAGGGTTTGATCGAAATGATATCAATGACCCATAAACCCTGTTCGTTCCCGAAACGAAAATGGGTCATCCAATATATCAAAATATAGGTTTTCGATATTTTTAAACTCAATGGAAGTTTCAAGTCTTAATTCCATAGAATGTAGAAGTTAGCTTTCAAAATCACCTTATTTCCAATTGATTTCAATTAAATTGATTTCTACACGTTTCGAGCCCGCACGATCAAACGACAAGTCCGATCACTACGAAACTTGAAACCCTACAATAATTCACTGTTACGGATCTGATGAAACTAGTTTCGTCGAAATCCGAGATAGTTGTCAAAATGACTATTTTCACGTTAATTAAATAAATTATTATTAAATTAAATTTCTCACATTTCAAATTCAATCACTTTTGATTAACTAGTAATTATAATCTTTTAAGACAAATTTTCCATGTCAAATTCAACTATTAATATTGCGCTAATTACTGCTTTCCAATTCTAATTGTAATAAATCCATTAATTATAATTTAAAACCCATTAAATTGATTCATTTTGATTTCAATCTTTTTATTCAATCAATCATTACTTTATGGACATAGTTAACATTGGTTTTCCATTTATTACATCAATATTCTACAATTTTCATCTTAATTCACATTAACTTCAGTATTTAAATAGATTAATTGCAAATGATTTCCAATTAAATTTCAACAGATTAAATAGTGAAACGATAATTAAACAATTGTTACAACTTATGATTTCAAACACATTTCTATTTTATTGCTAACAAACAAAACAAATAAATTAACATACGGATTAATTATTCTATTTTAATCAATTCCAATTAATTACATACAATTTCACTATTTAATACAACTTTTGGTTTATTTACCATTCACACTTTATGACCAATTATGACTTTAAATCATTCCAATTAATTGAGATTGCATTAAAATAGTTATCAATTGCCTTAAATTAACATTATTAACATTACATTCTAGTTATTTTTCTTATTAATAAATCACAGATTTTTAGTTCATCCAATATTAACACCAACGTCTTATTAAATTAAATATTACTTTTCTTTTCATCTAAAATTATGGATCATTACATTAGTTGTGAGAATAATTAAAACATGATATAACTAGTTTGATTTTCTACACACGGAATTTCTTATGAGTACGTAATGCTTGAAATTATGAGTACATATTGTTTTAGTTAAACTCTTATTATATATTTCTAGGTCTACTGTCCTGTAAATATGTTTGTATTCGTAACGTTAGTAAAGAATATTTTGGCTAAGGTAACTACATATGACATGATGCATAATATTTGTCAATAGCTTATGGTTGATGTCAACATATATAAATATAAATATGGGTCTACTGTCCGCAGGTGTGGCTATATAATTGACAGTTTCCATGGTTTCAAGATTTATTTTACATTATATGCTTGCTCAGCATATATAACAAACACTTTTTCTATGTTTGCATAGAATGCAAAGATTGTCAAATTTGGTAGGTTTGTAGCCTTAATTCGGCTCTTGGTTAAAGAATTAATGTTCACTATGATTTTGGTAACTATTAAATTAATTTAGCATGCTATTTATTTGCCACTCTTTCCACTGATTGAAGTTCTAAACTCATATAATTGAGTGATTGATGAAACTGTTCTACAATTTTTATTAATTACCAATTTACATGAGCACTAACCACATGTTACGTCCAATGGAAGGTTTTGGAAAAATTTCTTATTAAGAAATTAGTGCAGCTCAAAACTATCCAACTTGAAATTTGAACGTTGCATCGCTAGGTGTAAGCAATAGCGGTTTGTTAATATTGGCATTGACTGCTTCATGAATGTAAGTACTACAAAAATGATGGTTTACTGACAAGAAACCCAACCATAGCCTAAACTTCCAATAACAAACTGTTGGTATAAGGTATTTTCTTTTGACCACTATGCTAAAATAATAATTACAACAAACAGTCTCAGATTCCTAGATTACAACCCTATCGTAATCATTCTATAACCTTTGAATGCTTTTTATTCATACGGATAATTGGTTGAACTGCTGCTAACTTAGTATGACCTGAATTTCCTCATGCTTGCTGTCATTTTACAGGAAGGTTAAAGTAAAAGGATGGACAATAAGGAAGGCACGGATAGCTCAGATTGCATGATAATTTTTTTCCATAATATTTATTAATGTGTGTTCTCAAACTAGATGGTGTGATGATGTTAGGCATTCTATCTTTTCAAATGAGTGGGACCGTGTCTGATATTGAGTCCTTAAATATTTGGTTATCGTTTATTTTCCATTTACTCATGTTATTTCCTTTACTGTAAATATTTACAACTCTATCTAATAGAATTGGCTGTGCTTTTCTTTCTTTATAACACACCAAAAAATTATCAAGTAATCTTAATCTTTATTGGATGATACAATTTTTCCTAATTATTGTTGAGAAAATGAGTTCTTTCTATTTATGCGATTACTATTGAGAAAATGAGTTCTATCTATTTATGTATTATCGATATAATTTATTTTATTAAAATTTTTGTTTCAATTGATAATAAGATAATTTATGTTATATCAACTATACATACTGAAACAGCAATTGGTTTATTGACCCAAAAGTACAATATCGGTTTTTATTAAATAATTCTTATAATATAAAATTTAATCTGAATTATCCATGAACCAATGTTTATACTAGCATATTTCACTATTTACTATATTTAATTTGTTATATACGGAAACCAATTGGTGAATAAGTGTTCGGTTAAAAGGATGATTCAAAAGATGACATTTTTTATTAGGGGAAAATACTAAGTTGGTTATACTGTTCTTATATTATTTATTGATAAAAATAACCTTATGATATTTCTCAGTGTATAGTTTGAACAAAAAAAGAAAACTTTGAATTTATAAAGTAATAAATTAAAAAATATAAGACTGAAGTTATAGAAAACCAACGGTTAAAATTTTAAACCTAAAATTTGGAAAATCAGTTTTCATTTAAGTTAAGAGTTTTGAAATATCAATAATAAAATTTAACCCTCAAACAGTTAACGAGTTATACAAATTCATCTTTAGTATCTCGAAATTCTCTATAACTTTTCAAAACTACATATTTGAATATTTATTTATTGGAATGCTTTTCTTTCCTGGTTCTAGAAAGTGTCAAATATAATATTCACTACTTTTAACATAAGAAAAACACATTTTGTTCATTCTCCTTATCAAATTATTTTTTTAGCTTAACAAATTACTGGTATCTTTTATCTAAAATGTTACTTAATTTAACAATTCACAATATTTATAATAGTACCCATGTGCGTAGCATAGATGTGGTTTTCATGAGAATTTATAAGTGGGTTTGAATGGTGTGTTAGAATTTGATGGTTTAAGTTATCCTAATTAATAGTACAAATAAACCATACTTATAATAAACACATCAATCATTTCTACTTAAAATTAAAAGGTGAGATCATATATGAATTTTGTGCTGATTTATATAAATGATTGGAA
The DNA here is from genome assembly GCA_030737815.1 of Allium fistulosum. Taxonomy (NCBI): domain Eukaryota; kingdom Viridiplantae; phylum Streptophyta; class Magnoliopsida; order Asparagales; family Amaryllidaceae; genus Allium; species Allium fistulosum. The sequence continues at coordinate 1,240,558,286 of CM060904.1, read as the reverse complement.
GTAGATTTGCCTCTAATTTGCTCCTTTATCTCATACTTTTATTCACTTTTGTTCTATTTTATTTTCTACAGTTTTCTTAGTTTAAAACAATTTCAGAAACCTTGGGCTAATTTGATTGAGTAATATTAGAATTTAATTCTTTCTCTGTAGATCGACCCATACTCGCATACGTACTACTATTATATGACGTGCGCTTGTGGTTTTTATTGTGATTATATTTTTCGACGGTTTTCTAATCGATAGAAAATCCATCGACTAACATGCTTTTAGATTGCTAGCGAAAGCGTTAATACTTGGTGCCATGTGTTAGGGTGTGGAGCAGCTATGGTTATTGTATGGTATATTTTATCTAGAGATATAGGCTGCTTGGAAGGATATCTCCGACCCTTGTTAGGAGGCCCATTCTTGACATATTGAGGGCACCTCCAATGGAAATCCATATATGCAAACAAATCTCAACGGTTTTGATTATATAGTTAATATTCTTGTGTTGTACATGCAGCACAACTATTTTTGGAATTATATTCTACACCGTAGACATTATATATTATATCGACATATGTATTTTTTAGATGGTTTGGCTCTTTTGAGGGGGAAACCATTCCGGTGATTCGGTTGGTCTTAAAAGGAACTATTATCTAAATGCATCATATTTCTTGAGTTTGTCACACCAGACTTTTATCTGACTCATGGTTTTTTTTGCCCATGATTCCTTGAGTGCTCCGTTAAGCAATTTGTGAAAGGCAAGTTTTAGTTGGATATTCTTTGGAGCTCATGGAGACGAGCTGGTTGTTTCAGTTGCAGTCGTATTCTTATTTCTACTCCATTACTAGTATGTATATATCAGCAATTGTCAAAACAAGCTGTTATAACAATTCAGGCTGATGATAGTACATAGGATTGTAACTCTGAAATGTTATGTACCTTAGAGTGAGATTTTGCACTATCCTTTTGATATTATATGTTATCGTTCCACCGTGAGATTCTGATGTTGTTTTCTATCTTCCTTTTTCTTTTTATTACTCTAACAATCTGTATTCCCCACACTTGAGTGCTTGGCACATGATTACCATGAATGTATTAGTGTTGATACTAGAGGATTGAAAAGGTGGGTTGTTACAGTAGACCGGATTTTTTTGTTTTTACATTACCCTTTCTTATCCATTGAGACCTTAGACATTCGCCTTTAAGAATCTCTGTAACGACCCAAAACTTTTAGTGATTTTTTTTGTTAAATTAATTGAAATTTTTGTGAAAGTTTAAATAACAAAAATTTGAAAATAAAAATTTATTATTTGGAAGACGTCTATTTTAATATAGCAACTGAAAAATTTTCATCTGATAATATTGAAGTTTATTTCCTGTAAAATTTTAGTTCAAATCAAACCGGTTAATAACCGTGAATTTAAAAGTTTTCCGAAACCTAAATATGTCAACAGGAGAAAATTTATTCGGATCGTTCTGAATCAGACTTCGAAATTCGTTTTTCCAAATTTGGACTTCTATTGCTCCGTTTATTTTAATTCTGACAGAATAGCAGCATTTTCGGTACCAATTATCGACTTTTAATCGGATGATCGTACCACGAATATCTATATACCGTTTTGATCATCTCATCGTGCTGATCTCTGCGATGTATTCAAATTCTACGTTTTGAAATCCGGTATGCAGTGAAATCTGCGTAACCGCTAACCGTACCGGTACCATTTTGAACTTTTATATTATGTGTCCATTCAAATTTTCAAACGGTCATCTCTTTATTGTTTCTGATTTCACGTGCTCTACTTTATCACTCCCTTTACTTCGCATTTAATATGGTACGTTTTTCTACCTCTTGGTCTCATCTCCCGGTTCACTATTCCGGTTTCAATATTTAATTATGGTTGGGTAATGGTGCTTCGTTTTAATCAATTAATGAATGTTAGCTTCATACAAAATTCCAGGCTGTTCATTTTTTTCCATTCTAACAGTCACCATAGTCATCCTTCCTCATATATGTTTCATTCGCTTCCTCTCTGCAAACGTTTACAAGAGATGGAGCACGGCCTCTTCCACTCCAAACCCTTGCGCATCTTCTTCCCATCCTCCATCAATATTCACTCCGTCCCCTCTACGTGTTTGCCTCCTCCACCACGAAACTCACGCAACAAATTCAAAGCAGCCTCTTCACCGTGTTTTCACTTTCCCTTGAACCAAAGCCTCCTGCGTGCATCCCCTCCCCTCGGCCGAAACCTACCACCTACATGACCTCTCTCTCTCTCCTCATCCATAAAATCCACCTGCGCCCCACTTTCCCCACGACTTCCGCGCGAGCCACCCACTCCATGGCCGAGACAGCAACCTCAGCCTTCCACGCCCCTCCCTGACGCAGATCCACCTTTCACCCTACCGCTAGCCTTGGCCGAACTGCTCTGAGAATATATATATAAGGTATATACATAAATACTTTTTTTTTGTTGTATTTATGTGTTTAATTATATACTTATGGGTGTTGTGATATTATATATTAATTTATATAAGTTTGCTAGTTATATAAACTTTTTTTGGAACGAGTCTGTTTTATTCATATACAGTTTTTTTAGTATAAGATTTGCTTTCTTTATATATTTTGAAAGTTATATAATGTGTCTGTTCAGTTATGAATGTTCGAATCATAAGTTTGTATAGTTTTAGAGTATAGTTGAAAATAGTTTGATAATTTCATACAGCGTCCTTTATATTACATGTATACTATATTATAATTTATTTTTTGTATCATATTATTTTTTTCCAGTGAATTATAGTATAAGTTGGGCTTGCTGTTATGTTCATATAAGTGATGTAAGAAAACGTTATTCGATATTTTTTTTTGATTTTTACATAACATCTATATGTTGTATGAATATATACGTATATTTTAGGTATGAAAGGTTTATCATTAATAAAGTATACATATTTTGTTTACTTGGTCTGCATGTGTTCTTGGATTTGCTGTAATATACTTTCGTATGAGGCTTTCAAATGATTATATCTATTCAATTTATGCGTGTCCTGTTACACTAGTTTTATGAGTTTGCATTTTTTTTGTTTTGGATAAAATGTACTGTTAATTTTTAAAAATTTACATAAATAATAATATTATTTCAATTTCATTGTATATAGGAAATATATTATTTAAAAACATTAATTTTAATTTACTATGATATTTTAATATTTGTTTAAAAAAATCTCTATTTCATAATGCTAATAAAATTGATGTTTTATCAAACTGATTTGATCCTTTATTTCCAATCTACCAGCTTTGTTCGTCTAATTCGTGCCCATCTCACTCTGCTTTAGAATTCGTGTCTGGATTCGTATGGATTCGTAACTCACTTCGTTATCAAAATTCCTCTAGCCTCGAAAGGTGAGCAATCACTCACGATTAACGTTCTTTTATTTATTAAATCTGATTTCAATTGAAACGACAGTTGAAATATGCTGCTGTTAGTTAATTACATTGTTATATATGCTATTATCTATAACTGTTCGCCTGTGACATCTGACACCAGTATCTAGAATTTATATGCCTGTTATTACTATTATCTGTATATGTTCACCTGTGACATCTGACACCAGTATCTGTTATTTATATTGATGATATATGCCTGTTGTTATATTTTATATTATCTGTTATCACTCTGCAAGTTCCCTGTTAGTATAGAATTCACTATGGGTTGAAATGATACATACCCGAACGGACTTTAGAATAGGAGAATTTCGTTATGGGTTGAAATGATAAACCCAAGCGATTTTCATTTGAATTGAAATTAGGATTACGGGTCGAAATGATATCTACCCGTATATATTTAAATTTCAGATTGAAATGATAGATATCCGTATCACTTAACCATATGATAAATATATATACAGACACCATTGGTCCATATATATAAATATTTTAAAAATGAATTCTATGGTTTTGGAAAGAAATATATGGTTTTAAATAAATGTTGAGCCTTAAATTATTATATATAAATGGGAATGATTGATTTAAATACATATAATATGTTGAGTATTTAAAATATATTTCAAAATAGATTTTGGTAATAATTTGAATAATTTAAGGTTAGAAAGATAATTTGAATTTAGTTGAAATTGTATTCAATAAAGAATTTGATTTAATTAAACTGATTTGAAACTTATTGAAATTGAGATGTAAGATATGATTTATAACTTGAGTTTGATTTATAAGTAATCTAATGAATATTTCTTGTTTAAAATAAAGTTTAAGGAAATATTTAGTAAAAATGAAATTTAAGGCTAGTTAAATGATATTGAATTTATTAAGTGAATATTCCCTGATTAAATAATAATAAAGTTAAATCAAGTGCTATATGAAACTGTTAAATTTAACTTTGAAAATGTTGAATATTAAAGTTTTGAAATATATTGAAAATTTAAATGGTATATTTAGAACTGAATTGAATTGATGAATTTAGATTGAATTAAATTGGAATTTGAAATTTGAGTTGATTTGAATCGATTTGCGAGACTTGAGAAATTATTAAATACTTTACTTTTTAAATCATTTAATATATATATACTATTTTGGAAAATAGATATATTTGAAATGAAATTATATTTGGGTTGAAGTATAAAATAAATTGAAATGACCACGGTGTTACAGTGTATATTTCCACCTTGTAGATAGTTCTGAAGATCCTTAGAGGATGGTTATCCCAAACATCCTTTAAGTTACTTGTATTTCAATTGATGTTTCACTTGAGTTGGATTTATTTATATAAGAATGTTAATCCTGACTCGAGTGTTTTGTGTTTTGCTTTACGCTCGGGTCAGACTGAGTGATACAGCATTTGAGACTCACCCTTGGAGTTTGGAGCTTCATTTGGAGATCCAACTATCGATTCAGCTTTCAGCTTTTTCAGTTGATTTGTTCAGAGAGGTCATCTATTCGTACTGAAGACTTCACTGTATTTGAGATATTCTGTTGTATTTTATTTTTAACTCTGATGTTTATATAGTAGCTTCATGAACTACTATTTTATCTATTCCGCTGCGTATTATTGTATTACTCTGTGTTTGTGATTCTGTGATTGATTTATTTACTGCATATGCTGAGTTTTGCCAAATTTAAATTAACAATTCGGTATTTTTAATTATTCAAGTCCGACATGTGTGGATTATTGTCGATTTGAATGGTCCAAAATAGCGGGTCGTTACAGTTGGTATCAGAGCTTTGGCTCTAGGCGAAACTTAGCATATATTGTAAATTTATTTACAGAATCACTTTCGTTCGAGTTGAATCTCTTCCTTTTGATTCGATTTCCTGTGAACTTTGGAACGTTCCCTACGGTTTCAAAATTCATCCTTGTCCCTCTCTATTGGTATTCTTTGATTCTGGAGTATCCCACGACTCCACTTCGAATGATCTCTAGGAGAATAGGATCCCACCCTTCTTTGAATGATTTGTGAAGGAGTGAAACTCCTTCACAATTGGCATTGATTCACCGGAGATTTCTATATCTTTGGTTTAGATGCCGCTATCTCTTACGATCGAATGTTGATTTTTCTTGGAATTTTGCATCGATCTTGTTGCTGAAGTCACGGTTGACTCTAAGGTCATCCGCGATTTATATAAGTATATCCATCTAATTGTTTTGTAATCAATTATCTCATTTTCGTTCGAACTTATCTTCGAATCAGAATCCTATTTGATTAGAGTCCCTCTAATTTGAATTTCTATCTTTGTTTTGAAATCCATTCTTGAATCATCCTTTTGAAAAATCGGGTTTATTCGTATTTTGGAAAAAAATTTATATATCGAAATTCTTATAAGTATGATTATATTATATATATAAAAGTGAAAATGTTTTTGATAAGGACTATATATACCTTTTAAAAATATGAATTTGAATTTTTGAAAGGATTTGAAATTTTGAAGTTATATAAGAAATTGATTTATAAAAATGATTTATAACTAAAGGATTTTAAATTTGAAAATCGAGAATTGAACTCCTGTAATTTGAAATTGGTTTTAAGATTTTGAAATATATAAAAATAGTATGATTTAAAAGTATTTTCCGAATAAGAAATGTTTCCAATGATTTTAATGAGTTTCGAATGATTTCGAAGAAATTCCAAAAGAAGTTTGAAAAAAAATAGAAGTCCAGAACTCACTTATGTCGCTGGAAAATAATTTCGATGATGAGTGCACGCATCATCGACATTGATTTTCGAGTTTCAGAGTGAGGGAAAGGCCACTTTAATAGCATTGCTATGCGAGTGATTTTGTGAAACCATTTTGATTTCAAATTCCGAAGTAAGATTTGATATTCGAAAGATATATGTATATATATATATTTGAAATGATTTAAAGAAAGTCGATGTTCAGTCCTCGAGTTTCGGATTTGATATAACCCTATCTATTAAAAATTGATTTACTGATTTGTTACTTATTTCCAACTCTTGAATTTGAAAATGATTTCTTCAACTATTTTGAAGGTTCGAGTACTTCCAAATCAAGGTTAACTTTTCAAAGCTAAGAAATTTTGAAAAGTATGAATTATTTGATAAAGTATATAAATTTGTTTCGAATATTTAAGTATGAAGTAATATGATTTAAATAAGTTGAAACTGTTTTGTTAAGTAAATGAATAAGGCTATTTTGAATTTTTCTAAAATGATTTGAAATGTTTTGAAAGAATTTGGACTTCAATATATTTTGAATAAAATTTAGTTTAAATGTTTTAACTTAGTAACATCTTTATGAAACTATATATTTAACAAGTTGGAATAAGTATATAAGTTGTACGTATGCTATTTTATTCGCGTAATTAATTTGATCCAAGTTTGAGTACACAAGTTCGAGTTTGATTACACCATTTCGTGTTAGGATTTTTCATTGGATTCTTGATGGCGAATATTTGATATGGATTTTGGGCTTGATTCTAGAATTCTCTATCATAGTATATGGCTATGCAAGGAGACTGATGGCTTCTAGTCGAGAAACCATATCGAAATCCGCATTAGGGAAGTCGAATGGACAATACTAGTTCAAAAGCGAACTTGTGTGATCGAGCGAGCGATCAAATGTGATTTTGCGAAATGATGACATATGTACATCTTATATTCTAATATTATTGATATATTTTGACGCTGAAATTGAAAGCTGTCGGGTTAGAATATCTTTGCTTACTAAAAGAAAACTTTAAATTTAAACCACAAAGATAAATAACCCATAAAAGCAAAGATATTCAATCCCATATGGCGCTTCATACAGCGAAATTATTTTGAAAATTTGATCCTTATGTAAGATAGACCTTACGTAAGTATAAGATGATTTTGAAAACATTTGATTTTGGAAATGAATTGGTTGACTTAAATTATATTGATTTGGAAATTTGGATTTATTTTCTAAATCTATTATTTTGGAAACTTTGAAACTAAAGATAATTAATTTGAGAAGAATAATTTGGTGAAAGCGTATATGATTTTGAAATTGAACTGATATTGAAACAAATTGAAATTTGGGAACCTTATGTTACTAAACACTTGATTTGGGAGTTGTCGAACTTATATAAAATTGATTTGTATGAGTATGAAATTGATTCGAAACTATAGATTTGAAAAGGTACTCAATTTGGAAGTGAAATCTTATATAATTGAAGTCTATATAAGTATGATTTGATATACTATTGATTTGGAAAGTATTTGATTTGAAAATTAAATCTTATATATAATGGATTTTATATAAGTACGATATTTGAAAGTGATTTGAAAAGGTACTATATGATACATATTTTCGAAGTAAAGATATGGAAAGTGCCTTCTGCTTGATATCCGATTTGTGGCCACATCTTGGATTCATTCTATCGATATTATTCTCTCTGATTTTGGTTTTCCGGATATGATACTCGAGTGTCCTTCGAATTCCATGGCGTTACCCATGGTCTTATGTTTCTCTCGTGACTGCATAGCGCAACTGCCTGGCTGAGTCTTGCCTAGGGGTACGGATTGTTTCCTGGGGGATCCAGGCGTAACCATTGTGTATCCTGCAATCTGTGTAGGTCGCGAATAGTAGCGCAAATGCTTGGCTGAGTCTTGCCTGGGGGTACGGATTGTTTCCTGGGGGATCCAGGCGTAACCATTGTGTATCCTGCATTCTACTAGTCATCATGGCGTAACTCGCAGGGCTGAGAAAGCTTACGGATATGGATTGTTTCCTGGGGGACCCAGGCGTAACCATTGTGTATCTGCAAACCATGGTTAGACAAAGGTTTTGTTCGTTTTGTTGTTTGGATTGTACTTTCCATATCTGTTTTTAAAAGTTTTTCCAGTATTTTCACTGGGTGTTGAAACAGGTCTACTAAGTACCTGGAGAATTCTAGCTTTGCGCCTGATCAACGCACTGCTAGAGTCTACAGGAACGAGGATAAACTTGTTGAAACATCGAGTTATAAAAGTATTTTCGAAAGAAAATTTGTTTCGTTATAAAGGTGTTTTATTATAAAAGTATTTCCAACAAAAAAATTCTGTATTAATATTCGAATTTGAAATTCTTATGGTTTGAATTAATTATTCATGCCCGATACTATTCTTTTGAATCTACCTTATCTGCTCAGCTTTATTTATTCACCTATATTCTGTTTTCGAATCCTCCTTCTTTTCCTTGTTGACTATATTTTTTTTAAATATTATTTATTTATATACCACATAGTTTAATAGAAATTTTAGTGTTATAAATACTTTAGAAGTTATTAATTAAATAAAATATATTTAAAGTAAATGATTATTGATTTATTAATAATATTTGAAAAGAATCTTGAATTTTTTTTATATAAATTTATAAAGTATGGATTTAATGTTTAAATAGCTTCTTTGTAAATATAACTAAGGATGTAAATAATTGTTTTCAAATAATTTTCATATCTTTATAAATGTGTTATTTAAACATATAAGTGGTATTTATAAAGGAAGTAAGAAATTTTACAAATGGGTTCTGAAAGTATTAAAGATAATTGATTTACAAGTAAAGTTTTCAAATTAATATTTCAAGTAAAATTTGTATAGTTTTAAATTAATTGTTTAATCTTGACTTTCAGTCTATTTTTATTTCTGGTTGTTCTATTCTCCTACCTCCTTCCTTTTCGGGGACGAAAAGTTTTGAGTGGGGGAGAGTGTAACGACCCAAAACTTTTAGTGATTTTTTTGTTAAATTAATTGAAATTTTTATGAAAGTTTAAATAACAAAAATTTGAAAATAAAAATTTATTATTTGGAAGACGTCTATTTTAATATAGCAACTGAAAAATTTTCATCTGATAATATTGAAGTTTATTTCCTGTAAAATTTTAGTTCAAATCAAACCGGTTAATAACCGTGAATTTAAAAGTTTTCCGAAACCTAAATATGTCAACAGGAGAAAATTTATTCGGATCGTTCTGAATCAGACTGCGAAATTGGTTTTTCCAAATTTGGACTTCTATTGCTCCGTTTATTTTAATTCTGACAGAATAGCAGCATTTTCGGTACCAATTATCGACTTTTAATCGGATGATCGTACCACAAATATCTATATACCGTTTTGATCATCTCATCGTGCTGATCTCTACGGTGTATTCAAATTCTACGTTTTGAAATCCGGTATGCAGCGAAATCTGCGTAACCGCTAACCGTACCGGTACCATTTTGAACTTTTATATTATGTGTCCATTCAAATTTTCAAACGGTCATCTCTTTATTGTTTCTGATTTCACGTGCTCTACTTTATCACTCCCTTTACTTCGCATTTAATATGGTACGTTTTTCTACCTCTTGGTCTCATCTCCCGGTTCACTATTCCGGTTTCAATATTTAATTATGGTTGGGTAATGGTGCTTCGTTTTAATCAATTAATGAATGTTAGCTTCATACAAAATTCCAGGCTGTTCATTTTTTTCCATTCTAACAGTCACCATAGTCATCCTTCCTCATATATGTTTCATTCGCTTCCTCTCTGCAAACGTTTACAAGAGATGGAGCACGGCCTCTTCCACTCCAAACCCTTGCGCATCTTCTTCCCATCCTCCATCAATATTCACTCCGTCCCCTCTACGTGTTTGCCTCCTCCACCATGAAACTCACGCAACAAATTCAAAGCAGCCTCTTCACCGTGTTTTCACTTTCCCTTGAACCAAAGCCTCCTGCGTGCATCCCCTCCCCTCGGCCGAAACCTACCACCTACATGACCTCTCTCTCTCTCTCCTCATCCATAAAATCCACATGCGCCCCACTTTCCCCACGACTTCCGCGCGAGCCACCCACTCCATGGCCGAGACAGCAACCTCAGCCTACCACGCCCCTCCCTGACGAAGATCCACCTTTCACCCTACCGCTAGCCTTGGCCGAACTGCTCTGATAATATATATATAAGGTATATACATAAATACTTTTATTTGTTGTATTTATGTGTTTAATTATATACTTATGGGTGTTGTGATATTATATATTAATTTATATAAGTTTGCTAGTTATATAAACTTTTTTTGGAACGAGTCTGTTTTATTCATATATAGTTTTTTTAGTATAAGATTTGCTTTCTTTATATATTTTGAAAGTTATATAATGTGTCTGTTAAGTTATGAATGTTCGAATCATAAGTTTGTATAGTTTTAGAGTATAGTTGAAAATAGTTTGATAATTTCATAAAGCGTCCTTTATATTACATGTATACTATATTATAATTTATTTTTTGTATCATATTATTTTTTTCCAGTGAATTATAGTATAAGTTGGGCTTGCTGTTATGTTCATATAAGTGATGTAAGAAAACGTTATTCGATATTTTTTTTTTTTGATTTTTACATAACATCTATATGTTGTATGAATATATACGTATATTTTAGGTATGAAAGGTTTATGATTAATAAAGTATACATATTTTGTTTACTTGGTCTGCATGTGTTCTTGGATTTGCTGTAATATACTTTCGTATGAGGCTTTCAAATGATTATATCTATTCAATTTATGCGTGTCCTGTTACACTAGTTTTATGAGTTTGTATTTTTTTTGTTTTGGATAAAATGTACTGTTAATTTTTAAAAATTTACATAATAATAATATTATTTCAATTTCATTGTATATAGGAAATATATTATTTAAAAACATTAATTTTAATTTACTATGATATTTTAATATTTGTTTAAAAAAAATCTCTATTTCATAATGATAATAAAATTGATGTTTTATCTAACTGATTTGATCCTTTATTTCCAATCTACCAGCTTTGTTCGTATAATTCGTGCCCATCTCACTCTGCTTTAGAATTCGTGTCTGGATTCGTATGGATTCGTAACTCACTTCGTTATCAAAATTCCTCTAGCCTCGAAAGGTGAGCAATCACTCACGATTAACGTTCTTTTATTTATTAAATCTGATTTCAATTGAAACGACAGTTGAAATATGCTGCTGTTAGTTAATTACATTGTTATATATGCTATTATCTATAACTGTTCGCCTGTGACATCTGACACTAGTATCTAGAATTTATATGCCTGTTATTACTATTATCTGTATATGTTCACCTGTGACATCTGACACCAGTATCTGTTATTTATATTGATGATATATGCCTGTTGTTATATTTTATATTATCTGTTATCACTCTGCAAGTTCCCTGTTAGTATAGAATTCACTATGGGTTGAAATGATACATACCCGAACGGACTTTAGAATAGGAGAATTTCGTTATGGGTTGAAATGATAAACCCAAGCGATTTTCATTTGAATTGAAATTGGGATTACGGGTCGAAATGATATCTACCGGTATATATTTAAATTTCAGATTGAAATGATAGATATCCGTATCACTTAACCATATGATAAATATATATACAGACACCATTGGTCCATATATATAAATATTTTAAAAATGAATTCTATGGTTTTGGAAAGAAATATATGGTTTTAAATAAATGTTGAGCCTTAAATTATTATATATAAATGGGAATGATTGATTTAAATACATATAATATGTTGAGTATTTAAAATATATTTCAAAATAGATTTTGGTAATAATTTGAATAATTTAAGGTTAGAAAGATAATTTGAATTTAGTTGAAATTGTATTCAATAAAGAATTTGATTTAATTAAACTGATTTGAAACTTATTGAAATTGAGATGTAAGATATGATTTATAACTTGAGTTTGATTTATAAGTAATCTAATGAATATTTCTTGTTTAAAATAAAGTTTAAGGAAATATTTAGTAAAAATGAAATTTAAGGCTAGTTAAATGATATTGAATTTATTAAGTGAATATTCCCTGATTAAATAATAATAAAGTTAAATCAAGTGCTATATGAAACTGTTAAATTTAACTTTGAAAATGTTGAATATTAAAGTTTTGAAATATATTGAAAATTTAAATGGTATATTTAGAACTGAATTGAATTGATGAATTTAGATTGAATTAAATTGGAATTTGAAATTTGAGTTGATTTGAATCGATTTGCGAGACTTGAGAAATTATTAAATACTTTACTTTTTAAATCATTTAATATATATATACTATTTTGGAAAATAGATATATTTGAAATGAAATTATATTTGGGTTGAAGTATAAAATAAATTGAAATGACCACGGTGTTACAGTGTATATTTCCACCTTGTAGATAGTTCTGAAGATCCTTAGAGGATGGTTATCCCAAACATCCTTTAAGTTACTTGTATTTCAATTGATGTTTCACTTGAGTTGGATTTATTTATATAAGAATGTTAATCCTGACTCGAGTGTTTTGTGTTTTGCTTTACGCTCGGGTCAGACTGAGTGATACAGCATTTGAGACTCACCCTTGGAGTTTGGGGCTTCATTTGGAGATCCAACTATCGATTCAGCTTTCAGCTTTTTCAGTTGATTTGTTCAGAGAGGTCATCTATTCGTACTGAAGACTTCACTGTATTTGAGATATTCTGTTGTATTTTATTTTTAACTCTGATGTTTATATAGTAGCTTCATGAACTACTATTTTATCTATTCCGCTGCGTATTATTGTATTACTCTGTGTTTGTGATTCTGTGATTGATTTATTTACTGCATATGCTGAAGTTTGCCAAATTTAAATTAACAATTCGGTATTTTTAATTATTCAAGTCCGACATGTGTGGATTATTGTCGATTTGAATGGTCCAAAATAGCGGGTCGTTACAATCTCTATATGAGTTTTAAGGCCATTGCCTTCAACAATATTGCAATTTTCAAAGTCCCACCCCTCTTTCAAATTTTGGTCGACATATGTTGTCCAATGATGAATTATGCTTTTTTTCCATATGAAATTTTCCTGCATTGAATTTATTATTTATTATGGATACAGGTAGCTGAAAAAATTAAATCCAAAATACTATTTTAACTAGTTCATGAAAGTGACTGTGCTATAGGATCGTGTAATGTGGATGAATTTATAAAAAACTTGTGCGGAATATAAAATAATTAAGTAAATAAATAAAGTAGTAAAGTAAATGACACTAGAGATTTTTATACTGGTTCGAACTCCCGTTCTACGTCCAGTCCCAGACTCCTTCTGGAATTAAACTAGCAACCCTCATTTAATCCGGAGGAATAGGTTTACACCGCCTGAGCAACCGAACAGGACTTCTACCGCCTAAGCAACCAAATAGGAGTTTTACCGCCTGAGCAACCGAACAGGACTTATTTACAACTAGACAAAAGTATCTAACTGTAGTGTGCTCTTTTAGATAGCACTGATAAGTCAATTAATTACAATCTTCCTATAATCTTCTCCTTTATGATATATAGTGTAATGTGCTTGAGAATGTGGAAGATGGAGTGATCAACGATCAGAGTTTGTATGCAATTAGAGTGCAAATTGAAAATTGATTAAGAGATAAGAATTCAAGAATATTAAAATCAGTTAAGTTAATTGTTTGTTGAATTCTGAAATCTATTTATAGAGACTAAAAAGTTGCAATCATTCATGAAAGATAACATTGAAAAGAAACAGGTGCTACTGTTGATTTGAAGATGTTTCTCTTCGATGAAGAGAAGTGTCTTTTCATAAAAAAATAGCCATTATAAATATTCAGCCGGCTGAAAATATAATTCAGCCTTCTAAATTTGTTAATTTCGAAAACAGCAAAGAAATAGGCATTTTCAGGCCTAATTCAGCCGGCTGAATGAAACCATTCAGCCAGCTGAAACTTCATATCAATTTATGAAATGTTTCAACATTCAGCCGTTTGAATGGTATTATTCAACCGGCTGAATTCCTTTGATAAACAAAAGTTACCATAGCTCATTTGGTTAGAGCACTTGCCTACTAAACTAGTGGCCCAGGTTCGAGCCCCTCTCCATCCAATTTATGAAAACTTCATTTTTCATTTAAAATATGAATATTGTTGATTCATGAGTTTTGATTCATGACACAAGCTTCAGAGATCATACGACGAATTACAAAGAGAATACTATACGAAAGCGACAAAAAGAGAATAAACATATATTGTGCACTACAAAGGAGACATGACTACAATCCAGAGATTAGTATGAATATTTTAGTGTATTGAGTCTTAGAATATTGTTAAAATCATTCCTCAAGTAGTCACACACACACACAAATTGATTGATATTGAATTATACATAAATAAGTGTACACTGTGCAAATGACAACAGGTCGGCTGACCGACCAGGATCCTCGGTCGACCGACTTTGTGTCAAGTGAACAGATATGCACTGTTTTATACACGTCTGTAAACTCAGCAGACCGTCCAGTTTTCTCGGTCAACCGACCTGATCATAACGGCTCGTTTTCTGAAGAGTTGCGATCATTCATGAAGAGGAATGTCCTTCAATCCAAGAGATACGGACACAACATTTGACTGAAACTCTTCATGAAAGATTGTAACTATTCTATAACTATATAAACATGTTCAATTCACTTCTAAAAACACCGATTCTTGTTTATAATTCTGAAATCTATTCTCTATTTATTTCTGCAAATAAAAGCATTCATTCACATTCAATATCATAGAATCCTTGAATAAATTCGTATACTTCGATTCTACGTGATTATCTTCCTTCTAAATCTTCACACACATATATACTCTTGAGGATTTGATTATAGGAAAGCTGTACTATCAAAAGACAATCAGTGTTATTCAGAACACATTCGTCAACAAATTATTTTTATTAAGTTGAAGTCCTCTTCGGCTGTTGAGGCTGAAAAATTCCTGTTCGGCTGCTCAGGTGTCGTATACCTATTCCTCCGGGTTAAGTGAGGGGTTTAGTTTAAATCCAGAGGGTATTCTGGGACTGGACGTAGAACGGGAAGTTCGAACCAGTATAAAAATTCCTGGTGTGCTTACTTTAATTTTTATTTTACTGCTATTATCAGTTTCAGCATTTATATACCATATTACACGATCCTTAGTACTACACGTACACTTTAATTTGGTATCAGAGCAAGGAAATCCTATAACTGTCACAAAGTTATTTGATATTTATTTCTAAGTAATATGGCAACCACACAAACTAACGATGTTAGCACTAACACTAATTCTAGTTTCACAGAAGGTCAATCGACTTCACGACCTCCACTTTTTAATGGTATAAATTATAATTATTGGTTAAATAGAATGAGAATCTATATGCAATCTAGTGGATTCGATATCTGGAATATTATACAAAGAGAGTACACAACTCCTACTGAAGAATACTCAACTTGGAGTAACACACAAAAACTAGATGCTACTTCAAATGCAAAGGCTATGATTATTTTATTTTGTGCATTAGATAGAAATGAATTCAATAGAGTTAGCATGTGCACTTCCGGTTATTTGGAGAACTCTTAAGGTGTCGCATGTAGGAACGAACAAAGTTAAATTAAGCAAAATCTCTATGTTGAAAAATCAATTTCAAAATTTCAAAATGAGGCCAAATGAATCTATAAATGACATGTACTCTAGATTCCAGGATATTTATCATGCTTTACTATCATTAGAACAAAAGTTTACTGATTTTGATGTTGTTACAAAAATCTTAAATTCTTTAACGGATGAATGGGAACGAAAAGTCCTAGCTATTGAAGAAGCAACTGATTTATCAACATTAAAACCAGAAGAATTGATAGGTAATTTAATGTCCTACGAAGTAAATTTGCAGGAAAAAAGAAATGGAGCACAAGAAAAGAAAATTGTAGCATTCCAAGCAGAAAAAGATGATTCCGACTCAGATAATGAAGATATGGTAATGATCGCTAAAAATTTCAAAAAGTTTTTGAAATTCAATAGAAACAAATTCAAGGGAAACAAAAATAATTTCAACAACAATTCCAATAGTAGCAAACCATCATCTTCAGCAATGGAATGTTATGAATGTCATAAGAAAGGACACATGAAGAAGGATTGTCCATAGCGTAAAAAGAATAATTTCAAGAAAGACAAAACCAAATGAAAAGCTTTTTCAGTCACTTGGGATGAAACTGACTCATCATCCTCATCAGAGAGTGAAAGTGATGATGAACAAGCAAATGTGTGCTTCATGGCTTCGTCAGACGAGGTAAGTGATTTTACTTTTGAAGATTTAATTGAAATTAATTCTGAATTAGTAGATTTAGCAAAGCAACTTAAAAAGAAAAATAATGAGTTGCAAAGAAAGTTAGATAGGACAGTCTTAGAAGTAGATATGCTGAAAGATGAGGAGAAAATATTAGAAGAAGAACTTGAAATTTCTCAATAATCAAATTCTAACTTATCTTCTCAAATTTCGTCAATATCTGAAGAACTAGAAATTCAGAAAAATAAAAATGATGTTTTACTTTTCGAAAATAATAGTTTAAACTCTAAGATTAAGGATTTAATGTTAGAAAAATCTAGTCTTAAAATAAAATTTGATGATATTTCTAAAAATATATCTAATTTCAATAAAGGAAGAGAGAATCTTTCTAGAATACTTGAAAATTCGCATTCCTCTAACAATAAATCTAGATTAGGATTTAAGAAACAAAATAATTTTGCTAAAAGTAGGATTAATAATAATATTAAGAAGGATATTAAGAAAACAGTTTACCCAAACACTAAAACCATCAAGATATGGATTCCAAAAACAAATAATATTTTGATAAGGAATAAACATATCAAAATGTTTATGGAAACTGTTCATAATAACAAGAATTATGTTTATAAAGGGAATTCTGAACCCGTATGGGTTTGGCTTCCTAAGATCTAACTCTTAGGACCCTAAAAAGATTGGGTACCAACTTTTTATAAACTTTTTGCAGGTACCACATAAGAAGAGAGGAAAATGGATTTTAGATAGCGGTTGCTCAAAACACATGACTGGAAACAAAGAAATGTTGTCAAACATTATATACTCAAATGGAGGAGCGGTCACCTTTGGAGATAACTCAAAAGGATATATCATCGGCAAAGGCGATGTCAGTAGCAACGATACCTCTAATTTACCTCTCATTACTGATGTTTTATTAGTTAAAAATTTAAAACACAATTTATTAAGTATTGGTCAGCTATGCGATAAAGGTTTTAATATAACTTTTTCAGAAAATAAATGTAATATTTTCGATAAAAATCATAACACTATTTTTGAAGGAAAAAGAGATAAAAACATTTATATCTTAAATATGAATGTTAATAATGATTCAAATTTGTGTTTAGTAGCTAAAGAAAACGATTCTTGTCTTTGGCACAAAATATTTTGTCACATCAATTTTAATACTATCAACAAACTAGCTAAAAAAATTAGTTAAAGAATTACCCAATATAAAATTCAAAACTAATATATTTTGTGATGCATGTAAATTAGGAAAATTAACAAAATCTTCTTTTAAATCAAAAAAAGTAATATCTATAGAACAACCACTTGAACTTTTACACATGGATCTTTTTGGACCAACTCAAGTGCAATCTATTAATCATAATAGATATGTATTTGTTATTGTAGATGATTTTTCTAGATATACTTGGATTTTCTTTTTGAAAAATAAAAGTGATACTTTTGATAATTTTAAAGTTTTTGTTAAAAGAATTCAAAATATTAAAAGTTTGAAAATTAAAAATATAAGAAGTGATCATGGAGGAGAATTTGAAAATGAAGCTTTTGAACAATTTTGTAACAAGAAAGGTATTAACCATAATTTTTCGTTTCCTAGAACACCACAACAAAATGGAGTTGTAGAAAGGAAAAATAGAACGTTACAAGAATGTGAAAGAACTTTATTAAATGGAACCACTTTATCGAAACACTTTTGGGCAGAAGCTGTAGCTACTGCTTGTTATGTATTGAATCGTGTTTCTATTCGACCGTTAACTAAGAATACTCCATATGAACTTCTAAATGGAAGAAAACCAAATATTTCATATCTTAAAGTTTTTGGCTCTAAATGTTTTATTTTAAATACTAAAGATCAACTAGGCAAATTCGATCCAAAATCCGATGAAGGAATATTCGTTGGATATTTGGAACGAAGCAAAGCTTATCGAATTTATAATAAAAGAACTCAAATTATTGAAGAAAGTTCACATATTTCATTTGACGAAAATTTTAAAAATATAAATCCACATATTACTATCGATTCTGATGATGAAACTACTCAGAATGAAAATAGTAATACAAATGAAAATTTTGATATTCATGAAATTAATGAAAATACAAACATTACTCCTAATATAATAAAATCTCCACCTAGAATTTTACGGGATCATCCTGTACAAAACATAATTGGAGAAGTAAATACGAACGTTAAAACCAGACATCAATTAAATCAAGTTGGTCATGTAGCTTTTCTCTCTAACATAGAACCTAAGAATATAAAAGAAGCCTCAACTGATGACTACTGGATTCTTGCCATGCAAGAAGAACTTAATCAATTCGAACGAAATGAAGTTTGGGAACTCGTTCCTAGACCTAGTGATCAATCAGTCATCGGTACTAAATGGGTTTTCAAAAATAAAGCAGATGAACTAGGAAATATAACCAGGAATAAAGCTAGATTAGTTGCACAAGGATATAATCAAGAAGAGGGAATAGACTACGAAGAAACATTTGCTCCAGTCGCCCGACTTGAAGCAATACGAATCTTATTAGCTTTCACATGTTTTCATAATTTTAAACTTTATCAAATGGATGTTAGAAGTGCATTTTTAAATGGATACATAAAAGAACGGCTTTATTATTAAAACTTCTGTGATTATAAATAAAACTAGTTCCTATCCACTTATTTTTCAGCAAACAAAATGCTTATATATACTATGCTTATGTTTCAAAACATATACTAAGAAAGTTTTAAAATCAAAACTTGAAAATGTCTTCAACCAATGACTTCTATAATTCAGACAACTCTCATCTATCATATACATCTCCGGATGATGATGGTTCCAACCACATTCCTGAAAACGGACCCTATCCTATGTTTCCCTTACCTAATCGTGTCCTTAAATTCTCTCCTTCTCCGGATAAAGACCCTCGACATGGTTGGAAACCATGGGAGAACACTCATACCGGTTATACACCGGAAAAGAAGAAAGATAAGAAAGCAATGGTCATATCTCCATCAACTAAACAGAAGATAGATGAGATACATCACTATCAACAGCAACAATTGGACCTACAAAAAGAGTTATACTATAAGCAGAAGATTACGTCACGACGTTTGAGCTTTCTAGAACGGATGGCTATGAAAGTTTGTTCATCAAAGAAGGATGATGTTGCTGAACCTACTTATAGACCTTCATCCTCTTCAAACCCCGTTCAAACTCCAATAGCTCCAAGATGGTCACCTATAGAAGATGTTCCGTCTCCAAACTCATGGGAACGTAGATTATAACGAACGGTGGATAAACATTATATATATATATATAAATATATGATTTTGTTTTCAATAAGATGTATAAATATAGTGCAATAAAATTTATATGTTTATAATTTTTCTGAAAAACAGAAAAAATGTGCATTTTTAACAGGGTCGGTCGACTGAATACCCTGAGTCGGTCAGCCGAACTCATCCCGAAAGTTTCAACTGCACATTCCTAACAGGGTCGGTCGACCGGAAAACCTGAGTCGGTCAGCCGAACCCTTCCCGAAAGTTTCAGCTAGTCTCAGATAACCCAGTCGGTCAGCCGACCCAGATTTTCGGTCGACCGAACGTGTAAATCTGTTGTTTTTAACCTCATATTAGTAACCCATTCTTTCACCTTTATCAACTTACCTCTTCACTTTTACTTTCCCAATTTCTGTTTTTACCCTAGCCCCCATTAAAATTTTCCCTAATTTTTATCTTTTCTTCAAAAACAATGGCTCCCTAATTGTAAAGCCCGACTCTTTCATCGATTCATGATGAAATCTATAGTTCCTAGAGGCAGTTCATATCACTTAGTATATCCCAAAAACTTCAAAGCACTATATGCTATTTGCAGGAATGTACGAGTAAATTGGGCACAACTTCTTATGGATGAATTTCTCTCTTTCAACCAAGGAAAGATGCTCCATATTTATTATGGAGAATACATAATGAGGTTGATCAATAGCTTCGTCACCCATGCTCCAGAGTCCGAAACATCCAAAGTTCGTTCTTTTGATTCAAGGACCATAAAATTAATGAAGTTTCCCGATGCACCTCCTAGATTTATAACTTTTAACCAATGGCGTACTACTCCTCGAGAACAACTACGCCTTAGCTTCTCCACACCGCAACCATCAACTCATGCTACGGAACGTCTCACTCGCCAACATTCAATTCAAAGACCTACTCCCGGAATTAGTACGGAGGCAGCCATTGATATTTTGGCTCAAAATCAACTAGCCCTGTATGCCCAGCTACGAAAAATTGATGGTCGTTTCAAGAAAATCAAGGGCATCTTCATGAATTTATGGGATGCCTTATCATGTACTTCCGAAGCCGGTGCCTCTTATGTTGCTCCCGGAAAAAGGCCAGCGCCAAACTTCTCTTGGTCTACTTCAGATAACACAAGTTCCAGTACATCGGCAACTCACATTTCTCACACTCAAAGACGTGGTAAGGAACCGGTTCCTCTGGAAGAAAATATTCGTCCAGAATTTTGGGATTCCGATGATGATGAGGAGTGATCATAATATTTTATTTTAATTTCAAGTATTTCTTTATGAACAATATGTCTATTGTTAGATGTTGTGTAGTAAGTAGTCTATTTTTGTTTGAGTATGTAATATTTAAAACTTGATGTTTTCTTACTTGTGTTACATATTTCATATTTCTTTTACATATTACATCTTGTAAGTATTCCTTTTTGTCGATGACAAAGGGGGAGAAATATTATGAAAGCTAACAAATATTTTGCAGAAAAGTTGCCATATATTCACGGGGAGATTTATAATATATATATACTATTTCGTCACATAAGTATTGTCATCAATCAAAAAGGGGGAGAATGTTGATTCATGAGTTTTGATTCATGACACAAACTTCAGAGATCATACGATGAATTACAAAGAGAATACTATACGAAAGCGACAAAAAGAGAATAAACGTATATTGTGCACTACAAAGGAGACAAGACTACAATCCAGAGATTAGTATGAATATTTTAGTATATTGAGTCTTAGAATATTGTTAAAATAATTCCTCAAGTAGTCACACACACACACACAAATTGATTGATATTGAATTATACATAAATAAGTGTACACTGTGCAAATGACAACAGGTCGGCTGACCGACCAGGATCCTCGGTCGACCGAATCTATGTCAAGTGCACAGATATGCACTGTTTTATACACATCTGTAAACTCAGCTGACCGGCCAGTTTTCTCGGTCAACCGACCTGATCATAACGGCTAGTTTTCTGAAGAGTTGCGATCATTCATGAAGAGGAATGTCCTTCAATCCAAGAGATACGGACACAACTTTTGATTGAAACTCTTCATGAAAGATTGTAACTATTCTACAACTATATAAACATGTTCAATTCACTTCTAAAAACACCGATTTTCTTTATAATTCTGAAATCTATTCACTATTTATTTCTGCAAATAAAAGCATTCGTTCACATTCAATATCACTAGAATCCTTGAATAAATTCATATACTTCGATTCTACGTGATTATCTTCCTTCTAAATCTTCACACACATATATACTCTTGAGGATTTGATTATAGGAAAGCTGTACTATCAAAAGACAATCAGTGTTATTCACAACACATTCGTTAACAAATTATTTGTATTAAGTTGAAGTCCTCTTCGGCTGTTGAGGCGGAAAAATTCCTGTTCGGATGCTCAGGTGTCGTATACCTATTCCTTCGGGTTAAGTGAGCGGTTTAGTTTAAATCCAGAGGGTATTCTGGGACTGGACGTAGAACGGGAAGTTCGAACTAGTATAAAAATTCCTGGTGTGCTTACTTTAATTTTTATTTTACTACTATTATCAGTTTCCGCATTTATATACCATATTACACGATCCTTAGTACTACACGTACACTTTCATGTATATGTGTGTATACCATTTTGAGAAGATTTTAATATTTGTAAACTCTAGACACGACACTCTATGACTAATAATACTTTATTTGTCACCTTTGTCTTGTCTCTATCGCGTATATATCTTCTTGTATTTCCATATACATACTTTCATCCTTTTTGTACTATGTATCTTCATTTTGAACGTATTTGTTTATCACTTTTTGATGCTCATGTACCTGCAAATTAGCTTAGAGATTCTTTGGCATAATTGTATAGTTGTTATCATTAAAATCCAACATTAAAGGTTCTAACATTCTCCCCCTTTTTGATGATGACAACTATACAATTTTTTTTAAATATTCATTCTATATATAAAATAATACTAATATGTTTAAAGCTCCCCCTAAGTATAACATCTCTCCCTAAGTATAATATCTCCTTTTATCAATATGCATATGAATTTCTTCCCATTTGTCATTATCAAAAAGAATGAGGGAATATAATAAATTTTATAAAATATCTTGTAAATAGCGAGATAAACTCAATATTAATTATGGAGAAAAATAAAATAGATTTTACCATATTTGTTGAAGTCCATATTTCATTGTAAGCACGTAATTCTATTAAACGTATGGAACATCCTTTAAAATTCCAAAATCTATCATTTTCCTTTTGTTTCTCCGAGTACCTGCAATAAATAATAATCATTTTCGGTACCCACTTACTAGGTTAGGGTCCGGGGGGTTAGGTCTTGGGAAATCATACCTATTTGGGTGTGGTTGAACCTTTATAAATATAATTTTCATTATTAACCACCATATCAAAATAAGCATTAATGTATTTTTCTCTATTTTTCCAATTAACAGGAACCCAAATACTTAGATAATTTTTATCCATATCTTCCATCAATGATTTTGTATTTCTAGAGAAATTATAAACGTTATTGGTCATAGCAGTATTTGAATTTCCATAAAAATTGGAATTTAGACTTTACTCGAGATTTAGTACTAGCACTAACATTTTTACTATACATGAGAGCGTATCTAGTGCTATTTCTACGATTAGTTTTATTATATCCTAAACCAGTTTTATCATGTAAAGGTCTAGAACTAGATAAAATCATGTTTAAATCGTTTTGACCTTTATTAAATTTTGTGACTTCAGTGTTAAGTTTATCAAATTTAGCTTTAATGTCACAATTATTATTTTCAAAAGAAATATTACTGTTTTTCAAAATATCAATTTGCTTGTTTAATTCAGAATTCTCATTTTTTAACGTACAGTTCTATTTTTCGGAAGAAAAATTCGAGATTCTGGATTATCTAAAGAAGATTGCTATAAATCATTTTGTCTTTTCAAATTCATAATTTCTTTTGAAAAAATTTCTTTTTCTTTTTCAAACATAGTATTTTTTCATCTAGAAAATCTTTAAGAGCCTCAAAATTAATTTTTCAAAACACCATGTTTATTTTCTAAATCTAATTTCTCATTTTTCAATTTCTCATTTTCAATTTTGATTGATTTCATCTTTTCTAAAATAAGAAATTACGCTTTGAGATTTTATCACATATACTAACTAATTCATTATTACCATTTACTGAAATTTGTAAATCAGAAAGTACCTTTTTGTAGTACTCATTGGTGGCTTTGACAGGGATTTTGCTTGTTGTATTTCGATTGGATCTTTTTCTGGCCATTATTCTATGATGTTGTGACGATCGATAGAATTCCAGGCTCTGATACCAAATGAAAGTGACTGTGCTATAGGATCGTGTAATGTGGATGAATTTATAAACAACTTGTGTGGAATATAAAATAATTAAGTAAATAAATAAAGCAGTAAAGTAAATGACGACAGAGATTTTTATATTGGTTTGAACTCCCATTCTACGTCCATTCCCAGACTCCTTCTTGAATTAAACTAGCAACCCTCACTTAATCTGGAGGAATAGGTTTACACCGCCTGAGCAACCAAATAGGACTTCTACCGCCTAAGCAACCGAATAGGACTTCTACCGCCTGAGCAACCGAACAGGACTTCTTTACAACTAGACAAATGTTTCTGACTGTAGTGTGCTCTTTTAGATAGCACTGATAAGTCAATTAAGTACAATCTTCCTATAATCTTCTCCTTTATGATATATAGTGTAATGTGCTTGAGAATGTGGAAGATGGAGTGATCAACGATCAGAGTTTGTATGCAATTAGAGTGCAAATTGAAAATAGATTAAGAGATAAGAATTCAAGAATATTAAAATCAGTTAAGTTAATTGTTTGTTGAATTCTGAAATCTATTTATAGAGATTAAAAAGTTGCAATCATTCATGAAAGATAACATTGTAAAGAAACAGGTGCAACTTGTTGAATATGCTAGGATATGATTTTTGTTTGATGATAATAAACATATATATATATATATTCATTTAGATGTATTTTTTATTGTACTATTTTATTTTCACATAATTAAATAAATATTTGCTGAATAAAATAAATAACACAGAATTTAAATTGAAACAGATATTTTATTCAAACAAATATTTTATTACAATTTGAATAGTACAAATTTGAGCTCTCACTACATATATACATTTTTTCAATTACATTACAATTACGAATACATCACAATCATTCACTCGTATTTTATCTTCCACTTTGCTCCAGCCTGAATCCAGCATCTGAGTTTTCTGAAACATAAATACCGACGCAGTAAAATTGAAAGAGAAATATTTTTGCAAATGTGTTTTCGAAAATATTATTTGCCTCGGTTATTTGGGTTGTTCGTCATTATTTAATTTAAATCCATTCATACACGAACAAGCGTGTGACATGCACAGTGTATCAATGTACATGCCACAAGGCCATGCACACCGATATAAAATTGATAAAATTGCAGGGACTGGTGAGCACAAGGTCAAACCCAACCCGAGGCTGGATTCAACTCGAGTGCAATAAAAAATTGTCGAGTACAAGTTCTCATGCAACAAGAAGACAAAACCAGACCATACTAACAAGTGCACGATTATGTACACATGAACCAACTATTTTCACAGGACTCAAATCAAGCTTCAGATCAAACAGTAATGAACCAAACTAGTACATAAAGTAGTGGACAGCACATAAAGGAGCAACAAGTGAATGGCCAAGACCAAACACAAGAAAGAAGGCAGCAAAGAAAGTTCACCAGACTTCAAAATCCAACAAATATGACAACTGCCTCAATCATATGTACAAAATGTGCAAGCAACAATTCAGATACAACATTGCAGAGAAATGGCATGTATGAAGAACAACAGTGAAACAGAAGGTGAGTGAAAAGATCACAAATTCATCTGAATGCAATGACTAAAGGCAACAACCATATGCAAGCAATTAATTGCACCAGGGCAGTGCACAAAAAGACAGTGAACAATGAAATGCAAAGTTCAGAAGCAACAACAGAGTTCATCAGTTACCAGACTACATGATACTACAGCAATTACCAGAGTCCATCAGTTCAGAAGCAACAACAAAGTGGTAAGCCAGACTACATACATAAGCAACCAGACTCAAGAAAATGTGCAACTGAATACAAGTGCAGACTGCACAGACAAGTTCAATGCACAGTGCAGACTAACGAACACACTTGAACCAGACACAGTGCAACACAATGTCGCAGGAATTTCAATCTGAACATGTCAGATTTTAAAATAACAAAGTCAAAGGGCCAAGGAATCAGACAAGTCATAAAAGAAATTAAAAGAAAGACGATTGTCTCAAAATATTATCACAAATTCAAAGTGGCCAAAGTCAAACCAAAAAAGAACAGAACCAAATCCATATCAAACACAAGCCATGATAATCAAGCAAAGGAATATACGGATTGAACCAGTCTAAACAAATCATATGTATTCAAGCAAAATCGAACGGCAGAGAAAAATTATCAGACGAATTCAAGTAAACGGAAATTAGGGGAATCGATCCCTATTTAAACCATTAACATCATCGGCATACAGATCATCGAGTTCAAGCATATCAACAAGAATAAATAAAGGAAACTGCATACCAGTTCATTCAATTCGAACTCGATCGAGAAGCAGCCGTATGCAAATCAAAGCAACAGTTTGATTGACAAAATAAACCAAAGATAGATCATCTTTCAATCAACAAATTTGAATCGGCGGTTTAAAATTTCCAAAAGCCCTAAATCGTGGAAGAGGAATGAACGATTGAACGAAAGAGATACGGGCCGAAGAAATAAACAAAGAAAAGAGGGACAATTTTTTTCACTGCGTTCATTTCTTTTGGGCCAATTTTTGATAAATACTATTGGGCTTTAATTTTAAATTAGGGTTTCTTGTTTTAGAGTTGTTTTTATTTTGTATTTCTCTTTTAAACTTTTGTAAAATTCTAGTCGTGTGAATAGGGGACGAACTGCGGTGCTGTAGTTCAAGAATTCGCAACTCGGTGGCTAAGTTGTGGTAGGGTTTTGAGCGTAGAGTTAGGTTAGTCGATAGCGGGTGTCGCAAGTTTACGTGTGTAAGCGTCTGTCTACTTAATTTCTAGTAGAAACCATGGGGGCAGCACGTAGGTAGGGTTTTGCCGAAGCTGGGTAAATCTGTGTTGTTCTATTTCTCCTTTTATTATTGTGCTATTATCTGTGCTGCAATTATTTTATATATTTCCGTAATAATTTTTTATAATTATTAGTATCACCCTATTCACCCCCCGCCTCTAGGGTGAAATCGATCCTACAACTGGTATTAGAGTTAGGAACAAAAGTCAATTTTTGTTTTAAAAATTTGATTTTTTCAAAAACCAATTTCCGTTTTAATATTTTGATTTTTTAAATGGCTTCTTTTAATAATGTTTTTTCTGAGGGTCAGTCCATAGTTAGGCCATCATTGATCAATGGTGAATACGCATATTGGAAAAATAGAATGGAATTTTTCTGAAATCCATAGATGCTTGGAATATTGTTGAAACGGGTTATAGGACACCAACAATTATAATAGATAATCAAGAAATAGAAAAACCTATGGATCAGTGGACAAATTATAAAATTAAACTTCTAACTGCTAATATCAAGGCTATGAATTCTATTATTTGTTCATTAGACCAAATTGATTTTAATTGTGTTTCACATTGTTTAACTGCGCAAGAAATCTGGCATACACTTGAAGTAGTTCATGAAGGAACCTTCTAATCTCGTCTTGACAAATTTAGTAATGAATATAATGAAAAAGTAAATCGGTGTTTCTTAGGAGAAACAAATGACAGCGAAAGTGAAGAACCAAACGAGGTGTGTTGGCAGGCTAAGGAACAACAAGAATGGTATCTAGATTCCGGTTGCTCCAGGCACATGACAGGCGACAAATCAAAGATTCTTAGGCTAGAAAAACACAAAGGTTGGAGAGTCATAATGGGCAACAACGAGAAATGCAAAATTATTGGTAAAGGTAAAATAGGTAATGGTACGTTTACCTTAAACGACGTATTATATGTTGAAAATCTACACCATAATCTGATCTCAATTAGCCAGTTATGTGATAAAGGAATGAATGTTGTTTTTGATTCTGACTTGTGCAAAATTGTTAACCAATCATTAAAAGAAACCTTATTTTCAGGTAAGAGGAAAGGTAATATATACTCTCTATCTTTTAATGATCTAACACTTTCAAAATGTTTGGTAGCTAAGGATGTAGAAGTAAATTTATGGCATAGACGATTAGGACATGCTAGCATGAATCCGTTAAACAAATTAAAAAGAAAAGATTTGGTAAGAGGTTTTCCATCACATGATTTCAAAACAGAAATTTTATGTAAAGCATGTACTATAGGAAACTTAAAAAATCATCGTTCCATGCCATGAACAATGTAAGCACTTCTAGAGTCCTTGAACTAGTTCATATGGATTTGTTTGGACCTAACGATATTGCAAGTCTGGGTGGTAAGAAATATTGTTTCATATTGGTTGATGATTACTCTAGATACACGTGGGTATACTTAGCTAAAAAATCAAAAACTTTTTCTTGCTTCACCAAATTCACAAAATTAGTTCAAAATGAAAACGGAGTTTCTATTATTTCACTAAGAAGTGATCATGGTGGAGAATTTGAAAATTATGAATTTGAAAATTATTGTGATGAAAATGGATTTAGACATGAATTCTCTGCCCCACGTACTCCACAACAAAATGGAGTAGTCGAGAGAAAGAATCGGACCTTACAAGAGTTGGCTAGATCTATGATAAACGAGTATGAACTACCTTTGTCTTTTTGGGCAAAGGCAGTAAATACAGCCTGTTACATAATGAATAGAGTCATGATTAGGCCGATTCTTAAGAGAACACCATATGAACTATGGTTCGGCAAAAAGCCAAACATTGCATATTTCAAGGTTTTTGGCTGTCCGTGTTTTATTCTTAATACAGGTGATCAACTGGGAAAATTTGAGG
Organism: Allium fistulosum; assembly: GCA_030737815.1. NCBI lineage: Eukaryota > Viridiplantae > Streptophyta > Magnoliopsida > Asparagales > Amaryllidaceae > Allium > Allium fistulosum. Next base: position 1,240,529,434 of record CM060904.1, on the reverse strand, counting down.
CAAAAGCTGACGAATGTATTTTTATGGGATACTCATCCAGAAGCAAATCCTATAGAGTATACAACAAAAGGACGAGTACAATCATGGAGTCAATCAATGTGAAATTTAATGAAGGTATTGATGATCAAAATAAGGAAACAATCAAAAGCAATGTTGAAGAGGAGAACGAAAAAGATGAAAATGAAAAACCAAAAGAAACCACAACCACGAAAGAAGTCCAAAGAAATCTGGATCCACAGAGATTGAAATTCAAAGCAGATCATCCTCCAGAGTTGGTAATAGGAAATCCTATCACAGGTATTCAAACTCGTTCCTCCTTTAGAAATTTGTGTGACTTGTGTCTATATAGTGGATTTATTTCAGAAATTGAACACAAAGACATAGATACAGCTCTTATTGATGAAAATAGGTTTATGGCTATGCAAGAAGAACTAAATCAATTTGAGCGAAATGATGTTTGGACTCTAGCACCTAGACCTAATAATTATCCAGTCGTAGGAGCAAAATGGATTTTTAAAAATAAATTTGATGAATCTGGAAATGTGATTAGGAATAAAGCTAGGTTAGTTGCTAAAGGTTATAATCAAAATGAAGGAATTAATTTTGATGAAACTTTTGACCTGTAGCAAGACTAGAATCCATTAGGATATTGTTAGCTTTTGCTTGCTATAAAGGATTTAAACTAAGACAAATGGATATTAAAAGTGCTTTTCTTAACGGAATTTTGAAAGAAGATGTTTTTGTTGAACAACCAGAAGGCTTTGAAAGTCATGAATATCCTAACCATGTATATAAACTTAAGAAAGCACTATATGGATTAAAACAAGCCCCTAGAGCTTGGTATGAATGTCTTAGCACTTATCTCATTGAAAATGAGTTCAAAAAGTGCTGTGTAGACACAACATTATTTCTATTGCACGAAAACGATGATCTTTTGATTGTTTAAATATATGTTGATGACATTATTTACGGTGCCACTAATAACTTGTTGTATGAGAAACTTGAAAAAGTCATGCAGGAGAAGTTTGAAATGAGCTTGGTCGGAGAGTTAAAATTTTTTTTAGGATTTCAAATCAAACAAAGTGATAAAGGTACATTCATCTCGCAAATGAAATATATTAGGGAACTTTTCAACAAATTTGGATTGAAAGATGCTAAACCTGCAAAAAACCCCTATGAGCACAACAATTAAACTTGACAAGGATGAAAAAGGTAAGGTAGTTGATCAAAAGCAATATCGAGGTATGATTGGATCACTTCTTTATCTTACTGCTTCTAGACCTGACATCTTGTTTTCTATCTGCTTATTTGCACGATTTCAATCAAATCCAAAAGAATCTCATTTAAAAGCTTTTAAAAGGATTATAAGATATCTGTTGCACACCCCACTTTTTGGTCTTCGGTATCCAACTAATGATAACTTTGAATTAAAAGGATATTCAGATGCAGATTATGTTGGTAGTCTAGTTGATAGAAAAAGTACTAGTGGAACGTGTTTTATGTTAGGACATTCGTTAGTCGCATGGTCAAGTAGAAAACAGAATTGTATTGCATTATCCACCACTGAGGCAAAGTATATTGCTCTAAGTGGTTGCTCTGATCAAATTTTATGGATGATACAAACTTTGCAAGACTATGGTCTAAATTTAAAATGTGTATCACTAATGTGTGATAGAAAAAGTGCAATTGATCTCTCAAATAATTCTGTACATCACTCACGGACAAAACATATAGATGTTAGACATCATTTTATTAGAGGTCATATTTCTAAAGAAAATATCTACATAAATTTCATTTCAACCGATTCTCAACTGGCAGACATTTTTACAAAACCCCTTCCAGAAAATAGTTTTTGCCGACTTCGTCTCAGTTTAGGCATTTTAGAAATTTGATTCTGTATTTTTGATTTTGACCTTAAATGCCTATGTTAACTAATCTGACTCCCTAATGATTATCAAAAGATAAATAGTTTTTGAAAAAGTGATGAGTGTTGATATTAATTATATATTATGACTTGAGGAAGTATATTTAGTAGATTTCTTTAAAAATTCAAACAAGATTTATAATAACTTTTGTTGGTAAAAATTCCATGACCATCTCTATTTCTATCATATTTCTAACAACCGTCACTCATTAAAATCTAATATAGTATGTCAAAATGTGGTATTTTAAACAGGAAATTATTCGTTTTTTTTAATAAAATCATCCAAAGTATTCACTCTCATTTAAAAGTCCTCACGGTTATGCATGGGTGAATTATTTGGAATATTTGTTTATGTGCTTTCATGCACATTTAAAAGTCCTCACGGTTATGCATGTATGGAACACATATCAAAATTGGTTATTAAATAGACGAGTTGATTCTAATCCCATTTAAAAGTCCTCACGGTTATGCGTGATTAGAAGATACTTGAAATTTGTTTTTTATTTTTTAAAAATTTAGGAATACTACTAATCTCATTTAAAAGTCCAAACGGTTATGCATGGTTAGTAGATATTCAAATTCCTGGTATTAATATACCACAAATAGACATAACTATATGGTTTTATATACCAACATCACCCATATCATTCTAAAGTGGAATATGCGCCTAACAGAGTATTTATGATTTTTGTTTGATTTTTAATGTTTATACTCGATTGGGTATTAATATTGTATTAATGGCTATCACTTTATTTCTATTTTTCTAACACCATTACACTTTTGCTGATAACAAAAAGGGGAGAGAAAAGTTAAGATTTTGGCAAATTAAGGTCAAATATTTTATTTTTTATTTGCATATTTCCATCTAGGTCCATTTTCATATTTTTATTTATTTTCATGCATATATGAGGGGGGATTGTAGAGAGGGAGCATTCAAATAGGGGGAGCAAATTGAATGATCAAATACATTTAATAAATTCAAAATTTTAAATATATGTTTGTTATCATCAAAAGGGGGAGATTGTTGAATATGCTAGGATATGATTTTTGTTTGATGATAATAAACATATATATATATTCATTTAAATGTATTTGTTATTGTACTATTTTATTTTCACATAATTAAATAAATATTTGCTGAATAAATAAATAACACAGAATTTAAATTCAAACTGATATTTTATTCAAACAAATATTTTATTACAATCTTGAATAGTACAAATTTGAGCTCTCACTACATATATACATTTTTTTAATTACATTACAATTTCAAATACACCACAATCATTCACTCGTATTTTATCTTCGACTTTGCTCCAGCCTGAATCCAGCATCTGAGTTATCTGCAAAATAAACACTAACACGGTAAAATTGGAAGAGATATTTTGGCAAATGTGTTTTCGAAAATATTATTTGCCTCGTTTATTTGGGTTGTTCGTCATCATTTAATTTGAATCCATTCATACACGAACAAGCGTGTGACATGCACAGTGTATCACTATACATGCCACAAGGCCGTGCACAACGATATACACTTGATAAAATTGCAGGGACAGGTGAGCACAAGGTCAAACCCGAGCCGAGGCTGGATTCAACTCAAGTGCAATACAAAATTGTCAAGTACAAGTTCTCATGCAACAAGAAGACAAAACCAGACCATATTAACAAGTGCACAATTGTGTACACATGAACCAATTATTTTCACAAGACTCAAATCAAGCTTCAGATCAAACAGTAATGAACCAAACCAGTACAAAAAGTGGTGGACAGTACATAAAGGAGCAACAAGTGAATGGCCAAGACCAAACACAAGAAAGAAGGCAGCAGAGAAAGTTCACCAGACTTCAAAATCCAACAAATATAACAACTGCCTCAATCGTATGTACAAAATGTGCAAGCAACAGTTTAGATACAACATAGCAGAGAAATGGCATGTATGAAGACCAATAATGAAACAGAAGGTGAGTGCAAAGATCACAAATTCATCTAGATGCAATGACCAGAGGCAACAACCATATGCAGGCAATCAATTGCACCAGGGCAGTGCACAAAAAGACAATGAACAATGAAATGCAAAGTTCATAAGCAACAACAGAGTTCATCAGTTACTAGACTACATGATACTACAACAACTACCAGAGTCCATCAGTTCAGAAGCAACAACAAAGTGGTAAACCAGACTACATACATAAGCAACCAGACTCAAGAAAATGTGCAACTGAATACAAGTGCAGACTACACAGACAAGTTCAATGCACAGTGCAGACTAACGAACACACTTGAACTAGACACAGTGCAACACAATGTCGCAGGAATTTCAATCTGAACATGTCAGATTTTAAAATAACAAAGTCAAAGCCGTGGTGGCTAAGGAATCAAACAAGTCATAAAAGAAATTAAAAGAAAGCCGGTTATCTCAAAATATTATAACAAATTCCAAGTGGCCGAAGTCAAACCAAAAAAGAACGGAACCAAATTCACAGCAAACACAAGCCGTGATAATCAAGCAAAGGAATATACGAATTGAACCAGTCTAAACAAATCTTATGTATTCAAGCAAAATCGAACGGTAGAAAAAAATTATCAGACAAATTCAAGTAAACGGAAATTAAGGGAATCAATCCCTATTTAAACCATTAACATCATCGGCATAAAGATCATCGAGTTCAAGCATATCAACAAGAATAAATAAAGGAAACTGTATACCAGTTCATTCAATTCGAACTCGATCGAGAAGCAGCCGTATGCAAATCAAAGCAACAGTTTGATTGACGAAATAAACCAAAGATAGATCATCTTTCAATCAACAAATTTGAATCAGCGGCGTCAAATTTCTAGAAGCCCTAAATCTTGTAAGGTGAATGAACGATTGAACGAAAGAGATACGGGCCGTAGAAATAAACAAAGAAAAGGGTGACAATTTTTGTCACTGCGTTCATTTCTTTTGGGCCGATTTTTGATAAATACTATTGGGCTTTAATTTTAAATTAGGCTTTCTTGTTTTAGAGTTGTTTTTATTTTTTATTTCTCTTTTAAACTTTTGTAAAATTCTAGTCGTGTGACTAGGGGACGAACTACAGTGGTGTAGTTCGAGAATTCGCAACTCAGTAGCTGAGTTGTGGCAGGGTTTTGAGCGTAGAGTTAGGTTAGTCGATAGCGGGTGTCGCAAGTTTACGTGTGTAAGAGTCTGACTACTTAATTTCTAGTAGAAACCTTGGGGCAGCACGTAGGCAGGGTTTTGCCGAAGCAGGGTAAATCTGTGTTGTTCTATTTCTGCTTTTATTATTCTACTATTCTCTGTGCTGCAATTATTTTATATATTTCCGCAATAATTTTTTATAATTATTAGTATCATCCTATTCACCCCCCTCTAGGGTGAAATCGATCTTACACAACTGTTGATTTGAAGATGTTTCTTATCGATGAAGAGAAGTGTCTTTTCATAAAAACACAGCCGTTATAAATATTCAGCCGGCTGAAAATATAATTCCGCCTTCTGAATTTTTTAATTTCGAAAACATCAAAGAAATAGGCATTTTCATGCCTAATTTAGCCTGCTGACTGAAACCATTCAGCCGGCTGAAACTTCATATCAATTTATGAAATGTTTCAGCATTCAGCCGTCTGAATGGTATTATTCAGCCGGCTGAAACTTCATATCAATTTATGAAATGTTTCAGCATTCAGCCGTCTGAATGGTATTATTCAGCCGGCTGAATTCTATTGATAAACAAAAGTTACCATAGCTCATTTGGTTAGAGCACTTGCCTTCTAAACTAGTGACCCGGGTTTGAGCCCCGCTCCATGCAATTTTTGAAAACTTGATTTTTCATTTAAAATATGAATGTATATGTGTGTGTACCATTTTGAGAAGATTTTAACATTTGTAAACTCTAGACACGATACTCTATGACTAATAATACTTTGTTTGTCACCTTTGTCTTATCTCTATCATGTATATCTCTTCTTGTATCTCCATATACATACTTTCATCCTTTTTTGTACTATGTATCTTCATTTTGAACGTATTTGTTTGTCACTTTCTGATGCTCATGTACCTGCAAATTAGCTTAGAGATTCTTTGGCATAATTGTATAGTTGTTATCATTAAAATCCAACAATAGAGGTTCTAACAGTTCAATCCTACCAGCGGCATTCATTATCCTATTCTTCCAATTATTGAATTTTTTGTGATTTTTATCAAACAACACTCCAAAATCTCTTGATTTTAGTTTTCTATATGGTAGGGGAATTCCCAAATATGTAACTGGGAGATTACTTATTTGACCATTCAAAATATTGAGTATTTGACCTTTGGGCTTTGCCCGTTTGCTAAAATAAAGTGTAGTTTTCTTTTCATTTATTTCTAAATCCATATACTCTTTTATAATTTTCATAATTTTGGCTATACTTTTAGCATTTTTAATGTTCGCTTATGTGAACATTAAAATGTTCGCTTCTGTGAACATTAAAATGTTGGCTTTTGTGAACATTAAAATGTCGTCGGTGTAAAATAAATGAGTTAGGATAGGTTCAATAGGAAAATTTGGTCAACTTTTACCTCATAGAATTTTAGATCTAATAAGATTGTAAATAGTTCCATGCATATGCAAAAAGTAGAGAAGATAATGGGTCTCCTTATCTTATGCCTCTATTACTATCAAAGAATCCTACGGGGCTGGCATCAATAAAAATAGAAAATATGATAGTAGATATGCACTCATATTCCAAATATGCAAAATTTTCAGAGAATCCGATACATATGAACATAGGGTATATGAATTCTCTACTAATTTTGTCATAGGCTTTATGTAAGTCTATTTTCATGCACATATTATTGGCCGTCTTCCTATTGAAACCCCTTACCATTTCATACGCTAGAAGTGAATTTTCTGTGATGATTCTGTCTGGAATGAACACATTTTGGTCTAATGATAAAAATTTGTTGAGGTATTGGTTCATTCTGTTGTTTAATAGATTAGCCAAATTTTTATAGACTACATTGCATAAAGAAATTAGTCTGTAATCTGATAAGGTATGTGGGCTCCCATTCTCGGGGATTAAGCATAAAAGGTATGATTAATTTCTGTAATAATCTTACATGACTGTAGAAGTTCCAACATTGCTTGTAGAACATCATTTTTAATTAGCTCCCAATGCAGTTTGTAGAATTTTGAGTAAAAACCATCTGGTCCTAGAGACTTGTTGTCGTCTATCTGAAACATTGCCTTTTTCACTTCTTCTAAGTCAAATGGTTTATCCAGCTCCTTTCAACCTTTATATGTGATAATTTTTTACATGTAATCTATGAGAAGTTGAGATTTATGGAAGTAGAATTAAATAAATTAATAAAATATTATAGTGCTTCCCTATTTAATTTCTCGTCAACATTGGCCCAGTTACCATATTTCTTGTTGGGTTTGGTCTTGTTTCCACAATATTGGAGTGAAAGAAATGGGAGCGTCTTTCTCCTTATGTAAGCCATTTCATTTTTGAGCATTGTAAGTTTTCTGTGGCCTTTTGAAGTAAATTTGACAGTTGGTTCACTTTCTGTTGGTAAATATTTTTTATTTCTGTATCATTCAGGTCGTTTACTATGTTAGAGTGGACAACATCTAGCTCCCACCTTAGCAAATCTGTAGATTTTTCATTAGAATTATGTGTTTTTTCTCAATATTCTTAAGTGTTCCTTTGTTTTTTTCAGTTTTGAAATAATAAAGGATTTCCGGCATAGGTTTCTTCCCAAACAGATTTAATAAAGTTGTGGTAGTCCATTTTACAGTGCCACAAGTTATTATATTTGAAAGGGCCACCCTTTCTAATCATCGTGAGGGCTACAAAGATGAAAAATATCAGTGTGTGGCCGCTCATAGAGTGGTTGGGAAAATAGGCTGAGAAATATGGAAAATTATTGGGATAAGCTCTATTGATGGAAACATGTCAATCTTCCTATGTACTGACATATTGGTACCTCCATCCAAGTGTAGTAATTCCCTAACTTAGTGGTTCAAGTAAGTCTTTAGTTCCAATACATTCCACAAGATCTGCATCTAGAGACATGCAATAGTTACCATTATTAGTTATGTCCTAACCATATAGGATTGCAATAAAGTCTCCTACTACAACCCATGGTAAATTAAAAGAATTAGCATGACTTTTAATGTATTCTCATTACTCAGTTCAGTTTTCAGCTTGGTTGTGTGCATATACGAACGTATAATAAAAGGTTAAGCCTTCTTTAATCTAGATTTAACTCGTAATTTACTGCTCGTTTATATGAATTACTATGCACATCCACATGCTAGGATCCCAAAGGTTTAAGATTCTACTTTTATGTTGTTGATCTTTATTAAATGTGCAATCCCACCCTTTATTAAATCGTCTAACTGCATCACTTATATTACTTTCTGGAAGTTTGCTCTCTAATAATCCCACCAAAGATATTTGTTAATGTTTTATGGTATTTGACACATCTAGTTACCTAGAAGGGGAATTAAGTCCCCTCACATTCCAAACAAGAAAATTCATTGGGTAGAAATGTCAAGGTCTCTTCCTAGTTTCAAAAGTGTAATACCCCATAAAAGATTAATAAGAAATTAATTAATTAATAATAAGGCTAAGAATGAGGATTTCAAAAGCGTCAAAATTTAACCATGAAAATTGTACCATTGTGTTTGTAGCGATTTTCTAATCAACTTTCATATACGAAGTTTTTCTATATGAGCTCAAACGGAAAAGTTATTGACATTTGAAGTTTTTGACTTTAAAATAATTCAAACGAATTCAAATTAAAAAATTTATTAACGTTAACATTTGAAATTGAAAAGGTAATAAATAATTTAACGTTAAGGGAAACTTAACATTTAAGGAACGTTAAAGTTAGTTTAAAATGGGAAATGAATAAAAATCAAATGGCAATAAATAATTCACGACCAGCAGTAGGAGGCCAGTCGAACCTCTTCAGAGGCCCAAAGGGGAGTGGAAAACTGGCTAGAACATGAAGGCTAAGGTTTGTTGTGGCCAACAACAACCTGGATTTATTATTATAAACCGACTTAAATCCTATGGTGCAAGCGCATTCTAACCACCATAAATAAGAGGCCAACAACCTCACTTTTATTCACAAGAAAAATTGCAGTGCTAGAGAAACTCTATCAATTCTCTCCCTCAATTCTTCGTTATTCAAGATTCAACTTTTAAGGAAGGAGTCAATCAAATTTTAGGTAATAAGTTTTAGTTATATCTATATATACATATTTTTCTATTTCTATTCTTTCCTAATCTCTTAATTCTTAATCTACTCTATATACAATTGAATTGTTGTATATTCATAAATGTAGAAAACTGAAGGAGGAAGTAGCCAAAGGTGTGAAATCGAATCCAAAGGAATTAGGAAAAATTATCTATGAGTGGAAATCTTAGTTTCTCACATTTTAGTAATTTGTGTAATAAAAGTTTGGATTTGTTTTATGCCTCAGAGAATTTTGTATGCGAAAACCATAAATCTAAAACCCTAAAAATCTGCCAATAAAATTTTAATTCTTAGATTAGTTGGAATCTTAATTGTTTTATGTTAATATAGTAGAATTTAATTTATTGTTTACAAGTTGAATAATTTATATTCTATTCAACTTCCACTTCTAATTTCTGTTGGTGTGATAAAGGGTTTAAAAGAAAATTTATTAGAAAATGTCGTGCAAAATATAGATTTTTCTATTGGTAGTTTGCACCGCCTATTTTCAAAATTTAGGCAGATGTGAACCATTTTTTCCACTTCAAGCTTGTATATGTAAAAGTTGAATAAAATATAAAAGGGTTAAATTATAAGGTTTTGTTTCCTCAAAATAGAGGCATTGATTCTATTATTTTAATGTAAAATAAATTTGGTGTTTTGATTCCATTATATGTGTGTGTGCGCGCGCGTGCGCGCGTGTGTGCAAGTTTGTTTTGTTTAGCAAAGGATATTAGTTATTTTGTAATCACTGTATGGAGCTGAGACTTGTATTTATATGGAAGTTTTAATATTTAACAATTAGTGTAGGAAGCAAAAAAAACCATAGGATAGGAATATTTTACGCACGCTTATGAATATCTAGTTATAAATTATGTAGCCTAAAAATAATGTAAAGTATAAATATATTAATAACATATAAATAGTAACGTATAAGTCATATTGAATAGAATAAGTAGGTTAATAAATAGCATTAAACACTATAGGAAGGAAGTCAAGGATAATTATGGAAATTAATCCTTAATTAAACGCGAAACAAGGAGTTTTCCTTATATGGTCCGAATGCGTAACTGCTGGTGTGGTGTGTGTCTATATATATATATATGTATATATATATGTATGTATGTATATATATATATGTATGTATGTATGTATGTATATATGGTAGTATATTCGGAGAGTGAAAATATGACTAAGTTATAGGGATGTGATGCTAGTTAAAAACACACGTAAGTCTGGCCAACTAATCTGGCCACCAGTAGTGCGACTTTGGGACTAATGTAAGACATTGCCTATAATAAATACCCACGGTGGACGTGAGGTTAGCCCCAATTCTATAAGGTAAGCCTGCCTAGCTAATTTGGCTACTAGCACTTATGAACAGTTAGACTAATGTGAGACATCGTGTTTGGGTCATACGTCATAAGATGGATATCCCAGCATGGGCCTACTTTTGAGTTGAAGATATTAAGTGGTTGTTGTAGGATCCGCCTCTTTGCCGCTCAAGAAATATTAAATGGTCAGGATATCTTTTGAGTGTAATAGTGGGAAATCTCCAGAGGAGATTCGCTTCGGGATTAAGGTATTAAGTGGCTATTGTATGGTCCACCTCTTTCCCATAAAATAAATATTAAATGGCCATATGGGATTTCTTATGCAGTTAGGAAGTACCAAAGAGGGGTACTCTTTGAGTTTAGGTATTAAATGACAGAGATCTGCCTAGGGTATAGCTATTAAATGGTCACAGTCTGCCTAATTCCCATTAAAGAGGTATTATGTGGCTTAGGTGCTTTCTCTCACATCATTAGGGCATGATTTATGAAGATAAGTCATTTGACCCCGTATTTGCGTTGCACCCACGTTAGAGTTATAAAGTTGGACCGAAAAGGAACCTTGGCCAACAGTTAAAGGTATAGTACAGAGCTGGACTAGAAAAGCCTTTGTGTAACAACCCGCATATTTTTACGATAATATATTTAAATGATTTATTTAAATATAGCATCGTTAGTTGAATTTAAAAGTCCAAAATGTGACTTTTTGTAAACGGTCGAATCCGGACTCGAGACCACTTTCATTGAGTCCAAAACAGCATTTGCGACCTTTTTGAGTATAAACATCGATATGTTTGGAGTTGATTAGAATTTTGATGTTTTCATTTGGGGCTTTGGGTTTGGGTTTCAGCCCACTAACCCAACAAGAGAACCCAACTCCTCTACCTAATAACTCCCACTCCACTCCTCTTCATTCATTCATAACATTTCCTAACACTATCAAGCCCTAGAAAGAATGGTGGGAAGAGGAAATTAAAATTCCTAAGCCCTAGTTTCTCTTAGGAATTCAAATTCAAGTTATAAATCAAAGAGAAGCTTAGGTAAGAGTCCTCTTCATCTTCTCCATCTCAATCTCTCTTCAATTTTCAGAAATTCCTATAACTTAACTTAGGAAATTCATTTCGTTTGATAATAGATTGAAGATTCTAGAGATGTTGTTGAAGAGAAATCAATCTTTGCTTGTTTTAGAGCTTCTCATTTCTATATTTGGGTTTAAAGGTGAGTTCTTGAACTCGCATCTATGTTTATAGCTTTCATTGTTGTTAGGTGTTAGCACCAAAATTGGTCACTAACCTCGTAGAGGAAGATTATGTAGAGAAATAAGTGATGAAGGTAAATTAAACAGAGAAGACAATGCTAATCTAAATGCAGAAAGTAAGAACACCAAATTTATAGTGGTTTAGCGTAATTGCCTACGTCCACTTTGAGGTTAAACTTTATTGATCTTCTTAATGATTGATTACAAATACAATTCGTAGATCAAATGCTTGAATGAAGTTGTTAAGTAAAGAAGATGTGTCTGAAAAATGGCAGAGTCTCCCCAGTGTTCTCCAAAAAAGCCCCCTTTCCACTGTGACCCTGCCCCTCTATTTATAGACAAAGATGGGCTGGACTTCCCAGGTGGGCTCGGTAGCCGAACACTCTAGCCCAAGTATAGTGGTCGTTGTATGCCGAACCAGGTAGGCCGAACACAATGATGCCGAACCACCCTTTCTATGTCGAACGGTATGTTTGATGTGTGGGAAGTGTGGAATGGTTGTTAGTCGAAGCCGAACGTGCCTCTGTCCGAACGAAGCGCTTGACCGAACAATGCTCTCTGGCCGAACGATGCATTCTGGCCGAACGATCCCTTTGGCCGAATGATCATCCTTGGCCTAACATGCCTTCTGACCGAACGATGTTTTCTGGCCGAACGATCCCTTTGGCCGAATGATCCCTTTGGCCGAACGATACTGCCATGTCGAGTAGTCATATACGCCGAACGCCTTCTAATGCCGAGTACTCCTGGATGCCGAGTGCTACTAGATGCCGAGTACTCTTGTTGCCGAGTTCCACTGGATGCCGAGTACTACTTGATGCCGAGTACTCCTGGATGCCGAGTACTCCTGGATGCCGAGTGCTTCTGGATGCCGAGTGCTACTAGATGCCGAGTACTCCTGTTGTCGAGTTCCACTGGATGCCGAGCACTACTTGTGCCGAGTTCTCGTAGTATGCCGAGCACTAGTTGCCTGGTCAAATCTCCAGGAAACACTTGCCCCCCAAAGTGTATCACGTGACAGAATGTGATTTGCTTTGTGTCATGTAACCTTTTCATTTCATTTTAAATCCTTGACTAACCTCGAGCGGAGATGTCTTTTTGAGAATTCCAGTGGTTTAGGTGTGTGCCGAACGTGTTCTAAATGCCGAATGAGACATTCGTAACCGAACGATGCTTTCTGGCCGAACGAAACTTTAGTGTCGGTCATCATTATACGCCGATGCCGAACGTTATGACTTTGACCTGTTCCACCGGATGTAGCCTTTTCGACTTCTTCTGTTTTCCCTATAAAAGCCAGCACCTCTACCCTTCTTTCTCTTTTCACACTTCTAACCTCTGCCTTGCACCTGCCGAAGCTACCAGCCAACATACAACTAGCCGATTCTTCCCAAGTCTTTACCTTACCCACTAGGTACTGATCCTCTCACCTAATTGTAGCCTTTACGCTCGAACTCCCTTAATTGATGGGATAAATCGAGCCTTGACTAAAGTGTCGAGTCACGCGATGAGGGTGGTAGGAAATTATTGGTAGTCACACCGTGGTTCGGGATAAGTATTGTATGCCGGACCAGATTGGTGGAAGGAGAAACATGGAGGAAATAGGAGATGATCAGAGGGAAACGAGCGGTACGGTCTGGCGCAACTTGCCGAACGATGTGCCCTCGTGATTCGGTGTGGATGGAGGAAGAGATGAGGCCAATGTTAAGGACAGCGTGCCGATTGTCATCTCAGCCGAACAGTCATAAACACCGTACCATACTCAGGCTAAAACATACCGAACAAAACAAGGCCGAACACGACTTACACACCGAATAATGACTTGGCCGAACCAAAATTTAGCCGAACACAGGTTTAGCCGAACAATGACTTAGCCGAACAAAGACTTAGCCGAACACTGACATAGCCGAACAATGACATAGCCGAACAATGACATAGCCGAACAATGACTTAGCCAAACAATGACATAGCCGAACAATGTCTTAGCCGAACCATAACTTAGCCGAATAGTCACAAATGCTGAACACTCTTTAACTATATCTACTCGTATAGAAAAACAAGAAACAAGGCCCAAGCATTCTAGCATACGTGAAGCCGAACCAGATCACTAACTTCTTAGCTTCAGTAAACGTAAATCTGAACTTAGATTATCATACGTTTTCTAGATCTGGAATTGCAATCGCCAAAAGGCAGGCTTCTGGGGACGGTCAGCGATGACGGTCTCCGAGGGCGATGACTTGATGCTCAGTTTTATAGCAACAACTTTGCGGCCTTCAAACTTTCAACACTTTTACACGATTGCTTGCACTAGATCACACACCACACGGGGGGGGGGGAATATTCGTGTTGTTAACTCTAACGTTCAACGTTTTTTTCAAGTATAGTTTTCGCAGGCACTTAAACAGATTCATTATCTATTGGGGATGTCTATGAAGTCTAGCTCCACCACCATATCTGACAGGCCTGGGCCATCATCAAGGCAAGAAGCCACTGATACTTCAAATCCGTCGACTTCCCCTACCCATAACTTAGCACCCGATGCCCTGGAGGCAACAATTCTTTTAGACAACCCAATCGATTCACAAGCTTCGAAGATCAATAAAGCCGCACTTCGACGGATATGCTCCATTCACGGGATTCCTTTCGCCGATGTGTTGGTCCCTTCACGACATGATCATCCTCACCTGCCCCTAGTGGGATATACCACCTGCAACAAGTTCATGTGTTGGATGGGCAGCGTGCCTCCATTTAATTTATTCCTCCGGGACGTGTTGCAGTACATCGACATTGCTCCATTGCAGCTGCATCCGAACGGTCACGCGTTTCTATATGGGACCTATCTACTCTTCATGGCCGTCTTCTCTAGACCTCCAACCTCTGGCGACATCAGATACATCTATATGATCAAGAAACGGAAAGATAGCCCTTCCTTCATGTTCCTCGAGCCGTACCACAAATGCCAAATCTTGACAGGAGCATGCAGTAAATTCGCCCTGTACAAACAGGAATGGTTCTACGTGCGTTGCCCTCCTGGTTTTGCGAGGAGATGGGTTGAAGGCAGTAAGTCTCTTCGCTGAGTCATCATTCGCCTTTAATTGGAGTCATGCTTTTTCTAACTCCTCGTTTCATCTTTTCAGGTATCAACCCGCGTCCGGAGGGCCGAGGATATTCTAAGGCCGTTGAGGCCATTAGAGCTCTTCCTACCGAGGAACGAGACATCCGAACCATCATTTCGAATGAATCATTGTCAAGGTTCGGCTTGCTAGCCCCAAGTCGTCGGATTAGCCTCCCGGAGGGCGTCTCCATTCCCAAGCCAGCATCTGGTAAAGGGAAAAAACAGGTCGGACCGTCATCACGCCGCACTCCCGATACACACGAAGAAGGTGAGCACAAAGAGGATGAAGCTCCTGAGACTCAAGGCGAGATTGTGGGTCCCGCTTGGAGTCCGGCGGTCGAAGTTCATGACATTGAAACGTCATCCTCCCCTTCAAAGGGAAAGAAGAGGTTAAAATACAAGATTCGGAAGGAGAAAGTTGGCGGCACTTCGAAAGTTATGCCTATCCTACCAAAGAAAGAGGCTTCCTCACAGCACCTGGAGAGTTCTCTAAGGGGTTTGTCGAATCTCTCTATCCCCGACGATATACTTAATTACGGGTTTGACGATCCTGAAGCCCTCAGGTTTTCTTCGCCCGTTAGAGGCAATGCGGGAGTTCAACTCCCAGTCCAGGGAGACAATACTCTGATTAGTAAAGACAAAAGAACTGGTCCGCCAGGGGGAACACTAGGACACACACGCACATACGCATTCCATCATACACTTCAAGTTTTTTCTTGTTTCCCGGATCTTTCTTAACTCGTTGTTATCTCTATTCTTTGTAGGTGACATGGGGCGCTCTCACGGATTCGACCGCCTTCACGGCTCTTCCATATTTCATTATTCCGGACGGGATTCAGGTTCGGGAAGACGCAGGGACAGAGATGATTATGAAGATAGAGACAACCGTCCCCGTGATTCGTCTCATCGTAAGAAGGCATATTCCCAATCTTCATAGTCCCGTGATCCTGTTCCTCCAACTGAGCCGGATAGAGAGAAGTCTTTACAGAAGGGGTCCCAACCCGATGCTCCTCGAGAACAACACTCCGGTTCGTAGAGTACGAGGCAAATCCGGGAGCAACGAAAAAGAGCAGAACTTCCAAGGCCTCCTCCCCCTACTCCCGCGGTTGACCCAACTATAGCAGAAAAGATGGTCGATCTTAAGGCCAAATTTCCAAAAATTTGCTTTGATGGTCTGAAATTCCTCCCAGCTATCCATTATATTCTTGGGCACGTGAAGCAGAGTGCCATTGCCTGTAACAACGATGTATATGTTCAACATGATGCATTTGTTCACTTGGTTGAAAAGATCTCGGAGGTGTCTGTTGAGCGACAATATGAGATTGATCGTCTGAAACTGGAGGCTGGCTGTGACAAGAACATCATCAAGCACCAAGACGAGGAGCTCGCTTCGTACAAGTCAAAGCTGGAAGCCGCTGAGCAAAGCGCAAAAGATACTACTGAGGCAGTCGCTCGTTTAGAGGTGGTGCACAAGAAGGAACTTGATGAAGCAGTCCAGCGTAGCGGTGCCCTTGCCCTAGAAAAAGATTCCATCCAAAAAGAAAGGGACGCGCTCGCCATACCAGTCAAAGAGTTGAAGGAATTACTTTCCAAGGAGAAAGAGGACAAAGTAGCTGCTCAAGAAGAGTCACAACGATACTGTGATGAAATCGTTGCTACTCGGCTCCTGAAAACGAAGCTCGATGACGAACTTGCTGGGGTTGAAAAAATGAAGGACGAAGCCCGTGAGGAGGGCAAAAGAAAAGCCACGGAGGAGATGGACTCTTGCCTCGAGGCGGCCGCAGAAGCCAGTAGGGAAGAGGTCAAATGCATGTTTGACCCGTTGATTGCTGAGTATGGAGCCCGCGTCCTTATGCATCGTGACTTAACATTCTTGGGTGAGGGCTATCTCGAATCCCTAGCTGAGGCCTGGGAAACCTTAGTGAAGATTAGGAAAATCGAGTCGGGCTCTGAAGAGGTCGATGAGGATGCCTTGGTGAAGGAGTTTCTTAGCGGGAATGAGCCAACGGATTTATCCGCAGCTTTGGCGCTTTATAACAAAGGCTCTCCACTTCCAAAAGAGAAAAGTGATGAAGCTGGCCCGTCTGGGGCTGAGACTACGGCTCCTCATATTGCTGCTCCTCCCGCTGCTCAGCCGGTCGGTCGGCCGACACTTGACCCGTTCGAGCAGCATGCCGGCTATGATCCTGAAGATCCCGGGCTTGGCGTTCACGTGCTATCTCCTATTCTGGAGGGTGAAACCCCACGCGCAACCGATAGCCAACCAGAACCCGGTAGGAAACTCTTCTTTTCTAGAAGTCGAAAGATCTTGTTATTTTCCAGCATTGGATATTCGTTCTAATGTTCATTCTTTATGTTTTCATGCAGGCTGCTCTGATCCCGAGCCAACTCCGAGGAGCGATGGCGCCAAGGAGGAGGCAGAGAAAACAAGCGATGTTGCTCACGCGGGAGTAACTCCTAGCCCTGACGCTCAAGTGATCGGGGCGCTAGATGATGACAAGCTTGACACTTCGTCTCCTACCGAAGGGAGTGATGAAATTGAGATCACTGGCGCCTCTGAGCATACCTCAAAGATGTGCATGAAGGAACGCCTCGCCGAAGAGGAGAAGAAAAATGTCGAGGTCAAAGTCGAACCTGAAATACTCGAACTTACCGACCCGTGGAACAGACCTCTAAAAATCATTCTCCCGGGCAAGTTTAAACCACTGGATGTTCCATCTCCTACTCCTGACTTCGCTTCTTTAGTGGGCAAGAAATCCAAGAAAAAGCGTGAGGGAGAGGAGTCGTCGGAAAAAACAAAATAAGACAAGAAGAAGAAACCGAAGAAATAATCACTACACTCGTTCAACGAGTTCCTTGCTTAAGTCTTGTAATTACTTTTATCTTTTGTCTCTGTAGTTTGTATAGATAGGTCCTCGACTCCAAGCTTTGGAGGGATAACTGTGTAACCCCATTTTGAACTATTGAACGAAGTTTTAGTTTCCTTTTCGCTTGAATAATTCTCTTACTTTTCTTTGGTTTGCTGACTGACCGTGGTCATAACTCAAGTTTTTAGGAGTTGCATTATTTCCCAGTCCATTCTCGTGTTGTTCGAACATTTCCAGATGTGGCATACTTCTTGTCCCACATTTCTTGAGTACTTGAACTTTTTTCTAAATCCGTGCTCCAGGGATTTAGAGTAAGTTGATCCGCGTTCAAGGGATTCGGAGGTTCGTAACGTTTATACTCTAGTCCTCGCTCCGGGGACTTAGAGTACTCCGACCCGCGCTCTGGGGACATAGAGTACTCCGATCCGCGCTCTGGGGATTCATAGATTTGAAATCGTTTATACTCTAGTCCGCGCTCTGGGGACTTAGAGTACTCCGATCCGCGCTCTGGGGATTTGGAGATTTGAAATCGTTTATACTCTAGTCCGCGCTCTGGGGACTTAGAGTACTCCGATCCGCGCTCTGGGGATTTGGAGATTTGAAATCGTTTATACTCTAGTTTGCGCTCTGGGGACTTAGAGTACTCCGATCCGCGCCCTGGGGATTCAGAGATTTGAAATCGTTTATACTCTAGTCCGTGCTCTGGGGACTTAGAGTACTCTGATCCGCGCTCTAGGGATTCGGAGATTTTAAATCGTTTATACTATAGCCCGCGCTATGGGGACTTAGAGTACTCCAATCCGCGCTCTGGGGATTCAGAGATTTGAAATCGTTTATACTCTAGTCCGCGCTCTGGGGACTTAGAGTACTCCGATCCACGCTCTGGGGATTCGGAGATTTGAAATCGTTTATACTCTAGTCCGCGCTCTAGGGACTTAGCGTACTCCGATTCATGCTCTGGGGATTCGGAGATTTGAAATCGTTTATACTCTAGTCCACGCTCTGGGGACTTAGAGTACTCCGATCCGCGCTCTGAGGATTCGGAGATTTGAAATCGTTTATACTCTAGTCCGCGCTCTAGGGACTTAGAGTACTCTGATCCGCGCTCTGGGGATTCAGAGTTTTGAAATCGTTTATACTCTAGTCCGCGCTCTGGGGACTTAGAGTACTCCGATACGTGCTCTGGGGATTCAGAGATTTGACATCGTTTGTACTCTAGTCCGTGCTCTGGGGACTTAGAGTACTCCGATCCACGCTCTGGGGATTCAGAGATTTGACATCGTTTCTACTCTAGTCCACGCTCTAGGGACTTAGAGTACTCCGATCCGCGCTCTGGGGATTCAGAGATTTGAAATCGTTTGTACTCTAGTCCGTGCTCTGGGGACTTAGAGTACTCTAATCCGTGCTCTGGGGATTCGGAGATTTGACATCGTTTATACTCTAGTCCGCGCTGTGGGGACTTAGAGTACTCCGATCCGCGCTCTGGGGATTCAGAGATTTGAAATTGTTTATACTCTAGTCCGCGCTCTGGGGACTTAGAGTACTCCGATCCGCGCTCTGGGGATTTGGAGATTTGAAATCGTTTATACTCTAGTCCGCGCTCTGGGGACTTAGAGTACTCCGATCCGCGCCCTGGGGATTCAGAGATTTGAAATCGTTTATACTCTAGTCCGCGCTCTGGGGACTTAGAGTACTCGGATCCGCGCTCTAGGGATTCAGAGATTTTAAATCGTTTATACTCTAGTCCGCGCTATGGGGACTTAGAGTACTCCAATCCGCGCTCTGGGATTCAGAGATTTGAAATTGTTTATACTCTAGTCCGCGCTCTGGGGACTTAGAGTACTCCGATCCACGCTCTGGGGATTCGGAGATTTGAAATCGTTTATACTCTAGTCCACGCTCTAGGGACTTAGAGTACTCCGATTCGCGCTCTGGGGATTTGAAGATTTGAAATCGTTTATACTCTAGTCCGCGCTCTGGGGACTTAGAGTACTCCGATCCACGCTCTGGGGATTCGGAGATTTGAAATCGTTTATACTCTAGTCCGCGCTCTGGGGACTTAGAGTACTCTGATCCACGCTCTTGGGATTCATAGTTTTGAAATCGTTTATACTCTAGTCCGCGCTCTGGGGACTTAGAGTACTCCGATCCGCGCTCTGGGGATTCAGAGATTTGACATCGTTTGTACTCTAGTCCGTGCTCTGGGGACTTAGAGTACTCCGATCCGCGCTCTGGGGATTTGGAGATTTCACATCGTTTATACTCTAGTCCGTGCTCTAGGGACTTAGAGTACTCCGATCTGCGCTCTGGGGATTCAGAGATTTGAAATCGTTTGTACTCTAGTCCGCGCTCTAGGGACTTAGAGTACTCCGATCCGCGCTCTGGGGATTCGGAGATTTGACATCGTTTATACTCTAGTCCGCGCTCTGGGGACTTACAGTACTCCGATCCGCGCTCTGGGGATTCAGAGATTTGAAATCGTTTGTACTCTAGTCCACGCTCTGGGGACTTAGAGTACTCCGATCTGCGCTCTGGGGATTCAGAGATTTAACATCGTTTATACTCTAGTCCGCGCTATGGGGACTTAGAGTACTCCGATTCGTGCTCTGGGGATTCAGAGATTTGAAATCGTTTATACTCTAGAACGCGCTCTGGGGACTTAGAGTACTCTGATCCGCGCTCTGGGGATTCAGAGATTTGAAACCGTTTATATGAGTTCGTGCATCGTACAGGATAATGTAGTTCTAGTAATTCATCACCCGACTATGAGATATAGAAACATTAGTAATTCGTGAAAATACGGCTTCAAGCCTTTATTAATGAAAAACAACTAAACTGCTTGATTACATAGTTAAAAGGAAACTAAGTTGCGACTGAATGAAAACATACAGGAAATAACTATGCCTAAAACAGGAAAGAAACATACTAAATGTAATAATGTCGCAAATGCTCGCTGTTCCACGCCCGGGGGAGTGTCACGCCATCAACGGTCGCTAGCTTGAATGTTCCCTCTCCAAGCTTCTGCTCAATGACGTACGGACCTTCCCAGCTGGGATTCATACGCGAAGGTACTGGGAAAACTCGTTTCAAAACGAGATCACCCACATCAAATATCCTTGGGCGGATTCTGCCGTCGTAGTAACGCTTGACTCGGTGCCTATGTGCTGCCGCCCTTAATTTTGCCTCTTCACGTTTTTCGTCGATACAATCCAGTGATTCCAACAAGAAGTCCTGATTCATCTTGGGATCATAATATGTCACCCGGTGCGATGGAACTTCAAGTTCCACGGGTATAACGGCTTCAAAGCCATATGCCAAGGCGAATGGAGTGTGGCCGGTCACGGACTTGTGGGTAGTTCTATAAGCCCATAATGCTGTCGGGAGTTCATCTACCCACTTGCCTCCGACTTTCTCCAGACGCTTCTTCAGTATTGACTTGATTATTTTATTAACGGCCTCGACTTGTCCGTTAGCTTTCGGGTGTGCAACGGCGGCGAACTTCTTCTCGATGCCATACTTTAAACAGAACTCTTTGAACTCTCTGCTTTCAAATTGCGTCCCGTTTTCCGTAATGATGGTGCGAGGAAGGCCAAAGCGGCATATAATGCTTCGTACAACGAAGTTAATAACCTTCTTATAGGTGATTGTGGCCAAGGGTTCTGCCTCAGCCCATTTTGTGAAATAGTCGACTGCAACAATTGTATATTTCGCACCACCTTTGGATATAGGCAAAGGGCTGATTATGTCGATTCCCTAGATTGAAAATGGCCAGGGACTAACCATTTGTGTGAGTTCCGTTGATGGAGTCCTCGGGATATTCGCATGTCTTTGACACTTGTCACATTTCCTTGCGTAGTCTGCAGCGTCCCGATTCACGGTCGGCCAGTAGTATCCATAGCGGAGGATCTTTTTTGCTAGCGTTTGCCCCCCGGTATGGTCGCCACATTCCCCTTTGTGAACATCTTTCAAGACCCGCTTTGTCTCGTCATGAGCGATGCACCGTAATAAGGGGACTGAGAACCCTTTTCGATACATTAATCCATCCTTCATCACGTATCGCGCGGCCTTACGAAGGACCTGTCGCCTTTCGCTCCTTTTTTCTGGTAAAGCCCCGGTTGTCAGGTACAGTCTGAACAGGGTCATCCACGACTCCTTTTCAATTTCTGTTTCCAACACACGTTCAACTTTCATCTCGTCTATGCTCGGGGCATGCAAGGCCTCAACGGGATACAATCCCATTTGCTGCGCGTCGCCTGTGCTTGCAAACTTAACCAACAAGTCGGCTTCTTTATTCTGTTCGCGCGGGACATGTGAAATGTCATAACGCTCAAGATTTGACAGTAGTTCTTGGACCTGAACAAGGTACGGAGCCAGCTTCTGTCCCTTTGCTTGGTAATCTCCCCGCACTTGGTAAACCACCAACTGTGAGTCACAAAAGATTTCAACTGATTTGATCCCGAGTTGTCCGATGAGCTTCTAGCCAGCGATCAGTGCTTCATATTCTTCTTTGTTATTTGTAGCTGGGAAATCAAGCTTCAAAGCATAACAGATTGAACGATTTTCCGAAGTTATAAGAACTACACCCGCGCCGGAGCAACGGTCGTTTGATGCCCCATCAGTGTATAATTTCCAACGAACGGTGGGAATGACGTCATTCCCCCGTTAAACGCTTGCTAACATAATACACCGGCTTCTGGATTCGGTCCTCCTCGCGAACTAAAGCCGCACTTATCGCATGTGGGGATACAACTAAGTATATGTACAGCATCTCGTGGTCTATTGGTTTTGACAGCACTGGTGCACTCTCCAGATGCCTCACCAGATCCCGGAATGCTTCCTCACAACTAGACGTCCATTCGAAGTTCCTCTTCCCTTTCTTTATTATATCAAAGAAAGGGATGCACTTGTCAGTTGCCCTAGATATGAATCGACTTAGCGCAACTACTTTTCCATTCAAGCTCTGTACCTGCTTTATAGTCCTGGGTACTTACACATCTCGAATAGCTTGGATCTTTTCGGGGTTAGCTTCAATTCCCTTAGCATTGATGGTGAATCCCAAAAACTTCCCCGACGCAACGCCGAAGGAACACTTCAGAGGGTTGATCTTCATCCCGTAATACCTGAGTATGTCGAACATTTTAGCCAAGTCTCGAATGTGGTCGTTTGACTGTTGTGACTTCACGAGCATGTCATCCACATAGACTTCCATCGTCCTACCAAGCTGGTCCTTGAACATTCGATTCACCAAACATTGATAAGTCGCTCCTGCGTTCTTCAGTTCGAAGGGCATTACTACATAGTAGTATAGCCTGACATCCGTAACGAAGCTGGTGTGTTCTTGGTCCGGAATATGCATCGGGATTTGGTTGTATCCCGAGTATGCATCCATGAATGATAACAGCTCATGTCCTGCGGCGGAGTCGACCAACTGATCGATCCTTGGTAACGGGAAACTGTCCTTGGCGCATGCTTTGTTCAAATCGGAATAGTCTACGCAAGTTCTCCATTTCCCGTTTGCCTTTTTCACCAGTACGGGGTTCGATACCCATTCAGGATAGAGGGCGTCGCGGACGAACCCATTGGCTTTGAGTTTGTCCACCTCCTCTCTGAGAGCAGCGGACCTCTCCGGGTCCATTCCTCTCCTCTTTTGTCTAACCGGGATGTATTTCGGGTCTATGTTCAACATATGACTCGTGATGGCGGGAGAAATCCCATACATATCAGAATGCGTCCAGGCGAAAACATCAAGATTCACCCGGAGGAAGTCGCTAAGGTCTTCAGTCATTGCGGGGCCAAGCTGTGATCCGATCTTCAGTATCCGCGAAGAGTCATTTTGGCTAACTGAAATGCCAACCGTTAGTTCAGCCGGCGCTGCCTTTTCTTCCCTGGGTTTCTCATCATCATCTCTCGGATCTATGTCTCTGAAGATCCAAGAATTATGCCCGAGCCAGGGCTCGGGCACTACTTGTCAATTATCTGTGTTAAGGACGCGGACGGGATTGTCCGCAACCTTTCCTTTCTCCCTCCGATGGGCCTCCCGGAGCTCAGCCACATAACAGGAACGACCAGCTGCTTGGTCGCCATGAACAATACCTACCCCTTTGTTAGTTGGGAACTTCAAAGTTAAGCACCACGGGGCTAATGCTGCCTTAAACTCAGCCAGGGCCGGTCGGCCCAAGAAAACATTATACGGAGAATCCACATCCAAAACTACGAAGGGTAGGATTCACACCCTCCGACGTTCGCCTTGTCCCAGTTCAACTGGTAACTCAACATAGCCCACTGCATCGGTCGCTGCGCTATTAAAGCCGTGTATGCGAGCTTTGGACGGTTTTAAGTCCTTTGTTTCCATTTTCATCTGGTCATAAGCCTTCTTGAAGATGATGTTGACGGAACTTCCATAATCAATCAAAATTCTTTTCACATATGCTGGTCCGATTGTTGCAGATATGACCATCGGGTCGATGGTTGGAGCATCCACTTGGTCAGCATCTCTGTTTCTGAACACTATATCGTCTGTCATTACACGTTGTTGCTTAGCAAGGGTCCCATCCTCCTTGTTCGAACAACATTCGAAATCTGCATGCTTCAGGGCACTAGCATACCGCTCCATCTCCTGCCAATTTTTATCCGCGGGGTGAGGCCCGCCGATGATCGTGTTTATGACTAGCCTACCCATAGTTCGGGCAGGCTCCTCGGGATGACATGGAGCCGGTGCACGACCTGGGTTGGACGTTCCCTGTCCTCCTTCCTGTGGATCCTTCACAAATTCTTGCAACTTCTTTTGCCTAATCAACTTCTCGATAGCGTCGTGCAGGTGTCTGCATTCTTCTGTATTGTGCCCATAAGTCTCGTGGAAGCGGCAATATTTCCCGGTCTGTTTCTGTTCCTCGGTTGATTCTTTTGGACGTGGCTTTCTGTACTAAAAGGCATTGTAGGTTGATAGGTAAATGTTCTCAAGAGACGCATTCAGTGGGGTATACTCGTTGTAGCTTGGAATTCTCGATTTCCACTTCCCCGCTTCTCTCTTCTTCCCTTGATTTCTTCCTCCGGACTCCTTAGGCTGCCCGGACTTATTCTGGACATTGACTTGGACCTTTCCCGAGTTGTCCCCGGACTGTTTCACAGCAACGTTGCTTTTCACGGACTCTTGGACAGGTCCTGGTGTCTTATCTCGTCTTACCCATCTAGCTTCCTCTCTCCTTATGAACTGGTGTGCCTTTGAGTAGAAACGCTCTAGCGTAGTCGGAAGTTTTCCTGCCAACCAGTCTCCAAACTCAGAATCCGGATCCACACCTCTCATCACAGCCATTAGGATTGCATGATCGTTGGGATTACTGACTTCAGTTGCCGCAACATGGAACCTTTGTAAATATTACTTCAATGACTCCCCGGGACTTTGGATTACACTTGACAGAGACATTACGTCCTTTGGACGAGTAGTGTGTATCCTGAACTGCTCAATAAACTTCTTTGCCAACTCCTCGAAATTGGATACAGACCGCGGAGGAAGTCGGGTAAACCACATAGTAGCGATCCCAGATAGAGTAATTAGAAAGCATCTACACTTGGTGGCATCATTTTCTCTAGCTGAATCCATCATTCATTCGTACCTCATGACATGCTGTCTGGGGTCAGTCTTTCCCTCGTACGCAGGGATAGTTGGCATACTAAACTTTCTGGGGTACGCCGCCTGTAACACAACATCTGCGAACGGAGTGTGACTCCTTGATACTCCCCAATCGTCATTCGACAAGCCCTGATTTTCTTTCACCAATTGCCTGACCATGGCTGTCAGGTCTGGTGTCTGTATGGAAGGTGGAAGGTTAGAGTCCGTTCTACGTGACTGTCCATGTTGATGCCTCCTCTCCTGGCGATATGCCAATCGTGCGTCTTGAGGTTCGACATCATTAGCGTTTTGATGGTCTGGGCCTCCAGCCTCCATCTGTACTCCAGTTCCTAAGTTTCCAGCTCCAACTTGGTCACGGTTTCCAACTGTTTGAGCAGCAGCACCCGTCCGCGCAGCTTCAGTCTTACGGCGTCTGCGCCTGGGAGGTTCATCAGAAGAAGTTGAGCTGTCGGATGAGGAATAGGGAGCGGGATTGCCCCCAGCATTTTGTTGCTGCTGTAGAGTGAGTTGTGCCATCAGGTTGGCGTTAGCTTGCATCTGCTCTCCTAGTTGTCTCCTGCTTTCCCTGAGTTCTCTCATCAAGTCGTTGAACTCTATTCTGGTGACAAATGGAGTTTGGTCCTGGGTGGCAATTCCTACACCCGGAATCGCTGGTTGATTGCTAGGTCCTGCTTGTTGTACGCTAGCAGTTTCATGGGCATCCGCATTATGATAAGTTGACCTGGTACGTGGTCTCGCCATTGTAGAGTTATTGGTTGGAACTCTGAGTAGGATCAACGGATGTCCTATCAATGAGTCGGATCTTCTTTGGGGGATTTGTTCAATCCAGTAGCTTCAAAGCAGATCCTTGAGGTCTGAGAATTCAATTCTCAGTGAAAGCAACAAAGTGTTAGCACCAAAATTGGTCACTAACCTCGTAGAGAAAGATTATGTAGAGAAATAAGTGATGAAGGTAAATTAAACAGAGAAGACAATGCTAATCTAAATGCAGAAAGTAAGAACACCAAATTTATAGTGGTTCAGCGTAATTGCCTACGTCCACTTTGAGGTTAAACTTTATTGATCTTCTTAATGATTGATTACAAATACAATTCGTAGATCAAATGCTTGAATGAAGTTGTTAAGTAAAGAAGATGAGTCTGAAAAATGGCAGAGTCTCCCCAGTGTTCTCCAAAAAAGCCCCCTTTCCACTGTGACCCTGCCCCTCTATTTATAGACAAAGATGGGCTGGACTTCCCAGGTGGGCTCGATAGCCGAACACTCTAGCCCAAGTATAGTGGTCTCTGTATGCCAAACCAAGTAGGCCGAACACAATGATGCCAAACCACCCTTTCTATGCCGAACGGTATGTTTGATGTGTGGGAAGTGTGGAATGGTTGTTAGTCGAAGCCGAACTTGCCTCTGTCCGAACGAAGCGTTTGACCGAACAATGCTCTCTGGCCGAACGATGCATTTTGGATGAACGATCCCTTTGGCCGAACGATCCTCCTTGGCCTAACATGCCTTCTGGCCGAACGATGTTTTCTGGCCGAACGATCCCTTTGGCCGAACGATCCCTTTGGCCGTACGATACTGCCATGTCGAGTAGTCATATACGCCGAACGCCTTCTAATGCCGAGTACTCCTGGATGCCGAGTGCTACGCCGAGTGCTACTAGATGCCGAGTACTCCTGTTGCCGAGTTCCACTGGATGCCGAGTACTACTTGATGCCGAGTACTCCTGGATGCCGAGTACTCCTGGATGCCGAGTGCTTCTAGATGCCGAGTGCTACTAGATGCCGAGTACTCCTGTTGTCGAGTTCCACTGGATGCCGAGCACTACTTGTGCCGAGTTCTCGTAGTATGCCGAGCACTAGTTGCCTGGTCAAATCTCCCGGAAACACTTTCGCCCCAAAGTGTATCATGTGACAGAACGTGGTACGCTTTGTGTCATGTAACCTTTTCATTTCATTTTAAATCCTTGACTAACCTCGAGCGGAGATGCCTTTTTGAGAATCCCAGTGGTTTAGGTGTGTGTCGAACGTGTTCTAAATGCCGAATGAGACATTCGTAACCGAACGATGCTTTCTGGCCGAACGAAACTTTAGTGCCGGTCATCATTATACGCCGATGCCGAACGTTATGACTTTGACCCGTTCCACCGGATGTAGCCTTTTCGACTTCTTCTGTTTTCCCTATAAAAGCCAGCACCTCTACCCTTCTTTCTCTTTTCACACTTCTAACCTCTGCCTTGCACCTGCCGAAGCTACCAGCCAACATACAACTAGCCGATTCTTCCCAAGTCTTTACCTTACCCACTAGGTACTGATCCTCTCACCTAACTGCAGCCTTTACGCTCAAACTCCCTTAATTGATGGTTGAAAAATCCGGACGTCTAGAAGTGGTCACTAGAAAAAGAAAAAAAGGGTAGAGACAAAATCCAAACGTCTGGATTTTCAACCAGACGTCTAGTTCTATGCAGTTTTGCCTATTTTGGTTGTTTTTGAGTGTATTTCCAATTTTTATCGATTTTTGTTGATCCGGTTAGTTGTTGTCAATTATTATCGACTTTGATAACTTCATTTATGCATTTTTGGGAATATCCATTTGATTGGGATTTGATATCGATTTTTATGGATGGAATTCACGTCGTCGAATGTGGACTTTTGGTGATAGATTGTTTTTACAATCATTTCTGTGATTTGTCAGTTTTAAATACAAAGGTTTCTATACTAGTAGTAAATACTCAAACTCTTTCACAAAAATGATTTCAACGTTACTTTTAATACAAAGCTCATTTTTAAAACCATTTTCCAATCTATTAGTATATACAAACCTTTACCTCATTCATATGAGAAATCTAATTAAAGAACTTAGCAAAACAAGTGGTATGAAACGCTTTCGTTTACTTCGTCGGTTAATTTTTGGACTTGTTTGATTGAAATCTCATGACGATTTTCGAGTTGAAATCTACAATTTGTTCGTAAATATTTAAGTTAAGCCAGTGGTTATGGGACATGAAGATAAACTCATTTATTTACTAGCTTAGTGTAATTCACACTTCTTGTTGATCAATGATGATCATTTTATGGTTTAGACTAGCGATATGCGATGTCTCTTTGTCCGCGTGGGGGATTATACCCCATTTTGTGGAGCTTCGTCTCATTCTATAGGCTAACAACCCATGGTCTTTTGACTATTCGTGGAGCAATCGGCTCGATAAGTCGGCGCATGGGGCGTATCTTTTAGGTGCGTCGATGTTCGACTGTGCATGGGGCGTATCTTTTTAGGTGCGTCGATGTTCGACTGTGCATGGGGCGTATCTTTTTAGGTGCGTCGATATTCAGCTCATTTTATGGGTTAGCGACACATGGGATAACATCCCGTTTATGTTAGGCCTCCCCCTTTTAGTGTTTTCTGGATTTTCTATTATGGATTTCTAGAATTTGTGTTTCACCGATTTTTGCGATTGGCATTGATATGTTTTGTCAATATTTGAGGTTTGGTGAATAAGCTAAAGAATGTGATATTCTTTTTGGATATTTGAGATGATTTGAGATATTGTATGATTTTTATTGTTATCAAATGTATGCTCGTCATAGTATGGCAATGTTGTTATCATACATTTTTATTATATCTCTTATCCTGTCTCATCTTATATGTAGCTAGACTGATTCATTTATTATTTTTCTCCTTAAATAATACTCGGGTCAGACCGAGGTGTTACATGTGCTTCCACTAGACTTCTTAGCAGGGGCTAGCTTCTGACTTTTGGCTAACTACTTTAGCTTAGTAGTTTTTGCTTTTATACATTTGAGATAGAGACTCCTTGATGTATACTTATTCTTTTGTAATGTTGTGGATCTTGTTTGACCACTACTTTGATGTACACTTCTATGTGTTATATTCATATATGGTTCCGCCTTTGTGATATGAATATATGTGACTGATTTGTGTTATGCTTATTTTATATTTGTTTCCGAATGCCACATAGCCACTGTGTAGTAGCTTTGAGTTTGTATTTGATATGTCGGATTTCCTCTTGAAATGAATTACATGAACTTCTATCTGGCATATCGGTATTCGCACAAAGCAATTATACAGTTGGTCGCTCCTCAACAGCCTTATGCTTCGTGCTATTTGACGGCATTACCCAGTAGTGTCCTTAGTTAGTGTGAGTATAGAGGTGGGGCGTCACAGCTTGGTATCAGAGCCAAACTTCGGAACAATGTAGAATAATCTAGCAAGGATCATTGTCCTAAGTCTCTCTTACGAATTGTGCCTTAGGATTTAATCCGAGTCTTAGGACCCGTTCTATCAAATTTCCTTTTATGATGCCTTGTTTTATCAATCAATTTTGTTTTATATTCATTCTAAAAATAACATTTTTCCTCTTCTTTCTTTCTTTCTTAAAGAAGAGAAATGGTTAGACCAGGCCATCCCAGCGCCGGTCAATCCAGTGCTACTCCTCAAGATGGTGTATTTATGTCTGCCCAACAGCCTTTTGATATTGTAAAGAATGCTCAAGCCGTCAGACCTATTCCAAAGCCTTCTCACCCTAAATCCGGGTTCACACGCTTGTGCAGAGATTATACCGATTTGGGTGGCAGACCATTCAAGGGTTCAGAAAGCGTTATAGAAATCCAAGCTTGGCTTAGAACATGCAATCGCAACTTTTCTCGCATGAATCTTGTGAATCTACAGCGAGTCCAAGTGGCTTCTAGCATGCTCCAGGAGAGAGCATTAGATTGGTATGAGCTTTTGATCTCGGAAATTGTTGAAGGGGATCTTACTTGGGAGCAATTCCGGGAAAGGTTCGAGTTAAAGTTTGTGCCGGAAGCTGAAAAGGTAACTTTGGCTCGACGCTGTATTGACCTTGTTCAAGGTGAATCTTCTATGACGGACTACGTCGCACCTTTTGAATCTCTCTCTAAATATGAGGTCGAGTATATTAATACCCCATTGAATAAAAATTAGAGGTTTGTCTATGGGTTGAATAAGAACCTCAAAAAGCCTTTACTTCTGAAACTAGAAGTTTCTTTCGATCAGCTTGTAGATATCGCTCTTCGACTTGAAGAGGCCGATAAAGAAAGTGATGTTGAAGTTATGGGTGCCAAACAGAACTTCAACAATAACATGAAGAGGCCTATTAAGTTCAAATGCCTCAATCCCAATAAGAAAGGGAAGCAGGAAATTTCGGTAGCGAAGACTCCTACCTCTAGTCGTGGACAATGCTACAATTGTGGTTTTACAGATCACTATGCAAATGAGTGTCTGAAACCGCTTTATTGTCGCTATTGAAAAAGTTTGAGTCATCATATATCTGCATGTCCCATACTTCAAAGCAAGAAGGAGGGAAAGCTAAATGTTGTGCAAGCTCCTAGTAACACTTCTCTTGGTCAAGGTATTTCTCATTCTGTCCTTAAGAGCATTAATTTGTTTCGTGATTATCCTATTCGAATTCTTTTGATATGGGTGCATCTCCTTCTTTTATATCAAAAGAACTTTTTGATACTTTTTCTTTAAATATTACGGGCTTGATGACTTCACTGAGAATTGCGAATCCGGTTGGTGGATCCGCAATACTCAGTTTACTTTGTAAAGATGTCGAGATTATTTTATGTGATTATGCTTTCCAATCCGATTTGCATGTTATGCGTTACTTAGGCTTCGGAATTGATTTTGGGAAAGGATTGGCTTAACCGTTATGAAGCCCATATCCTATATCCCGAAAGGACTATCCATCTTCGACATCCTCAATCTGTTAAGCGGATTTCTATTGTTTTTAATGATTTCGATTCCAATTCGGTGGCATCATTTTATTCTTTAAACCCATATGATGAGGAAAATGTTATTTCTCTCATTCAAGTAGTTTGTGAATTTTTCGGTATTTTTGAGCTTGTCTTAGGATAACCACCTAAGCGATCTATTGAGTGGTGCTAAGGTCTTTTCAGCTCGACCTTGTCACCTGTTTTCATCAGCTATGAGTTGCGGAGGGTAGCATTCCACTTACCGCATTCCGCACTCGTTATGATTCTTATGGGTGACTCGTGATGTCATTCGGTTTGTCCAGCTTATTTCATCCACCTTATGAATCGAGCATTCTGCAAATATCTCGATGAGATCATCCTTGTATTCATTGATTATGGATGAAAACAACAATTTAAAATTTGCAAATCTTTTTAATAAGATATTTATAAGTATAATTGGATTTTGTTCTTAAACGAGCAAAGAATATTTGTAAAAATTTTAAGAGACATGTTTATCATATAAAAGATGATTTTGTGTTGTTTTGCCCATTGAGTGCTTTAAGAATTCTGGTCGATGCGCCTGATCAAGGTTACCGATAGGACTCTTCTAAACGCTATAATGAGACAGTCAGACACCGTAAATTGACTTGGAATAAGTAAATTTTTCTAAAAAAAAGAGGATTACATAAAGTTAATTATAATTTTGAAAGTCTTAGCTTTTCGGGAAAGAGGATCAATTAAAAGAACTCCTTTCCGATGCTCCTATTTTTGTGATTCCCAAAGGGAACCAAGCTTCACTGTTTGAACCGATGCTAGTGGTATTGGTTTGGGTGCCGTTCTCATGCAAAAAGGGAACGCGTTATCGCTTATGCTTCTATACAATTAAAGCTTACCGAGACTAGATTTGTCACTCATGATCTAGTGCTCGCGGCCATTGTTTCCGCTCTTAGAATTTGGCGTTATTATTTTTTGGGAGAGAAATTTTTTCTCTACACCGATCATAAATCATGAAGTACTTATTCTCTCAAAAGGAACTTAATTTGCATCAACAACGTTGGTTCGAATTCCTTGCATCTTATGATCTTGATATTCTCTGTACTCCCGGAGAGGGAAATCGTGTTACCGAGTCGAAAGAAACAAGCGGTTGTTTCCATGATGATATATGAATGGAATGATCTCGAGAGTTTGTCCACTTGTGAGATTCGAGATCGTGAATCCGATTCATGTTCATCTCTTATTTTATGTAGCCTTGATGCTCATCCTTCTCTTTTAGCACCGCTTATCATCCTCAATCCGATGGACAAATAGAGCGTGTGAATCAAACTCTTGAAGATCTTCTTCGTGCATGTGTTCTTGATTTTAGTGGAAGTTGGGAAGATCATATTTCTTTTGTTGAGTTTTCTTAAAATAATAGCTTCCAATCTAGTATTGGTATGGCACCTTTCGAGGCACTCTACAGAAGGCCATGCCGATCTCCTTCGTGTTGGCTTGAAGCCGGTGAGAAGATGGTTTTAGGTCCAGATTTTATTCGTGATTCCACAGAAAAGATTGACCTTATTCATCATAGGATGAGTAAAGCTCAAAGTAGACAAAAATCATATGCCGATAACCGAAAAAGGAATTTAGAATTTTCAGTGGGAAATTTGGTGTTCATTCGTGTTTCACCTATGATGGGTGTTGTACGTTTTAGTTGATCGGGAAAATTGGCACCTCGAGATATTGGCCCATTTCCCATCACCGAACGCATTGGTTCCGTGGCTTATCGCCTTTTATTACCGGCTCAATTTTCTACTATTCATGACATATTCCACGTCTCTCAACTACGAAAATGCCTTAGAGATTCCGATTCTATTCTTGAGCCCGGTGTTATTAAAGAAATTGAAGTTTCGCCTAATTTGACTTATGAGCAACATCCTATTCGTATCATTGATAGGACGGTTAAATGTAACGACCCGTAAAATTTCAACCGTTTTAATAACGTAATTAGTTGAAATTTTGTGAAATTTTAAACGATAAAATTTTGAAATATAAATTTGATATTTGGAATGCGTCTAGTTAAACATAGCGACTGGTAAATTTTCGTCCAAAAATATGAAAGTTTATTTCGCGCGTAAATTCACTTCAATTTAATCAGTTAAAAAGCGATGAAAATAAAATGTTTTCAAAACCAAAATATTTTTACATAGAAAAATTCTAAACCATCTTCTGAGCAAAATGTCAGTTTGTCGTTTTTCCAAATTCGGACATCTTTGGCTCCGTCGATCTTATTTTTCAGTGTTTTTATCGCATTTTCCGCCAGTAGAAAAATTTGAATTTTTATAATTCAATCGTACCACTGATATCTGTATACCGTTGTGATCGTCTCGTCGTGCTGATCTCTACAGTATATTTATTTATGTGTTTTTAAGTCCGGTTCACTGCGGGGTCGATGAAATGATCTGCAGTATCGGTAAGGTTTCAAACATTTCAAATTTCTTTTGACTATTCAATCTACACCATATACCAACCCAAAAGCCATCTGATATTACGGTTTTCTAAAATTCAATGTCTGACTTTTGTTATTCCATTAATTTAATATGATATTTATTGTTCTTTTAATTTGCCTCTGGTTCCTTGATTTCTTTTGCTGCCTTTCCAATTTCTCTACCATTCGTTCACTCCTTTTTGACAAAGATTTATTTTTGTTTATCATTCTGGAACAAATAATGGTCGCCCCCTTGTTCGCCTGTGCATGGCCAAACGCGTCCCTCCGCCTTCAATACTTTTCCACCTCACCATCTCACTTAAGCCAAGCCGAACAATCTCCTCACCACAGGCCGAAACCACATCACCTCACTCCAGTCACGGCCTGACACGCAACCCAAATTTCCACCCACTTCACTGCCTCGGCCACCATTTATCAACCGGGCTCTGCCTTGCCAAACGACGCACCCCACTGCTACGGGTCCCATTCCCATATTTCCCGTGAACCCATTCCAACTCCGCCGTATCTTTGGCCACCTTGTCGTGACCCAAATCAGCCTTGTCTCGTCCAAAGCCTGTAGCTTACTTTACACCTTCATTCATTCAAGGTATATATTTCACTTTGCATATTTATGTTTGCTAATGCTACATATAATGGTGATATGTTAATATTTTGGTTTACAGTTCAAAAATTTTTAGTTTATATTATTTAGTTTGTAAAGTTAAATATATATAATACAAAACCTAAGGTTGCAGTTCTCATATTTACAAAATAGGGTGTTTAAATTTGTAAGTATATTTTATGCTAGCTGTACTAAAATTTTACATTGCATATATACTGTATGGCATACAATGTTTTATATATAGAAGTTTATATAAGCCGTAATAAACAATGTTTACAGTAAGAATTATATTGTATATATATGTCTAGATTTTACTTCTGCCATACTACTCTTATGTTTTTTTTAAGTTTGATAACTCAATTCATACCATAAAACATGAACACAAAGTAACAACTCATAACGTTTTCATTATTAGAAACATAGATTCAAGCAATAACAAAAACAAGTACTGATCTTTGAAAGCTGACCACAATCGGCAATCATAATAGGTTTCTTGCTCTCATACTACTTTTATGTACAAGTTGGTCTGTTAGTTTATATTCATATGTTCTATGCGATGGTCTATATGTGTATTTTATTTGGTGTAGCAGGTGTGTACTTGTTTCATAGATATATGTGAATCCAAACTATAAAGCATGATGGACTGTATACATATTAGCTTGCGTAAACAATATAGGCTTGAGTCCATAGCCGTGTATGTATATTTTACATTGTGTTTTGATACATATACGATTTGTGGAGATTGAAATTGCACAAAAATAATATATAGTTTAATATTTGTTAGTAATATGTTATATTTGTTATTGTATGATTTTGCCAGTGTATCTATGCTGGTCTATTGGATAAGGTAACACGTCTGGAATATCTCATTTTATGATTAAGGAGTATATTTGCATATAGACAATATTGGCAGTATAGTATGGGTTTAATATAATATCTATATGATTGACTTGAGTTATATATATATATACCTATATTTAAATAAGTAAGTTGATATTGACTTTCATTATATATATATAGGGTTTTAGAGGATAAAACTTGTATGTAAGTGTGTATGTATGTTTATGTACATTTGTTATATATATAAATATTGTTGATTTTTAAAGTATTTATTTCCAAATACATTATGATTATATGTTTGATTTTATATATGTGTTTTAATTTAAACAATGGTTTTGAAATACATATATATTTTAAATTTAAATGTGTTTGAATATGATTTATATATATAGTTATATATAAGTTCACTTATGTCGTTTATCTTCGTCGGTCCAGTTCTGATTTGATTTCATCTATTCCAATTTATCAGCTTTGAGCATCAAATTCGTGTCAATCTTGTTTCGCTTTGGAATTCGCGCTTGGATTCGATACTCGTTCGTGTCTCTTCTTCTCTAGCCTCGAAAGGTAAGCACTCACTCACGATTAACGTTCTTTTATTTATTAAATTTGATTTCAATTGAAACGACAATTGAAATATTGCTGCTGTTTGACATTACACTGTTATTACCTGTATCAGTTCACCTGTGACATCTGACACCATTATCTGTTATATATGCAATGATAATCCAGTTTGGTTGTTAATTGATTGATTGTTGATGTTTCTAGTGGACGTTAAATTGTTAATGTTAAAATGATAAACAGTATGAAATTGAACTTGATATAGGATAATAAAATGTTAAATTTGATTAACTGACATTTGTATAGTATGACCCCTTTTAATTGTTAAATTAATTGACATGTAGAATAGTGATAATTACACTTTGAACCATTGAACGTATATTTGATTAATTGTTGTAGTGTTAAAATTGAAATTGAATGACAAGTGAAAACCGTAATGTAATAATCTTTAATCTACATGAAATGATAGTGTAGATTCTAGAAGTAGTTATATTAATTGGCGTAAATAACAAACGTGAATTAATACGATTATTTCGGGATTATTTGAAATTGTTGAATTGTTGTGAATGGATGCTATTGCTTGTTTATTTACTTTGACACCATCCCAGCTATCACACTGCAAGTTCCCTTTGTATGTTTTGATTTTAAATTTAAATGGAATCGGGTTGAAATGATAAATACCCAAACAATTTGACTTAGGATAGAAAATTAAAATAAAACCCGATTGGTCAATAATTTTATTTAAAATTAAAACGAAGATTTTATTTGAATAAATGATATGGTTTTGAAATGAAGTTGAAATTTGAACTTTTAATGGAAGGAGAATGTTAATATTTTAAAATCTGAAACAAAATATTTAAAATGAAATTGATGGAAGAATATTGTTTAATTTGAGAAACGATTGAATTAAGTTTGAAATTATTAAACTTTGAAATTATTTAATAATTAAGTTTTGAATTATTTAATAATTAAATAAGGTTGGATTATTTGATGATTAAATTGAATTGAACTCTTTAATAAGTAAAATTGAACTTTTGAATAAGTGAATTTTACTTTGTAAATAATTGAAATTGAGTTTTCTTGATTAATTAAGTTTTGGAAAATTACTTAAGGAAGTAAATAAGTGAAATTGAATTTCTTTAACAAGAAATGAAAATGTGATATTTTTTTTGAATTAATGTAAGACTTGTAATTGAAAGATTTGATTTGATGAATTTAATTTAATTCAAATTGTAAGTTTGATATAATGAAGTTGAACTTAAGAAATTGATTTAATGAATTGGAAATTTAATAGAAATTGTTTTGAATGATAAAGTAACTTAACGAATATTGAATGAAATCGATAAATGATTTTAAACTGATTTGAATGTTAAATAAGATTTAATTTAAATGTTTTCGAAATGAAACTTGTATTCGAACTTGAATCAATATTTGGATTGTTTTAAATAGAAATTGAAATTGAATTATAAGATTTTGAAATGATAATTTGGAAGTTTTTGAAACATAAATATTGGAAATTGGTTTTGAAAAAGAATTGAAATGTTGGTTTACGAATTGAAATTGAAATTGAAATTGATTTGGTTTTTGAAATATATAAACGACCAATCGGTGTAATAATTACGAAAGTTATTAAAGAGACCGGGATCGGTAATGGATATACTCTCTATCTGAACCGAAACCACTTTAATAACTATGCGCGGAGTGATGATCCAGAATGAAGTGGTTGGAATGGTGTACGTGATGATTGAAGAAAGAGAACGATAATGGATAGCCTTGACACTTGTGTCAAATTGGAAATGACTAAAACAGGAGCTGTGCCGGGCCAATGGAGGATTAGCTACCTCAAGTGGACACACTTCTTCGAACTACTTATACTTGTTGTCGATTGGTGCACCCTTGATTTTGGGAGTGTTGTTTCACGGTGTTGCGGGCGCTGCGGCGTTGCGTTCTCACCAGTCCGGATTAGGCGAACGGTAGTATCACTACCTTGGGTATTGCCTCATGTGCCTTGTCATACTTGTATTCAATTTATACGCGACCACTACGATTTTGATTTATACCTTTAGTATATGGATTGCCCTCTGGTGACTTCCGGTTTTGGGGAAACTACGGTCTTGTATATGCTTTTGGGAATAAAAATGTGTTAAGGGTGGAATGGGCCATGACTTAACGCTATTTTGATATCTTATTATTACTGATAGACATTATCTACTTATCGTACATTACTACCTAGTAGATAGTTTAACGGATCCTTAAAGGATGGTTATTCCAAACATCCTTTGAGTTACTTGTATTTCAATTGCTATTTCACTTGAGTTGGATTTATTAATATAAGAATGTTAATCCTGACTCGAGTGTTTTGTATTTTGCTTTACGCTCGGGTCAGACTGAGTGGTTCAGCTTTCGAGACTCACCTTTGGAGTTGGAGCTTCGCTTGGAGATCCAGCTATCTATCCAGCTTTCAGATATTCGATGATTCCAGTGATGTACTCTGATTTGTATCTGATGTATCGTGTTACTCTTCCGTTGTATCTGGTTTAACTCTGATGTATCGTATTACTCTTCTGTTGTAAACTCTGATGTATTTTATATATTCATATAGTAGCTTCATGAACTACTATCTCTTTTATTTCCGTTGCACTTATTACTCTGTGTCTGTGATATGTGATTATTTATTTACTGTATATGTTTAGTTTTGCCGAATTTAAAATAACAACGCGGTATTTTGAGCAATTCAACTCCGGCATGAGTGTCTACCTATACACTTATAATGGACGTGAATGGCCTAAAATATCGGGTCGTTACAGTTGGTATCAGAGCTTTGGTAGCTCTAGGCAAAACTCAACATATAGGGTAAATATATTTACAGAATCACTCTCATTCGAGTTTCAATCTCGTCCTTTTGACTCGATTCCTTTGAATTTTGGAACATTCCCCTCGGTTCTGAAATTCATTCGTGTCCTTCACTATTCGTCTTCTTTCAATTCTGGAGCACCCCATAACTCCATTTTTGAATGATATCTATAATAGATCGGCGGTCTCGCCAATCTTCGAATGATTCGTAAAGGAGCAAAACTCCTTTACAATAGGCATTGATTTACCGAAGATTTCTGTATTCTCGGTTTACGATGCTATCTATCTCCTGCTATACCTAAATTCTATTTCTTGAGATCGAATGTCGATTTACCTCGGAATTCTACACCGATATTATTTTTAAAGTCACAGTTGACCCGGTTAAGGTTGCCCGCGACTTATATAAATTTATCCATCGCCTTATTTTGTTATTGAATTATCTTATCTTCTGTTTCAAACTTATTTTCGAATCAAAATTCTCTTTGATTTGAGTCAACAAAAATTTGAATCCCTATCCTTATTTTGAAAATCCATTCCTGTATCGTCGAGCAAAGAAATGTATTTCTAAATATATATAAAATGTTGTTTTCAAATTTGATAAACAAAATAGTTTTGAATGATTATATTATATATAAATATAAGTTTTCTGAAATTAAATTGTTAATGAATTTGTTGTCTGATATAATAATATTTGATTTTCATTTATTGTTTTGTAAACCATTGACTATTGCATAATAAATAAATGAATTTATAAACGTGGTTATAAATTGATTGGAATTTGAAATGAATTCAATTCAAAAATTTGAGAATTTAGTTTCCGGTGATTTCGAACTTTGGTTCTTAGAATTTTAAAATATATAGTATTGAAAGTATTTTCGAATAAAAATCGTTTCAAAGAATTTTAAAATGTTGAAATCAGTGCTCTTCTCTTTGTCGCTGGAAAATAATTTCGGTGATGGCGGCCGCATCATCGACGTTCATTTTCGAGTTTCGAAGTGGAGATACTATTCTGTAGCTTTGCTATGGTTTTGTTTTGAAAAATATTTTGATTTGAATTTCTTTAGTATAATTTGATTTATATATATATAGGTATCTTATTTTAAAATTTAATTTGATTTGATAAATGTATTATATATCTCTAAATTGTTTAAAGTTAATCGGAAATCTAATTCTTAAATTTTGTTAAAGGATGATTTTAATTATAAATAAAACTAAGATTTGGAATAAATATTTAAACTTGAATAATTGAATTGGGAAAATTTTATTTGTATATTGTTCAACTGCATTCTAATACAACTTACCTAAATCATTCAGAAGTGGAATATGTAATTGGATAATATATAAGATAAATTGAATTTATAAATAAAATTTGAGTGTTTATAATAAATGTTATACACTAAATTTTGATTATAAAAATGTTAATAGAGTTAGATAGAATAATCAGTAAACTCAGTTAATAATGAAATAAATTTGTTTTGAAAGAATTAATAAATATGTTTTGAAAGAATTAATAAAATGAAATTAGATCAACTTATGGAAATGCCTTGAATTTAAAATCAAAATGAATATAAATTAATTTAAATTGAAACTTATATGGTTTAAATTAATTTATATGGTTAAATATATGTAATAAGATATATTAAGTGAAATAAACTTAATAAGAATTTGGAATAAAGAAGAATTTAAAATTGTTGAAGAAAATATGATTATAATAAAAGACTATTCAAATTTATGGTTTTAGAAATTGTAAATTGAAGAAAATAAGATAATAAGATAATGAATTTAGAAATAGATACGATTGATTTTAGTGAAATCAAATGGATTAAATCAATTATTGAATATCAATTAATTTAAATTTGAATTTATATGGTTTAAATTAATTGTTATTTTGTATTTCAAATCTGTTTTTCTTTCAAGTTGTTTCTATTCTCCTACCTCGTTCCTTTTCGGGGATGAAAAGTTTTGAGTGGGGGAGAGTGTAACGACCCGTAAAATTTCAACCGTTTTAATAAGGTAATTAGTTGAAATTTTGTGAAATTTTAAACGATAAAATTTTGAAATATAAATTTGATATTTGGAATGCGTCTAGTTAAACATAGCGACTGGTAAATTTTCGTCCAAAAATATGAAAGTTTATTTCGCGCGTAAATTCACTTCAATTTAATCAGTTAAAAAGCGATGAAAATAAAATGTTTTCAAAACCAAAATATTTTTACATAGAAAAATTCTAAACCATCTTCTGAGCAAAATGTCAGTTTGTCGTTTTTCCAAATTCGGACATGTTTGGCTCCGTCGATCTTATTTTTCATTGTTTTTCTCGCATTTTCCGCCAGTAGAAAAATTCGAATTTTTATAATTCAATCGTACCACTGATATCTGTATACCGTTGTGATCGTCTCGTCGTGCTGATCTCTACAGTATATTCATTTATGTGTTTTTAAGTCTGGTTCACTGCGGGGTCGATGAAATGATCTGCAGTATCGGTATGGTTTCAAACATTTCAAATTTCTTTTGACTATTCAATCTACACCATATACCAACCCAAAAGCCATCTGATATTACGGTTTTATGAAATTCAATGTCTGACTTTTGTTATTCCATTAATTTAATATGATATTTATTGTTCTTTTAATTTGCCTCTGGTTCCTTGATTTCTTTTGCTGCCTTTCCAATTTATCTACCATTCGTTCACTCCTTTTTGATAAAGATTTATTTTTGTTTATCATTCTAGAACAAATAATGGTCGCCCCCTTGTTCGCCTGTGCATGGCCAAACGCGTCCCTCCGGCTTCAATAATTTTCCACCTCACCATCTCACTTAAGCCAAGCCGAACAATCTCCTCACCACAGGCCGAAACCACATCACCTCACTCCAGTCACGGCCTGACACGCAACCCAAATTTCCACCCACTTCACTGCCTCGGCCACCATT
This sequence comes from Allium fistulosum, assembly GCA_030737815.1. Lineage (NCBI taxonomy): Eukaryota > Viridiplantae > Streptophyta > Magnoliopsida > Asparagales > Amaryllidaceae > Allium > Allium fistulosum. The sequence goes on along the minus strand of CM060904.1, from coordinate 1,240,488,084 downwards.
TATCAACAGGGCTCTGCCTTGCCAAACGCCGCACCCCACTGCTACGGGTCCCATTCCCATATTTGCCGTGAACCCATTCCAACTCCGCCGTATCTTTGGCCACCTTGTCGTGACCCAAATTAGCCTTGTCTCGTCCAAAGCCTGTAGCTTACTTTGCACCTTCATTCATTCAAGGTATATATTTCACTTTGCATATTTATGTTTGCTAATGCTACATATAATGGTGATATGTTAATATTTTGGTTTACAGTTCAAAAATTTTTAGTTTATATTATTTAGTTTGTAAAGTTAAATATATATAATACAAAACCTAAGGTTTGTGACGACCCAACTTTCCACTACCGGAAAATCACGCCATTTTTAAGAAAGAAAGGGGTGAGAAATAGAAAAGATAAAAAAGAAGAAGAAACAACATCAGAATCTCAACAGCGGAACGAATAAAATATAATATATCACATAAGAGAATACATAATATCATATACATCAGAGTTACACAGATAATACAACACATACTAGACAGTTATAAACACCTGTCTAGTTAATACAACTCGATACAATACAAATACAACACAGAGATACCAACACAGCGGAACACTATATATATATATATATCTACAACGCTGAAGCCTCCGGCTCCATTGCTCCTCCACAATTCAAGCTAACCTGAATCCCTTGGCTACCCGTAAAAATTTGGGTACCCGAGAGTTTAAGAAAAACAGGAAATAAACTCCAGGTCAGACATGGGTCTGGTATGAGTAACAGGTTAAAGTTGCTAAACTTTGAAAATCCTTTGGAAACAAAAGGTATCACGTAAGACATCCCACACATAAACATGGAAATGTTTTTACCTTACGCTAACCAAAACATTTGATAGGAAATCCAGTTATATTATAATAGGTCTAGGGTTTTCAAGTAAATAGAAAATAGCTGAAATTGTTACATGATTAAATTCCAGCATACTAGCCACAACGTGGGTAATACAATCAAAACCGTAGGGTCTCGTAGGGAAAATGGGTTTCCAACAATGGCAGGGCTACTGGGGTACCGCCCGTCACAGTACCTGGCCTAGATCAGCGTACCGAGGAGTACGCCCGCTCCCCTGCAACACAAGGCCGGAACCATTCCTTACTGAACAGTTCCGAACGAAACAATCCCAGCAGTCGGAGCTCTACAACTGCCCACACAGCCGAAAATAAAAAGGGACATCTAGACAGGGGTATATCTCGCTCTCAAGTGGGTGCTACCCACGAAGCCTTGCTGCACCTCCCCTGTTTTAGCCATTCCCGGTTGATGAGGCTTGAGGTCACGATTACCTTATCAGAATTCATCACTTAGAATGCTCATCGTCCGCCTGACGATGTGCTGAAAGCATTCAATCCATACAAGTTCGTTCCGGGTTCGAACGAAACCGAAGGCATTATCTCGTTACACTCATTTTGGAATCACCCTCAGAGTTAACGACAATAACCCTTGCACTCTGAATCTTCATCTTCACTTGAGATTCACGACCTATCGTTATTTTGGATCGATGTGGTATTCGGGTCTCCAGACCTAGAATCCCGGTATACGGAAACCCGATCCCGGTCTCATCGAAATCCAAACCGTGTCTTTTAAGGCCAAGTTGTTTTAAAGTTAAAACAGTTCATTTTAATTATCTATATACACACAGATAGATAGTTCACAATATCACAGATAGATAATCTACAATATCATCATAAATAGACAATCCATATCACACAGCATTATTTATCTCATATCTGAGATTTTAAACCACTCAAGGAAATCAATATCATCCATCAATACATAAGCAATGATTCATAAACACATCATTTATAATTAATTTAAAATGAATTAAATTAATTACTTAATCTCTAATTAATTTAAAGTAAATTAAATTAATTACTTCATTCTATAAATCTTGCTTACTTAACCATTAATTAATTACAAATCAATTAATTAATCATTCTCTAGATTTTCATCTTAATTAATCATCCTGGATTAATTACCTTTTAATTACATTCAAGTAATTATCCTTTAATTAATTTCACAAATAAATTATCTTTAACCAAAAACAGTAATTAACCTTTAATTACTCTTTTTATTAATTAACCATAATTAATTATATTTATCCTTAATTAATTACAATTAATTAATTACTCAAAATCACTTATTATTGATTAATTAGTTTTAATGAATCAATTCTTAATCAATTATAGAAATTAATGATCCCTAATTATATTTCAATTAATTATTTCATTAAAATTAATTTATTAACTAACTACACTTATTAATCAGCCTTGATTAATCTCATTCAGTAATTAACTACTCTTAATTACTTCACTTAAGAAATTAATTACTCCTTTAATTAATTATCTCAATTAATCCCTTGATTAATTTTACAAAGTAATTTAATCCAAATTACTTTCATTATTAAATCATCTTCAATTAATTACATATAGTAATTACCATTAATTACTTCATCCCGTAATTATACTTCATTTATTATATTTAAGCAATTACTTATCAAATCATTCAATGATAAATTTAAATTTATTAAACTAAATTAATTAACTTAAACAAATCAAATTAAACTCAATTGATTATATTAAGTAATATTCCTTTAATTGCTTCACTTAAGTAATTATACTTAACTATTTTCACAATTGATTCTCTTAATCAATTTATATAATTAATTATTAAAATTTATCACATAAATACATTATTTAACAAATCTTAAGTTAATGACCTTCATTAACTAATTACAATTCTTAATTTCCTTTCTTAAGAATTTAAACTTAGATTAATCATTTTTAATTACAAGTTAAATTATCTTTGATAAACCATTAATTAACCACTAATTATTAAATTAATTTAAGTTCTAACTGTAACTTAATTAACTTTTAATTACTTGATTAATTAATTAATTCTTAATCATTAATTAACATCCAATCTTTATCCATTTAATTATCCTATTAATTTAATTTAAGATAAAACTTTACTCTTACTTATAAATTGAATTATCTTTAACAAAACATTTTTAACACAATTTACCTTTAAACTACTCTTTTAAATTTCATTTTAAATTCGAATCATTTAAAATACACTTAGCATTTTAAAATGGTTAAAGAATTAAATTTATAACTTAATTCAAATTTAAACCTAGGATACAAAATTCAGTTTTGGACTCCTATTTTTAAATTTAGTTTAAACTTGTTTAAACTTACATTCAAAATTTAAAATTGAATTTAAATTTTGAAACTGTCAGGTTATAGAAGCCTGACACAACCTTACTCGAAGTCACCCCATCTTGCTTCGAGTCACACCCCATCTTGCTTTGAGTAATCATGGGTTCTACTCGAGAAACTCAGACTCATCTCCCCTTCCTTCTAAAAATTGTTTAAAGTAGTTAAAAACAATTTAAGTTTAAAAACTTTAAATATTTTTAAACTGATATTCAACTAACTTGAAACCAGATTGAAACTTAGATTTTAAACTTGTTTTAAAAACTTTACTTTCCAGTTAACTTCAGTTTAAATTTATTTTAAAAATTTAAGAAACCAGAACAGTTTCCCCTTAAGCCTGTAAACGAATATTAACCCGAGACAACCCCTGATACACTTCGAGCCTGATACGCGAAACACTCGAGAATGTCTCGAGACCAAACTTTTACCACCAGAACCCAAACTAACCTCCCCAGTACAACACTTCACCGTGCATATGCACGATCGCTCCGGCCACTATTGATCATCGACGATGATCGCATCCCACCAGAAATCACCTCAACATCCCACCTCGATCATCAAAAGGCGCCCGACAACTAGAAATCCAGATCGAGCCCCACATCCCAAACCTGGAACCAAGAACTGTACCATCACCCAAACCTGAAACAACTTCGTGTTCGCGACTCCGACCACCGGATCGTCAATGCCTCCGGTCACAGCCTCAACAACCACCCCTCTATCACCTCCCCGAGTTGCAGTACACTCGAACAACTACACGCGCCGTGGTGGTCAATCCATTCGACCCAGTAAAAACTAGGTCACCAGACTTCATCAACCTCCCATCGCCACCACAGTGACCTACCGTTGCTTCCACCATTTTTCCACCAATCTCCGGTCATTCCTCCACCTTCACGAGGAATTCCAACACTCAAATCCAAGTAGATCATCAGAGAAACCCAGATTTCATGTTTTTGAGAAACCCAGAACTGCTCATTCATCCCATCTCTAAAAATTATAATTTTAGTTGTAAAAATCATGGTTTCATTTGAGTATTCGATTTATAACCTTGAGTTTATAAACTAAGAAGTTTGAAATTTTCACAAATCTCAAACTTTCCTGTTCTTAGAGTTTCCAGAGTAGAATTAAATTTATTTTAGCTTAAATAAAATTTTAAAAACTTACCCTATGATTCAACAACAAATTTTGTTTAGAACTTAAACCCTACCAAGGTTTGATCAGGAGATAGAGTGTTTTTTTTTAATTCTTTAGTTTGAAAACAGGAAATAGAGATGTTTCAGGCATACACTCAGATATACATTCACAGCACATTACTCTTATATATATGCATATAAACACCAAACATATATATCACAAAAACAACAGGCAACCATAATTATACTTATATTTGAAAATATGATGTTACTCACCAGACTTTGAAAATTGAAGAACAGAGCACATTTGTTTGAAAACAGGCTTTGAAAACTGCCAGTTGAAACCTTTAATTTGATCTTCATATTTGTTGAGTTGCTTGTTGATGATAAATAGAAGATTTGATTAAACTGTTGTTTTGATTACTGAAACTTTGTCTTGTTAAAAACTGGAATGCTAAGTCTTTTGTAGACGAAAATGAGACAAGGAAGATAGATTGATAAATATAACATTGTTTACACGATTGTTTATTTACTTTTGTACAACCAGGTCAGAGATTTTTCTCTTTAACAATATGGCTGAGATGATTTCGACCTTGCTAGAGATAATGGCATTTAATGCCTTGGTCCTTTTGTCTACAAACCCATACTTATCTTTTTTTTTTAATTTCGTATGTACTAGCATCCCCTTAATTCCCTGTACACACATGAATACACATTTCCCTTCTTTTTTTTTTACTTTGTTCTATTCTTGCCAGCAACCATGAAGATATCTTTCTTTTACACTTAGTTTATTCTTGCCTTTCCAATTTTCTTACAGCCTTGCAAACATAATTAAGTTTCTAGAATTATCAATTGACTTATGCTTTGTATTGTAATATAAATAAGTTTCTATACTTGACAAGATGAAAGAATTTAACCAATGTATTTTACTTTATATATATATATATATCTATTTCTACTACTAACTACTAATTTATATTTCTTTTTAAAACTTAAGTGTCAACATTTACTTTATATTCATATTTTATTTTTAAATTAACTTGGTTCTTATGAATTACTTTTTGGAGAAAATAAATTAAAGCTATGTATGTATATATATATACAAATAAAAGCTTATACAAATGTCTTTAAAATCCAACATTTTAAATATCTACCCTATTTAATTTTAAGACTTTTAAATTCAAACTAAATTCTAAATCCAATTTTAAAAATCAAGTTATATATATACATATATAACAACATATTTAAAATTGAAAATAACACTTCTATTTTAAAGTCTATTTATATTTACATATATAACAATACATTACTAAATGTTATTTGAAGACAATAATTTGTCCAATTAAATAATTTATAAAAGTGATTATAACTTCCTATTATTATTTAAATGAATTAATATCTCATATTTATTAAACCATATTTTGAAACAAACCTTTTTATTTAATTCTTGAACTTAAGCTAAGATATATATTTAAATCAATTAAACATTTACCTTAACTATTTTAAAACTATATATTTTAAATTAAATCCAAATTTCCAAATTACCAAAAATATATTAGAATTAGAAAACAAGCTTTATTTATTTATTAGATTCAAACTAAGCTCATCTATTTACAATATATATAAATTTATATACATTATAAATAGAAAATAATTTAGCTTTTTAAAAGATCAGTTATCAGTTAAATATCATTTAAAAGAAGATTATTATATCAATTCTAAATTTATCAACAAGAATTTATCAAATCAATTTAATTTTAAATGCAGATTATTAAATTGATATTGTCAGAAATTTCGGGATGTCACATTCCTCCCCTCTTAAAAGAATTTCGTCCCCGAAATTTAAAACAAAGGTAATTTAATATCTTATTAAAGATTTTATTTTAAAACACAAGCATATATCAATCATATGCTAACAACCATAGCAACCAACACATCCAATCAAACAAACAATCAAAACTAAATATCCAAACAAAATACTGAATAGAATTCTCTCGGGTTTTCCCGAGTATAAATACCGGGTTACTCGCTCTACAGAATCCAAACAATCAATAATACTAAGCTACAGAGCTACCACTCATCTAGATCTACACAACTAGACAGGATATCAGACTATAAACAAGTCTGACTCAACATCCAAACTCCCTGAACAGCTGGCTCCATAACCTGAGATAGATTATACACGTACTCCCTCAAAGATACGCGAAACACATCGAATTCCAGTTATCCCAAACTGACAATTCACTCCAGAAGACCAAACACTTACCCTCACCAGAACAAGAGAAAATCCAAGATATCTTGGAGCTGACTTCCCAGTCTTACTAAACTTAAAGCTCCTTCGGTCGGAGAAAACTTACTCAAAATCAAATCTCCAACTTAAAAATCCAAATCCCTCCGTCTCTTATCCACAAAACTCTTCGAACGATCCTGGGCTGCCCACATCCCTACTGATCAGCTCAACTCTCGCTGATGCCTCAAAAACAACTCATCAAACTGATCCGCTCACGATCAATCCAATAACACAACTCTACTCTTCAAACACCAGAAGACTGACTTACTCTTCCAATCTGAAAAGATAAAACAGATGCACCTCCAAACTGCTTCCGCTGCACAACTCTGATCCGGAGAAGATGAAAATGCTGATGATGCCCACGAGCACAAACTGGACCACACATCTAAGAATATGGTTCACAGATCCATAAAGAAGAAACTCAGAAATCCTGAAAGATCTCTGACTAACCAAGAAAACACTCAACTATCGCAAGTCACTTTTGCGATCAACCCAATCTAATATCCAAAGAAAACTGGTCTCTCTTTACCAATCAGAACAGCTCAAGCCTATCTAGCCAATCCATCGAAGAAATGGGTCCACACAGCTGCTTCTGAACTTCTCTTCTAGAAAACTGCTGACAGATGACCTCCTTGCCTGCACACAGAACAAATCTAAACTGTGACGCTGCCACCGAAGCCAAAGACTTCCTAATCTAATCTCCTCGAGAAACTCAGGCCTCAAAGCCAAACAAAAACACTCGGCTGAACACAGCCTCAACACCGATGCAAACACACTTCCTTAACTTGCTCCAAAGAAAATCTTCGGAGACATCCATAGTCACTGTATCTCATCACACAGCTACTACTTCCCTAGGCATCAAGATACCATCACTAGCTTCTGCTCAACTGACAGAATCCAAATTCTACTCAAAGAATGGACTCCGAATCCTAACAGATATCCTTCAGAAATTGGTGAAATCCTTACACCACACAAAGATTCACTCGAGACGGTATTAGATCTACAGTCTCGGCAGAAACACTTCCATCCTCATCAGACTCCAATCATTGGTAGTCGTGTTATACACACCACTACCTTATTCTACCTTTATAACTTATATTGGAAAACCCGAACAGGTAACCCAACAGATAGGTAGAAATATATAAATATATATATCAAAATACAAGTACGCTCTCTCAAGATAGACACCACTCCAGAGCCTAGGTATTCACTCAACCTAACGCTCTGATACCACGTGTGACGACCCAACTTTCCACTACCGGAAAATCACGCCGTTTTTAAGAAAGAAAGGGGTGAGAAATAGAAAAGATAAAAAAGAAGAAGAAACAACATCAGAATCTCAACAGCGGAACGAATAAAATATAATATATCACATAAGAGAATACATAATATCATATACATCAGAGTTACACAGATAATAAAACACATACTAGACAGTTATAAACACCTGTCTAGTTAATACAACTCGATACAATACAAATACAACACAGAGATACCAACACAGCGGAACACTATATATATATATCTACAACGCTGAAGCCTCCGGCTCCATTGCTCCTCCACAATTCGTCAAAGCTAACCTGAATCCCTTGGCTACCCGTAAAAATTTGGGTACCCGAGAGTTTAAGAAAAACAGGAAATAAACTCCGGGTCAGACATGGGTCTGGTATGAGTAACAGGTTAAAGTTGCTAAACTTTGAAAATCCTTTGGAAACAAAAGGTATCACGTAAGACATCCCACACATAAACATGGAAATGTTTTTACCTTACGCTAACCAAAACATTTGATAGGAAATCCAGTTATATTATAATAGGTCTAGGGTTTTCAAGTAAATAGAAAATAGCTGAAATTGTTACATGATTAAATTCCATCATACTAGCCACAACGTGGGTAATACAATCAAAACCGTAGGGTCTCGTAGGGAAAATGGGTTTCCAACAATGGCAGGGCTACTGGGGTACCGCCCGTCACAGTACCTGGCCTAGATCAGCGTACCGAGGAGTACGCCCGCTCCCCTGCAACACAAGGCCGGAACCATTCCTTACTGAACAGTTCCGAACGAAACAACCCCAGCAGTCGGAGCTCTACAACTGCCCACACAGCCGAAAATAAAAAGGGACATCTAGACAGGGGTATATCTCGCTCTCAAGTGGGTGCTACCCACGAAGCCTTGCTGCACCTCCCCTGTTTTAGCCATTCCCGGTTGATGAGGCTTGAGGTCACGATTACCTTATCAGAATTCATCACTTAAAATGCTCATCGTCCGCCTGACGATGTGCTGAAAGCATTCAATCCATACAAGTTCGTTCCGGGATCGAACGAAACCGAAGGCATTATCTCGTTACACTCATTTTGGAATCACCCTCAGAGTTAACGACAATAACCCTTGCACTCTGAATCTTCATCTTCACTTGAGATTCACGACCTATCGTTATTTTGGATCGATGTGGTATTCGGGTCTCCAGACCTAGAATCCCGGTATACGGAAACCCAATCCCGGTCTCATCGAAATCCAAACCGTGTCTTTTAAGGCCAAGTTGTTTTAAAGTTAAAACAATTCATTTTAATTATCTATATACACACAGATAGATAGTTCACAATATCACAGATAGATAATCTACAATATCATCATAAATAGACAATCCATATCACACAGCATTATTTATCTCATATCTGAGATTTTAAACCACTCAAGGAAATCAATATCATCCATCAATACATAAGCAATGATTCATAAACACATCATTTATAATTAATTTAAAATGAATTAAATTAATTACTTAATCTCTAATTAATTTAAAGTAAATTAAATTAATTACTTCATTCTATAAATCTTGCTTACTTAACCATTAATTAATTACAAATCAATTAATTAATCATTCTCTAGATTTCCATCTTAATTAATCATCCTGGATTAATTACCTTTTAATTACATTCAAGTAATTATCCTTTAATTAATTTCACAAATTAATTATCTTTAACCAAAAACAGTAATTAACCTTAAATTACTCTTTTTATTAATTAACCATAATTAATTATATTTATCCTTAATTAATTACAATTAATTAATTACTCAAAATCACTTATTATTGATTAATTAGTTTTAATGAATCAATTCTTAATCAATTATAGAAATTAATGATCCCTAATTATATTTCAATTAATTATTTCATTAAAATTGATTTATTAACTAACTACACTTATTAATCAGCCTTGATTAATCTCATTCAGTAATTAACTACTCTTAATTACTTCACTTAAGAAATTAATTACTCCTTTAATTAATTATCTCAATTAATCCCTTGATTAATTTTACAAAGTAATTTAATCCAAATTACTTTCATTATTAAATCATCTTCAATTAATTACATATAGTAATTACCATTAATTACTTCATCCCGTAATTATACTTCATTTATTATATTTAAGCAATTACTTATCAAATCATTCAATGATAAATTTAAATTAATTAAACTAAATTAATTAACTTAAACAAATCAAATTAAACTCAATTGATTATATTAAGTAATATTCCTTCAATTGCTTCACTTAAGTAATTATACTTAACTATTTTCACAATTGATTCTCTTAATCAATTTATCTAATTAATTATTAAAATTTATCACATAAATACATTATTTAACAAATCTTAAGTTAATGACCTTCATTAACTAATTACAATTCTTAATTTCCTTTCTTAAGAATTTAAACTTAGATTAATCATTTTTAATTACAAGTTAAATTATCTTTGATAAACCATTAATTAACCACTAATTATTAAATTAATTTAAGTTCTAACTGTAACTTAATTAACTTTTAATTACTTGATTAATTAATTAATTCTTAATCATTAATTAACATCCAATCTTTATCCATTTAATTATCCTATTAATTTAATTTAAGATAAAACTTTACTCTTACTTATAAATTGAATTATCTTTAACAAAACATTTTTAACACAATTTACCTTTAAACTACTCTTTTAAATTTCATTTTAAATTCGAATCATTTAAAATACACTTAGCATTTTAAAATGGTTAAAGAATTAAATTTATAACTTAATTCAAATTTAAACCTAGGATACAAAATTCAGTTTTGGACTCCTATTTTTAAATTTAGTTTAAACTTGTTTAAGCTTACATTCAAAATTTAAAATTGAATTTAAATTTTGAAACTGTCAGGTTATAGAAGCCTGACACAACCTTACCCGAAGTCACCCCATCTTGCTTCGAGTCACACCCCATCTTGCTTTGAGTAATCATGGGTTCTACTCGAGAAACTCAGACTCATCTCCCCTTCCTTCTAAAAATTGTTTAAAGTAGTTAAAAACAATTTAAGTTTAAAAACTTTAAATATTTTTAAACTGATATTCAACTAACTTGAAACCAGATTGAAACTTAGATTTTAAACTTGTTTTAAAAACTTTACTTTCCAGTTAACTTCAGTTTAAATTTATTTTAAAATTTTAAGAAACCAGAACAGTTTCCCCTTAAGCCTGTAAACGAATATTAACCCGAGACAACCCCTGATACACTTCGAGCCTGATACGCGAAACACTCGAGAATGTCTCGAGACCAAACTTTTACCACCAGAACCCAAACTAACCTCCCCAGTACAACACTTCACCGTGCATATGCACGATCGCTCCGGCCACTATTGATCATCGACGATGATCGCATCCCACCAGAAATCACCTCAACATCCCACCTCGATCATCAAAAGGCGCCCGACAACTAGAAATCCAGATCGAGCCCCACATCCCAAACCTGGAACCAAGAACTGTACCATCACCCAAACCTGAAACAACTTCGTGTTCGCGACTCCGACCACCGGATCGTCAATGCCTCCGGTCACAGCCTCAACTACCACCCCTCTATCACCTCCCCGAGTTGCAGTACACTCGAACAACTACACGCGCCGTGGTGGTCAATCCATTCGACCCAGTAAAAACTAGGTCACCAGACTTCATCAACCTCCCATCGCCACCACAGTGACCTACCGTTGCTTCCACCATTTTTCCACCAATCTCCGATCATTCCTCCACCTTCACGAGGAATTCCAACACTCAAATCCAAGTAGATCATCAGAGAAACCCAGATTTCATGTTTTTGAGAAACCCAGAACTGCTCATTCATCCCATCTCTAAAAATTATAATTTTAGTTGTAAAAATCATGGTTTCATTTGAGTATTCGATTTATAACCCTGAGTTTATAAACTAAGAAGTTTGAAATTTTCACAAATCTCTAACTTTCCTGTTCTTAGAGTTTCCAAAGTAGAATTAAATTTATTTTAGCTTAAATAAAATTTTAAAAACTTACCCTATGATTCAACAACAAATTTTGTTTAGAACTTAAACCCTACCAAGGTTTGATCAGGAGATAGAGTGTTTTTTTTTTAATTCTTTAGTTTGAAAACAGGAAATAGAGATGTTTCAGGCATACACTCAGATATACATTCACAGCACATTACTCTTATATATATGCATATAAACACCAAACATATATATCACAGAAACAACAGGCAACCATAATTATACTTATATTTGAAAATATGATGTTACTCACCAGACTTTGAAAATTGAAGAACAGAGCACATTTGTTTGAAAACAGGCTTTGAAAACTGCCAGTTGAAACCTTTAATTTGATCTTCATATTTGTTGAGTTGCTTGTTGATGATAAATAGAAGATTTGATTAAACTGTTGTTTTGATTACTGAAACTTTGTCTTGTTAAAAACTGGAATGCTAAGTCTTTTGTAGACGAAAATGAGACAAGGAAGATAGATTGATAAATATAACATTGTTTACACGATTGTTTATTTACTTTTGTACAACCAGGTCAGAGATTTTTCTCTTTAACAATATGGCTGAGATGATTTCGACCTTGCTAGAGATAATGGCATTTAATGCCTTGGTCCTTTTGTCTACAAACCCATACTTATCTTTTTTTTTTTAATTTCATATGTACTAGCATCCCCTTAATTCCTTGTACACACATGAATACACATTTCCCTTTTTTTTTTACTTTGTTCTATTCTTGCCAGCAACCATGAAGATATCTTTCTTTTACACTTAGTTTATTCTTGCCTTTCCAATTTTCTTACAGCCTTGCAAACATAATTAAGTTTCTAGAATTATCAATTGACTTATGCTTTGTATTGTAATATAAATAAGTTTCTATACTTGACAAGATGAAAGAATTTAACCAATGTATTTTACTTTATATATATATATATATATATATATATCTATTTCTACTACTAACTACTAATTTATATTTCTTTTTAAAACTTAAGTGTCAACATTTACTTTATATTCATATTTTATTTTTAAATTAACTTGGTTCTTATGAATTACTTTTTGGAGAAAATGAATTAAAGCTATGTATGTATATATATATATACAAATAAAAGCTTATACAAATGTCTTTAAAATCCAACATTTTAAATATCTACCCTATTTAATTTTAAGACTTTTAAATTCAAACTAAATTCTAAATCCAATTTTAAAAATCAAGTTATATATATACATATATAACAACATATTTAAAATTGAAAATAACACTTCTATTTTAAAGTCTATTTATATTTACATATATAACAATACATTACTAAATGTTATTTGAAGACAATAATTTGTCCAATTAAATAATTTATAAAAGTGATTATAACTTCCTATTATTATTTAAATGAATTAATATCTCATATTTATTAAACCATATTTTGAAACAAACCTTTTTATTTAATTCTTGAACTTAAGCTAAGATATATATTTAAATCAATTAAACATTTACCTTAACTATTTTAAAACTATATATTTTAAATTAAATCCAAATTTCCAAATTACCAAAAATATATTAGAATTAGAAAACAAGCTTTATTTATTTATTAGATTCAAACTAAGCTCATCTATTTACAATATATATAAATTTATATACATTATAAATAGAAAATAATTTAGCTTTTTAAAAGATCAGTTATCAGTTAAATATCATTTAAAAGAAGATTATTATATCAATTCTAAATTTATCAACAAGAATTTATCAAATCAATTTAATTTTACATGCACATTATTAAATTGATATTGTCAGAAATTTCGGGATGTCAAATGTAACGATCCAGAGACAGCGGCCACCGGTAGGCTTTGCAACCATCCCAGTCCCACCGTGGCTTACATTAGCACCTCGCATTTACTTTTACGGCCAGCCTCTCGACTGTCACGGCCTTCGCCTAACCAACCCATCCCTCTCAGGGACATGTAGGGGTAAGAGTCTCCCGTTCGCCACCAAACCGCGAAGCGAGAACCCCCTATCATGCTGTAATATAGCAAATGCGATCCATAAATATTAGCACATCACATATATAAATATCAATCCAGACTGATAACAACAGTTAAAATCAACCAATCACATAGATATTTAAATATCAACTATTTAATCTGCCTAGCATCCAGATGTGAGTGCAGTTCTCATATTTACCAAATAGGGTGTTTAAATTTGTAAGTATATTTTATGCTAGCTGTACTAAAATTTTACATTGCATATATACTGTATGGCATACAATGTTTTATATATAGTAGTTTATATAAGCCGTAATAAACAATGTTTACAGTAAGAATTATATTGTATATATATGTCTAGATTTTACTTCTGCCATACTACTCTTATGTTTTTTTTTAAGTTTGATAACTCAATTCATACCATAAAACATGAACACAAAGTAACAACTCATAACGTTTTCATTATTAGAAACATAGATTCAAGCAATAACAAAAACAAGTACTGATCTTAGAAAGCTGACCACAATCGGCAATCATAATAGGTTTCTTGGTCTCATACTACTTTTATGTACAAGTTGGTCTGTTAGTTTATATTCATATGTTCTATGCGATGGTCTATATGTGTATTTTATTTGGTGTAGAAGGTGTGTACTTGTTTCATAGATATATGTGAATCCAAACTATAAAGCATGATGGACTGTATACATATTAGCTTGCGTAAACAATATAGGTTTGAGTCCATAGCCGTGTATGTATATTTTACATTGTGTTTTGATACATATACGATTTGTGGAGATTGAAATTGCACAAAAATAATATATAGTTTAATATTTGTTAGTAATATGTTATATTTGTTACTGTATGATTTTGCCAGTGTATCTATGCTGGTCTATTGGATAAGGTAACACGTCTGGAATATCTCATTTTATGATTAAGGAGTATATTTGCATATAGACAATATTGGCAGTATAGTATGGGTTTAATATAATATCTATATGATTGACTTGAGTTATATATATATATACCTATATTTAAATAAGTAAGTTGATATTGACTTTCATTATATATATATAGGGTTTTAGAGGATAAAACTTGTATGTAAGTGTGTATGTATGTTTATGTACATTTGTTATATATATAAATATTGTTGATTTTTAAAGTATTTATTTCCAAATACATTATGATTATATGTTTGATTTTATATATGTGTTTTAATTTAAACAATGGTTTTGAAATACATATATATTTTAAATTTAAATGTGTTTGAATATGATTTATATATATAGTTATATATAAGTTCACTTATGTCGTTTATCTTCGTCGGTCCAGTTCTGATTTGATTTCATCTATTCCAATTTATCAGCTTTGAGCATCAAATTCGTGTCAATCTTGTTTCGCTTTGGAATTCGCGCTTGGATTCGATACTCGTTCGTGTCTCTTTGTAACGCCCCACCTCTATGCTCACAATAACAAAGAGTATTACAGGAAATACTGTCTATTATTACGAAGAATAAGGCTGGATAGGAGCGACCATCCGTAATTGGCCTTACACTAATATTGGTTATCTCGATAGGAGTGGTACATACTTTTTATTTTTCTTCTATTATCTATTTACTCCCATCGACACACCCAATACTTAGTATAAAACGAACTACGACGGTTCATAATAGTTTAGGACATTAGATATAACAATAACACAGATAATATAAATGCGGAACACAGATAAAAACGAAAGTCTCATGTATATATAACTGATGTCAGTTAATACATAGTTGACACGATACATATGATACAACTACAACTGTCGACTCTAGAAGTTATATATACAAGTACATTATCGACTAATATACATGAATACATATCGTTCTATACAATGACACGACTACTACAAAATGACATTGACAACTTCAGAAGATGTGAAAAGTCTTCATATCCTGAACAGCAACTCAAAGAAGAAAATCTACAACCTGAAATAACTCGGGTCTGACCCGAGTATTACATTCACAAGAAAATAATACCCAGGTCAGACTAATTCAAACCAGTTTATTAGTGCATATAGGCAGTAATAATTTAAATAGACGACAGTCACAATAATTCCCGTCTATCCGATTCTTTAAACAAAGAAACCGGATAACGGTCAATATAACACTTAACAGTGTTTAACAAATTCAGCAGATTTAAATTATGAACAGAGATAAATAAACAATTTATCAAATCGACTAAATCAATTTAAAACTGTCAAATCTGATAGGGCTGCAGTGCACGCACGCGTGTACTGCCTCGCCACTATCGTAGGAGATACACAAAAGCACAGTGAAAGTCATAAGTGATCATAAGGTCAAACCCCCGAAATCGGGTTCAACTCAAGGGATAACAAGAGAGGTGAGTACTGCACTGATAAATGAAGTGCAGCCACAAATCAAGTGATACTAAATGCAACAAAATCTCAAGCATCGCCAGCAAAAGGATACAGCTACATGAACATCGCATTATGAAGGTGAGGCACCAAAATGTGGCACCACAACAAAATCAATAAGAGATACCAAGAGATGGTAACACACAAATTCACAATTCAACATGATGGCAGCCGAAACATCAAGACAGAATGCAATAAAGAATTGCACAAGTGAAAAGGGAATAAGCCCAGACTCAAGTAGAACCAACAAATCCAACAGCAACATGATCAAGTTCATCAATGCAGATCAGAGTTCAAGTGACAAATGCACAAAAATGAACGCAAGTCACAGGTGATACCAGAATGAACCAGTGATACTGTGACACACAAATTCATCTAATCAACGTGAATGCAAGACCAAACTCAAATGTGCAGGTACATGAAGATGCAGTGAAGTCAAAGCAAGCATATGAAATGTAGATGCATGAATAATGAAGACTGCATATACATCAAGGTGAATAAATGGTCAAGGTAGACAACCATGTTCAACAGAGATGTACAACTTATGAATGAACCAGTATCATAGTGAACATATGCAACAATGACCAAATGAACATATTCAAGTGAAACAGTGGAAACATGATGATCAAAAGGGAGCAGTGCAATAGTCATGTACAGGTCAGGGGTGAACCCCATAGCACTATGATCAAGTACAACTCGAGCCAGTCCAGCTACCATGTGAAAGCAAGTAGTCAAAGTAATAACAATGCAGACAAGTACTAAATCCACTGAAAATGGATGATCTAGCCTGGCAACATGGAGTCGACCAAGGCAGTAAAGGTTCATTGATACTAAAAAACACTGAATTGCCAAACTCGAAGAACCTGGAAATACCAAAACAACAATCAACGTGGTTCACAAAAAAAACAATACTGAAATGAAGTTACCACTAAATCGAACAGTTCCAAAAATCAAGTAAAAGCTGATGTCATAATAGTTCAAACATTGACTGAATTCAATACACAAATGCTCGAATAACTCGAAGTCGTCCCGGCAACTCATCAAGACACGGCATGTAACCAAGTCAAAAACATCAACTTCCCCCATAGTCGAATGGTCGACAAAACACATAACGAAATCAACAATCGAATACGAACGAAAACCAGTGGCCAAGATAAACAATATCGAATCAAAAATCGAATTGCAGAAGCACCATAACGAGAGTGAATTAGATGTGAGAATTACTCACTTTTGATCGGTCGAGAGCTTGTAGCAGATGCTCCAGAAAATTGAAAGCCCAATCTGTCGAAGAAGAATGAGCATCGGAAGCCACGACATCTCGAAGAAACGAATGCCGCCACCATTTTTCTTCGTTCGATTATTTTAGGGTTAACGAGAAAATGAAGACGGGGAAAAATGGTCGCTGCGATTATCTCCATGGAAAGAAAGCAGGCCCAATCAAATAAATAAATAAATAAATAAAAAAAGAAACGGGCTAATATAAATTTTAAAGCCCGTATTCTCTTAACAAATTTTTAAACGAATTTTACTTGATATAAATTTCAAACAGCAATTAACTATCAACACTAATCGTTTTAAGACGATTATAAATTTTCACAAAACCCCGGGTTGTTACACTCTTCTTCTCTAGCCTCGAAAGGTGAGCACTCACTCACGATTAACGTTCTTTTATTTATTAAATTTGATTTCAATTGAAACGACAATTGAAATATTGCTGTTGTTTGACATTACACTGTTATTACCTGTATCAGTTCACCTGTGACATCTGACACCATTATCTGTTATATATGCAATGATAATCCAGTTTGGTTGTTAATTGATTGATTGTTGATGTTTCTAGTGGACGTTAAATTGTTAATGTTAAAATGATAAACAGTATGAAATTGAACTTGATATAGGATAATAAAATGTTAAATTTGATTAACTGACATTTGTATAGTATGACCCCTTTTAATTGTTAAATTAATTGACATGTAGAATAGTGATAATTACACTTTGAACCATTGAACGTATATTTGATTAATTGTTGTAGTGTTAAAATTGAAATTGAATGACAAGTGAAAACCGTAATGTAATAATCTTTAATCTACATGAAATGATAGTGTAGATTCTAGAAGTAGTTATATTAATTGGCGTAAATAACAAACGCGAATTAATACGATTATTTCGGGATTATTTGAAATTGTTGAATTGTTCTGAATGGATGCTATTGCTTGTTTATTTACTTTGACACCATCCCAGCTATCACACTGCAAGTTCCCTTTGTATGTTTTGATTTTAAATTTAAATGGAATCGGGTTGAAATGATAAATACCCAAACAATTTGACTTAGGATAGAAAATTAAAATAAAACCCGATTGGTCAATAATTTTATTTAAAATTAAAACGAAGATTTTATTTGAATAAATGATATGGTTTTGAAATGAAGTTGAAATTTGAACTTTTAATGGAAGGAGAATGTTAATATTTTAAAATCTGAAACAAAATATTTAAAATGAAATTGATGGAAGAATATTGTTTAATTTGAGAAACGATTGAATTAAGTTTGAAATTATTAAACTTTGAAATTATTTAATAATTAAGTTTTGAATTATTTAATAATTAAATAAGATTGGATTATTTGATGATTAAATTGAATTGAACTCTTTAATAAGTAAAATTGAACTTTTGAATAAGTGAATTTTACTTTGTAAATAATTGAAATTGAGTTTTCTTGATTAATTAAGTTTTGGAAAATTACTTAAGGAAGTAAATAAGTGAAATTGAATTTCTTTAACAAGAAATGAAAATGTGATATTTTTTTTGAATTAATGTAAGACTTGTAATTGAAAGATTTGATTTGATGAATTTAATTTAATTCAAATTGTAAGTTTGATATAATGAAGTTGAACTTAAGAAATTGATTTAATGAATTGGAAATTTAATAGAAATTGTTTTGAATGATAAAGTAACTTAACGAATATTGAATGAAATCGATAAATGATTTTAAATTGATTTGAATGTTAAATAAGATTTAATTTAAATGTTTTCGAAATGAAACTTGTATTCGAACTTGAATCAATATTTGGATTGTTTTAAATAGAAATTGAAATTGAATTATAAGATTTTGAAATGATAATTTGGAAGTTTTTGAAACATAAATATTGGAAATTGGTTTTGAAAGAGAATTGAAATGTTGGTTTACGAATTGAAATTGAAATTGAAATTGATTTGGTTTTTGAAATATATAAACGACCAATCGGTGTAATAATTACGAAAGTTATTAAAGAGACCGGGATCGGTAATGGATATACTCTCTATCTGAACCGAAACCACTTTAATAACTATGCGCGGAGTGATGATCCAGAATGAAGTGGTTGGAATGGTGTACGTGATGATTGAAGAAAGAGAACGATAATGGATAGCCTTGACACTTGTGTCAAATTGGAAATGACTAAAACAGGAGCTGTGCCGGGCCAATGGAGGATTAGCTACCTCAAGTGGACACACTTCTTCGAACTACTTATACTTGTTGTCGATTGGTGCACCCTTGATTTTGGGAGTGTTGTTTCACGGTGTTGCGGGCGCTGCGGCGTTGCGTTCTCACCAGTCCGGATCAGGCGAACGATAGTATCACTACCTTGGGTATTGCCTCATGTGCCTTGTCATACTTGTATTCCATTTATACGCGACCACTACGATTTTGATTTGTACCTTTAGTATATGGATTGCCCTCTGGTGACTTCCGGTTTTGGGGAAACTACGGTCTTGTATATGCTTTTGGGAATAAAAATGTGTTAAGGGTGGAATGGGCCATGACTTAACGCTATTTTGATATCTTATTATTACTGATAGACATTATCTACTTATCGTACATTACTACCTAGTAGATAGTTTAACGGATCCTTAAAGGATGGTTATTCCAAACATCCTTTGAGTTACTTGTATTTCAATTGCTATTTCACTTGAGTTGGATTTATTAATATAAGAATGTTAATCCTGACTCGAGTGTTTTGTATTTTGCTTTACGCTCGGGTCAGACTGAGTGGTTCAGCTTTCGAGACTCACCTTTGGAGTTGGAGCTTCGCTTGAAGATCCAGCTATCTATCCAGCTTTCAGATATTCGATGATTCTAGTGATGTACTCTGATTTGTATCTGATGTATCGTGTTACTCTTCCGTTGTATCTGGTTTAACTCTGATGTATCGTATTACTCTTCTGTTGTAAACTCTGATGTATTTTATATATTCATATAGTAGCTTCATGAACTACTATCTCTTTTATTTCCGTTGCACTTATTACTCTATGTCTGTGATATGTGATTATTTATTTACTGTATATGTTCAGTTTTGCCGAATTTAAAATAACAACGCGGTATTTTGAGCAATTCAACTCCGGCATGAGTGTCTACCTATACACTTATTATGGACGTGAATGGCCTAAAATATCGGGTCGTTACATTAAACGCCTTCGAAATAAAGATATTCCACTTGTGAAAGTTAAATGGTCCACAAATCCTAAGGATTTCTCTTGGGAATCTAGAGGATTCATCGAGCAAACACATCCGGACATACTCTCTCGTGCTCCTTAAGGTGAACTACTCATTTCAAAATTTCTTCTTTTGTGTTGTTATGCCTTAGTATGGTTGTTACTTTTTAATTTATTCTTAAGTATTGCGAGGACACAATTTTTTTAAGGAGGGGAGTCTGTAACAACCCGCATATTTTTACGATAATATATTTAAATGATTTATTTAAATATAACATCTTTAGTTGAATTTAAAAGTCCAAAACATGACTTTTTGTAAACGGTCGAATCTGGACTCGAGACCACTTCCATTGAGTCCAAAACAGCGTTTGCAACCTTTTTGAGTATAAACATAGATATGTTTGGAGTTGATTAGAATTTTGATGTTTTTATTTGGGGCTTTGGGTTTGGGTTTCAGCCCACTAACCCAACAAGAGAACCCAACTCCTCTACCTAATAACTCCCACTCCACTCCTCTTTATTCATTCATAACATTTCCTAACACTATCAAACCCTAGAAATAATGGTGGGAAGAGGAAATTAAAATTCCTAAGCCCTAGTTTCTCTTAGGAATTCAAATTCAAGTTATAAATCAAAGAGAAGCTTAGGTAAGAATCCTCTTCATCTTCTCCATCTCAATCTCCCTTCAATTTTCAGAAATTCCTATAACTTAACTTAGGAAATACATTTCGTTTGATAATAGATTGAAGATTCTAGAGGTGTTGTTGAAGAGAAATCAATCTTTGCTTGTTTTAGAGCTTCTCATTTCTATATTTGGGTTTAAAGGTGAGTTCTCGAACTCACATCTATGTCTATAGCTTTCATTTTTGTTAGGTATGAATTCTCAACATCTATTTCATGTTCAATTGCTTTTGATTTGAATTGATTTAGTGAATTTTCAAATTTTTGTATTTTAAAGTCAAAATCTTTAAAGATCCTATCTTGGATGTTTTGACATGTTTTTGGTGGTGTATCGAAGAGCCTATAGGACTGGGTTGTCAATTGGCATAAATCCCTAGCATCCATCGCTCGTTCGATCGCTTCCGGTTTGGATTTTTCTCTTTTTGGGCTAGGCTGATTTTTGCCTAGTAGGAAAATCCAGACGTCTGGTTGAAAAATCCAAACATCTGGAAGTGGTCCCTGGAAAAAGAAAAAAAGGGAAGAGACAAAATCCAGACGTCTGGATTTTCAACCAGACGTTTGGTTCTAGGCAGTTTTGCCTATTTTGGCTGTTTTTGAGTGGATTTCCAATTTTTATTGATTTTTGTTGATCCGGTTAGTTGTTGTCAATAATTATCGACTTTAATAACTTCATTTATGGATTTTTGGGAATATCCATTTGATTGAGATTTTATATCGAGTTTTATGGATGGAATTCACGTCGTCGAATGTGGACTTTTGGTGATAGATTGTTTTTACAATCATTTCTATGATTTGTCACTTTTAAATACAAAGGTTTCTATATTAGTAGTAAATACTCAAACTTTTTCACAAAAACGATTTCAACGTTATTTTTAATACAAAGCTCGTTTTTAAAACCATTTTCCAATCTATTAGTATATACAAGCCTTTAACTCATTCGTATGAGAAATCTAATTAAACGACTTAGCAAAACAAGTGGTATGAAACGATTTCGTTTACTTTGTTGGTTAATTTTTGGACTTCTTCGATTGAAATCTCGTGACGATTTTCGAGTGGAAATCTACAATTTGTTCATAAATATTTAAGTTAAGCCAGTGGTTATGGGACATGAAGCTAAACTCATTTATTTACTAGCTTTGTGTAATTCACACTTCTTGTTGACCAATGATGATCATTTTATGGTTTAGACTAGCGATATGCGATGTCTCTTTGTCCGCGTGGGAGACTATACCCCGTTTTGTGGAGCTTCGTCTCATTCTATGGGTTAACAACCCATGGTCTTTTGACTATTCGTGAGCAATCTGCTCGATAAGTCGGCGCATGGGGCGTATCTTTTAGGTGCGTCGATGTTCGACTGTGCATGGGGCATATCTTTTTAGGTGCGTCGATGTTCGTTTATGCATGGTGTGTATCTTTTTAGGTGCGTCGATGTTCGACTGTGCATGGGGCGTATCTTTTTAGGTGCGTCGATGTTCGTTTATGCATGGGGCGTATCTTTTTAGGTGCGTCGATGTTCGGCTGTGCAAGGGGCGTATCTTTTTAGGTGCGTCGATGTTCAGCTCATTTTATGGGTTAGCGACCCATGGGATAACATCCTGTTTATGTTAGGCCTCCCCCTTTTTGTGTTTTTTGATTTTCTATTATGGATTTCTCGAATTTGTGTTTCACCGATTTTTGCGATTGGCATTGATATGTTTTGTCAGTATTTGTGGAGTAGTGAATAAGCTAAAGAATGTGATATTATTTTTGGATATTTGAGATGATTTGAGATATTGTATGATTTTTGTTGTTATCAAATGTATGCTCATCATAGTATGGCAATGTTGTTATCATACATTTTTATTGTATCTCTTATCCTATCTCTTCTTATATGATATTTATATCTAGACTGATCCGTTTATTATTTTTCTTCTTAAATAATACCCAGGTCAGACCGAGGTGTTACAAGTGATTCCACTAAACTTCTTAGTAGGGGCTAGCTTCTGACTTTTGGCTAACTACTTTAGCTTAGTAGTTTTTGCTTTTATACATTTGAGATAGAGACTCTTTGATGTATACTTATTCTTTTGTGATGTTGTGGATCTTGTTTGACCACTACTTTGCTGTACACTTCTATGCGTTATGTTCATATTTGTTTCCGCCTTAATGATATGAATGTGACTGATTTGTGTTATGCTTATTTTATATTTGTTTCCGAAGGCCACATAACCACTGTGTAGTAGCTTTGAGTTTGTATTTGATATGTCGGATTTCCTCTTGAAATGAATTACATGAACTTCTATCTGGCATATCGGTATTCGCACAAAGCAATTATACAGTTGGTCGCTCCTCAACAGCCTTATTCTTCGTGCTAATTGACGGCATTACCCAGTAGTGTCCTTGGTTAGTGTGAGTATAGAGATGGGGCGTCACACTTTGTCTTATAAAGGAGGTATAATTAATTGGGTAAATTATAGGACGTGTAAGACATTACTTATCAAAATGACACTACCCAAGTACTATTACGGTAAAACATGAGATTTTCATTCAACAAACATTGTTGTTCCGACTTTCTCCTCATTACAACCCACAAGTTATGGGGAACGATGCTGAAGGAGAGGATGAAGGTGGCGGTGAAGATTTGTGGCAGTTTAGTTATTTCCCAATGTTTGTAATATATTCAGATGTACTCAAATTTCATACATGTAGATGTTTTATTTTGAGATATTGTATTATGGATATTTTGGATGTTGTGTTTCTGAGATTTGGTTTTTATGATATGGGTACTTATTTCATTATTATAATTTATCCCTTTCGTTGTGAGATTCTAAAAGCATAGATAGATAGCTCTAGATATTGCTCATCGTATCAATTTTACAAACCAACAGATAGCTTTGGAATGGACCTAAGTTTCAATGTGCATTTTTTGGTTCGACTATTAGGCCCGTTCTAAAGAGAGTTTATTACGTTTGGTATCAAGCTTAGGTTCCTCATTCAGCGGGAACATGTATACATGAGAGTACGTATTTTTTATTTTTGAAAGTATTTTTCAAAACACCACTATATATATTTATATACTTTTATGAACATGCGCAAACACACTAGGCAAATCTTTATTTCAACAAAAAAATACTATCTTAGGAAGTCATGACTAAAAAGTTCAAACCTGAGGATAGTTTATTATGGCTGAAAATAACTGCTCAAAGGCCAGGAACCCCCCACCCAGGAAAGGTATGCCAGAATGGTTTAAGCAATACCTAAAGAACGTCGAGCAAGTTCCTATTCCTCAACAAACGGCACCAGTTGCCCCGCCCGCTGATGTAGCACCCCACCCACTAGAGTTCTCCAAAATATGTAAATACTTTCAGAATATAGGAGGAAGGGCGTATATGGGTGCTGAAGGTTTTTTTGAAACTAAGGCTTGAATTAATGACTATGAATGCATATTCTAGGAGTTAGGATGGGAAGATTAGATCAAGAGGAGGATAACTGCATAGCATTTAAAGAGGGACAGTAGATTGGTGGACCATAGTAGTTGAAGAGAATGCCGAGGAAGGAATTACTTTAGCTACTATAACAAAAAAGACTTTCGCAGCATTTTAAACGCTGAACACTTTCGTAGCGTTTTTTAGCAGCGTTGAAGAACGCCGTCTAACAACAAGCTGTAATAGGTTTAGGATATCTTGCAGCATTTTTGAAATACTGCAAAAAAACCATATTTTCACATTTTACTTTTATGCAGCGTTTCCAAAATGCTGTGATATGTTCCGACCCCTTTTATAGCTTGTTGTTAGACAACGTTCTTCAAAATGATGCGAAAGCGTTTCATGACATTTTTAAAAGGCCGCGAAAGGTCTTTTTCATAGCATAGGTGAAACCCTGTAGAAATCTACATATTATTTTATCGATTTTCTAGAACACATTAAATATGTTATAATATCATAGAAATATCTTTGTTGATGTACTTCAATTAGCCAATATATAGAACATATTCAACAAAACTCTAACATTAATCATATAAACACATTTAAATAGTTCATTAGATTGTATATAATTAACATTTAAAGGTCAATATTTATAAACCAAGTTTGCACAATATCCATAAGTCAAATTATACAAATACTACTCCATGATAAAAATGCATAAAGCCAAAAAAATTATATACTTCCTATGCCAAATGGACTTCAACCAGTTAGATTTTGCAACATCATGTTGATTTTTTGCTCTAATGGTCTTTAGTTACCTATAATAAAGAAATTTATCAATCAACGACTAAAATATAAGTTTAAAATGAAATGTTATTATATGCAATATCAATTTGAGTATGTAACTAGCCAAATTTGATTGATGATGATTTGGATATCCTAATGTTATTTTGGTTAAAGGTAGCATGTAAGCAAGAAACATTACGTACAAATTAATGAACATCATTCTAATTCAAAGTATTGGATGGTACATGCATAGCAAGGTTTTAAATCTCGGATATCGATCACGTTTCGTCTCGGTGATTTTAGTAACTCGGTATCGTATCGGGGAAGATCTCGGACGAGAAGAGTGCATCTCGGATGCCAATATCGGATTTACATATTGGACCTTAAAGTTCATCTCGGGACCATATCGGCATATTTCAATGTTTCAAATCAGTTCATACAATACTAAAATATGATAAACAATATTAAAGAACCATATCTATGAAGTTTACACAACACTAAAAGTTTAAAACAAGTAAACGATACGTACATATCTAATTAAACATTACAAAAATATTGAATGAACACAACTTACATAATTAAAGTTCTAAACTGACATGAACCATTGTTATGTAAATACCAACATAAAAGCAGGAAACGCTACCCATTGTGCTTGCATTACTTCCTACAACATAAACAAGGAAATTCTACCCTTAATGCTTGCATTATTTCCTGCTGCAGAGCTTTCACAGCTCCACCAATATTCACAAAATAAATGTTTGAATAAACATATAATGTTTAAGCAAAGAAAGTAGTAGTCTTAACCATGAAATTATACTTGCAAATTAAATCTATTTGCAAATCTAATCTAAATTATACTGTAAATTCAATTTTTGAATTTCATTAAAATAGAAAAAACCTTAATTTACATACTTGTAAGGAGTAGAGAGATTGATCAAAGACGAACACTACAACAAAATAACCATATTACAACCTTTCATTTACAACCAGCAAAATTTGACAGTTGTAATAGGTAATTTTTAACAACTATTTCATTTCAGCAGTTGTAATAGGTATTTTGTATCAACTGTTCTATTTCAGCAGTTGTAATAAAGGCACTTTGAACAACTATATTTATACAGCAGTTGTAATATTTATTTACAGCAACTGTTTTCAACAGTTGTAACAAGTATTATATTTCATGTTAATAGGGATTTTCATTCTCCCTCCTTTCATTTCTTTGGCCGCCCAGTAGAACAACAAAGGACGCCAAAAGAAAACCTAAATCGCTCTCCCTCGTTTCATTTCATTTTCCCTCCTTTCAATAATTTCGTTCAAATTAATCGCATATCGTCGTCGCCATTTAAAAAATCTAAACCTAAAACCCTAAATCGTCGTCGTCGCCAATCGCAAATATCGCTCCTAGATGCTCATACTCGCCGCTTTTACTCGATCCATAAACCCTAAAAAAACCTAGATCGCGGACCGCTCATACTCGCCGCTCGTCAGCATCGGTGCCGCTCGTAGTCGTCGTCGCCATTCGCAGTTTGTGCTTGCTTTGCTGGCTGTGTACTTTTCTGGGCTGCCGCTATTTTGGTATGTTGTGTCTTTTGGTTTGTTCCTTGATAATCTTAATTGTTTGAGTATTTTTTTCATTGTTGTTAACCCTGATTCTTGGTTAATTTGATGGTACTATGCACTTTTATTCCATTGTTTTCCTACTTGACATAAACACTAAACTTTAGATATGTGAACTCGGTAAGTGTAGCAGCATTCTTGGTTAGGAAATTTCAATGAGGAAATTGATGTTAAAGAGCTGAAATTTGGGTGGAAATGTAGTTGGAATGGTGTTGCAGAAGCCACTGAGTTCAATTTATGTGATTCTGAAACTTGTCTTCATTATTAGCAGTATTTAGTGACACGCTTAAGTTTCTAATTAAGCTGGCTTACTAAACTGAACTTAATTAACGAACGGTTCTTCATCTTGCCTTATTTTGTTAAAAAAAAACCATTCGTAGATGCTAATCATAAGTAACAGAAAAAGATTCAATTTTGAAGAGTATAAAAGCAAAATAGTTTCTTGATTATTCTAATAAAATCTAGAAATGCATTCAACCATATACAGAAAGTGAATCATTATTTACACGATGGGAACTAATTTCGATTAAGACTTGTTTAAACCGATCAAAATTCAAACAGAGATAAAGTATGCATAAAAAAAGCATAACAATGTATTCCAGAATACTTGCATCCAAATTCTATGCATCAACTGCCAGCACAGCTCTAAAATATAAACATCGTCTATTCAGTTAATCTCCAAATATTTGCTCTGAATATTTGATCAAATCTCTTCTAAGTATTGCATTCACTAAACCAAAAAAAACCACTTGTAATTTCTAACTACTATATATTGATTTTGTAGTTTTGTACAAGTCCTTTCTAAGTTTTCTTAGGACCAAGCTTTTTGTTCATGTGTCTCCACTTGTTTCTTAGACCCTTCTGTTCAAAAAGTAAGTTATAAAAATGAATGGTATATGACTAGATTAGAAAGAAAGAAACTTCATAATTGGCTAGGTGCTGAATAGAATTTCACCAATGTTCTGCCCTGAAATTCTGGATAAGTGATTCGTATTAAGTTCCAATTACCTGTACCATGCCTTCAAAGACAAAAAATAATAAAATGAGAATGTAAAATTCAATTTTTTTCCTTTGAAATTTTAACCACAGAATATATAGATTATCCTCAATCTAAGCATTTGCATTGATAATTAAGATAAATATCATTTTTCATCTATGAAAGAACAGTGCAATTAAGCTCATAATTCAAACATCCATAAACCATCTGTATATATCTACATGCAAGCATTCAATTTAACTTATTTATTTCATTTTACATTCTAGTTATATATCTTTTATTATTATTATTATTATTAATTTCTTAAACAATTTTGTTATTCTCCAACGGTTATAGTTTGGATAAACTGTTGGCTTCTATTAATAGTTGGTCGAGTTTAGAATATTTGAGCAATAACTCCTCCACGGGTTCAACAATCTAAGCTAAGTCAAATGAAAATATATTTTAGAAAGAAATGAATTTAAAACATCAAAGTCAAGTTTGACATGTAGCTTTCAAGGGGGGGGACTATTTAAAACTTACTAGTTTCTTTTATTGTTATAGTTACTAGTTTCTTTTATTGTTGTAATTTTTGATCAATTTTATTGTCACCAAGTGACTTTATGGTGGGGAATTTTGTGCAAGTAATTCTTTTTGAATCAAGAAAGGAATACACTACAATATTTTTGAACGGTTGTAGATAAGTCTTTTACAACTGCGAAAAGCAGTTGTAAATGATTCTATTACAAGAGCTACTGGCAGTTGCAAAAGAGTCTTATAACAACTGGTTTTGACTGTTGCGATAAACTTCAATACAAGTGCCAATAGCAGTTGTAAAAAGTCTTTTACAACTGCCGAAAGAATTTTTACAACTGCCGAAAGCAGTTGTAAATAACTTTTTACAACTACCAGGAGCAGTTGTAAAAGGACTTTTTACAACTGCACATGCAACTGTACGTACCCGTTGTAAAATAATCTCGTTCTATTACAACTGCGGATATAAAGACTGGTAGGTGCCAGTTGTAATAGACTTATTACCACTGTTTTTGGCAGTTGTAAAAGGGTATTTTGTTGTAGTGGAAGTTGCAGACTATCAAAAGTGATCGAGCGGTCGGATTGGAAGCATTTGCGAGGCGTTGGAAGTTGGAAGAGGGAGTTTAATTTTTTTAAGCAGAGGGTATTCGATTTTTTCTCTGGAGAAGAGGGAGTTCGATATTTTTGATGAGCAACGTGATTTTTGAGAAGTTTAATTGGGTAATGAAAAAAAGGGCTGTCTGTTTTTTGAATTTGGACTGAGATGGGTATATATCTTTGTTTTTTTTAAACAATATATCGGGGAGATCTCGGAATATCGTTTCGCTCCAAATATCGGCCGATATTTGTAAATTTCGGCTGATATATTCAAAACGAGATATCAACTGATATCTCATGTTTCATTTCGCCCATGCCTTCAACCGAGATCTCGGCCGAGATATCGACCGAGATATCCGAGATTTAAAACAGTGTGTGCATGTCCGTACCAACTATTAATTAGGAGTTCCAAATGAGATAGAGTCATACACACTTGAAAAATGAACTGCATGTAAATTTTATTGCACGACCTTTATCGACATAAGACCATGTTTGAGCAGCTAAAGCCAAATTTACTAACCAAAACTATTCGACACCAATATGAGATTTTATAATTTAGCATTATTATTATTATTACTACAAACTTGTTAATTTTTATAAAACTATGCTAAATTATTATTATTATTATTTTAAATTCGGCCAATTTTTATAAAACTTAGTTAACTTGGTTAATATTTTATAATTTATTCTTGTTATTATTAGTTAATTATCATTATTATTAAAAACTTATTAATTTTTATAAAACTTAGTTAACTTGGTTGAATTTTTATACTACTTAGTTAATTTTTATAAACTTATCTAATTTTTATAAATCTTAGCTAACTTGATTAATATTTTATAATTTATTCTTGTTATTATTAATTAATTATAATTATTATTAAAAACTTATAAATTTTTATAAAGCTTAATTAAATTAGTTGAATTTTTATACTACTTAGTTAATTTTTATAAACTTATCTAATTTTTATAAATCTTAGTTAATTTTTATAAAATTTAGTTAACTTAGTTATATTATTATTATTATTATTATTATAGATTTAGTTAAATTTTATATTTCTATAATACTTAGTTTATTTTTTATAAACTTGGTTAATTTATTATTATTATTAAAAAAATTAGTTAATTAGATATATTATTATTAATATTATTATAGATTTAGTTATATTTTATATTTTTATAATACTTAGTTACTTTTTATAAACTTAGTTAATTTATTATTATTATATATACTTTTTAATTTTTTTAACTATAATCATCATTATTATTATACACTTTTTAATTTTAATGAAACTTAGTTAGCTTAGTTAAAAATTTTACAATACTTAGATAATTTTTACGAACTTATTTAATTTTTATGAATCTTAGTTAATGTTTATAAAATTTAGTTAACTTAGTTAATTATTGTTGTTGTTATTATAATTATAGATTTAGCTATATTTTATACTTTTATAATCTTAGTTAATTTTTATAAACTTAGTTAATTTATTATTATTTTTATTATATACTCGTTTAATTTTTTTAACTACAGTCATCATCTTTATTGTTATAAACTTGTTAGTTTTTATAAAACTTAGTTAGCTTATTTAAAATTTTATGATACTTAGATGATTTTTATAAACTGATAATTTTTATAAATCATAGTTAATTTTTATAAAATTTAGTTAACTTAGTTAAATTTTAATAATACTTAGTTAGTTTTTATAAACTTATTTAATTTTATAAATCTTAGTTTATAAAATTTAGTTAACTTAGTGATGCAGCGCACCATGATGGCAATGTAGCGAGATATGAATTAGGTCGTTTTTGTCGTAGGTCGTTTCTGAAAATTATGCCTACCAGCGACTTAACGAATTATGCAAGGAAGGATGAACCAGCGACCTATGGTAAGTCGCCGAGCGACCTAACGGCAAGTTGTGTACGAAAGGTTGATCCAGCGACCTATGATAAGTCGCCGAGCGAGCTAACGAGCTACGAACTAAATGAGTTACGACCTATCAAATTAGCACTAGCAAGTATGAAGCGAAGCAACGTGAACAATGAAACGCAACGACCAAACGAGTTAATTCTTAGGTCGCGTAAAGGGTTAGGTCGTTCAAATGGTTAGGTCGTTCATTTTCTTATATTGCTCCAGTGATAAGTCGTTAGTTCATGAAGCCGTGTTGAATCTCCATGCCGCTGAAGCTTAGGTCGATGATGATTAAGTCGCTCTGGCTAATGTGTTGTTGTACGTGATGATGTGTTGTACTTAGGTCACGTATTGATGTTATGTGGTCTTTGTTGAGTCGCATGTATGTTAAGTCGTTTGTGTTGTAAATACTTTAAGTCGTGTGTTGTTGTTGTAACGTGTTTGTTAGGTCGTTAACGACCTATACTAGGTCGTAAGTCGTAGGTCGGCCGCCTGTTAGGTCGTGAATGTTGTGTTGTGTTGTAAACTGCCTATAAATATGGGAGTCGTGTCATTTGTAAGAGTTGGTTGATTTTGAATAAAAACTTTGTTTGAGTGCTTTGTGCCTCTTCTTAAATTGGTAGTTGAGTGTTATCTCCTATCTCCACCTTCGGCATTCGAGTGCGCTCGAATCAACGATTGTTGAAGCCAATTCACGGAATCAAGTGCGCTTGATCAACGTTCGAAGAATTGTAGATCTTCTCTCACGGTAACGTGCGCGATCAACGTGTCAAAGATTGCTAGAATCCGGTCACTTGAGATCAACGGATTTGGGCGTTTTGTATTTTCAATCCACCGATTGCTACTTTCACCGTTTCATCCATTTTTGTTATTTCCGCTGCATCATTTGGTATCAAAGCTAGACTTAGCCAATCATAGCTAAGCCGAGTCTTGGAGCCAAGGAGAAGAGTTTGAAGAGTTAAAGCCGAGGGCTAGAAGTTGAAGTTGTGCATCACTTTGTTGTTGAAGTGTAGATCCGAGCTAGTTGAAGGCCATGCATCACTTTTGTAAGTCCAAGCCGAGTTGTAAAAGATTGTTTGATTCGACAATGCCGCCGAGAAGAGCTAATCGTCATCAAAATGTTGAAGATTTGTACAAAAGAGAAGATGCTGAACAGATGGAACAACGAATCAGTAATAAATTCAATGAGAAGTTGGATGAGGGAATTGGTAGATTGGAGAAATTGATGATTGATATGAATCAAAGTCAAAGGAGAAGGTCGCCAGTCTCGAACCATGGAGGAAACAGAGTTTCGCCATCGGTTACGGAAGCGAGGAGGGTGTCGCCGCAATCTTACCGAGAAAGAAGAGAATCTTCAGTTTCATTGAGAAGAGAACATCATGAGTATAGAAATGAAGAGAGAAGAACTCCACGTGAGTTTGAACATGAGCCATATCGTGATGTTGAAAGACAAAGTAGAAGGGATATGCGTGATCATAGAGATGTGGATGGTCGAGATCGTTATCGAAGTACATCTGTTTTTGATGAAGATGGTGATGGATGTAGTGTTCATTATCGAGATCGAGACCAAGTACGAAATGCATATCGGGAGGTTGAAGATGATCGACGATGGGAGTCGGGGATGAAAACTGAAATTCCAGAATTCAAGGGTGGAATGGTAGCGGAGGAATTTTTGGATTGGGTTTCAAATGTTGAGGAAATTTTTGACTTCAAAGAAGTTCCCGAGGATCGAAGAGTGAAGTTGGTTGCTAAGAGATTAAGAGGGAGAGCTATGGCGTGGTGGCAGCAGACTAAACTTACACGGGAGAGAATGGGGAAGTCAAAGATTGTTACATGGGATAAGATGAAGAAGTTGATGAAAGCTACTTTCTTACCTTATAATTATCAATCTCTTATGTATCAGCGATTGCAGAACTTGAGACAGGGAACAAAGTCAGTGAATGATTATGCGGATGAATTTTATCAATTGATTGCGAGGAATGATATCATGGAGATAGAGGAACAATTGACCGCTAGATTTGTTGGAGGGTTGAGAATGCAGATTCAAGATATGTTGAATATGTTTGATCCCAGATCTGTTGCTGAAGCACATCAAAAAGCTCTAGCTTGGGAGAAGCAAGGTAGAAGAGGAGGTGGTGTGTTTACAAATTCCAACAATCAAATGAAAGGGGCTAGTAGCAATGCGAATGTTTCCAAGGCTGTTGCAAAACCGGTTGTTAGTGAAGTTGCTAAGACCAAGGTCAATAGTGGTATCAAATGCTTCAATTGTCAGGAGTTTGGTCACAAAAGCAATGAATGTCCGAAGCCAAAGAAGCGAGTGATGGTAGCTGAGGTTGAGGATGAGGATGTAGAAGCTGAATGTTCTAATTCACCACATATTGAGGAGGAAGAAGATTTGTTAGGAGATGAGGGTTGTAATTTAATGATGAGGAGGTCTTGTTTTACACCAAAACAAGAGGATGATTCTAGCTGGTTGAGGAGCAACATTTTTCAGTCAACATGCACTATTCTGGGGAAGGTTTGCAAGTTTGTTATTGATGCGGGCAGCTGTGATAACATCATTTCTACCGAGGCTGTGAAGAAGTTGGCATTAAAGACTGAGAAGCATCCGAAACCTTACAAGTTAGCTTGTTTGAGAAAAGGCAGGGAGGTGAAGGTTGGACGAAGAGCTTGTGTTAATTTTTCGATTGGGAAGAAATACAAAGATGAAATTTGGTATGATGTTGTGGATATGGATGTATGCCATCTGTTGTTGGGGAGACCATAGCAGTATGATAGAGCTGTACAACATGATGGTCGTACTAACAACTACAGTTTCATGTTTGAAGGTACTAAAATCACTTTAGTTCCCAAAAAGCTACAACAAGAAGAACGCAAGTTGGAGGAGATTGAAGAACTTAAAACTGCTATATTTGAAGGAGTTTGTTAAGGAAGTAGAAGAGGAGCCGGAAGTATTTTTGTTGATTGGACGTGAAAGTAATGAAGTGGTTGAAATTCCTAAAGAAGTAAAGCCAGTGTTGGAAGAATTTGAAGATGTATTTCCTGAAGAGTTGCCAAAGGAGTTACCGCCATTGAGGGACATACAACACCAAATTGATCTTGTTCCAGGAGCTGTGTTACCACATAGACCACATTACAGAATGAGTCCAAAGGAGCACGAAGAATTGAGAAGGCAGGTGGAAGAGTTGCTTGAACAAGGGCGTGTACAGGAAAGTTTAAGTCCTTGTGCAGTTCTAGCCTTGTTAGTACCGAAGAAGGATGGAATGTGGAGGATGTGTACTGATAGTCGAGCACTAAACAAGATTACAGTGAGACACAGATTTCCTATGCCCAGATTGGATGACTTGTTGGATCAACTTAGTGGAGCTGCTATCTTTTCGAAGATCGATTTGAAGAGTGGTTATCATCAAATTCGAATTCGACCAGGGGATGAATGGAAAACAACGTTCAAGACACGGGAGGGGTTGTACGAATGGCTGGTTATGCCGTTTGGTCTTTCGAATGCACCGAGTACATTTATGCAGGTGATGAATCAGATCTTTAGACCATTTATTGGGAAGTTCGTGGTGGTGTATTTTGATGAATTACTGATATACAGTGGAAGCGCAGAAGAACACTTGCATCATCTGAGAGAAGTGTTGATGATACTCCGACAGGAACAATTTTATGTTGCAACGAAGAAATGCGTATTCATGACGCATAGTGTTTTATTTTTGGGGTATGTTGTTTCTGAAGAAGGTATACAGGTAGATCAGAATAAAGTTGAAGCAATCAGAAATTGGCCACAACCCAGGACGATAACAGAAGTTAGAAGTTTTCATGGTTTAGCATCATTCTAACGAAGATTTATTCCACACTTCAGTAGTGTGATGGCCCCAATTACTGATTGTATGAAGGGGAAGCAGTTTTCATGGTCGGAGGAAGCAGGATTTGCTTTGGAGCGGATCAAGGAACTTTTGACGACAGCACCAATTCTAGTACTACCAGATTTTCAGTTGTTGTTTGAGTTACATACCGATGCATCTAAAGTTGGGATTGGAGGGGTGTTGAGTCAGAAAGGACGACAAATTGCATACTTCAGTGAGAAACTTTCTGGAGCCAAGATGAGATATAATACTTATGATGTGGAATTTTATGCTATCGTGCAAGCTGTGAAACATTGGAGACATTATTTGTTTCATAAAGAATTTGTTTTATATACTGATCATGAAGCTTTGAAACATCTGCAAGGACAGGAGAAAATTTCAGCTAGGCATGCATCGTGGATTGCATACCTGCAGCAATTTACATTTGTTGTGAAACATAAGTCGGGAATTACGAATCGCGTGGCAGATGCATTGAGCAGGAGAAATCATTTATTGACTACAATGAAAGTTGAAGTGATGGGGTTTGATGTGTTGCCAGAATTATTTGTTGATGATCCTTACTTTGCCAAGGTGGTTGATGAAGTCGAAAAGGGAAGGACGGATGAGTACGTGTTAGTGGATGGTTTTCTATTTAAAGGGAATCGATTATGTATACCAGAGTGCAGCTTGCGAATGAAGATTGTGAAGGAGTTGCATGAGGAAGGACATGTGGGAAGAGATCGTGCATTGCAGTTGATTTCGCAATCATATTTTTGGCCTTCTGTGAGAAAAGAAGTTGAAAGATTTGTAGAGAGATGTCATATTTGTCAAGTTTCCAAAGGGACAGCGACGGATGCGGGATTGTATATGCCATTACCCATGCCTACTAGACCATGGGTTGATATCAGCATGGATTTTGTTTTGGGTTTGCCTAGAACTCAACGTGGGAATGATTCCATATATGTGGTGGTGGACAGGTTTTCGAAAATGGCGCATTTCATAGCTTGTAAAAAGACCGTGGATGTAGTCCGTGTTGCTCAGTTATTCTTTAAGGAAGTGTATCGACTACATGGGCTACCTGAATCCACTGTTTCTGACCGGGATACGCGATTTCTAAGTCATTTTTGGTTGAGTCTGTGGAAGATGGTTGGAACGAAGCTGAATTTTAGTAGCGCCTATCATCCACAATCAGATGGGCAAACGGAAGTGGTGAACAGATCATTGGGAAACTTGTTGCGATGTCTTGTGCAGGATAATTTGAAGAGCTGGGATATGAAGTTGTGTCAAGCGGAATTTGCACATAATCATGCTGTTAATCGAAGTACTGGATTCAGTCCATTTCAAGTTGTATATTCAGCAATTCCGAAGGGACCATTGGATTTAACGATAGTGCCGCAACCAAAGGGGACAGTTAAGCGGGCTGCTGATTTTGTTGATGGGTTGACAAAATGCCATAAAATTGTTCAGGAATGATTGGAGAAGACAAATGAGAAGTATAAACGATCTGCGGATCTGAAGCGAAGAAGTGTTGAATTTAATGAAGGAGATTTAGTATATGCTGTACTAACAAAGGATCGTTTTCCAATGGGAGCATACAATAAACTTAAAGCTCGAAAGATTGGTCCTGTAAAAATTGTGAAACGGATCAATGAAAATGCTTATAGGTTGAAGCTGCCGGAGGATGTGTACACCTCTGACATGTTTAATGTTAAACATCTTATACCTTATTATGGAGATGAGCAATCCAATGGGGAAGAATTTTTAAATTCGAGGACGAATTTTTCTCAACCAGGGGAGGATGATGCAGCGCACCATGATGGCAATGTAGCGAGATATGAATTAGGTCGTTTTTGTCGTAGGTCGTTTCTGAAAATTATGCCTACCAGCGACTTAACGAGTTATGCAAGGAAGGATGAACCAGCGACCTATGGTAAGTCGCCGAGCGACCTAACGGCAAGTTGTGCACGAAAGGTTGATCCAGCGACCTATGATAAGTCGCCGAGCGAGCTAACGAGCTACGACCTAAATGAGTTACGACCTATCAAATTAGCACCAGCAAGTATGAAGCGAAGCAACGTGAACAATGAAACGCAACAACCTAACGAGTTAATTCTTAGGTCGCGTAAAGGCACTACAACAAACAGGACCTTTAACAGCGTTTTAAAAACGCTATAAAATCTTTTAACAGCGTTTTTACGTACGCTGTATATCGACATGCAGTTATATGTCAGGGATATACAATGACAAGAAATAAACGCTATTAAATGTCCTTTTTAACAGCGTTTTCCTAGTGTCATGAAATCTTTTAACAGCGTTTGGTTGGATGCAGTTAAAGATCTTTCTTAGCGTTTGTTTCGTGCTAAGATAAGATTTTATAGCGTTTTTTCAATGCTGTGATATTTATTTACAGCGTTTCGTTGTTGCAATAGATCGTGCTTTATGTTTTTAGATACAATTTACGGCATTTTTAAAACGCTGTGGAATGTTTCAATGGCGTTTTAAAAACGCTGTGGAATGTTTCAACAGCGTTTTAAAAATGCTGTGGAAAGTTTTAATTCCATTTCAGTAAACATCCGCCATAATATGTATATATACCACATTTCAAAATTAGCATATTATATCAATATCACATTTCAAAATCAAAATATTATATCAATACCACATTTTGGACACATTTGATAACCAACGTATAAAATTTCATAATCAAAATACACAATATTCTTACACCAAATATAAATAGTTTGTCATCAATAGTTCAAAACAAAATATAGAACAAGTAGCTAGCAAAAAAAAAAGCAAGTAGCACATACGTTAAAACCAAAAAGTAGTTCTAGCAGCAAAAATAACTTCGATCCATAACTCGTTGCAACCTTTTTTTGCATCACAGTCATCTATCTACCTGTAAAGCAAAAGTAATGCTTGAGAATCAATTCATGAAAAAAGTGTATACAAAGTTAAATCGGATTCATTATGCAAACACTAAATATTCATCACACTATTTCATTAGGCGATTGACTAATACAAAGTATACAACATGCCATAAAATCAAGTAGCATTTACAAGTGAAGTAGAGTAAAAACTAATAAAGGAACTCGGTAATTTACTTGGCTGGTACTTACAGTTGTGTCATTCGCTTTTTCTTCTTTTGGATATGCAAACCTTGTGCTAACTTATTTTATGTAGAACACCACTGATTTGAAGGTTTCTTGTATGTTGAAAGAAATCTATCCATCTCATTAAGAAAAAATGATTAAATTCAGTAACTTAAAAACAAAAGATAATTATACTCTACTAAAGAAAATACTAAGCAACAAATTTATTATATCTTGATCACAGTATCTATATTGCAGGGCCTGCCAATAAGCTTTAATGTACAAAATACATATTGTCAGGTGGGAACCACAGACAATTTTGACATGAACTTAATGAGGAGAAAATTGATCTGAAAACCAATTTACTTGATTTAACTATATTGTCAGGACCTGCATCGTACAATATCACTCCAAAGAAAAAGAACTCTATACAGTAGACAGATAGGCCACCAAATGGCTACTAAAGACACAATCATACCCATGAAATTTTATTTTACTATATTTGCTTCGTGTCGAATACCAAATTAACTTTCTAGCAGTGGAAATAAATTTTAGAAGACTAAATGTTACAAAACTGCTAGCTTTTGATTTTTGTTGTACTTCATCAAGTGTTATTTTATATAGGTTTAAAACAGATACTACAAGTTTGAAATAGAGTGGGTTACCTACACGGTGAGTTCTTGGAACAGCAGGCTCTAAGTTTTGGCAATTGAGCAACTCAGGTGAAACAGACTGTAACCATGCCAGTAAGAAGTACATCAGAATGATTCAAATGAGCAAAATAAGATAGCATTAGACTTCAAATAAACCTTTAATCTTGCCTGCAAGTTCAAAGTAGTGAGACTTAGAAGTTGTTTATATATTGGCCTGAACACGTGATAATATAAATCCCAAGCCTGAAATAATGATCAAGATACAGCATCGTTACGCCAAAGATGAAGTTTCAGTAAAAATGAAAAATGAGTGTGATGGGCCATATTCAACATATACTTGAAATCTGAGTAAGTTCTGCATCTTTTCCCGTTCTGCATTTCATGCAACATTCACGAACTTCTAATAGTTCACTACCATATGCCCGAATATAATAATAATTGTGTGATGTAACACTGTATTATATAGAGAACCCATATCCCATAAATTCTTGATGTAAAACCCATTTAAAGCTAAAATTGTATGATGGTACCAATAGTAAGTTCACTATGTACAAAAAGTTTTCTCATAGTTTATAAATTCATGGCTTCTTTATGACTGCTTGTAGAAAGAAAAAAGACAGTGATTAATTATCTAACATCAATTTCTACTGTATAAAATGAACTTGAGAAACACAAGATGTCCATCAACTATCTTAGGTGCTTCGCCTGCATACTTATACAAGACAGCCAAGTTCATGTTTCATAAGGTACCAAAGCTATGAAGATTTTTTTCCAAGAAATATAGCATCTGTCACTGTACTTTCTTTTACTATGCTAAATGCATACTAAAATATATATTAGTATGGCATCAATCTTTATAGTGCTTTTTGTAATGGAATACCAGGTGAAGTGAAGTAAACAACACTTGCTATGTGTTGTATGTAAAAAAACAGTAGTTAAAAGGAGTCACAACAAGTTTCTCTTACCATGTATAGCCTGGTTTCTTCTATGGCACTCTATGTTTTGGTCATATTCTTCCATGTTTCCACAAAAGAGTTAGCACCCCATAAGACCGTTAGTAAAATGTATTCCTATTAAATGGCGAATATATGAAAATCAAGACAGTTGATTTATTCCTTTAACTATTTGAAAGGAAAGGCTGGTCTTTGGACTAGCCACTGTAAATAAATTCATTGAATAATACACTGTTCAGAACCTAAGAAAGCCATAATAAACCTTTTAGCAGCAGTAATAAGCAATAAATTGTAAATTGTAAAAGAGACTTGCCTTTAACTTCGCAATCAAGCATCCATTCATCAATAAGAGTACTCCAACCTCTGCAACCAAAAGTAGGACACAAGAAGTTAACCATTATTCAACATTGCATATTTAAAAGCTACTCATTTGCATGATTACAGATACTGCACTTTGTATTTGATTATATGAACCATGAGTTCTACTTTATTCAACTAGGAAATATTCCATTAATAATCTATATGCAAGCTTCAGATTTATCCATTGAAATGTTCTGCTATCAAGTTCTTCATACCTATAGCATGTATTTTAACTAGTTACGAAGCAGAATGCATGATACTATAAATAATAATGTTGTATCCATGTTATGTACTATTTGATCAGTGATCAACGTATATACATGTCAACACTATAACTTGTATTCTATAAACAAATTGCACATAAACCATATCATGGGTTTGAGAATGATGATACAAACTTACTTAACGATCACACTTACAAGCTTCTGGATCCTTTTACTGGCATTTTTCAACATGCATTTAACAGAACTGGGTATATCTGTAGACTGAACAAACAAACAAACAAAAACTGCCCATTAATACTAACAATTAACTATCCAACTAGCTTGTTCAAATGTTTATATGTTTGGAAAATATATTTTAAGAGAATTCTTAATCTAAAATCAATAGCGATACCTTAATTGCATTCACTGGTTATTCCATCAACTACAATTGCCTTAATGATAAAATTAGAAGATCTTCTGACTGCAGTTGTGGAATTTATTAAAAGGAATTTATTAATTTAATTACAATATACATGTCAACACCATAAAAATATCTCATATTTATTAAAATATTTTATTCAGTTTTAATATATTATCTAAAAAGGAATTTATTAATTTAATTCAATTTATTAGAACAAAATATTTTATTAAATAAGTTTTGCTATTTATGACTAGTTTTCTTGTAGTGTAGTCTTTCAAGCGATTTTCTTGCATGTTCCTTGTCTCCATTTGTGAATATCTGTATGATAGAAACTCATTAGATGATATAGTGAGTATACGTTGAAAATGATTTTCTTTGGTGAATTAGTAATTCACTTTGCGGATTGTAGGCTCAGCAAGAGCTGCTTGAGTACTGGGTCCGGCTTTACATTCTCATATGGCAGTCTTCCATGAATAAAACTGTTTAAGTTTCAAACTTAAAAAGTCAGATGTCGTTATGTATATTTATTCTTAATGCTTATGTATGTATTTTTCTCTGTTTATGTGTATTAACTCAAAGTTCAACAGGATTGCGTCGCTAGCCATATGAATTCCAAATTATAAAATATTAACCGATACGAGACAGATTACCTATGATACTCATCGTAGTTAAATGAATAACCAATTGCCTGCTTGTATAATATCATCGCATTATTAATTAATCAATTGTATAAGCATAGAAATTAATAAATGGAAAAATATATAAAAGAAATGTACCCTTATTCCAGCCATGGTTGCCCCATAAATTTTGTAGAGCAAATTAGACAACTTCTCATACTCACTTCTATCAATTCCCAGTCAATCAACCATAAATTCTGAAAGTAAAAAAATAATCAGTCCACAAAATAATCCATTGCTACAAATTCTTTTATGTTTATATATATATACATATATATATATATAAACATAATAATAATAACAATCGCTATGCAGTCTACCTCCAATGTTTTTTGTAACAGCATCAGAAAAGCCAACACTTAAAGGGTACAATGTGTCATCAAGGTCTATAAACAAATTCAACAAATTAAAAAATTAAGCCACATTGTGCTATCTTTGATCTTACTGATAAATAAATTTTAATATGAGATTAGAATAAAATACTTACCGAAGATGAGACAATCAATTTGGGAGCCCTTATCTTGTTTCTGATCCATCTTTATCAACTAAAATTTCAAAACTTGATTAATTACGAGTCATAAACAAGGGAGCAGATACTTCAAATGTGGCCTTAGTCATAGTATATTATATGCATGCACCAATGTAATAATTATTTACTTAAATTGAGGATCAAACGTACTCAATTCTAATAAAATTAAGAACAAACGAGCCTTTGTTTTTCTTATGTAAGAATTGAGAAGATGGAGAAAGGGGGAAGAAAGGATAGAAGATACCAGGTTGAAAAAATACATGTAATATATGTTGTAATTGGTTTGTTAAAGCTGCCCATATTGAAAAAATAAGCTAAATTATGAACCTAAAAAACTGTAAAATAGTTTTTATAGTTTACCTTCTCTTGATCATTCCTGGAGGAACACGAGGCGAAGACATCTGCACCCCCATGATCCTAACCATAAGATCACCATCAACTCCGACTACCATAGGTGAAGGCTTCACAGGAGAAACTTGAAACAGCCTAGAAAATATACCACCAGCCAGTTTTTTTATCATCATTTCACTTCCAATGTTCAATTTTTCAGAAACAATTTCAAAGGAGGAAGACAACAGAGAATCATCTCCATCATACCTGGACTTGTAGAGATTGAGTCGAACAAACATAGTGTTGCTGCAAATGAGTCAATAATTATACACAAAAACAAATATAACATAAAAAAATCAAGAACATGTGAAAATACCTGACCATTTCTCTTTTTGTTTCCCTGTTGGAGGTGCCAACATATCTTCAACTTTTTTCTGCAAAAAAGATGAACAAGGATGAAACTCTGATAAGACAGGTATATATACAAATAAATAACATTCAGATGAAATAATCAGGCTGCAGCTTTTTTCTTTAAGCATATTTGTTTGTGGTGTACCTAGTTACCTTATTCCAAAATTTAAAATTAAACTAAAATAAGATAAAATAAACATTAATTCCACAAACTAAAAATAAGCATCAAGCAGTTTGCCATTAATAAATTGATGTAAATGGAGAAGATCAGCATGAGCTGCAAACTTTATAGCTACTTTATACTCCTTCTTCCTATAAAGTTATAACAAGCATTCACCAATTAATGAGATGGCAAAAATTCATAACAAGTGGCTAAAATCGAAGTACATGGAACTAATGCTAAAACATAATTGCTTAAACTAACTGGAACAGATTAACAATTTGATTATCCATGATTTCAATTGTTAATAATAAGAGAATTGCACAAACTATGAAGTGTTGAGCATAAAGAGTTGAAATCCAATAATAGTCTCAGACTGTTCAAAGTATATTAGTCTCAGACTGTTCAAAGTATATTAGAAAACAAAGGAAAAGGCTAATCGGCTACAACTTACTCTGAAATTTCAAGGACAAAGGGCAGCTGGCGATGATGGCTATAGATTCGCATCCATTGGCTGCAGTGGGAACTAGGGCTAATAGTCGCTTCCATTAACGAGCCTGCAACGATGACAGGGACGAGTGCAAATGGGGACGAGCCTGCAATGGAGATGACTACAACAGGACCAATCGATTGCAGTGGGAAAGGCAAAGTTATTTTTTGGAGGAGGAAGGAATAATTAATTTGGACGAGGGAATTGAAATTTTGGGGAAGTTTTGTTTAATGGGAGTTCGTAGAAATGGAGGGAAGGAAGTAAATTACCGCTTATAATTTCACACAGCGCGCACAAACGTTAGACTAAGTATTTTATCTTTAAATTATCGTTTTTGATGGCAACCCAGTTAAAAACGATGTATCCATAAGCTAAGAAAAGACACTTTTGTTGTAGTGAGGGTTAGGTCGTTCAAATGGTTAGGTCGTTCATTTTCTTATATCGCTCCAGTGATAAGTCGCTAGTTCATGAAGCCGTGTTGAATCTCCATGCCGCTGAAGCTTAGGTCGATGATGATTAAGTCGCTCTGGCTAATGTGTTGTTGTACGTGATGATGTGTTGTACTTAGGTCGCGTATTGATGTTATGTGGTCTTTGTTGAGTCGCATGTATGTTAAGTCGTTTGTGTTGTAAATGCTTTAAGTCGTGTGTTGTTGTAACGTGTTTGTTAGGTCGTTAACGACCTATACTAGGTCGTAAGTCGTAGGTCGGCCGCCTGTTAGGTCGTGAATGCTGTGCTGTGTTGTAAACTGCCTATAAATATGGGAGTCGTGTCATTTGTAAGAGTTGGTTGATTTTGAATAAAAACTTTGTTTGAGTGCTTTGTGCCTCTTCTTAAATTGGTAGTTGAGTGTTATCTCCTATCTCCACCTTAGGCATTCGAGT
This sequence comes from Allium fistulosum, assembly GCA_030737815.1. NCBI lineage: Eukaryota > Viridiplantae > Streptophyta > Magnoliopsida > Asparagales > Amaryllidaceae > Allium > Allium fistulosum. The sequence continues at coordinate 1,240,443,753 of CM060904.1, read as the reverse complement.
GCGCTCGAATCAACGATTGTTGAAGCCAATTCACGGAATCAAGTGCGCTTGATCAACGTTCGAAGATATGTAGATCTTCTCTTACGGTATCGTGCGCGATCAACATGTCAAAGATTGCTAGAATCCGGCATCTCTTGAGATAAACGGATTTGGGCGTTTGGTATTTTTAATCCACCGATTGCTACTTTCACCGTTTCATCCATTTTTGTTATTTCTGCTGCATCACTTAGTTAAATTATTATTATTACTATTATAAACTTATTTCTTAAGCCTAAATGTGCACATTCATACTTCGTGAAATAGGATTTGTGAGATGGTCAATCTATAACACAATTGTTACAATTAATTTTACCACTTGATTAATAGGCCTAGCTCTAATACTACTAGGAAATCATTACTAACCATAAATATGATTGGTAATGTGAAAATTGATATCTTTATAGTTATATAAGTTCTTTCAATATTCACCTTTTGATTTATGATTATGCTCAACAAAGACCATATTATCATGATTAAGTACACACGTAATCAAACAAGATGTTATTTTAAAAATGCTTACTTGCGACCCATCTGAAGTTCCAACTTAGGTGGACCAGTCTTTGAAAATGACCTATTGTTTACGTCCTTTGGTTATGCTTGTTTCCTTTTTTTCTTTATAAAAACATAATGCATATAAACTGAACACTGGTTGAAGATTGAGTTCCTTACATCGAGTTTTCTGCATTTCTACCAACTTCAATAATCACCACCCAATTGATCACCTCAAACCAAGGTCCAGTCAATTAAATTTTGTATATAAACAGTGCTGATTTATTTAATACTTATGTCAGTATTTTTTAATTTCCTAATTTATATGTCTATTTATTTGATAATTATCATCTTTTTTGTGTAGGATGATTGATGCAGCGGAAAATAACAGAAATGAATACAACGATGAAAGTAGCAATCGGTGGATTGAAAATACCAAACGCCCAAATCCGTTGATCTCAAAGATACCGGATTCTAGCTATCTTCGTCACGTTGATCGCGCACGATGCCGTGAAAGAAGATCTACAATTCTTCGAACGTTGATCAAGCGCACTTGATTCCGTGAATTGGCTTCAACAATCGTTGATTCGAGCGCACTCGAATGCCGAAGGTGGAGATAGGAGATAACACTCAACTACCCATTTCAAAGTGGCACAAAGCACACAAACAAAGTTTTATTCAAAATCAACTAAGTTTACAAATGACCAAACGTCCCTATTTATAGGGTTACAATCATACAGGTCCACGACCTAACAGACGTGACCTACGACCTATCACATTACAACACACGCGACTTACCAAATCACGTTACACGACCTAAGAACAATACAGGTTACAACAAGCGACATAAGAAATATACACCATACGACTTAAGAAAATACAAATACAAACGACATACGACCTAAACATCATACGACTTAAGAACACACAGCGACTCAAGGCAATGCGGCCTAGAACATCAGCGATCCAAGAAAAACGGCTTCTAGAGTGATTCAAGGTTTTGCGACATACGCCTTAACATCTGGAGCGACCTAAGCTTCGCGACTTATGGTAGGTCGTTCGCGACCTAAAGAATGCGGCATGTGAGAGTGACTTAAGGCAATCTGGCCGATACAATCAGTAGCTTGTCCCAGTAGGTCGCTGGAGCGACTTAAACTTAACTTGTTACCATCGTTAGGTCGCTGGAGCGACTTAAAACATAACTCGTTAGACTTAGGTCGAGACATACTAGGTCGAAGCTCTTTAGGTTGTGGCTCGTTTTGCCTGACATAACTCGTAAGGTCGCTTGAGCGACTTATCAACTCGTTAGGTCGCTCGCGACCTAAGCTATCATCATATTGTGCTGCATCATCCTCCCCCGGTTGACAAGAATTCGGCCTCGAATTTGCACCTTCCTCTTCTTCAACAAACTTATTCCCATAATACGAATTAAATGTTTAACGTTGAAAACGTCTGCAATGTGAATATGATCTGGAAACCTCAACTGATACGCATTATCATTGATCTTCTTCAAAATTTCCACTGGACCAAATTTTCAAGCTTTCAACTTGTTGTAAGTTCCAGCTGGAAAACGATCTTTCGTTAATACCGCGTAAACAAGATCACCTTCTTTGAAGTATACACTTCTTCGCTTCTTATTTGCCAGTTGTTTATACTTATCATTTGATGCACGCAATCACTCATGAACAGTTCTGTGACATTCCTGCAATTCGTTCACGAAATCACAAGCTCGTTTAACAACTCCTTTCTGAGATGGTACTGTCATCAAATCCAATGGTCCCTTCGGAATTGCTGAATATACAACTTGAAATGGACTGAATCCAGTACTTCGATTAACAGCATGATTGTGTGCGAATTCCGCCTGACATAATTTCATATCCCAGCTCTTCAAATTATCTTTCACAAGACATCTCAACAAGTTTCCCAACGATCTATTCACCACTTCCGTTTTCCCATCTGTTTGTGGATGATAGGCGCTACTAAAATTCAGCTTCGTTCCAACCATCTTCCACAGACTCAACCAAAAATGACTTAGAAATCGCGTATCCCGGTCAGAAACAATGGATTCAGGTAGCCCATGTAGTCGATACACTTCCTTAAAGAACAATTGAGCAACACGGACTTCATCAGCGGTCTTTTTACAAGCTATAAAATGGTGCCATTTTCGAAAACCTCTCCACTACAACATATATTGAATCATTCCCTCGCTGAGTTCTTGGTAACCCCAAAACAAAATCCATGCTGATATCAACCCATGGTCTAGTAGGCACGGGTAATGGCATATACAATCCCGCATTCGTCGCTGTCCCATTGGAAACTTGACAAATATGACATCTCTCCACAAATCTTTCAACTTCTTTCCTCATAGAAGGCCAAAAATATGATTGCGAAATCAACTGCAATGTACGATCTCTTCCCACATGACCCTCTTCATGTAATTCTTTCACAATCTTCATCCACAGACTGCTCTCTGGTATACACAATCTGTTTCCCTTGAATAGAAAACCATCTACCAACATATACTCATCCGTCTTCCCTTTATTGACTTCATCCATAACCTTAGCAAAGTAATTATCATCAACAAACAATTCTGGTAACACATCAAACCCCGTCACTTCAACCTTCATTGTAGTCAACAAATGATTCCTTCGACTCAATGCATCTGCCACACGGTTTGTAATTCCCGACTTATGCTTCACAAAAAATGTAAACTGTTGCAAGTATGCGATCCACGAAGCATGCCTGGCTGCAATCTTATCATGTCCCTGCAAATGCTTCAACGCTTCATGATCAGTGTACAACACAAACTCCTTGTGAAACAAGTAGTGTCTCCAATGTTTTATGGCTTGCACAATAGCATAAAACTCTACGTCATAAGTATTATATTTCATCTTTGCTCCTGAAAGCTTTTCACTGAAATAAGCAATTGGACAGCCCCTCTGGCTTAACACACCTCCAATTCCAACTTTAGATGCATCAGTATGTAGTTCAAATAGTAACTGGAAATCCGGTAAAACTAGAATTGGTGCTGACGTCAACAGTTCCTTGATTCGCTCAAAAGCAAATCCTGCTTCCTTCGACCATGCAAACTGCTTACCCTTCATGCAATCAGTAACAGGTGCCATTATGCTACTGAAATGTGGAATAAACCTTCGGTAGAATGATGCTAAACCATGAAAACTTCTAACTTCTGTTATCGTCCTGGGTTGTGGCCAATTTATGATTGCTTCAACTTTATTCTGATCCACCTGTATACCTCCTTCTGATATAACATATCCAAAAAATAAAACACTATGCGTCATGAACACGAATTTCTTCATTGCAGCATAAAATTGTTCCTGTCGCAATATCATCAACACTTCTCTCAGATGATGCAAGTGTTCTTCTGTGCTTCCACTATATATCAGTATATCATCAAAATACACCACCATGAACTTCCCAATAAATGGTCTAAAGATCTGATTCATCACACGCATAAATGTACTAGGTGCATTCGAAAGACCAAACGGCATAACTAGCCATTCGTACAACCCCTCCCGTGTCTTGAACGCTGTTTTCCATTCATCCCCTGGTCGAATTCGAATTTGATGATAACCACTCTTCAAATCGATCTTCGAAAAGATAGTAGCCCCGCTCAACTGATCTAACAAATCATCAAGCCTCGGCATCGGAAATCTGTATCTGATAGTTATTTTGTTAAGTGCCCTGCTATCCGTACACATCCTCCACGAACCATCCTTCTTCGGCACTAACAATGCTGGTACAGCACAAGGACTTAAACTCTCTTGTATGCGCCCTTGTTCAAGCAATTCTTCCACCTGCCTTCTCAACTCCTCATGTTCCTTTGGACTCATCCTGTAATGTGGTTTATGTGGTAACACAGCTCCTGGAACAAGATCTATTTGGTGTTGTATGTCCCTCAATGGTGGTAACTCCGTTGGAAGCTCTTCAGGAAATACATTTTCAAATTCTTCCAGCACTGGCTTTACTTCTTCAGGAATTTCAACCACTTCGTTACTCTCACGTCCAATCAACAAAAATACTTCAGGCTCCTCTTCTACTTCCTTAACAAACTCCTTCAAAGATAGCAAAGTTTTAAGTTCTTCAATCTCCTCCAACTTGCTTTCTTCTTGTTGTCGCTTCTTGGGAACTAAAGTGATTTTTGTGCCTTCGAACATGAAACTATAGCTGTTGGTACGTCCATCATGTTGCACAGCTCTATCATACTGCCATGGTCTCCCCAACAACAAATGGCATACATCCATATCCACAACATTACACCAAATTTCATCTTTGTATTTCTTCCCAATCGAAAAATTAAAACAAGCTCTTCGTCCAACCTTCACCTCCCCACCTTTCCTCAACCAAGCTAACTTGTAAGGTTTCAGATGCTTCTCAGTCTTTAATGCCAACTTCTTCATAGCCTCGGTAGAAATAATGTTATCACAGTTGCCCGCATCAATAACAAACTTGAAAACCTTCCCCAGAATAGTGCATGTTGACTGAAAAATGTTGCTCCTTAACCAGCTAGAATCATCCTCTTGTTTTGGTGTTAAACAAGACCTCCTCATCATCAAACTAAACTACAACCCTCATCTCCTGACAACTCTTCCTCCTCCTCCTCAACATGTGGTGAATTAGAACATTCAGCTTCTACATCCTCATCCTCAACCTCAGCTACCATCACTCGCTTCTTTGGCTTCGGACATTCATTACTTTTGTGACCAAACTCCTGGCAATTGAAGCATTTGATACCACTATTGATCTTGGTCTTAGCAACTTCACTAACAACCGGTTTTGCAACAGCCTTGGAAACATTCGCATTACTACTAGCCCCTTTCATTTGATTGTTGGAATTTGTAAACACACCACCACCTCTCCTACCTTGCTTCTCCCAAGCTAGAGCTTTTGATGTGCTTCAGCAACAGATCTGGGATCAAACATATTCACCATATCTTGAATCTGCATTCTCAACCCTCCAACAAATCTAGCGGTCAACTGTTCCTCCGTCTCCATGATATCATTCCTCGCAATCAATTGATAAAATTCATCCGCATAATCATTCACTAACTTTGTTCCCTGTCTCAGATTCTGCAATCGTTGATACACAAGAGACTGATAATTATACGGCAAGAATGTAGCCTTCATTAACTTCTTCATCTTATCCCATGTAACAATCTTTGACTTCCCCATTCTCTCTCGTGTAAGTTTAGTTTGCTGCCACCATGCCATAGCTCTCCCTCTTAATCTCGTAGCAACCAACTTCACTCTTCGATCCTCAGGAACTTCTTTGAAGTCAAAAATTTCTTCAACATTAGATAACCAATCCAAGAATTCTTCTGCTACCATTCTACCCTTGAATTCTGGAATTTCCATTTTCATCCCCGATTCCCATCGACGATCATCTTCTACATCCCGATATGCATTCCGTACTTGGTCTCGATCTCGAGAATGAACACTACATCTACCACCATCTTCATCAAAAACAGATGTACTTCGATAACGATCTCGACCATCCACATCTCTATGATCACGCATATCTCTTCTACTTTGTTTTTCATCATCACGATATGGCTCATGTTCAAACTCACGTGGAGTTCTTCTCTCTTCATTTCTATACTCATGATGTTCTCTTCTCAATGAAACTGAAGATTCTCTTCTTTCTTGGTAAGATTGCGGCGACACCCTCCTCGCTTCCGTAACCGATGGCGAAACTCTGTTTCCTCCATGGTTCGAGACTGGCGACCTTCTCCTTTGACCTTGATTCATGTCATTCATCAGTTTCTCTAACTTCCCAATGCCTTCATCAAACTTTTCATTGATGTGTTGTTCCATTTGCTCGGCTTCTTCTCTTCTATACAACGCTTCAACATTCTGATGTTGATTAGCTCTTCTCGGCGGCATTGTCAAAACTTCACAACTCCAACACTTAAACTCTCGGCCTTGATCTACAAAAATGAACTTCAACACTTCACTTGCTCTAACAGGCTCGACTTGAATTCTTCAATAAGAATTGGCTCCAAAGACTCGGCTTAGCTATGATTGGCTAAGTCTAGCTCTGATACCAAATGATGCAGCGGAAAATAACAGAAATGAATACAACGATGAAAGTAGCAATCAGTGGATTGAAAATACCAAACGCCCAAATCCGTTAATCTCAAAGATACCGGATTCTAGCTATCTTCGTCACGTTGATCGCGCACGATGCCGTGAAAGAAGATCTACAATTCTTCGAACGTTGATCAAGTGCACTTGATTCCGTGAATTGGCTTCAACAATCGTTGATTCGAGCGCACTCGAATGCCGAAGGTGGAGATAGGAGATAACACTCAACTACCAATTTCAAAGTGGCACAAAGCACACAAACAAAGTTTTATTCAAAATCAACTAAGTTTACAAATGACCCAACATCCCTATTTATAGGGTTACAATCATACAGGTCCACGACCTAACAGACGTGACCTACGACCTATCACATTACAACACACACGACTTACCAAATCACGTTACACGACCTAAGAACAATACAGGTTACAACAAGCGACATAAGAAATATACACCATACGACTTAAGAAAAGACAAATACAAACGACATACGACCTAAACATCATACGACTTAAGAACACACAGCGACTCAAGGCAATGCGGCCTAGAACATCAGCGATCCAAGAAAAATGGCTTCTAGAGTGATTCAAGGTTTTGCGACATACGCCTTAACATCTGGAGCGACCTAAGCTTTTCGACTTATGGTAGGTCGTTCGCGACCTAAAGAATGCGGCATGTGAGAGCGACTTAAGGCAATCTGGCTGATACAATCAATAGCTTGTCCTAGTAGGTCGCTGGAGCGACTTAAACTTAACTTGTTACCATCATTAGGTCGCTGGAGCGACTTAAAACATAACTCGTTAGACTTAGGTCGAGACTTACTAGGTCGAAGCTCTTTAGGTTGTGGCTCGTTTTGCCTGACATAACTCGTAAGGTCGCTTGAGCGACTTATCAACTCGTTAGGTCGCTCGCGACCTAAGCTATCATCATATTGTGCTGCATCATCCTCCCCCGGTTGACAAGAATTCGGCCTCGAATTTGCACCTTCCTCTTCTTCAACAAACTTATTCCCATAATACGGAATTAAATGTTTAACGTTGAAAACGTCTGCAATGTGAATATGATCTGGAAACCTCAACTGATGCGCATTATCATTGATCTTCTTCAAAATTTCCACTGGACCAAATTTTCAAGCTTTCAACTTGTTGTAAGTTCCAGCTGGAAAACGATCTTTCGTTAATACCGCGTAAACAAGATCACCTTCTTTGAAGTATACAATTCTTCGCTTCTTATTTGCCAGTTGTTTATACTTATCATTTGATGCACGCAATCACTCATGAACAGTTCTGTGACATTCCTGCAATTCGTTCACGAAATCACAAGCTCGTTTAACAACTCATTTCTGAGATGGTACTGTCATCAAATCCAATGGTCCCTTCGGAATTGCTGAATATACAACTTGAAATGGACTGAATCCAGTACTGTAATCATGTCCTAACTATATATACAATTTGTAGCTTTAACTTTTCTGTTTTATTGATCCAGACTAGTTTAGATTTATAATATATTTCAAGAGTAGCAAACAAATATATTTTAATTATCGATTCAAACATCAACATGTTTTAAATATTTTACCTTTTTGACTACGGTGTTCTTTATTTTTTCAGATGTAGCAAAAATTATTTCTAGTAAATAAAAGGAATTGAACTTTGTGAATTATTTGTATCATTTCACTGTCCAACTAATATTCGTGCTACTTCATTCAATTTTACAAGTTATTTATCATCTTCTAACTGATGTTACCATTTATCATGGTTTTATTTTCTCACATGTTAGAAAATGACTTTGCACTTCAAGTTGGTGTCAAAATACAACAATCACATGCTTAATTTATTAATTGATATTTAAACCTGATTGAAATCCAAGATTTTAAAATTTATTAATAGATACAACAATCACATGCACATACGAATTTTAATTTCAAGCAAGGCTTTAATTTTCCAATATTACAGAAAAATACAACAATTACCTACTTTAGTTTGCACTGAATTGTCTTCACTTTGATTGTTGTTGCCTTCAATATGTTTGGTCCATTCATGACTCCTTGAGTAAAACCTCGGCTTCTTTGTCTTTTTTCTATTTTCCTGTAATCCTCTTCATTTCCTATTAATAAACCACAAGGAAGAGAGCATGGTTACACATGAATTGGAAGCTAAAATTGAGATTCATAAATCAGTATTTACTCATTCATAAACCACAAGGAAGAAGAACATGGTTACTCAGTATGTGTGAAAAACTAATACACGATACAAAATAAAAACATGGTACTTGATAGTGAATAGGTTTACTCAATGTGTGTGAAAAACTAATTTGATTTTACCCGAGCCCCAGTAAATAATTGATAGTATATGAACTAAGCTTGTAATGCAATTAAGTAATGATAAACAGAAATAGGAATTCCTGCCACAATACTAATACACCTATAACCATAATCATAATCACCTTTATGTTGACAAATATAAATATATACCTTTAACCAAAATAGATAGTAAAGAGCAGTACGGTTGGACTATAAGATTAATAGTAGATACCTGTAACTATAACCACAATAGAATTTTAAATACAGTAGCATAAATTCGCTCATTCTTCTCATAACTTTAACACACCTATACATTTTTTCCATGACCTTAGCACACCTATAACCAAAATCACTCACCATATAAGCATATATATCCATATGTATACAAAATAGTGTTTTTTTCCTCATCAGTTTCCCGGACCACCTGCAACAATTCCATATGAATACAAAGTAGACCTGCTTATCTTTGAAGCAATCAGCCACATGAGCATGACGTATACAGACCAGTGCTTTTTTTTATATTTCAAGCAGCTATTCATCATGCTCGTCTAATCTGCTCATCACCTCTGAGCTCCTTCTGACATTCTGCCTCAAGATGATACAGTGCACATCTGAAGTCATTGGCCTAGTCAATAGGATTGTATGCCTTCATCTCAAGACTCAAATGCATCGTTCCTCAGCACTTATCAATTATCATTCAATTAGCCCACATGCAATACTATCATGACACTCGGTTTCAAGGTACCCAGCTAATAAACTTGCACCTAATCCTCACTTAGTTACTGCCTACAGCTCTTTGTTACTGTCCACATGCAATTCTATTCTGCCCACATGCAATACTATCAAGACACTCAGTTCCTGTCCACATGCAATACTATTAAGCGCTCATGCATGCACTATTTTTCAGCAACTGCCTACAGCTCTCTGTTAGCATTACCACTCCAATGATACTGCACATGCGCCTTTGCTTTTGCTTTATGGTACTCGGCTTTTCCACACAGCTCAGCTGCCATACTGCATAGCGGACCCTCTAGTCATCCTCTCATGCTATTTGAGTGTAGCAATTTTCATTTGCTGATTCAGTCCTACATACTTTGTAAATTATTTTTGTTTACTTTTGTCTCTCATTTTGTTGATCATTACAGTGATGATCTCGCATAGTTGCAATAGCTAATTCTAATAAACTCTTGTAAGGACTTTGGTTATTAGTAAATAAATATGAGTGCTAGGAATGTTGACGATTGTGATAGGAATGTTGATGATCGAGATTGGAGGAATGTAGATCGAAGGGATGTTGGTGGTAGGAATGGTGTTGGTAGAGATGTTGGTGGTCATGATCGACATCAATATGCATCAGATTTTGATGAGGAGTTTGACGGTGGTAGTGTTCATGGTCGAAATCAAAACCAAGGAAGAAATCATTCAGAGTATGATTACAAATGGGAGTCCGGAATGAAAATTAAAATTCCAGAGTTTAAGGGTGGTATGCAGGCTGAAGAATTTCTAGATTGGTTATCTAATGTTGAAGAGATCTTTGATTTCAAGAAGGTTCCGGAAGATCGTCGAGTGAAGTTGGTTGCTACTAGGTTGAGAGGGAGAGCTATGACGTGGTGGCAGCAAACCAAACTTACACGAGAATGGATGGGGAAGTCGAAGATTGTTGCTTGGGAGAAAATGAAGAAGACGATGAATGCTACATTCTTGCCTTACAATTATCAATCACTCATGTATCAGAAGTTGCAGAATCTGAGGCAAGAGACAAAGACTGTTAATGATTACGCTGATGAGTTTTATCAACTGATTGCTCGAAATGACATTATGGAGACGGAGGAACAATTGACTGCTAGGTTTGTTGGGGGGTTGAGGATCTAGATCCAGGATATGGTAAATATGTTTGACCCTAGATCTGTGGCTTAAGCGCACCAGAAGGCGTTGGCTTGGGAGAAGCAGGGAAGATGAGAAGGTGGTGTGTTTCCAAGTTTCAATACTCAGAGAAAGGGTACTAGTGGGAGTTCCAATGTTTCTAAAGCTGTCGGTAAACCAGTTGTGAATGAAGTTGCGAAGGCGAAGGTCAACAACAGTTTCAAGTGTTATAATTGCCAGGAAGTGGGTCACAAGAGTAATGAATGCCCGAAACCGAAGAGGCGAGCTATGATTGCTGAAGAGGAAGGTGAGGATGTTGATGAAGGTTATTCTAGTCCAGTTGAGGAGGATGAACAGGATATCGTGTCGGGAGATGAAGGATGTAATCTAATGTTGAGGAGATCATGTTTGACACCGAAGCAGGAAGAGGAGGCTAGTGGTTGAGGAGTAATATCTTTCAGTCGACATGCACTATACTGGGGAAGGTGTGTATATTTGTGATTGACGCAGGAAGTTGTGACAATATCATTTCTACCGAGGCTGTGAGAAAGTTGAAGTTGAAGACGGAGAAGCATCCAAATCCTTACAAGTTAGCGTGGTTAAGGAAAGGAGGAGAGGTGAAGGTGGACAGGCGAGTTCATGTTCCAATTTCTATTGGGAAGAAGTATAAAGATGAGATCTGGTGTGATGTGGTAGAGATGGATGTTTGTCACTTGCTTTTGGGAAGACCATGGCAGTATGACCGAGCAGTGCAGCATGATGGTCGAACCAATAGCTACAGCTTTATGTTTGAGGGTATTAAGATCATTTTAGTTTCGAAGAAGAGACATCAAGGGAAGATTCTAAATGATGATACATTTGAACGAGATAAGGAAAGACAAGAATCTGGGCATGAGTCATCACACTTTTTCAGTCGTAATTTACTAAGTCGCTCCGCGATTTTAAACTTCCTTATATCATCTCGCATTTTAGTCACGATTTGGTTCTATATCACACCTTCCTATTGGCACGAGCATCATGATGTCATCTCCCTCAGATCACTTCCTTATGCCGCCTGCCTAATGCCACGTCTGCTTATTGCCTTGTGTTCCTTAGGACGAGCCACATCATCAAAGAGTCAAGACAAGATCAATCTCAAGAGCGGTTATCACCAGAGCCGCAGCAAACCAGATAATGAATGGAAGACAGCGTCTCGAAGAAGAAAAAAATGTGAATTCGCGACGAATTCTTTTCAACCAAGGGAGGATGATGCAGCGCGAGATAAAGGTAAACAACTTACCTTAATTCGAAATCATCCCACCTTAAGTCGCGAACGGCAATCGTACGTCGTTTTGCGACCTAACGCCAACTCAAACCCACGACCTAACTCCAGTGTCGATCCGCGACTCAACGACCTACCCAACGTCGCTACGCGACCTAGCATCATCGCTGACCAATTGCCTGTCTCCAGCTCCAATCCGCGACCTAGCTCCAGTGTCAATCCACGACTCAATGACCTACCCTACGTCGCTACACGACCTAGAACCATTACTGACCAATTGCCTGTCTCCAGCTCCAATCCGCGACCTAACTCCAGTGTCGATCCGCGACTCAACGACCTACCCTACGTCGCTACGCGACCTAGCACCACCGCTGACCAATTGCCTGTCTCCAGCTCCAATCCGCGACCTAGCTCCAGTGTCGATCTGCGACTCAACTTTCCTACCAATCCAAGCACCATCACTACGCGACTTAAAACCAGGTCGATTATTCAGCTCGCGAAGCCCTAAATTGCTCCATATAACCAACTTATGTCACGACGAGCAATTTCGTATATCGCGAAGTTTAAGTCGCAAGCAGAATACCTTAAATCACGAACAAGCCGAAGCCGTGGGTCGCGAGCAACTGTAACTCGCTGTCGTGCTTGGTTAGGTCGTTAATTGTAGGTCACATTGTTGTTTTGTTTAAGTCGCATGTGTTGTAATTGTTAGGTCGAAGATCATGTTGTATGGGTTAAGTCATTTTTTTTAGGTCGGCCGTAAGTTAGGTCGGCTGTGTAAAGTTGCGTGAGTTGTAATCCTCTATAAATAGGGGTATGGTGTTACTTGTAAAGGAAGTTGATTTTGAATAAAACTTTGTTTGAGAGCTTTGTGCCTCTTCTTAAATTGGTAGTTGAGTGTAATCTCCTATCACCACCTTCGGAATTCAAGTGCGCTCGAATCAACGATTGTTGAAGCCGATTCACGGAATCAAGTGCGCTTGATCAACGTAGAAGAATCGTAGATCTTTAAACACGGTATCGTGCGCGATCAACGTGTTTGAGATAGCTAGAATCCGGCATCTTTGAGATCAACGGATTTGGGCGTTTGGTATTTTCAATCCACCGATTGCTACTTTCACCGTTTCAAACATTTCTGTAATCCGTTGCTGCGTCAGCTCTCCTCATAAGAGGACCACTCTTTCATAAAAAAATAGAAACAATTTTATATTATGATAAGAAATAATAACCTTAGAGAAAGATGTAACAGCCAGAATCAAAATAATCTGCTCTATTTTTGAAGTTTCAATCTTAGAAATAAGTCTTGAAAGACAAGAAGAATAAGGAAAATCACCGAAACATATATAGACCATTAAATTTTGATTATTGATGCACTCATTATTCACATATACATATGATTCACAATGCATATATAATTGCCTAGAGTGTCAGCTCACGAGCAGATATAGCAAGACACTTTATCACGAAATCTTAGTTTAAGGGCATTGAATGCACTAATAAAATATTATCAACAATCAAGGAAACCAGCAAAACCTATCAAGCATCTAAGACAAGCAAAAACATTCTCCTTTTCTTTAGTTTTCAACAACTTAGCACAATTTGCAGCCTATATATGTTATGGCTCGGTAATTTTCAGTTACAACTTGCATCATTACGAGTGTTAGCACTAGACAAACCTTAACATTTTAGCCATAGTTTTTTTCAATTCATAGTTTAACAAAAGGATTGAGATTGATAGAAAAATATACAATAACACTATTTATCTAAAATTCAGAGCTTAGAAATATTAGTAGTAAAGAAAACCACTTCAATTGAAACTGCTGGATTATTTATTCAAACTCAAGAGAGATAAACTAGAGAACACAGGTCGAACTCAACATATACGCATAATCACAACTTAGTAATTCTAAGACGAAACATAATCATCGTTGTGTGTGTGTGTGAGAATATCTGGATTACAAATAAGGTTTATCTTATCAATTAAGGAGCACAGAGTCCTCAAAACTGAGGTTTATCGTTGCGATGTCAGGGATTTGAGATCGATAGCACGAATGATGATGTAAGGGGAGTGATAACAGGAACAACAATCTCAGTGACGCGAGACGGTGGCGGGCATGAAAATAATTAGGACCGACGATGTAAGAATGGCAAACAAGGCTGAGATGAGAGATTGCAAACGAAACATTGAGGGTATACGTGAGAAGTAAAAGAAATGAAAGAGGTTTTCACTGATAAAATAACAAGGAATGTGATCGCCAAAATAATTGAGAGCCTGCTCGAAAATTTCGTTATTAGCCAGCGGTTTTGTTTCTAATATTTTACTGTATAAACATAAAATTGCAATAAAAACAATGGATTTCCTTAAAACGCTGTAACCTATGGTTGTCAAAAACAAATTTTCTTGTAGTGTACATTCTTTTAATTCCATAGCAGTTTGAACATATTGTTAACTAAGCTAGTATTCCCAAAAAAGACTATTAGAGGAAGAGAAAATGCATAGAAATAATTCAAAATCTGTCCATTCAATGCACATATGCAACAAATAATTAAAGTCCAACAGTAAAGTAGACAAGTTATATTCCCGCAGTAAGGTTCCTCCATAGATGCAAGAACAAGTATTGCATAGGACAATATCAACCAATCACCATTTCAAATCATGTGTGTGTGTACAAATGCACATACATACATTCATGTTAAGATCTAATGAAATGATTGGCTAAACTTTAAAATCAGGTGTCAGCTAAAGTTCTATTTTGTATAAGTAGCTAAGTTTTTTATATATGTGATTAAGTCATCTATTTATTCCTAGAAAATCTTAACGGTATACATGTTATCAGATAACATTTTCCCCATTAAAAAAAGGAAAGGAAAGAACTATCATTGGCAAGGCATGGTATCCTGCTTTAGTTCAAGCAAAATAACCAATACTTAACTTCAAGATCTGTGCCATTGTGGTACATGCATAATAAATATTGTCTACCGCCATTAAGATGATTTTGGGGGCAAGATTACCTAAACGGATCATACAATTTTTTTAAACCAAGTGCAAGTTTGTTTTGTATCCTTTGAGAAATCTTATAAACCATATTAGTAGTCTTTTGAGCTCTGGGTTTACAACAAATACTATTATAAAGAGCAACAATGCATGCATAGTTGTTAATTGAATAGTCGACTTGATGTTTATTGTAAGTACAAAATTCCTAATTAATATTGCATGACCTCACATTACTAACCTAAATGCATCAAATCAGAACACATAAAATGGCAACTGTTTAATATCCAATTTTACTAAATAAAAAACATCAAACACGTCAAATGAAAAACCAAAATAGAAGGTAAGAACTCAAATGATATTAGGATGCCGTAATCTCAACAGTAGCTGATGCAGCCAAGGAAGCGAATTCGACGATGTAAATCGAATCCGTCCAGGATCTCACATGATTAGCGGATATAATCGGTGAATCGATGATAAATTGGTGAATTTAAGAATACCCAAATGCCCAAATCCGTTGATCACGAAGATACCGGATTCTAGCAATCTTCGACACGTTGATCGCGCACGATGCCGTGAGAGAATATCTACAATTCTTCGAACGTTGATCAAGCACACTTGATTCCGTAAATTGGCTTCAACAATCGTTGATTCGAGCGCACTCGAATGCCGAAGGTGGAGATAGGAGATAACACTCAACTACCAATTTTAATGGAGGCAAGAAGCACAAACCAAATTTTATTTAAAATTCAACAACCTTTTACAAATGACCATACACCCCTATTTATAGGAGCTTACAACTCAACAATGTTACAACACTTCACACAACTTAAGAAAAAATATAAACAAAGCGACTTAAGAAACAAACAATGACTTAACAAACGACTTAACAACATAGGTAGAGCGACTTAACAAAAACGGCATAACAGCTTCTCGCGACCTAAGCTTCACGACATAAGGCAGCGACCTAACTGGAGCTTCACGACCTACTGGATGTAGTTCGCGACCTAACATCAGACTTCAACGACCTACTGGAAGTTGTTCGCGACCTAACATCAGACTTCAGCGACCTACTTGAAGTTCACGACTTAGGCTTCGCGACCTAACTGGAAGCTCGAGCGGCATAGGTCGTTCACGACCTAACTGTATCTGCCTCGCGACATTGCTGGAGTGACATAAGGGATGGCAGCGACCTAAAGGGAATGAGCGACCTAGACTGGAGCGACCTATGACTTCTGTTCGTTTGCGATCTAGGGCTCCACGATTCAGGTCTTTGCAATTCAGGGCTTCGCGATTCAGGGGAAGTGATTTTGAAGTTAGGTCGTACGCGACCTAAGGTGAGTGTTGCATCATCCTCCCCTGGTTGAAAAGAATTCGACCCCGAATTCACACTTTCCTCATCTTCAACATGCTTATCCTCATGATATGGAATCAAGTGTTTGACATTGAAAACATCAGCCGTATGGATATGATCCGGCAGTCTCAACTAATAATCATTCTCATTAATCTTCTTCACGATTTCCAAAGGACCAATCCTTCTAGCAGCTAGCTTGTTGTAAGTAACGACAGAAAATCGATCCTTGTTCAACACCGCATATACAAAATCTCCTTCTTTGAATTCAACGTGTACTCGTCGTTTAGCATCTGCGGATTGCTTATATTTCTCATTCGCCTTAAGCAATCGTTCCTGCACAACCTTGTGACACTCTTGCAATTCATTCACAAAATCACTAGCTCGTTTGATCACTCCTTTCTGCTGTGGAACTACTAATAAATCCAACGGTCCTTTAGGAATTATTGAGTACACAACCTGGAATGGACTGAACCCCGTGCTACGATTAACTACATGGTTGTGTGCAAATTCAGCTTGACATAACTTCGAATCCCAATTCTTCAAATTGTCACCCACGAGGCATCGCAATAGATTACCCAGGGATCTGTTCACAACTTCAGTCTGTCCATCTGTCTGTGGATGATAAGCGCTACTGAATTTCAGCTTCGTCCCAACCATTCTCCATAGGCTCATCCAAAAATGACTTAGAAAGCGAGTATCTCTATTCGAAACAATAGATTCAGGAAACCCATGAAGACGATATATTTCTCTGAAATATAACTGTGCTACATTAACTGCATCTGCTGTCTTCTTACGTGCAATAAAATGTACCATTTTCGAAAACCGGTCAACCACCACGAAGATAGAATCATTGCCACGTTGCGTCCTCGGCAAACCCAATACAAAGTCCATACTAACATCCACCCATGGTTTAGTCGGTATAGGTAACGGCATATATAACCCAGCATTTGTTGCTTTCCCCTTTGACACTTGACAAATATGACACCTCTGAACAAACTTTTCAACTTCTTTTCTCATTGACGGCCAAAAATAAGACCTTGAGATCAACTGCAAAGTACGATCACGACTAACATGTCCTTCTTCATGCAACTCTTTTACAATTTTCATTCTCAAGCTGCAATCTGGTACGCACAATCGATTCCCCTTGAATAAGAATCCATCTACCAACACAAACTCATCAGTACTCCCATCCTTGACTTTATCAACAATCTTCGCAAAGTAAGGATCCTCCTCAAACAACTCTGGCAATAGTTCAAATCCTGTCACTTCAACCTTCATTGTCGTCAACAAATGATTCCTCCTGCTCAAGGTATCAGCTACACAATTCGTCACCCCTGCTTTGTGCTTTACAACAAAAGTAAACTGCTGCAGATACGCGACCCATGAAGCGTGTCTAGCTGAAATTTTGTCATGCCCTTGCAAATGTTTCAAAGCTTCATGATCCGTATAAAGAACAAACTCCTTCTGAAACAGATAATGCCTCCAGTGCTTCACAACTTGAACAATTGCGTAAAACTCCACGTCATAAGTGTTATATCTCAACTTGGCTCCAGACAACTTCTCACTGAAATTAGCAACTGGTCTTCCATTCTGACTCAATACTCCACCAATCCCAACCTTCGAAGCATCAGTGTGTAACTCGAACAATATCTGAAAATCCGGCAGTACTAGAATGGGTGCTGTCGTCAAAAGTGTCTTGATCTTCTCAAAAGCTAACTCTGCTTCCTCTGTCCACACGAACTTCTTTCCTTTCATGCAATCGGTTACAGGTGCCATCACACTGCTAAAATGTGGAATGAATCTTCGATAAAAAGATACCAACCCATGAAAACTCCTCACTTCAGTAATTGTCTTTGGTTGTGGCCAACTCCTGACAGCTTCCACTTTGCTTTCATACACTTGAATACCCTCCTTCGACAGAACATATCCTAGAAACAAAACACTGTGCGTCATGAACACGCACTTCTTCGTTGCTGCAAAGAATTGCTCCTGTCGTAGAATCAACAGCACTTCTCGCAAATGCTGGATATGCTCTTCCATACTCCCACTATAGATCAAAATATCATCAAAGTAAACTACTACGAACTTCCCAATAAATGGTCTGAAAATCTGGTTCATCACTCTCATAAAAGTACTATGAGCATTTGACAAGCCAAACGGCATAACCAGCCATTCATATAGTCCTTCCCTAGTTTTAAAAGCAGTCTTCCACTCATCACCCGGTCTAATACGAATCTAATGGTATCCACTCTTCAAGTCAATCTTTGAGAACACAACAGCCCCACTCAACTGATCAATCAAATCATCGAACCTTGGCATAGGAAACTTGTATCTCACAGTGATCTTGTTTAGAGCCCGACTGTCCGTACACATCCGCCAAGTCTCATCCTTCTTCGGTACCAATAAGGCTGGCACTGCACAAGGACTCAAGCTCTCCTGAACACGTCCTTGTTCTAACAACTCCTCCACCTGCCTTCTCATTTCCTCATGCTCCTTAGGACTCATCCTGTAATGTGGCCTGTGAGGTGATGCCGCCCTTGGCACAAGATCAGTCTGATGCTGAATATTTCTCAACGGTGGTAACTCCTTTGGCAACTCTTCAGGAAACACATCTCTGAATTCTCCCAACATTGGCTTTACTTCCTCTAGAACTTCAACAGATTCAGTAGCTTCAGGTCCAATCAACAAGAACACCTCTGGACTCTCCTCTACTTCTTCAACAAACTCCTTCAAAGTCAACAAAGTCTTCAGCTCCTCAATCTCTTCTGACTTGCTCTCTCCTTGCTGTCTCTTCTTTGGAACTAAAATGATCTTAGTACTCTCAAACATAAAGCTGTAGTTATTGGTTCGACCATCATGCTGCACTGCTCGGTCATACTGCCATGGTCTTCCCAAAAGCAAGTGACAAACATCCATCTCCACCACATCACACCAGATCTCATCTTTATACTTCTTCCCAATATAAAATGGAACATGAACTCGCCTGTCCACCTTCACCTCTCCTCCTTTCCTTAACCACGCTAACTTGTAAGGATTTGGATGCTTCTCCGTCTTCAACTTCAACTTTCTCACTGCTTCGGTAGAAATGATATTGTCACAACTTCCCACGTCAATCACAAATTTGCACACCTTCCCCAGTATAGTGCTTGTCGACTGAAAGATATTACTCCTCAACCAACTAGCCTCCTCTTCCTGTTTCGGTGTCAAACATGATCTCCTCAACATTAGATTACATCCTTCATCCCCCGACGCGATATCCTGTTCATCCTCCTCAACTGGACTAGAATAACCTTCATCAACATCCTCACCTTCCACTTCAGCAATCATAGCTCGCTTCTTCAGTTTCGGGCATTCATTACTCTTGTGACCCACTTCCTGACAATTATAACACTTGAAACTGTTGTTGACCTTCGCCTTCGCAACATCATTCACAACTGGTTTACTGAAAGCTTTAGAAACGTTGGAACTCCCACTAGCACCCTTGCTCTGAGTATTGGAACTTGGAAACACACCACCTCCTCGTCTTCCCTGCTTCTCCCAAGCCAATGCCTTCTGGTGCGCTTCAGCCACAGATCTAGGGTCAAACATATTTACCATATCCTGGATCTGGATCCTCAACCCCCCAACAAACCTAGCAGTCAATTGTTCCTCCGTCTCTATAATGTCATTTCGAGCAATCAGTTGATAAAACTCATCAGCATAATCATTAACAGTCTTCGTCCCTTGCCTTAGATTCTGCAACCTCTGATACATGAGTGATTGATAATTGTAAGGCAAGAATGTAGCCTTCATCACCTTCTTCATTTTCCCCCAAGCAACAATCTTCGACTTCACCATCCGTTCTCGTGTAAGTTTGGTTTGCTGCCACCACGCCATAGCTCTCCCTCTCAACCTAGTAGCAAACAACTTCACTCGACGATCTTCCGGAAACTCCTTGAAATCAAAGATCTCTTCAACATTAGATAACCAATCTAGAAATTCTTCAGCCTGCATACCACCCTTAAACTCTGGAATTTCAATTTTCATTCCAGACTCCCATTTGTGATCATACTCTGAATGATTTCTTCCTTGGCTTCGATTTCGACCATGAACACTACCACTATCAAACTCCTCATCAAAATCTGATGCATATCGATGTCGATCATGACCACCAACATCCCTTCGATCTACATTCCTCCGATCACGATCATCCACATCTCTCCGATTTCGATCATCAACATTCCTATCATGATCGTCAACATTTCTACGATCATGATCTTCTCTTCTCTCCCGATCTGAATGTGGTGAAACTCTATTTCCCCCATGGCTCGATTCAGGTGAAACCCTTCTTCTACTTTGATTCATTTCAAGCATCATTCTCTCTAATCGACCAATTCCCTCATCAAACTTCTCATTGAATTTATCACTAATTCGTTGCTCCATTTGTTCAGCATCTTCTCTTCGATACACATCTGCAACATTCTGATGACGATTAACTCTTCTTGGAGGCATTGTCAAATCCTCAACAAATCCAAACACACACTTTGCTTTGATTAAAAAAATCTCGAAACTTCACACCCAACGAACTTGGAAAAGTTCGTCTCCTTGCTCTGATACCAAATGATGCAGCCAAGGAAGCGAATTCGACGATGTAAATCGAATCCGTCCAGGATCTCACATGATTAGCGGAAATAATCGATGAATCGATGATAAATTGGTGAATTTAAGAATACCCAAATGCCCAAATCCGTTGATCACAAAGATACCGGATTCTAGCAATCTTCGACACGTTGATCGCGCATGATGCCGTGAGAGAAGATCTACAATTCTTCGAACGTTGATCAAGCGCACTTGATTCCGTGAATTGGCTTCAACAATCGTTGATTCGAGCGCACTCGAATGCCGAAGGTGAAGATAGGAGATAACACTCAACTACCAATTTTAATGGAGGCAAGAAGCACAAACCAAATTTTATTTAAAATTCAACAACCTTTTACAAATGACCATACACCCTTATTTATAGGAGCTTACAACTCAACACATGTTACAACACTTCACACAACTTAAGAAAAAATACAAACAAACGACTTTCAAAACAAAGCGACTTAAGAAACAAACAATGACTTAAAAAACGACTTAACAACATAGATAGAGCGATTTAACAAAAATGGCATAACAGCTTCTCGTGACCTAAGCTTCACGACATAAGAAAGCGACCTAACTGGAGCTTCACGACCTACTGGATGTTGTTCGCGACCTAACATCATACTTCAGCGACCTACTGGAAGTTGTTCGCGACCTAACATCAGACTTCAGCGACCTACTAGAAGTTCACGACTTAGGCTTCGCGACCTAATTGGAAGCTCGGGCGGCATAGGTCGTTCGCGACCTAACTGTATCTGCCTCACGACATTGCTGGAGTGACATAAGGGATGGCAGCGACCTAAGGGGAAGGAGCGACCTAGACTGGAGCGACCTATGACTTTTGTTCGTCCGCGGTCTAGGGCTCCGCGATTCAGGTCTTTGCAATTCAGGGCTTCGTGATTCAGGGGAAGTGATTTTGAAGTTAGGTCGTACGCGACCTAAGGTGAGTGCTGCATCAGTAGCGCAACCTCAAAATTGAAAAGCTGCTCAAGCAACCCTGCTAAAACTGCATCCTCCTCCGTTGGACTAATCAACTTAATCGCAACCTCTTCCTCCTTATAAATTCAAATTAGCACCTTCGGGTAGGACGTAAATTCAAATTAGCCCCTTTTAGACTGCAGGGACGAGAGCCGACCGATGGTTGAGGAGTTGGGCTAACTTGACGCGATGGCAGGGGAGTGGACAACAGCAATGGCGATGATGATTAGTTGTGAGATATTAGTGTGAAGAGGTATTCAAACGATAGACCACGATATCGAGATGATGGCGAGTTCGAGTCGTAAGACCAGCAAGGAGGAATATGATGAAAGATGATAAAATGAAAGCGGGATTTACAATAGTTGAAGAAAATTCAAAGTAGTTGATAGAAGAAATATTATGAATTGAAAGAGGGATTTGCTCAGGGTTGAAGAAAATTTTGAGAAGGGCAGGCTTTAAAATAATTAAGAGCCCGCTCCCAATTTTTATCATTATGCAACGGTTTCATATACTAATTGTTAATTTTGTAAACTAAGATTGGATCAAGGATTACCTTTGCATTAAAATGCTGATATTTAATGTTGTCAGACATCTTTCTTGTAATGGGCTGAATTCAGGGTCTGCTTGGATTTGTGATTCATGTCCAAAGCTGAATTAAATTTTGGAGAAGTTAATCTCAACGGTAAGGAAGTATATTAATAAGTTCATGGAATTAGCTAAATTTGGATTGAGTATGATTGACACCCATACGAAGAAGAATATGAAGTTTGTTAAAGGCCTAAATTCTCCATTTGCAGAGCTGCTTTCGAATCAAGTTCCCACAGCCGCCACTTATGAGATGATAGTTGAAATGGTCATGCTTCAAACAGTTGGTATTGAGGAAAACGAGAAGGTAGGACAAACGCAAAATCAAGGTGGAGCGAAGATAGGTAGATTCTGGGTTGATAAGAAAGCCAAGGGGAAGATCAAGAAAGGATTAATGACATGTCATAGATGTCAGAAGAAATGGCATGTTGCAAAGGGCTGCAAAGTGAGTTTGATGAGGGAAGAATTCAAGAGCAGATGCTATCACTGCCACGAGGAAGAGCACTGCAATAATCTGTGTTCGAAGCTAGCAAAGGAACGACTAGGTGGGCAAGCTTATGCCATCGAAGTTGTACCTGTCTCAAGTAGACTTTCTCCTAGAGACAAAGGAAAAGCTGCAATGGAAGATACAACTATTATCTCTGAAAATACTGTTCGTACCTTATCTGACTCAGGAGCATCACATTCATTCATAGTTAGAAAGGCAGTCCACTTCTTAAGTCTAGAAACCCAAGTTATCACCCACCCAATAGTCATATCAAATCCCATTGGGGGGTCGATGCATCTTTCCTTGATTTGTAAAGACCTAGTAGTGGATATATGTAACATTGATTTTACATGTAATGCATATGTTCTGGGTTTTAAGGGATATGAGCATATCCTAGGGATGGAATGGTTATCTTATTTGTCTTAGATTGTGATATAAGGATAGTTTGGTTAAGGAGTTGTAACGGTCGATATATTGATATTCATTGTGCATCCTAGAACTCAATATGGTTCGGCTATTAATATTCTTTTAGCCCATCACAAGATGAGCTCTCATCTGTGCCCGTAGTCCGAACTTTCCAGACATTTTTGAAGAAGTCTTTAGTCTCCCACCCCAAAAGGAGATCGAGTTTAGGATTGATTTAGAGAAGGACACTAGACCCATGGCGTTGCCATTAAGGCATATGGCCAACAAAGAAATATGAGAGTTGGATAAGCATATTTTGAAACTAATGTAGAAAGGATTTATTCGTCGTAGTACTTCAAAATGGGGGGTATTGTTTTCTTTGCCATTACAGTAGATGGCTCTTTAAGGCTATGCGTTGACTATTGAGAATAGCTGGGGATAACAAATAGAAGACTGCTTTTTGCAATCCGAACGGACTATATGAATGGAAAGTAATGCCTTTTGGGTTGACAAATGTCCATGCATACTTTGTAGATATGATAAGCAAAGTCTTTAGGGAACATCTAAATAAGTTCATCGTAGTGTTCGTAGACGATATTCTAGTATTCTCTAAAAGTGAAGATGAGTATGAAAATCACTTAAGGGAGGTACTAGAGACCTTGAGAAGGCACCAACTAAAAGCCAAATTCTCAAAGTGCCACTTTTGGATGAAAGAGGTAACATTTCTTGGTCATATTGTCTTCGAGAAGGGATTGTCAGTTAATCCTTCAAAGGTGGAACCTATTATAGATTGGAAGATTATGAAGATGCTATGGAAGTTAGGAGTTTTCTTGGGTTGACGGGTTACTATAGGAAATTCATTAAGGACTTTGCAAAGATAGCAGTCCCATTGACTCGCTTAACCATGAAAAAAAATAGTTTTTGTATGGGATGAGAAATGCAGGGAAGCATTTGAGAAGCCGAAGGAGCTGTTGACTAGTGCGCCAGTACTTACTATTTTGGATGGGACGAAACCTGTCACTATTTACACCGACACATGTGGTATGGGGCTATGAGGTATTCTTATGCAGGTTGGTGAAGTGACAACCTATGCAAGCTGGCACTTAAAGGACCATGAGTAAAGGTGTGGCGCCCCACCTCTATACTCACGCTAGCCAAGGACACTACAAGGTAACGCCGTCAACTAGCATGAAGAATAAGGCTGTTGAGGAGCGACCATCCATGTAATTGCTTTGTGCGTGTACTGATATGTCAGATAGTATAACATGCATTTCATTTCAAGAGGAAATCCGACATATCAAATACAAACTCAAAGCTACCACACAGTGGCTATGTGGTCTTCGGAAACAAATATAGAAATAAACCTAACATAAATCAGTCACGGATGTTCATATCACAAAGGCAAAAACAGATATGAATATATAACACAAAAAGGTGTACATCAGAGTAGTGGTCAAATAAGATACACAATATCACAAAAGAATAGATACAAGTGCTAGACAAAAGAATAAGTATACATCATGGAGTCTATATCTCAAATGTATAACAACAAAAAACAACCAATGTAATGTAGTTAGACAAAAGTCAGAAGATGATCCCAGATAAAAAGTCAAGCAGAAGCACCTATAACATCTCGGTCTGACCCGAGTATTATTTAATAAGAAAATAATAAACGGATCAGTCTAACTATAATTATCATATATAAAATGAGATATAACAAAAACGTATGATAACAATAATGTCATACAGTGACAAGTATACTTTAAACAACAACAAAATCATACAATATCTCAAGAATCTCAAAGCACTAAAAAGAATGTCATATTCTTTATTTTATTCAACAAACCCCAAATATTGACAAACATATCATTGCCAATCAAAAAAAGAGGTGAAACACAAATTCCAGAAATAATCAACTAGAAATCCAGAAATCATAAAGGGGGGAGGCCTATCACAAATGGGAGCATGAAAACTCACCAACACGTGTATCACAAATGGAACGCTATTCCATGGTCGCTAACCATAAATTTTGAGCCGAAGCTCCATAAACGGTCCGAAGACCATGGGTCGCTACCCCGCCAAATTTGAGCCGAAGCTCCACAAACGGGGTTTTTAGTCCCCACACAAACAAATAGACATCGCACATCGCTAGTCTAAATCACAAAATGATCATCATCGATCAATAAGAAGTGTCGATTACACTAAGCTAGTAAATAGATGAGTTTAGCTTCATGTCCCATAACCACTAGATTAACTTAAATATTTACGAACAAATTGTAGATTTCCACTCGAAAATTGTCACAAGAGTTCAACCGAACAAGTCCAAGAATTAACCGACGAAGTAAACGCTAGCGTTTCATACCACTTGTTTTACTAAGCCGTTTAATTAGATTTCTCATACGAATGAGGTAAAGGTTTATATATACTAATAGATTGGAAAATGGTTTTATAAACGAGATTTGTATTAAAATAGAGTTGGAATCGTTTTGATGAAAGAGTTTGAGTATTTACTACTAGTATTGAAACCTTTGCATTTTATAGTGACAAATCAAAGAAATGATTGGGGAAACAATCAATCGCCAAAATCCACATTCGACGACGTGAATTAACACCATGAAAATCGATACCGAATCCATTAAAATGGATATTCCCAAAAAAATCCCGAAAAAGAAGTCATCAAAGTTGATATAAAAGATAACAACAAATCGGATCAACTCGAATCGATTAAAATTGGAAACCCACAAAAAATAGGCAAATTGGGCCGAGACAAGCAGATTCAGACGTCTGAAATGAATAATTCAGACGTCTGAACCTGAAGCTCTGGGCAATATTTTGCCTAGGCCAAAGATGGCCAAATCGTATCGGAAGCGATCAGATGAGTGACGATTGCTAGGGGTTTACGCCTAACGACTACCCGACCTTAATGACTCACCGATACACTCCGACGAACATGTCCAAACATCCATATAAGGATTTTCATAGATTTTGATTTCAAAACACCAAAAATTGGAATATTCATCAAACCAATTCAATTCAAAGGCAATGGAGAAGAAATAGATGTTAGGAATTCATACCCAGCAACTATCAAAGATATAGACATAGATGTGAGTTCCAAAAACTCACCTTTTAAACCCAAACACAAATGATAAGTTCTAGAACAAGCAATAGGTTGTTCTCTCTTCAACGCCACCTCTAGAATCTTCAATCTAACATCAAAGGTGAAGTTTTTCCTAAGTTAGGTTATAGGAATTTCTGAAAATTGAAGAGGGATTGAGATGGAGAAGATGAAGAGGATGCTTACCTAATCTTTTCTTTGATTTCTAGCTTGAAGTTGATAATTCTTAAGAGAATTAGGGCTTAGGAATTTCTAATTTCTTTTCTCTTCCCCCATTTTTATTTTAGCTTGAGTGTTAGGAAATAATAGACTAAGTGAAGAGGAGTTGGATGAAGGGTTAGGTTATTAGAAGTTTGATGGGCTGAAACCCAAACCCAAAGCCCTAATTGAAAATCTCGAAATTTTTCCCAACTCAAAACATATCGATGTTTATACTCAAAAAAGTCGCAAACACCATTTTGAACTCAATGGAAGTGGTCTCGAGTCCAAATGGTTGAGTCTCAACTTCAATCTTCATTCAGACGTCTGAAATTTCCAATTCAGACGTCTGAATCTGGAAAAACAAATGTTGTCTAGTACAATATTCAAACGTCTGAATTGTTCATTTCAGAGGTCTGAAAATGGCAATTTTAGCCTATTTCCTTTCTGGTTTGACTCAAGCAATTTCAGACGTCTGAACGACCCATTTCAAATGTCTGAATTTCTGTTTGAATGTGTTTTCAAATAGGCACTTCCAAATAGCACTGTCCACATAGACTTTTCACTAATTCGACTGTTCTTCTACAAATAGTGACTTTTTCGGACTAAAATTCGACTAACGATGCTATGTTTAAATTAAACATTTAAAATATACGAATCGCAAAATATGCTGGTTGTTACAGACTCCCCTCCTTAAAGAAATTGCGTCCTCGCAATAATTAAGAAGAAATTAAAGAGTAACTACTATAAAAGCATATCAATACAAAGAGAAGAAAATTTGAAATAAGAAGTTCACCTTAACGAGCACGAGAGAGTAAGTCCGGATGTGTTCGCTCGATGAATTCTCTAGATTCCCAAGAGCAATCCTTAGGATTTAAGGACCACTGAACTTTCACAAGAGGAACATCTTTATTTCGAAGGCGTTTAACCTCCGAAGCAATGGTACGGATAGGATGTTGTTCATAAGTCAAATTAGGCGAAACTTCAATTTCTTCAATAACACCGGGCTCAAGAACAAAATCAGAATCTCGAAGGCATTTTCGTAGTTAAGAGACATGGAATACGTCATGAATAGTAGAAAATTAAGCCGGTAACAAAAGGCGATAAGCCACGGAACCAATGCGTTCGGTGATGGGAAATGGGCCAATATATCGAGGTGCTAATTTTCCAGATCGATTGAAACGCACAACACCCTTCATAGGTGAAACACGAATAAACACAAAATATCCCCCAGAAAATTCTAATTTCCTTCTTCGATTATCGGCATAGGATTTTTGTCTACTTTGAGCTTCTTTCATCCTATGACGAATAAGGTCAATCTTTTCTGTGGCATCACGAATAAAATCTAGACCTAAAACCAGCTTCTCACCGGCTTCAAGCCAACACGAAGGAGATCGGCATGGCCTTCCGTAAAGTGCCTCGAAAGGTGCCATACCAATACTAGACTGGAAGCTATTATTATAAGAAAGCTCAACAAGAGGAATATGATCTTCCCAACTTCCACCAAAATCAAGAACACATGCACGAAGGAGATCTTTAAGAGTTTGATTCACACGCTCGGTTTGTCCATCGGACTGAGGATGAAAAGCAGTGCTAAAATTAAGCTTTGTTCCCAAAGCTTTTTGAAGACCTTTCCAAAACCCACTAGTAAACAATGGATCGCGATCGCTAACAATAGAAGCAGGAACTCCATGCAATCTAACAATTTTCTTGACAAAGAGTTTAGCCAAAATAGGTACGGTCCGATTGGACCGAACGGGAAGAAAATCGGCGGATTTTGTAAGTCTATCTACTATCACCCATAAGCTATCATGGCCCGAATGAGAACGGGGAAGACCGTCAATAAAATCCATGGAAATTTGATCTCACTTCCATATTGGAATTTCCAAAGGTTGCAATAACCCACCGGGCCTTTGATGCTCGGCCTTAACAAGTTGGCAAGTCATGCAACGCTTAACAAAGTTAGCAATATCGGATTTCATTCCCTCCCAGTAATAAAGTCGCTTCATATCCGCGTACATTTTACTACTACCGGGATGAATGGTAAATTTAGAATGATGAGAATCTTCTAATATATCTTTACGAAGATCAATAATATTTGGCACAATAAGTCTACCAAAATTTCGAATACCGCCACGAGCATCAATATCAAAGTCTTTCAAACCTTCAATATCAATTTTATCCCTACAACTTTGGCTAAGAAGAACCAATTCAGGATCATGCTTTTGAGCTTCAAGAATGCGGTCTAAAAGAGAAGGATGAACCTCAAGGCTACACAAAACAAGAGATGAACATAAATCGGATTCACGATCTCGAATCTCACAAGTGGACAAAGTATCGAGATCATTCCATTCGGATACCATCATGGAAACAACCACTTGTTGCTTACGACTAAGGGCATCGGCAACACGATTCCACTTTCCGGGAGTATAAAGAATATCAAGATCATAAGATGCAAGAAACTCGAGCCAACGTTGTTGACGCAAATTAAGTTCCTTTTGAGAAAATAAATACTTCAAAGATTTATGATCAGTGTAGAGAACAAATTTCTCTCCCAAAAGAGAATGACGCCAAATTCTAAGGGCGAAAACAATAGCCGCGAGCTCTAAATCATGAGTGGCATATCTAGTCTCGGCAGGCTTTAATTGCCTAGAAGCATAAGCAATAACACGTTCCCTTTGCATGAGAACGGCTCCCAAACTAACACGACTAGCATCGGTATAAATAATAAAATCTTGGTTCCCTTCGGGAATCACAAGAATAGGAGCATCGGAAAGGAGTTCTTTTAATTTCTGAAAAGCAGCTTCACATTTGTCTGACCAAATGTATTTAACTCCCTTCTTTGTCAAATTAGTAAGAGGTACGGAAATTTTAGAAAAGTCTTTTATGAACCGACGGTAATAGCCCGCCAATCCAAGGAAGTACGAATTTCCGTCACACTCTCCGGTCTCTTCCAATTTTGAATCGCTTCAATCTTTGAAGGATCCATGGAAATTCCGGATTTAGAAATAATATGCCCTAAAAATTTCACACGAGATTGCCAAAAGTGGCATTTAGAAAATTTTGCTTTCAATTGATTTCTCCTAAGAGTTTCCAACACAATCCAAAGATGTTTTTCATGCTCTTCCTCGGTTTTAGAATAAATAAGAATATCATCTATAAAGATGAGAACAAATCGATCGAGGAAGTCTTTGAAAACTCGATTCATAAGGTCAACGAAATAAGCTGGAGCATTCGTCAAACCAAATGGCATAACAAGCCATTCATAAGATCTATAACGAGTACGGAACGATGTCAAAGGAATGCTATCCTCTGCAATACGGAGCTGATGAAAACCGGTTGCTAAGTCTAATTGTGAAAAGACTTTAGCACCACAAAGCTGATCGAATAAATCATCAATCCGCGGTAAGGGATATTTATTCTTGATGGTGAGATCACTAAGTTCGCGGTAGTCAATGCAAAGCCTAAGTGTACCATCAGATTTCTTCACAAAAATAGCTGAAGCTCCCCATGGAGAGGAACTAGAACGAACAAGCTATTTTGCTTCCAATTCAGATAATTGTTTACGCATCTCCTCATTTTCCTTATTGGACATACGATAAGGAGGACGAGTAATAGGTTGAGCTCTAGGGATTTGATTAATTCTGAACTCAATTGCTCTCTAAGGTGGTAATCCTAAAACGGGCTCAAATATGTCGGGAAATTCACGAACAATGTGAATGAGAGAAATAACATCTTCCTCATCATCATTATCGTCATCATGAGGATTTAGAGAATACAAGGATGATTTCGAATTGGAATCTGAATCTTTCAGAACGAGAGAAATCTACTTAACAGATTAAGGATGCCAAAGATATATAGTCCGCTCAGGACATAGGATATGGGCTTCATAACGGTTAAGCCAATCCATCCCCAAAATCATTCCGAAACCTAAATAACGCATAACATGCAAATCGGCACGGAAAGAGTAATCACATAAAATAATTTCGACATCTTTACAAAGTAAACTGAGTGTTGCGGAGCATTCCTTACAAGATCTGGAAGTTTCTGAGCAGACATAAATACTCCATCCTGATCTAGATGTTAGGAATTCATACCCAATGACTATCAAAGATATAGACATAGATGTGAGTTCCAAAAACTCACCTTTTAAACCCAAACACAAATGATAAGTTCTAGAACAAGCAATAGGTTGTTCTCTCTTCAACACCACCTCTAGAATCTTCAATCTAACATCAAAGGTGAAGTTTTTCCTAAGTTAGGTTATAGGAATTTCTGAAAATTGAAGAGGCATTGAGATGGAGAAGATGAAGAGGATGCTTACCTAAGCTTTTCTATGATTTCTAGCTTGAAGTTGATAATTCTTAAGAGAATTAGGGCTTAGGAATTTCTAATTTCTTTTCTCTTCCCCCATTTTTCTTTTAGCTTGAGTGTTAGGAAATAATAGAGCGAGTGAAGAGGAGTTGGATGAAGGGTTAGGTTATTAGAAGGTTGATGGGCTGAAACCCAAACCCAAAGCCCTAATTGAAAATCTCGAAATTTTTCCAACTCAAAAAAAATTGATGTTTATACTCAAAAAAGTCGCAAACACCATTTTGAACTCAATGGAAGTGATCTCGAGTCCAAATGGTTGAGTCTCAACTTCAATCTTCATTCAGACGTCTGAAATTTCCAATTCAAACGTTTGAATCTGGAAAAACAAATGTTTACAATATTCAAACGTCTGAATTGTTCATTTCAGACATCTGAAAATGGCGATTTTAGCCTATTTCCTTTCTGGTTTGACTCGAGCAATTTCAGACGTCTGAATGACCCATTTCAAACGTTTGAATTTTTGTTTGAATGTGTTTTCAAATAGGCACTTCCAAATAGCACTATCCACATAGACTTTTCACTAATTCAA
Source organism: Allium fistulosum (assembly GCA_030737815.1). Lineage (NCBI taxonomy): Eukaryota > Viridiplantae > Streptophyta > Magnoliopsida > Asparagales > Amaryllidaceae > Allium > Allium fistulosum. The sequence goes on along the minus strand of CM060904.1, from coordinate 1,240,412,060 downwards.
CTGTTCTTCTACGAATAGGTACTTTTTCGGACTAAAATCCGACTAACGATGCTATGTTTAAATTAAACATTTAAAATATACAAATCGTAAAATATGCGGGTTGTTACAAAAGGCACCCCACTCATGAGTAGAGTTAGCGGATGTCATTTTCGCTTTGAAGATGTGGAGGCACTATCTTTTGGGATGAAGGTTTGAGTTACACCGACCACAATGCCCTAAATACCTATTTTCCGAAAAAGATTTGAATCTTCCACAGTAGAGCTAGAGGGAGTTTATAACATCATATGACTTTGAGATATAATACACCCTCGGAAAAGGGAATGTAGTTACTGATGCCCTTAGTTGGAGGCATGCTACTCTTGGTGTTATACACAAGTGGAGGCAATTGGAGTTCCTCTCAAATTTCAATTTCATACCGCAATCAGAACTCATTCTGGGTTTTCTTGCGGCTATGGAAGTAAGACCAGCATTGATGGACTACATCAGGCAAGAACAGAAGAAAGATGTGGCAATAGTAGGTATTTTGGGCAAGCTAAGCAATGGAGAACATTTCCATCATGTGGGTAGGTATGCAATAGACAAAAGGGGACGACTGAGGAGAGATGGACACCTATGCATTCCAATGATGAAGGACGAAGTACTAGCCGAGTGTCACTATTCTAGGATGACTATTTACCCCAGTAGAGATAAAATGTATAAGGATATGAAGCGAATTTTCTATTGGTCAGGGATGAAGAAAAGGGTAGCAGAGTATGTCACTAGGAATTTGACATGACCGAAGATAAAGGTGGAATAAGAAAAGCCTAGAGGACTCTTATTACCGTTAGAGGTACCAACTTGGAAGTGAGAGCATATATCAATGGACTTTATAGATGGGCTGCCAAGGAGTCAAAGAGGCAATGAAACTATTTGGATTAAAACAGATAGGCTCACTTGACACTACACCAAAGCAGATGATTCCCAACGAGTATAAGTATTGCCAAGAATTTCAGTAACACTTATATGTGTCGCTATAGGGGCGTGGGTATTTATTTGTAACACTTATAAGCGTTGGGAGATGTTTTTCCCCAATGCTTATAAGCATTGGGGAAAAGCATCTCCCAACTCTTATAAGCGCTGGGGAAAAGCATCTCCCAACGCTTATAAACGTTACAAATAAATACAAACAAATAAACACTTATTGGTAATGTGAATGTTGAAAGATATAATGTAGACTATATTTAATATGAAATATTATCTTAATTTAGCAAATTATAACCCAATAAATATCAAAACAATATTCATAATCATGGTAATAAAATAGAGTATCAATTAACAAAAGAGAAGTTCAATACATAATTAAGTTACCAATGCATAGTTTGCCAATTCCATACTAATATCAAATTGCAATAACAAAAGATAAGACATAGCTCATAGGTAAAGTCTACAAATACTAGATCATTTTCAAGATCTTCTACTTCACTATTACCACCATCCAATTTCCTTTTTTCTTCTGCTTCTTCTATAAGTACCTACATGCATTCAATATCATATTAAATTGAAATTTATACTAAAAAGAATGGCAAATAGTAATTAAGGTGATAACATATGATTTAACAATAAAGGACATTAAATAAAACAAGCAAATATGCAAGGACGCTAATTTGAAATTAAGTACTTCATATATGCATACTGGCCTCGGTTTAAAGCCGAGGCAAAACGAGCCTCGGTTTTTAACCGAGGCTCAACAACCACGCCTCAGTTTAAAACTGAAGCGAACTAGGCAAACTGAGGTGGGCATGCCTCGGTTTTAAACTGAGGCGGGCATTGCGATATGGTCTCGGTTTAAAACCGAGGTGAACCAGACCTCAGTTTGAAATTGAGGCACGCCAGGGCCTCAGTTTCAAACTGAGGCACGCCAGACCTCAGTTTGTAACTGAGGCACGCATGGCCTCAGTTTGGCGCACCTCAGTTTGAAACTGACGTGCCCCAGGCCTTAATTTGAAACTGAGGTTTGCCAGGCCTCAGTTTCAAACTGAGGCGTGCTTGGCCTCAGTTTGAAACTGAGGCGCGCATGGCCTGCCTCATTTTGAAACTGAGGCGCGCATATCCAATATCTTGCATGTTAAATAAAAATAAGAAGTAATAAACTATTCAAAGAAAAAAGTGACATATACACAATTTTTGAGGCAATAATTTTGGAAACAATTCAGCAATAACATAATTGGTCGTCACTGGATATTACATGCATTAGAAGTTTAGAGAGAAACAATCTAAGCTACATAATCTTCATATATTTTTAGTATTTTACTTAAAATAATCTTTCTTTGTTAAAAGGAAGCAGCTAATTCACTAATTGCACATATTTGATACTATTACTTATGAGACTACCCAATCAAACTTCAAGACAACTAAACCAGAATTACTTTCTTTATATTTCAAGTAACAGAAATACTTACATATGTTTCCGCGGCACATGGTAGTACTTCTCCAGATTTCCTTTTATGCCCCACCTTCCAAACCAACAACCGTGAAATATTTTTTTTCCGGGTTTACTAAGGCTTACAAGAAAGAATAAAGATCAAAGGCCTATAAGAATATTTTTTTCGGATTTTCTTTTATGGAGCGTATTTTAGACATTGAATGTGCATAGCAAATAAAATATAAGTAATCTTAAGGACAATTCTTATATCTTCAATGAAGTGAAGCTAGTACCACAACCTATATTTTTACAATCACATTCACTATAAAAAAGCAATTTATAATTAAACATTAAACTATCATTTTCACATAAAATAGAGTTTTACCATTACTATAATCACTTCTCACTTCTTGTTACTCTTTACTTATGCCTAAGAACTACCAATCAATTTGAGACTGGCTAATACAGATTACCATATAACATGTTTCCCAATGCACAAGGTAGAGTGCGATTGTTCAAGTAATATCATATTAGGCATTACAAATATTACAGTCGTTTTTATTATATAATATATATTGTGCAGCTTAACAAAAATGCCAAGCAAAAAAGTTATTAACCAATTAAATATAGGAAACTAACTATGGTTATTAACCAATTAAACACACAAAACAAACTATGTGAAGGAAAATCATTTAAAATGATAAATGTTAAACTTGAACACATGAAGCAATATTGTCAAAGGGGCAACTGTAAATATTTAGTAATTACGATCAATAATAATACTGATTGTAAGACTATAACTTGTAAATTTGTAAACTACAATTAAATAAAAAGGCTTATATCAGTAATCAAACTATTACTAAAAATTATTGCTTCATTATAATGAAAGCTTCAGTACACATTATTCATTACTTCCAACGTCATCTACTACTTGTGGCAAACTCAGTTAGAAACTTAGTTTTTAACTCAGTTAGAAACTCAGTTTTTAGTTGAGTTTAAAAAATCAACTTTTAACAGTTAAAAACTAAGTTTAACTCGGTTTAAAAGCCTTGTTAACTGAGTTTAACTCAGTTTTTTACTAAACTAATTTGAATATAGCACACGATGGAATTTCGACTCCTTGGGTCGAAAATTACCGCCCAAAGTCTCTAGCCGACGTTGCCGCTCTTCGCCACATTATCAACACAAGTAGTACTTCTCATTTTATTCCTCAGTTAACTGTTTTAATCTTTTATTTGAAATTTATATTGTAATTTGTATTATTGTTCCCGACAGTCACTTTAAGGGCCAATTTTTTCATTTTTTGATGTTTAAAATTTTTTTATTTGAAAGAAAGAGTAGGACGATATTGTAGAAACAAAAATATTTTGGTCTGATTCGATGAACTGTAGATTTGGTTAGTTGTATGAAAATTGATTATCTTTTGAGCCAGTGCTTGGATATTTTTGTATTATTTTTTTTAGAAAAGAAGCTGGGATAGGAATTAACCATGTTTTTGCTATGAGATAAGCATTAGACTTCTTTTGTTTTAAGTCTAAATTCTGATTCTTGATTGTGGAGTACTGAATCATGAATTGATTGTATGTTCTAGTTTTCAAAATTTATTTAAATGATCCTTAATTTCATCTCAACCATTCATTCATTTTATATAAGTTTGTTCTAATTCCCAAAGCTTCTTTAACAGAAAACTAACCTTAATACAAGATCAGATCCCCCTCTCTTTCTCAATTTTGCTTGGATCATGTCTGCGAAGGTGAGTACATACCATACTCCAATTTCATATCTATCTTTAGGTTTTTCTGTTCATCTTCTGATATTATATAAAAGAAACCATGAAATAACTAAAGTTTATTATTCTGTTTAGAAAGTTGTAGTGAAAGTTGATCTTCATGACGATAGAGACCAACGAAAAGCCTTAAATGTTGTAGCCAAGATTCTACATAATGAATCTTTATCATTTTTTCTTTTCAATTTTCCCTTCACATTATAAGAAAGTCATTAATGTTTATAAACTCTATTATTAATGGCAGATATTGATTCAATTGCAATGGACACAATGGTAGATATTCCTTCTCATATATAAGAAAAGGTGACTCTGTGATTTACCATTATAATGTTACAGAAATAATTAGATAATTAGATATCCAAAGTCTTTAGAAAATAGTTTCAAAGAACTATGACTTCAATTAAATGTTAAATCTGGAAGGTTGATGGGTAATAAAATATTTATTCAATATGCTCTTATATTAGTGATCTCCAAAATATTTTTATTCATTTATTTGATTTGATGATGAATGATGATAACAATGGTAAACTATGTGATGCATTATATATTTCTTCTGTAAGCAGGGAAATCACGATTCTTTTAAGAAGTTGTTCACATGAAAATTAAAATAACTTTGATATGTTTGGTGTTAAAGATAATCTATGTACATTGTATGGTTAATTATGTTATGAGTAGGGTCTAATTTAGTTTTACTAAGATTATTAATGATAAATCGCAAGTCATAATCAATGAGTCCAGAAATATAATTAAATACGATAAAATTAAAGTCTAACTTGTATTATTGAGTTATTTAGTGCATATTGCTGATATCGTAACATGAAATATTGGTATACTTTAACACAATTGTAAAGCTTATAGATTGAAGCAGACATAGAAAAATACATATTCCTAAAAGTAGTAATATAATACCGATTTGATATTCTTCCCATGCTTCTTGGTCTACAAATGGGTTCATCTTCTCCAGTAGTAGAGTCACTGGATGAATTGAAATCAATATAGCACAGTTAGTATAATTAGAATATCGTGCTATTTGAATAAAAATTCATTTGGTTCAACAAAATATTGCAAGCTCACTACTAAAAAGGTGTACCTATATCATTATGCAGTAGTAGAAAAACTCTTCACTTGATTTACGCCTCTATCTTGATCATAAGCCTCGGGAACCTCATACTACAAAAATTAAAATGGTTGTAAGTAATAACAGGTAACATGGGTGTGGGTTGGTTGCAATGTAAATTAGCTGGAAAGAAAGTGCAACGGTTAGCAATAGAATATTAATGATCGTTATGGAATTGTACTTTGGATGTTTAAGTATTACCATATCCAAGCATACAAATAACATACCCTATAGCAATCCAAAAGCTAGGTCAAGGTAGTAAATAATGGAAAACATAAAACTTAGTGAGATAGGCCCATATTCGGGAAGCTAGCTCGGAGCTTGTCATCACTAAGGGAAAAAATATAAGACTACAGTGAAGCAAAACTGCGAAATTTTGAATCCCTTTACTAATAACTAATTCAGTTAGTAATACTTGAAGGAATTTCATCTCCTCAACTAAATTAATAATAGCAGTGGAGATCGAAATAGTATCAATACAATTTGTGGAAATATTTTTGCATCAAAGGTTAAGGATATAAGTTAAATTAACTCATCGTTTTCAACTTTCTCCTGATGTTTGTTTGCAAGCTCATAGATCTTTTTTTTAAACTTGCTAAAGAAGACCATGGAGTTTTAATAGCAACTCTTACATTTAGACAAAGAGTAGAAAACCCACATATTTAGATGAATGAGAGAAAAGTATTCATGGGCATAGCAGCGCTTCCTAGTTTACAAACATAAGAGCATAAAAGAAAACACTGGAACGGTAGCATCGTTGGGTTTAGGAAATCCGTAGAACAAGAGGAAAGTATTCATGCACCGATAGTTTGTTTACCTTCAGATCTTATAACCAAAACAGAATTATCATCTTAAACTAATTTTGTTTACAAATAATAAGACCTACACTTATTCGAAAATCAAAATCATGAATTATATTTTTTTTATTCAGAGAATAAAAACTTCGATTAGTCGGTAATTAAATGATATCCATAGAAAAAAGAATAAATATGCTTATGTGATTGGATGATTTTGTGTTTGGTTAATTCTTAGCCGCTTTAAAAAAGTAAAATTAGTACTTTTACTGGGGTTTAATATAACATTATACCCAAAGAAAAATTGATAGTTTCAAAAATCCATAGTAAATTCTCCTATTGTCCCTAATTGAAACCATTTCCTAAAGCAAGAATTGTTTGCGTTATTTGCTATTTCAGGAAATTCTTTACCTCTTGAGATATACCATTAATCCTCTATAAATTAGCATGCAGGGTCTCCACCTAAATAGAAATTTTGTGTTATATGTGACATGGTAAAGAAAAATAAATGGACAGTATAAAGGCATGTTGAATAGTAAGCATTGATTATCAAGGCTTGCTAGCAAAAGGAGCTCTGTATTTCCAAATGTAATTCTGATTTCAATTGCTCAAGCATGTAAACCAATTAATAATCAGCACAAACAAAATATTTCCACTCAATCGCCTTCTTTACTGATTCTTAAACAATTATTTATGGTTAACCAATCAAATAACAACCTAAATCGGCAACTTTATATGAAATTACATATACATTTGAGAGCTTAAAATTTTTGGTATAGGCCTTCTAAGAGGATGGATTCGCGGTTGCGTCTAAAGCAATGGCATCGGAAATCATCGCGGTTGCGGATGGATTCACAGTTGCTTCAGATCTAAAAGGGTCGAATTAGTTTCGAGAGAGGAGTCGCATGGTTGCAAGTAGAGTGGCTGGTCTGAGATGCTCGAGTTGGAGTCGGTGGAGTAGCAGGTGGAGGCGTAGAGGGGGAAAAAATTCACCATGATATCCAATTTTTTTCTTCTAAAGGGTAAGCGTGGAGAAGTTGGGTACTGCTGTACTAGGGCTAGAATGAAAAGAATACTCATTTACTTTTTTGCCCCAAGCACATTTCACTTAATTTCAATTTAACCAGATTTTCCAACGCATATATGTGTTAGCAATAAAAAAATATAAATGTGTAATTTCAGTCACACATTTTTAGCTTACCAACGGTTATTATTGTCATTAATTTACAACACAAATAAGTGTTGGCAATTGAAAAAAATAAGTCTTACAAAATGGATGATATGGCGTAGTGTGAAGTGCCCACTTTATTCTTGGAAAGAGTAATAAGAATGTAGCATCTCAGGTGTATATTTATATTAAAGAAGTGGTACAATTGTATTGGGTTCCTGTCAGCATTGTTAGTGATCGTGACCCCTTATTCTGTAGTGAGTTTTGGAGGAGGTTATTGTAACGACCCGTATTTTTAACTATTTTAAATTATTAAATTTAATGTGATTATTGAATAATAATGGTTAGAAATGAAAATTTTTAATGTTTATTTATGTAATTTATTGAATTTGAATTTGGATAAAACGTTGAAATAACCAATTTCGATGATTTGGGCAATAATCAGTATTGAAATGAAATTCTATATATTGAATGGGTTATAATCAACTGTTGGAATTAAATATTGAACACTGAATGACTGTAAAATGGAAGTAGTTATTTTATTATTTGAATTCGTTTTAAAATTAGATTTTATAAGTTAATAACTTATATTGAAATATGGTGATTTATTGGATAAATAAATTGTTTAAATTTAATATTGCAATTATTCGCGATCTGGTAGGGTGCAGCCTCACGTGATTGGGTTATCCTAGAGTTTGCGTGGACGAGGTAGGAGAGGTAACGATTAGTTTAATTAGTTGCTAATTAAATTTTAATTACCGTTATATTAATTATAACATATCTTTTGCATACGAGGTCGGTTTCGAGTGAAACGAGTCGTGTGGCAACCGTATCGGCGTCGTCTGTAGCATGGAGTGGAAGCAGAATTTATTTAAAGCTAAAAAATTTCAATTTCAAATAAAAGGTGAGTGTTTTATAACGCTCATGAAGTACTAGAATATTTGTATGGTAGCTAAATTTAAATTTATGAAGTGATTAAAATTTATTGATTGTTGTTTGATAATTTTAATTAATATTTAAATTGACATCTGAATTAACTGATGAAACTTGAATTGACAGTTAAATTGAATGGAAATTAAATTATTAGTAAACTCCCGATGTTTGATGACTGGTCAATTGCTGCGGTATTTTGTGGATGATTGATTGTGACGGATACCAATTGGTTGATCTTTGGATGATTGGATGTTTATTTATTTTTATATATGTCATGTTATCACGCGGTAAATTATTTATGGTATATAAAACCGTAAATTGAATTATTTCGAATAAATTAAGAAATAGGTTGAAATGATATACACCTATGACACTGTGATTCGGGTTCAAATGATATATATCTATCCCTGGAATTAAACTGAAATAAATGATCACTTGGCTATAGGATAGAAAATTATATACAAACACCGGATTGGTTAAATTAAATGATTTTAAAATTCTAGGTTTTAAATTATTTAAATGATTTTGATTTAAAGAAACAAAAATCGAAATATGTGAATTGAATTATTTTCGAACTCGAGCTTGAAATGTGAAATTAAAAAAAATGTTATACGAAATTGTTTAAAAATGAAACCTAAGATTCTGAAGTTATAATTGAAATATGATTTTAGTTTCGGAAATTGATTTGTTTTAAAAGGTTTGGATTTTATTCGAACTTTGAAATATTGCTAAGTAAACATAATTTAAAACGATATTTCAAAATTGAGCTTGGAATTAAATTATTTTACAGATTTAGACATTGAATTGAACATCGAAGTTAAATTTGATTTAAATGATTTAAATCGATATTTTGAAAATCGAGCTCGAAATTGATATAAATTGAAATGGTTTAAAAGTTTAGAGTTGAGTTGAAATTTAACCATTGAATAAATAGGTTAAGTTGAAATCGATTTGGAATTGAAATTAATTTGGAATTGAAATTGATTTGAATTGGAATTGGAATCAGAGTTAATTCAAATTGAAATCAGAATGCAATCGATTAAATTGAAATGGAAATTGAATTGTTTTGAATTAGAAAATTTGAAATTGGATCGGTTTGACTTTGAAACTTTTTTCAAAATAAATTATTTTATAATATAAACTGTTTAAAAACCTATCTTTTTAGATGTTTAAATTACTTTGATTTTTCTAACTATTTTACTATATAAACCATTTTTCAATACTCAAACTATTTTATATTAAACTATTTTAACTTTTAAACTATTTAAAAAATTTCAAACTATTTTCTAAATTTCAAACTGGTCAGAGTGGGAATGTTTATTTTAAATCATGGATTTAAATGTGAATTGGGTTAAAATGAAGTTATAACCCAAATTGTAATTCAAATCGAATTTTGAAGTGAAAATGACTTTCAAGTGGAAATTGACATATTTGAAGTAAATATGATATTTCAAAATGAAATTGATTTTGAAGCGAATATGACATTTTAGTATCAAGTATGAATCGTTTTGAAATGTAAAAGTACCAACCGGTGTGTAATACGATGTTTGGTTGTCAAAGAGACCGGGGCCACTTATTGTCATACTCTTTGTTAATATTGGAACCACTTTCACAATTGTGTAAGTGGGGGAGACTCCAGAACGAAGTGGTTGGATTTGGCATCGTTTTTTGATTTGACGAAAGAGAACGATGATGGATAGACCTCGGTACTTGTGCCAATTTGAAATGACTAAAACATGATAGCTTGATAGGGCTAAGCGGGCTAATTACCCCTATCGGACATCCATTCTTCGATTTTCTTGGACTGGTCCATATTATTACTCTTGTTGTTGGTTTCGATTGGTGCACCTTGATTGTGGGATAACTTCCCTTGACTCGATATGGGATGGATGGACGCAGTGGGCTGTCGTGGTTAGGATGCGTTACCACCAGCCCTGCGACCCAAACTGGTAGTATCCTACCTTGGGCATTGACTCATGTGCCTTGTCATACTTTTATCTTTATACGAGACCCTTACGATTTTGGTTTAGTATTGTCGTATCACGGTGCATCACTGGCTACCGACATGCTACTGGTTGTGCTAAATGCAAACTGTACGACAATGCTTAAAAACACGTTAAAGGGGATTAATGCAAAGCCTTAACACTAAGAAAAATATTTATTTTACTGATTAGACATTATATATGTAGCGTATTCTACTATATATAAATATTTTGACGAATCCTTAATAGATGGAAAATCACGTAACATCTCTTGAGTTATTGCACGCACATTATACACTGGATAGGAGATGTAAAACCCCATAAACATCTCCGATGCTATTACACTCATGTTGTGTGATATCAATTTGACTCCAATAAGGATATTTTAGTCCTGACTCGAGTGTTTTGTCATTTCATTACGCTCGGGTCAGCCTTGAGTATTTTAGCGCATTGAAGATCATTTTGTAGAGGGCGAAGACGAAGATTTGGTATATCATTGTTATTATTATTCCTGCATCATGTTGTCTGCTGCATTATTTTATTTATCCCTGTTGTATATATAACTCTGATAAATGTTGTATAAATTATAATCAAATGTATAGTAAACAACTTCATGAACTGTTTATTTGATTATTTTATTTTGTCGTTCCGCTGTGAGATTCTGTGTTTGTTTTCTTCTTCTTTTCTTATTTTTCTTAATTAACCTCATTGATTATCTATGTTCCGGATTGTTTCGGTTGAACATGTATGGATATTGTCGATTTAAACCTTCCAAAATGTGGGTCATCACAGTTAGTATCAGAGCTTTGGTTTAGCGATAACCTTAGCATTGTGTGGTTTGACTCATTAGAGATAGGGTAGTAATACCCTAGAATGAGTTATTTGAGCATATATATATATGAGAGCGCATATTTGTTAGTGTTAGAAAATGTTTTATATTGTGTTTACTTATCCGTTGAGTTGTTTATTAATTCTGGTCGATGCGTGGGATGTCGTGTTGTCGATAAGGGTTTCTAAACACTTAAACGAGGCAAGTCGACATAATATTTTTTTTAAATTGGGTAAATGAAATAATTTTACCTAAATTATATTATATATATATAATTATAACTTTCTTAAGCCTATATGATTATTAATGAAATTTTTTTTAGGAGATGATAATATTTAGTTATCATCGATTATTGATTGAATTAAAATAAAACGAATACTTTGTGAATTTTACTTTATGAAGCGTTTGATAATTAAATTAAATTGAAATCTAATTACAATAAAAATTGTTTGAAATAACAAAGATGTAAATTAATGAAATATTTTCATAAAAAAGAAATGGAATTGTATAAGCTATATATAAATAGAAGGATTTAAAAATCGAGAATTTTAGAATTTAAATCCCTTTGCTTTCAAAATTTGTTTCAAAGCCTTCAAAATTAATATAATATTATTTGGAAGTGTTTTGGCGAGAAATATATTTTGAAATGATTTCTGTAAGAAAATAAAACCATTGAACTCACTTAGTCATTGGGAAATAATTCTGGGTATGACTGCAGCATCACCAGTATTCATTTTCGAGTTTCTGAGTGAGAATTGCTACCAAGAGAAATTTATTTCTAGTTAAAACAAGTTTTGATTGTGAAAAATATATCTAAGTATGATTTGATAAATATATGAAAATAGCTTTGAACTTATGATTGAAAATAGTATAGATAAAAATAAGTTTATAACTTATAGATTTGAACAGAAAAGTAAAATTAAATTTTAAAACTATTGAATATTTTTGGTTAACCAAATAAAAGAAGGTTCGAATTTGAGATATGAAACAAAAGAATTAACCTAACAAATGTTAAATAAATAGAGTTAGTGAAATGAAGTAAATAAAAGGAAATTTAACTCAAGGAAGCTTAAATAAAAGTGAATTGTATTTGAAATGAATTAGATAAAATATTGAAATGAAATTTTAAGAGAGTAAGTTTGTATAACTTGTAGATTTGAGAAATATTATGGTAAAAAAATTTAAATTTGTTGAATGTGAATGATAAGAAGAATTTTTTTTAATAGAGTTAAATAAAATGAGTGATGGATTAAATGAAATAAAATTTCACTTAATAAAGATTAGATGAGTTGAGTTGAGTTGGATTTGAATATAACTAGATGACTTAGTAAAGTGAATTAATTCCACTTAAGTTATAAAATGAATTAATAGTATGAATACTTTTATCCCACCTTTTGGCAAGGCCGTGACACAAAGAACTTGACTAGAAACCAATGACAATTGGTCTTGGAGATCGGTTATACGCAGGCTCACTATGGATATCGACGAATTTTGTCCGAGTCTGGATGGAGCTAAAATTGATATGACATGACAAGCAAAGCTATGAGAGCCAACGTTCCGAATTTCAAGTCAATCGGAGTTCGTATGCTCAAGATATTGATCGATCACGGTTGAGAAATCCAAACTTGCATCGATCATAACTCGAGATCTACAAGTCCAAATGCCACCAAATTTTTACTGGAGCTTACGTATGACCTAAAGAATGTTCCTGCCAAATTTCGACTCGATCTAAGCAAGTCTTGATTGATACGAAATTCATTCGTATCGATCGCGGATGGAAAAACTCCAACTTGCATCGATCATATCTCATGATCTACAAGTCCAAATGCTATGAAATTTTCACAGCAGCTTACGTACAACATGAAGAATGTTCCTGCCAAATTTCGACTCGATCGGAGCAAGTCTTGATCGATACGAAATTCGTTCGTATCGATCATGGATCGAGTAGAAATCGCATGGGATCGATCGCGTGGGCCCACCCACATGCCAGAAGAAGTCTCCCGAGATCTGAGCGAGATATTTGCCTCCTACGCCTATAAATAGAGCACAAGGGCCTGCAGAAGAAGGACTTTTAGCCTCTCTACGCCGATATTCTGCCGAAATGATTATCAAACTCCAGTTATACTACTGTAATCCATTGTAATCTGCTGTTAACCGCTGAAATCAGTTGTAATCATCAGAGAAACATGAATAAAGTCATCAATTTCATAGTGGACGTAGGCAATACGCCGAACCACTCTAAATTCCTGTGTTTCTGTGCATTTTCTTATCTGTTTATTGGTGTGTTTGTTAGATCTGCTTCATTTTACATTTATGTTTCTTCATTTTATCTCTTCAAACACATCTGAAGAGTGTTGTGCCCAATTTTGGTACAAACACTTTGGTGCTTTCACTGAGAAAAACCCAACTTTTCTCCTGCTCAGTGGATCTACTACCATCGTTGGATTGCACAAATCTAAGGAGGAGATCCAGATCTACCGTCCAGTGGTTTCTTCTATTCTATTCAGATTGCTCCAGATCTAAGAGGAACTACATTCTTGATCATTTTCGTATCCATGTTTTCGTATCGAGAAAATATGATCATTTTCGTATCCATCATTTCGTATCCATAAAATATGATCATTTTCGTATCCAGAAAATATGATCATTTTTGTATCCAGAAAATATGGTGATTTTCGTATCCATCATTTTGTATCCAGAAAATATGATCATTTTCGTATCCATCATTTCGTATCCGGAAAATATAATCATTTTCGTATCCATCATTTCGCATCCAGAAAATATGACAACATTCGTATCGATCAACTTCCGTATCGATCGCATTTCGCATCGATCAGCTTTCGTATCGATCGACTATTTGTATCGATCAGTTTTCGTATCGATCAACATTCGTATCGATCACTTTTCGTATTGATTGGCTTTCGTATCGATCAACTTCGTATCGATCCAGCCATGTGCATTTCGTATCGATACTCACACACAGTTCGTATCGATCCATCTGCGTCCTATTCGTATCGATTCTCACACGCAGTTCGTATCGATCCATCTACGTCCAATTCGTATCGATCCATCTGCATCCAATTCGTATCGATACTCACATCATGTTCGTATCGATCGCAACTGCTCTGTTCGTATCGATCGCAAATGCTCTGTTCGTATCGATCGAAAATGCTCTGTTCGTATCGATCGCAAATGATTTGTTCGTATCGATTGAAAAAGCTCTGTTCGTATCAATCGCAAATGCTCTGTTCGTATCGATCGCAAATGCTCTGTTCGTATCGATCGAAAATGCTCTGTTCGTATCGATCGCAAATGCTCTGTTCGTATCGATCGAACATGCTCTGTTCGTATCGATTTTCACACGCTATTCGTATCGATTTTCACACGCAGCGCAGGGCACCCGCATAGTTAATTCAAAACTCAACTTAATAAAGGAACATTTTGATCGTTCCATGACTGGACGGGACATAGGGGATTACAGTAGCAATTGTTGAGTTGCAATCAAGGAATGGGTAAAGAAATACTACTCAACCGTACTCCCAGAGGCGGGAGAACCTAGCTAATATGCCAACAACTGGAGTTGATTAATATATCATGCTTTTAAGGTGGAATGCAACTTCCTCCAATTGACCAGCTTTTAAACTCCTGAATTGACAACTATGGTACGATGGCTAATATGACGACTCCCCTACACTGTCTACTCTACCAACTCAAAACATAGCTGGTCACCGCTGACCCATCTTCAAATGCCCACATCTTAATCATTCCACGTCCATATAACTAAAAGCATGGCATACAACCTCAAGAGGACTTCCTTAATACCCTATATAGGTCTCCCATCTGGATGAAAGTTTGGGATAAACACCAATTTATTAGCCCATTTTAACCAACTCGCCGTCCAATCGGCGTTACCAACCACTCAAACGTTGGACAATCATGCACGCATCATTCGCCAGTTTTACAAGACCCTGTAGCCATAAAATGGACCTAGTCATAATGACAGTTGGAGAATCTTCCCCAGTGGAGACCTATTCATTGAAACCATCCTACCTACAAAATTTCCAGTGAAAATTCAATATGTTGACTATGTCAGTATACTATGGAAATACAACCCCCGACACTACCTCATGAAGTGAGAATGGCACATGGACTCCACCAAGAGTGATGAATGCCATCAAATGCAGATGCCTTCCCCCATTCCTCAAAGAACAGTGTCATTTATGGTTAGACATACCAGTTCTACTTCTCATATTGCTGAAGGGAATAAAGAAGCTGACAGCCAATGAATTTATCCAAAGCCCACATCTAGTTGCTGCCAATACCCATAAATGAATTCATCACCAGCGCTTATTTCCAGACTTTGATAAGGGAACTGGTGGATAGCCGCCGACGACTATGCCAAGATGTCCATTCCAATATTGAGTTGATGAACCAGATGAAGGATCAACATGGCGAGATAAGGAGGGGACCTATTCCATACTCTAGATCGGAAAACTCCTCTTCTCTTGATGGCTACCGTGAACGCCAACGCCATAAGGCTGCTTCGGAAAGGATAGCTCCGACAATATGAGCAAGCCCTATAAAATGAAGGACCGGGAACATCTGACCCCTATCGATCAAGGACTTTGATCAAATTGAACCATTTGCGTTAGACTTCCAACTATGAAGGGCTGGACTGAAGTGCAATAGCGAGCATACGACGCCGCTTCACTTATCAATGAGATTTAATCCGATCTCTTTTGAATTATTTCTATTTCTATTTCAATTTTGTTTATGTTCTGAAGTATGACCGACTTGAATTAAACTATTTGCAAATGATGCAGGTACCCGAGTACTTAAGGTTGTGTGCAAAACAACCTCCGCGAACTATGATCAAATCATTCAGGTATCATCATGACGAGCATGATTCAACCACTCATCGGCTACTATATGCCCTTGACTGGGGGCAAGGCCTCAAAGCGGAAGAGACCGACAAGGTCAGGACTCTAGTACAAAGTGGATGCAATCAACCATCCACTCATCCACTTATGCAATTTAATTGGAGATATGGGAAAGACTTAGAGTGATGTGTCCCAACAACGTACTCTCCATCTCGTACTTGAAGCTCGCCAAAATACTTTAGCTTCTTCTGATGCCTAGTAAAATTGGAATCACGCCAAGGGTGGATGTGACATGACAGTCTATGCATCCAATCCTACATTAGAACTTGGGGTAATTTGAGAACATATGTTCAAAGTGGATATGATTTGACCATTCACTCTCCAACTTGCGTCCGACAAAAACAATCATGCCTTAAACCAACTTCGTCAGGGCCCAAGCCTCAACTTAAAGTGCTCAACGACTAACTGCCTACTCGCTAACCATCATGAGCCATCATTTTGACTCTCTTCCTCAACTCGACCAGAAGAGTGCAAAGTATAAAGTGGACGTGACTCGACCGTCTACTCTCTAATTCTTGCACCTGACTTAAGGGAAAATACACAACTCAAAGTGGATGTAGTTCGACCACCCTCTCCTCTGCTCGAGCTCAAAGCTTGCCAGAACACTAATCTTACTCCTTAGGCTTAGAAAAAGTGGAATCCAAACGGACATGGACGTGATTCGACCGTCCATCAACTAAATTTTATCCTTCATTAAGGGAGGATAAGTGGAAAGTGATCGAGATCCGACTAATCGCTTATTAAGTGAAACCCGAGCTCGGGGGCCGACACACTTAAATCAAAAAGGGATTGAAACACGACAATCCTCGAACAAACTCTAGTTCTTAGAGTGCGAGATGGAGTATGAAATTCCAAATCCAAACTCAAGGGGGATTGATGATATGTCCATCTAACGACCTCGCCTTCCATATTTACAAGCTCGAGGAGGATGGATCCGTTCATCTAACGACTTCGCTTGCCTACTCAGGATGGATATGATACAACCGTCCACGTACCTGATCAAATTCTTGTTCCTAGAGTGTGAACGAAATCGTAAAGCCTAAACAGATGTGACTGACCATATGTCGGCTAACTCCAGATTCCCAGAGCGCGAACTGGAGTATAAACATTAAATAACTCTAAGTCCCCAGAGCGCGGACTAGAGTATAAACACTAAAATGGGTGTGACTGACCACCCATCAACTAACTCCAGATTCCCAGAGTGCGAACTGGAGTATAAACATCAACTAACTCCAGATTCCCAGAGTGCGAACTGGAGTATAAACATCAACTAACTCCAGATTTTCAGAGTGCGAACTGGAGTATAAACATCAACTAACTCCAGATTTTCAGAGTGCGAACTGGAGTATAAACATCAACTAACTCTAAGTCCCCAGAGCACGGACTGGAGTATAAACACTAAAATGGGTGTGACTGACCACCCATCAACTAACTCCAGATTCCCAGAGTGCGAACTGGAGTATAAACATCAACTAACTCCATATTCCCAGAGTGCGAACTGGAGCATAAACATCGACTAACTCTAAGTCCCAAGAGTATGGACTGGAGTATAAACTCCAACTGGGTGCGAATGACCACCCATCAACTTATTTCGGTCCCGAAAGCGCAGGCTAGAGTATAAACACCAAATGGGTGTGACTAACAATCCATCAACCAACTCCAGCCCTCAAAGCATGGTTTGGAATATGAATACCAAAAGGGATGTAATTCGACTGTCCATCTATCGGCTATGGTTCCTCATCAAGTTCTATAGTACAAAAAGTGGATGTGGTTCGACCGTCTGCTTTCCAATCTTCCCCTGACATGGGGGCACACTTAACACACAAAATTGGATGCGATCCGACCATCCAGCACTAAGCGGGCGTGACACAACCGTCCATGCATCAACTCTTGTCCCTGGCACGGGACCCATAACGTAAATTTATAGGGATGCACTCCAACCCTACCAGACAAAATTTCTTCCTTGATTCGACAGGGAGGCGTAGATTCGAATAACGGACCTAGCTGGATGTCCTATTCTAAATTAATATTACTACCATCCAACCGCAAATGAATGTGGCATGATCGTTCATCTGCTAACTCTCGCCTGTGTTCTGACAGGTTGTGCGTGCAACATGGACGGATGTGACCTAACCATCCGCCAATCAATTCCTTCCTATAGTTCAGTGGGAGAAGCATCAAACTAAAGTTGTTGTAATTTGACCGACCACACTTCGACTTTTTCCCTTGACTGGGGGAAGAGGAATTGACTGAGGAAAACGTGGTCTGACCATTTTCTACAAAAAAAACTTAGTCCCCAGAGTGTGGACAGGGGTATAAACATCAAATGGGTGTGATGAATGACCCTTCAACTGACTCTGATCCCCAAAGTGTACCTACAAGAATAGACAAACGAATGAATGTGATTCGACCATTCATTCACCAACTCTGACCTGAACTCGACGTGAGGAGTGTAAACTCACTATAGGTGCAATTAGACCATCCACGAACTAACTCTGCTAACCCAAGACTAGGGGTAGAAGTACAAATCACCGAAAGAAGAGAAAGGTGACTCGCTACATCTCCAGCTTAGCGTCCTTTACAACTTAAGGAAATGACTACAAGGAGACCTTAATGCTAACCAATCAGAATGATGCCCGAAGTTCTGGCCAACCAATTATATCGTACCACCGGATCGACGGGCAATATCGATCTGCACCTTTCATATCATACCATTGGATCGATAGGAAATGAGGTCCTAGCATTCTACATCGTGCCGTTGAATCGACGGTCAATATCGATCCTCTTCGACTACAAATCGATGTGACCCAAACGTCCATCGAATACCTTTGACCAACAGAGCATGGATAGAAGAATAAACCATGAATGAGTGTGACTTGACCATTCGTCCTCCGTCGCCTTCCTTCGATCCGTCAGGAAGAGCATGAGACCAAATGAGCATGACATGACTGCATTTGAGCTGACTTTATCCCTAGATCTGACGGGAGAACGTAAATCGAAATGGACATGGTTGATCACCCAACTCCAAATGAATGCAATGCGACCATTCATTCATTGACTCTTACCATGATCCGACTAAAAGAGCAATTCAAAACAAGTGCAACCTAAACATCTGCACACTGATTCTTACCCTGGATTTGACAAGGGAAGCATCAATCCTGCATTGGATCTGACTGGACGATTCACTCTTTAGTTTTTTCCCAAAGTATGGCGACATAAGTAGTGAAGTGAATGTCATTGACCGTCCAGAATCTAGCTTATATCCGAATGTCGGCAAAGTAACAATGTATTCTGCCAATAGGAAAGAACTAGAACATAATACAGGATAGGCATGACTCAGCCTTTCATCGGTTAACTCGATCCCATGGTTCAATGGGATATAATACAAAATTGAAGCGGACATTATCTACCCTACCACTTATCGAGATATTCCCCAGACTTGGGGGCACGAACAAGAAGATAAGATTAATACGATTCAACCATTCATCAGTCAACTCTGGTTCTTAAAGCTTGAACTACAGTATAGACACAGCTAGGACGAGACTAGACCGTCCGCGTAATGCATCCGCCAACCCGAGACTGGGGGCAAAAGAGTAATTATCCGAGAGTTGACTATGACAACTTGAACCTATGACCCATGCGTGATATTCATAACAACTCTAGGTTGCGACCGAAAGGATGCCTAGAGATAGAGTCATCAGATCAATACCCGAACTTATGGGCAACTGATCATCATTTTGACCCTTCCGATGAGCAATGGATCGCATGTACATTGCATGAAAAGCGCATCATTCAGAAACATAAGTAAATTCATTCTCAAAGCTGGAGCCAACTATGTAGCAGCATGCAGTACAAGGCTAAGTTCTATTAATCCTTTGATTCAACGTCCTTATAAGCCTGATCATTTACCATTGCAAATAAACACATGAAGCGCCTACAACCTATCACGAGTATTGTAGATCAGATCACAACTCTGCGCAATGATGAAGAAAGAGTCAACTGTTTCACTTCAGGTGAATCTTGATGTGTTCGCTTGGACTCGATCTCATATATACATACATACATATATATATATATATATATATATGAACTCTCTCCAACCATGAAGAACACTACATTAAATGTCGACCGAGGCATGTCTCGGTGAACAAAAACGATGCGACATGGATCCGGAGAGATCTGTTGCACTTAAAGAGGAGGCGAATCTACTAAAAACCAGTAGGTTTATCCATGATGCCATCCAACCAAAATGAGTATCCAATCCTTTACTTATAAGAAAAACGAACAGAGAGTGGAGGACATATGTCAACTACTCAGATTTGCATGGGGTATGACAAAGCACAGCTTTCCACTTCCAATGATCAACCAACTAATGGACCCGACCATCAGACATGAATTACTGTCATCCATGGATGCAAACTCCATATACAATCGGATACTGAAGCATGTCCTAGACCAGGAATACAACTGTTTCATTATTGACTTGGGCCTATAGTGCTATGCTGAAATCCCTGGATTCAAACTTGAGAACGCTTATGCTACTTACCAAAGGATGATTAACAGATCATTCAAAAATCAGGTCGGCCGATCGATGAAAGTATATGTGGTTAATATGCTCGTGAGATCACGACTATCAAACGACCATATCGATGACTTGACAGAGGTATTCAGCGCTCTCCAAAAAATGCAGGATGAAACTCGATCCTTTGAAATGATCTTTCACCATTACATCAGAAAGATTCTTTGTTTTCATCATCAATTCTCATTGAATCAAGACTAATTTCTAGAAAATTCCGACAATTAGAGACACCCATGTACCGAGGACAACCAAGCAGGTACGGTGCCTAAGTCGAAAGATTACCATCCTAAGTTGATTTGACTCTAGGACTATCTACAAGTGAATTCTCTTCTTCAACCTGACCAAGAGAGGGAAGGGAACTTTTGAATGAACTAACAACTGCGTTGATGCACTTCCAGCTTTGATAGATCGCTTAAAGAGACCTCCCATTTTACCCAAACCTTTGGATCGCGAAGATTTATACATTAATTGGGTCGTGTCAACACACGCCATAAGCATCGCAATGCTATGTGAAGAGAAATGAATCCAAAGACCAGTATATGATGAAGGCTGGCTATTGACAAGCTCACCCCATTAACGTCCATATCCACCAACCATTATGATAAGTCCAATAGAAACCTTAGATGTCTGAAAAGTTACTCAAATGGAGTATCAAGCTAAGCCAATTTGATATCACTTATCTCCCTCGGAGAGCTCTCCAAGGTCAAACATTAGCATACTTCATATCCGAATTCACTACATCGGACGATTATCCGAAGAACAGTAGAGAACCATCTAACCGATAGAGAACGTACACAGATGGAACTTCCAATAATCGATTTTCTAACGTCGAAGTTGCGTTAATGACTACTGAGGAACGATCGATCTGCCACGCCCTCAAACTCAACTTCCCTGCAACAAATAATGAAGCTAAGTATGAAGCCTTGGCACTCAAACTTGCAAGAAAACTAGGAGTGGAAACTTTACATATCTTATGTGATTACTGGTTAGTAGTATAACGAGTCAGGGAAGATTATCTAACTAGGGGGCAACGTCTTGCTCCTTATCTCAATCGGGTCCAAAAGCTACTAGCTGGCTTCGACTATTACACCACTACACAAATCCTCAGAGAACTAAACGAAAAGGCCGAATCACTCGCCAAGCTAGCCAGTTCTAGGGATGCGCGACAAATAGACTTTGTCTCAGTTGAAATGCTTATTATTCCAGGCATTGACATGTGAAGATCAACTAGATCTTAGAGACATATCTGGAAAAAGAGTCATGGATGACTTCTATCAAAGATTATCCATAATCGGGGATTCTTATTGAATAAAGGAATGGGAAATGGCATATCCTCCGTGAAGCATCACTGCATGATTATGTCTCAATCGTTCGACTCCATCGATACAAAGCATTACTTTTGCAGCCATCGATCCGAGACCCAATATTATGTATCCATCGATATGAAGCATACATTCCAACATCTCAGATCAATCCTAGAGAGGATCGATACAAAGGAAGGACTTAAAACAACCATCGAACGTTGTTACAACTCGAATTTCACATCGATCCAGGAGAGGATCGTTACGAAACTCGATAAAAAAAACTTGACAACGACCCGTGAACGTGCAAACGTTGACGGGAGTCAGGTTAACATACGTACATGTATGACGAACTAATATTCAATTTTCAAAATTTACAGGAATTGAATGCTCACCTGATGACAATTACAACAGCGAACAACAAATCGCTAGCACTCGACACTCAGTTACAACAATGCACTACATAATCATTGGCAGTCAACAAATCAACATTTAAATTACCGGAAATCAATCGAAGGTTACATCTTTTGATGAAAAGATAGCAACTACACAACGAATCAGATAAAACTTTTTCAGAATGAAGGATGCAACATTTCAAAGCACGTCATGTTCACACAAGACGTACTTTAGGGGTCAAATATTATCCCGCCTTTTGGCAAGGCTGTGACACCAAGAACTTGAATAGAAACCAATGACAGTTCGTCTTGGAGATCGATTATACGCAGACTCACTATGGATATCGATGAATTTTGTCCGAGTCCGGATCGAGCTAAAATTGATATGACATGACAAGCAAAGCTATGAGAGCCAACGTTCCGAATTTCAAGTCAATCGGAGTTCGTATGCTCAAGATATTGATCGATCACGGTTGAGAAATCCAAACTTGCATCGATCATAACTCGAGATCTACAAGTCCAAATGCCACCAAATTTTCACAGGAGCTTACGTATGACCTAAGGAATGTTCATGCCAAATATCAACTCGATTGAGCAAGTCTTGATCGATACAAAATTCGTTCGTATCGATCGCGGATGGAAAAACTCCAACTTGCATCGATCATATCTCATGATCTATAAGTCCAAATGCTAAGAAATTTTCACAGCAGCTTACGTACAACATGAAGAATGTTCCTGCCAAATTTCGACTCGATCGGAGCAAGTCTTGATCAATACAAAATTCGTTCGTATCGATCGCGGATGGAAAAACTCCAACTTGCATCGATCATATCTCTTGATCTACAAGTCCAAATGCTATAAAATTTTCACAGTAGCTTACGTACAACATGAAGAATGTTCCTGCTAAATTTCGACTCGATCGGAGCAAGTCTTGATCGATACGAAATTCGTTCGTATCGATCGCGGATGGAAAAACTCCAACTTGCATCGATTATATCTCTTGATCTACAAGTCCAAATGCTATGAAATTTTCACGGCAGCTTACGTGCAACATGAAGAATCTTCCTGCCAAATTTCAACTCGATCAAAGCAAGTCTTGATCGATACGAAATTCGTTCGTATCGATCACGGATCGAGTCGAAATCGCCTGGGATCGATCGAGTGGGTCCACCCACGTGCCAGAAGAAGTCTCCCGAGATCTGAGAGAGATATTTGCCTCCTACGCCTATAAATAGAGCCCCAGGGCCTGCAGAAGAAGGACTTTTGGTCTCTCTACGCCGATATTCTGCCGAAATGATTATCAAACTCCAGTTATACTACTGTAATCCATTGTAATCTGCTGTTAACCGCTGAAATCAGTTGTAATCATCAGAGAAACATGAATAAAGTCATCAATTTCATAGTGGACGTAGGCAATACGCCGAACAACTCTAAATTCCTGTGTTTCTGTGCATTTTCTTATCTGTTTATTAGTGTGTTTGTTAGATCTGCTTCATTTTGCATTTATTTTTCTTCATTTTATCTCTTCAAACACATCCGAAGAGTGTTGTGCCTAATTTTGGTACAAACAAATACAAACTTGAGTTATAAAATAAAATACAATTTGGGTGTGAAAGAAATTGAATAAAAATAAATGAGTGTAAGGAAAAAAAATTAATATGAGTAATTGAATATAATTTAAATTGGATGTCAATAAATTAAATGCAAATGGAATGAGTTTCAATAAAATTGAATGTTAACAAATTTAATATGGAATAAGTTAACAAAATGAATTATAAGATGAAGTTAACATAATAAATTGAATGAAATTAATTGTGATAAAAAGAAAAATTTGTTAATATGAATATGAGTATAAAATAAAATTCACTTAAGTAAAAAAATTAATGATATGAATTTGAATATGAACTAATGAAGTGAATCAATGAATTAATATGAACTAAGATATGAAGTAACAATAATAAATAAGAGTTCAGTTATATAAAATGTTTATAATAAACTTAAATAGTTTATAAATGATATTAGTATTAAAAAGAATATACTAAGTGGTAATGAAATAAAATTTAACTTAAATAAGATTAAAATGAAATGAATTTTATAAAATGGTTCATAAATGAATTTATATGAAAATATGTTAAACAAAAAGTGAAATAATTGGAATTTAACAAATTGAATTGAATAAATCAAATGTGAATGAAATAGATGTGAAAAAATTTAAAGTAAACCAATTAAATGTTAATAAAAGTAGGATGTTAATAAGAAATGAAGTGTATAAATTAAATATTGACATTGGATAATGTAAATTCACATAGTTATGAATTAATTGGATGAATATTGATGGTTGAATGGTTTCTTTTGTTGCGAACCATCGCTATTACTGTTTTTGATTGCATATGATTGTTGTATGTTGCGTATTTGTGCTTGTGTTTATGGTTTGGATTCAAAACTCAGTTTATATTGTTATATTAGACTTATACATGCTTCTATATCTTTAATTTACATGCAACTAATATTCTAAATTGAGTTGAGATAGGTACATACGAAGGCCGTTTGGACGTATATGTGGATTTATTTTGCTTTTGCTTGCTTAATACGAGCGAACTCGCTTGTATTAATAATAATAAGGTACGTATCTCGAATTACATACCGCACTTTTATATTATTTTTCCCTACGGGATGCCTCATTATTGAGATGAAATGTATATTTGATATATATTTGGGTTATATATTATATTGTAAAAAAAATTTGATCGAGCCGCACAAAGGAGACGCTACTAAAATTTTCCGTAAATCCAAATGTTAGAAAAAGTTTGAGGTTGTGAAAATTTTATAACTTGTTTTATATATAAGTTGCAATTTCCGTAAAACCGATATCAGAGTAGCTAGTGAAAGCATAATAAAAGTTTTGAAAATAAGATTTTAAATGTTTCATAAGTTGATTATTTTGAATAAAATATGAATAAAATATATCGAGTGTAAAATTATCTACTTAACCCCTTTTCGAGGACGAAAAGTTTTGAGTGGGGGAGAATGTAACGACCCATATTTTTAACTATTTTAAATTATTAAATTTAATCTGATTATTGAATAATAATGGTTAGAAATAAAAACTTTTAATGTTTATTTATGCAATTTATTGAATTTGAGTTTGGATAAAACCTTAAAATAACCAATTTCGATGATTTGGGTAATAATCAATATTGAAATGGAATTCTATATATTGAATGGGTTATAATTAGTAGTTGGAATTAAATAATGAATATTAAATGACTGTAAAATGGAAGTAGCTGTTTTATTATTTGAATTCATTTTAAAATTAAATTTTACAAGTTAAATAACTTATATTGAAATATGGTGATTTATTAGATAAATAAATTGTTTAAATTTAATATTGCAATTATTTAAACAATTGAATCTTGAATTAATGTGAATGAAAATGGAATCGAAAATTAATTTAAATTTTATTTAAGTATGAATGAAGATTGTTAGCATTTAAAATTGGATTTAAAAGTGAATAAATAAATATTGGAAATTGTATATTTTATTCAACGAGGTAAAATAGCCATTTTGGCCACTCTCTTGGATTTCGATGAAACTAGTTTCATCGGATCCGTGATAGTGAATTATTGTAGGATTTCAACTTTCGTAGTGAGCGGACTTATCGTTTGGTCGTGCGAGCTTGAAACGTGTAGAAATTAATTTTAGAATTTAATTAAAATAAATTGATTTTGAAATGCTATCTTCTGAATACGATCGGATTAAGCCTCAGGACTAGTTCCATTGTGTTTGGAATATGGGTAAAAAATTAAGAACGCTAGGCGGCACACATCATTTGGAGTCCGGAATTTCGCGGGTCGATCGGGCGAGATATTTTCAGATTATAATATATATATATATATATATATATATATATATATATATATATATATATATTTTCTTATCTCGACCATTCGTACAACCCGCCCCCTATTTATCTTCGCATGTACCCCTTTCGTTTCCTCCTCTCATATCAAAACAGCGATCGAAGATTAAAAAACGAACGAGAATCGCATCCCAAAAAAAAAACTATCCGCGCCCGTGAGTGGAGGCGCATCTGTGGCGGCGCAAGTGGAGGTGAGTACGGCGCAAAAAGGGTGGCACAGGCATAGGGTTCGACTGCACGTTTTAGGGGTTTCATTGAGGCATGGCGCGTACACGCACGCGCGAGCCAAGGGGGTGTCAGCGTGAGGCGGAGGTTGGGGATCGTCGGCGAAGGCTGGCGATCATTGGCGTTTCGCCTAGCGTATAAAAAAAAAGAAAACATTCGTGATCGGGTAGGGTGCGGCCTCGCGTGATTGGGTTATCCTAGAGTTCGCATGAACGAGGTAGGAGAGTTAACGATTAGTTTAATTAGCTGCTAATTATACTTTAATTACCGTTATATTAATTATAGCATATCTTTTTCATACGAGATCCGTTTCGAGTGAAACGAGTCATGTTGCGACCGTATCGGCGTCGCTTGCAGCATGGAAGAAAATTTTATTTGAAGCCGAAAATTTTCAGTTTCAAATAAAAGGTGAGTGTTTTATAACGCTAACGAAGTACTAGAATATTTGTATACTAGTTAAATTTAAATTTATAAAGTGATTTAAATTTATTGATTGTTGTTTGATGATTTTAATTGATATTTAAATTGACATCTGAATTAACTGATAGAAATTTGAATTGACAGTTAAATTGAATTGGAATTAAATTATTAGTAAACTCTCGATGTATGATGACTAGTCAATTGCTATGGTATTTTGACTGTTTGGATGATTGATTGTGACAAATACCAATTGGTTGATCTTTGGATGATTGGATGTTTATTTATTTTTATATATATCATGTTATCACTCAGTAAATTATTTACACGGTATATAAAACTGTAAATTGAATTATTTCGAATAAATTAAGAAATATGTTGAAATCATATACACCTATGAAACTATGATTTGATTTGAAATGATATATATCCTTCCCTGAAATTAAACTGAAATAACTGATCACTTGGCCATAGGATAGAAAATTATATACGGACATCGGATTGGTTAAATTAAACGATTTTAAAATTCTGGGTTTTAAATTATTTAAATGATTTTGATTTAAAGAAATAAAAATCGAAATATGTGAATTGAATTATTTTCAGACTCGAGCTTGAAATGTGAAATTAAAAAAAATTAAGCGAAATTGATTAAAAATGAAACCTGAGATTTTGAAATTATAATTGAAATATGATTTGATTTTCGGAAATTGATTTGTTTTAAAAGATTTGGATTTTATTCGAACTTTGAAATATTGCTAAGTAAATGTAATTTAAAACAATATTTCAAAATTGAGCTCGGAATTGAATTATTTTAAAGATTTGGACATTGAATTGAACATCGAAGTTAAATTTGATTTAAATGATTTAAATCGATATTTTGAAAATCGAGTTCCGAATTGATATAAATTGAAATGGTTTAAAAATTGAGAATTGAGTTGAAATTTAATCATTGAATAAAATAGTTGAAGTTGAAATCGAAATCGATTTGGAATTGAAATTGAAATTAATTTGGAATTGAAATTGATTTGAATTGGAATCGGAGTTAATTCGAATATGGAATCGATTAAATTGAAGTGGAAATTGAATTTTTTTTAATTGGAAAATTTGGAATTAGATCAGTTTGACTTTGAAACTATTTCAAAATAAATTATTTTATTATATAAAATGTTTAAAAACCTATCTTTTTTTATGTTTAAATTACTTTGATTTTCCAAACTATTTTACTATATAAACCATTTCAATACTCAAACTATTTTATATTAAACTATTTTAACTTTTAAAGTATTTAAAAATATTCAAACTATTTTTTAAAATTCAAACTGGTCAGAGTGGGAATGTTTATATTTAAATCATGGATTTAAATGTGAATTGGGTTAAAATGAAATTATAACCCAAATTGTAATTCAAATCAAATTTTGGAGTGAAAATGACTTTCAAGTGGAAATTGACATATTTGAAGTAAATATGATATTTCAAAATGAAATTGATTTTGAAGCGAATATGATATTTTGATATCAAGTATGAATCATTTCCAAAAGTAAAAGTACCAACCGGTGTGTAAAACGACATTTGGTTGTTAAAGAGACCGTGGCCTTTTATTGTCATACTCTCTCTCAATATTGGAACCACTTTAACAACTGTGTACGCGGAGGAGACTCTAGAACGAAGTGGTTGGATTTGGCGTCGTTTGTTGATTTGAAGAAAGAGAACGATGATGGATAGACCCCGGTATCTGTACCAATTTGAAATGACTAAAACAGGACGGCTTGATAGGGCTAAGTGGGCTAATTACCCCTAATGGACATCCGTTCTTCGATTTTCTTGGACTTGGTCCATATTATTACTCTTGTTGTTGGTTTCGATTGGTGCACCTTGATTGTGGGATAGCTTCCCTTGACTCGATATGGGATAGATGGACGCGGTGGACGGTCGTGGCTACGATGCGTTACCACCAGCTCTACGACCCGAACTGGTAGTATACCTTGGGCATTGCCTCACGTGTCTTGTCATACATTGATCCCTATATGAGACACCTACGATTTTGGTTTAGTGTTGCCGTATCACGTCGCATCACTGGCTACCGATGTGCTACTGGTTGTGCTAAATGCAAACTGTACGACAATGCTTAAAAATGCATTAAGGGGGATTAATGTAAAGCCTTAACGTTAAGAAAAATATTTATTTTACTGATTAGACATTATATATGTAGCGTATTATACTATATATAAATATTTTTATGGATCCTTAAGAGATGGAAAATCCCGTAACATCTCTTAAGTTATTGCACGCACGTTATACACTAGATATGAGATGTGAAACCCCATAAACATCTCCAACGCTATTACACTCATGTTATAGCGATTTAACTCATATAAGGATATTTTAGTCCTCACTCGAATGTTTTGTCTTTTCATTACGCTCGGGTCTTCCCTGAGTATTTCGGCGCATTGAAGATCATTTTATGGAGGACGAAGACGAAGATTTGATATATCATTATTATTATTCCTGCATCATGTTGTCTGCTACATTATTTTATTTATCCCTGTTGTATATATAACTATGGTAAATGCTGTATGAATTATAATCAAATGTATAGTAAACAGCTTCATGAACTGTTTATTTGATTATTATATTTTGTCATTCTGTTGCGAGATTCCGTGTTTGTTTTCTTCTTCTTTTCTTATTTTTCTTAATTAACCCCATTGATTATCTATATTCCGGATTGTTTGGGTTAAATTTTTGTGGATTATTGTCGATTTAAACCTTCCGAAATGTGGGTCGTCACATTTATAGTCAGCTTTAGGAACAACGTTGAATCTTAGCACCGCTTAGAACCCGTAGATCAACGGTCAGACAGAAAGGGTGAATGAGATTTTGGAAGATTTGTTGGAGCTTGCATCATTGATTTTGGAGGATAGTGGGAGCAACATTTACCATTGGTAGAGTTCGCATACAATTATAGTTACCAAGCCACAATTGACATGACACCCTTTGAAGCCTTATATGGGAGGTAATGCAAATCACCTAATAGTTGATGGAAAACTACCGAAAAAATTCTACTTAGACTAGATTTGACCTGCGAGATCTCTAAAAATGTAGAGAAGATTAGACGGCGAATGAAGGTCGCACAAGACCATTCGAAGTCCTATGCTGACAGGCAAAGGAAAGAGTTTGAGTTTTTAGTTGGAGACATGATATTTGTTAAGATTTCCCTCTTAGAAAGATTATGAGGTTTGGTACATTGGAGAAGTTGACGCCAAGGTTTGTTGGGCCTTTCCCTCTTTTGGAAAGAGTGGGGAAACTAGTGTATCGAGTAGAGCTTCTGGCCAAGCTAGCGGGAGTCCATGATGTCTTCCATGTATCATGCTTGAGGAAATATCTGCATAGCATAGCTACCATTGTAGAGCCTGATTAGTTACTAGATATAGAAACAGAGACAACATCACGGCATGCCACCGCACGTATAGTGGAGCATGGAGTTAGAAAGATTCGTAACAAAGAAATTAGGGTGGTCCAAATACAATGCGGAGATAATCCAGTGGAAAGCACACGATAAATAAAAGAGAAGATGAAGGCTTCTCATCATGAGCTTTTCTCCGATAAACTTTCTCTCTCCAAAAATTTAGTATTGTATAGGTTTCGGTTGCATCATGGTTGCTTGATTGGATGGTAAGGGATGGTTGCCATACTTTTTACCGTTATATTTGTACTCATATAGAATCTTATGCATAAGGATACTTGCATACATTGTTAGTCCTTGAAAAGAATGGTTTTGATGACAACAACCTTAGGACTTGTTATAAAATATAAATACTAACATTATAGTTTAGATATATATGTATATGCAGGATATAAACATGCAGGGACTGAGAATGAAGACTGTACAGTATAGAGACTCAAGATCGAAGACATCAAGATTCAAGACTCATGAGTATCAAGATATCAAGAGTTCAAGATTTCAATAGTACAAGACAAGTATCGAGTCTAGAATTATGTTAAAACTTCTAGAAAAGCACTGACACCTTAAAATCCATTTTATTCGTGGAATGGAATCCACTTCGAGCCTGTTAAAGGGATGGATCCCTAAGTAGGATGGAACCTAGGAAAAATCTAGTGGAACATCGTTTTGTATCCACTAACTTTTATTCAAATGTTTTACAAAATTATTTCTTGTTTTCAAAATGATTTCAAAATTGTCCTTTTTAAATCAAAAACATCTATCCTGGTTT
Source organism: Allium fistulosum (assembly GCA_030737815.1). NCBI lineage: Eukaryota > Viridiplantae > Streptophyta > Magnoliopsida > Asparagales > Amaryllidaceae > Allium > Allium fistulosum. The sequence continues at coordinate 1,240,381,045 of CM060904.1, read as the reverse complement.
TAAATACTTTTAGCCTCAAAATAATCTTTATTTTCAATATCAAAATTATCCTTGGTTTTAAACTATATAATTATAATGTACTTAACTTTTAATATTTATATTTAAGATTTAAATATGAAATTATAGTAAAATTTTATATATACCAAAATATTATTCTCTATACTTATTTATGTATTTTAACTATAGTATATTTATAAAGTTTAAAATAGTTTTAATATAAGATAGAAGTTATTTTCAAAAGAAAAAAAATTATCAAACATACCTTAGGCATGTCGACAACCCCTAGGTACCTATGTCGACATGATAGCAGTTGAGTCCAAAAGTTTGAATTTCAAAAGAAGTGTCTATTCATCATATCCTTTCCCGAATGGACATGGCTGTTGTTCTACTATAAATAGGGGATGTTTTAAACGAATTTACATATATAATTTTCTGATTTCACTCCTCTTCTTCTTCCACATTTCTTTATATACATTTTTACTATTACTCTACCGAAATCACCATTGAATCTAACTAGATCATCTTTGGTTTGATTCTCTATCACTATCTCAACAAGATCCCAGTGCTATTCAGAGTTATAGGCTTCTTTGTAATCAATCAAGCGAGAAAAGGTGTGATTGTAGCCTAAAAATCAATCAAGTGAGAGAAGGTGTGATTGTAGCCTAGGAAATCAATTGGGTGAACTTGTTGCCTGCAAAATCAAGTATCTCTACCTAGAGGATTATGAATCTGGAGTGGTGTACCTCGTGGCCTTGAAATTGAGGGTGTAATTGTAAGAATTGATTTTGAAAGGAAATCCGTACTTGTGTTGTGGGACTGGATGTAGGGTAACTCCGAACCAGTATAAAATCCGGTGTGTTCTTTTCTTTACCGCTTTTACTTTATATTTGCATCTGTGTTTGATTCTATGATTATATATGTGTCTGAATATTGCATACATTTGTGTTCAAATTAATATAAACTAAAAAAGAATTAGTAAATCCTTAAAACACTACTCACCCCCCCCTCTAGTGTTTATTCTAGCCTTAATATCGGTAATCCACATTTCTCACATTTGGTATCAGTGCAAGGTTTTCAAAGTTTCATAATCTGAATTTTGAAAAATTTCAAAATGGCTACCAACACTGATACTGCTGTTACTACCAACACTAGTTCATTTGTAGAAGGTCAGTCTACTGTCAGACCACCACTTTTTAATGGCAGTAACTATGCATATTGGGCATGTAGGATGAAAATATATTTACAATCAGTAGGACTAGACACTTGGAATATCACACAGACTAAATATTTTGAACCCACAACTTATTTTGCACAGTGGACTGCTGAGCAAAAGTCAGTCGCACAAAATAACTCTAAAGCTATGAATATTCTGTTTTTCTCACTTGATAGGAATGAATTTAATAGAGAGTCAGTTTGTAAGTCTGCATATGAAATCTGGAAAACTTTGCAAGTTACTCACAAAGGAACAAGCAAAGTTAAACAGACCAAAATTTCCATGCTCACAAATCAGTTTCAATTATTTAAAATGATTCCTAATGAGTCTATTTCAGATATGTATAGTAGATTTCAGGATATTGTACATTCTCTCATATCTTTGGGAAAGGTATTTTCGGAAGAAGATCAAGTCAGAAAAATCTTAAATTCTCTTACTCTAGAATGGGATCAAAATACACTTGCGATCGAAGAGGAAAATGACATCAGTACCTTAAAGATAGAAGAATTAATTGGAAATCTAATGTCGTTTGAAGTCCAAATGATTGGGAGAAGAGAAAGCAAAACATCTGAAAAGAAATCAATTGCATTCAATGCATTGACCGATGGATCAGACTCAAACAATGATAATGATGAAGAGATAGCCTTTATGACCAAGAACTTTCGGAAATTCCTGAAATACAGAAAGATGAATAATCTCAAGAGAAACAACTATAAGAACTCTGGTAATCAGAATATAGTGCCAAACTATATCAAATGTTTCAACTGTGACGAACTAGACCATATCAAAAGATACTGTCCGCATCCAGATAAGCAAAATCTTCATATAAACAATGAATCCGCAAAGAAACGAAAACATGAATTTACCGCCACTCTAGATGACTCAGCCTCATCCTCGAGCGATGATGATCAGAAGACAGATAATTCAAATATGTGTTTCACGGCAGTTCACGACTCCGATGAATTCAGAAAAACGGACTCAGAAAAAGGTACACGTTTACAATACATTGGTTGAAATTGCATGCTTAGGATTGGATGATTGATTGATTTATTTTGAATTGGTGTGTTGTTTGAATTTTAAATTATTATTATTATTTTATTATATTTATAATTATTTTATTTATTTTTAGTTTTAAAAAAAATAGTATCATAATATTTTATGCAATATACTATAATTTCAGATATATATAGTCATTAAAAATAATATATATATATATATATATTAGAATACTTAAAAGAAATAAATCATGAAAATTCAGAGACACCTGTCGACATGGTCCCCCCCCACGTTGTCGACAAGGGTACAGAAATTTGAAATTCAAATTTGAATTCAAATGTTTGAATATCCCTCCATCTTTTCACTTCATTCAAGACTCTGAAAAGTCATCTTTTGACCAGAGAACCAGTCCTTTGAAAATCTATTTATTTACTATCTCATATAACAACTTTTCACTTTCATTTTCAAATTCAAACTCTTATTTAAAAATTTCAGGCTCTCTACTCTCTACTCTAATGGCTTCTTCAAGCAACCCCTCCACAATGAGACTTTCCAGAAACATGAAAGAGCAACTCTTCAATGATCCGGAGGCTATAAAAGCATATATCAACTATGCTAACTATGAAAAAGTCCATCCCGGAAAGTTTGCTATATTTCAAGATTTCTCTTCTTATGAATTCGATTCTCTTTTTGCAAACAACCAAATTCTTAGTCTTGTTGATGCTTCACAAAATGATTTTGTTTGTTATCCAAATCTTGTTAAAATTTTCTATGCAAATTTCAATCATGGATTTTATAATGGAAATGATGATAAAATTTGGAGTAGTGTCAAAGGTACTAGAATCATTTTAAATTGTGATATTTTGGGTACCATTCTCAATTGCAAAAGCACGGGAATGGATCTTTCTAGTTTTAAAATCGATGAAAATTATCGTGAGACATTTCATCACATTTTTGAAGGAGATGAAAACTTTGAATTCAAAAATCAAAATTTTTGACCAAAAGCAAGAATTGTTAATCTTCTTTTACAACATACTTTGACCCCAAGATTGGGAAGTTTTAACAATCCAACTTCAAAAGTTTGCAAAGCACTTTTTGCTATTTTTGGAAATTATGATATTAATTGGGCACAAGTTATTTTGGATGAACTTCGTCCCAAAAATCTTGAAATGGGTGAAAATACTTTATATCATGGAATCTATCTCACTCGGATTTTTAATTATTTTGGAGTAGATTTCAAAGGAGAAGAATTTGTTTTAAGAAAAGTTTTTAATCACTCAAACATTTCTCTTATGAAAATTCCATATGTTTTTCAACCATATGAGACTCTTGCCGAAAAGGAAGAGCATTTGGCTTATGAAGAGATGGAAGAGGAGGAAGAAGAAGAAGAAGAAAAAGGGGATGAAATGGAAATAGAACAAGAAGAAGAAGGTGAAACATCCTTGGAAAGTATTGATTATCCCTCTAATCCAACCAACAAAACCTTACTCAAAAATCAAAAGACTATTGTTGAAAATCAACGGATTCTTAAACGGTCTGTTAGTAAGAAATTGGATAAAATGTCATCCAAGATGAACAAGTTTTTCTTTAAAGTTAGCAAGAAACTTAGATTATCTTCATCTTCGTCATCATCTAACTAGCTCTACCTTTTCATATCATGTTGTATTGTTTGATTTGAATGTTCGTGTAGTTTTCTTAATGTTCAATCGTTGTATCATTCTATTAAGAAATGAAATTGAATTACTTTTCTGTTATCTAGCTTATCTTATCTCCAGAATAAATGTTAGTATATTATATAAATATATGCATATACACAATTATTCACAAAATCAAAATGAGTCATCAAAATGAACTGACCCCTGTCGACAACCTCTCACACACCATGTCGACAAGTACTGGTCAGAAATGACTTCTCATTTTAAATTTGAAATTTGAATAACTACCTTGCGTCTATTCATTTCAAACGAATTCCTACATCTATAAATACATATTTCTTCCAAAATTCATCACTCAAAATCATTTCTTATCTACTCTATCTATATTTCTTCCCACAAATTCAAAAATGGCCAATCCAATTCATAATTTGACTGAGAATCTTGAAGAAACCCTTAATTCTTTCAAGAATATTCTTTCTTTCATTCTCCGTAATCAGCGACACTTAGAGTTAAGTCAAATGCAGATGATCAAGGAACAAGAAAAGCATTTCGATGCAATTCGATGGATGATTTCCTCCCTGCGCAAAGAAGATAATGAAGTACATTCTTCAGTCTCTCTCACCAATGACAATGAAAATTGGGATGCCATTAAAGCAGATCCAATATTTGGAGAAGAAGGATGGGTGGAAGTTCCTCGTAATGTTTGATTTTATTTGATTGTTTTATTTGATTTGAATTGATTGCTTGGATTGATTTGACTTGATTTGATTTGATTCGATTTGGTATGGATTGATAATTGGTGTCAAAACATAATTTGTATAAATATACATTGATATTTATATGATCTTTGATTAGTTATCATGTCTATCAGTATAATTATATCTTAATTTATCTATTATATACTCCATTATATATTTTAATGCAGGTACTTTAGTACAAGAATAAGGGGGAGTTATATAGTTTGGAGTTAGTTTGTTTTAGTTGATGACAAAGGGGGAGAAGTATAAAATAGGATAGTTAGGCATAGATTAAGGGGGAGTTATTAGGATAGAAGTAATATTTTATAAACAAAGGTTGTCATCATCAAAAAGGGGAAGATTGTTAGTACTTGAAAAGAATGGTTTTGATGACAACAACCTTAGGACTTGTTATAAAATATAAATACTAACATTATAGTTTAGATATATATGTATATGCAGGATATAAACATGCAGGTACTGAGAATGAACACTGTACAGTATAGAGACTCAAGATCGAAGACATCAAGATTCAAGACTCATGAGTATCAAGATATCAAGAGTTCAAGATTTCAATAGTACAAGACAAGTATCGAGTCTAGAATTATGTTAAAACTCCTAGAAAAGCACTGACATCTTAAAATCCATTTTATTCGTGGAATGGAATCCACTTCGAGCCTATTAAAGGGATGGAACCCTAAGTAGGATGGAACCTACGAAAAATCTAGTGGAACATCGTTTTGTATCCACTAACTTTTATTCAAATGTTTTACAAAATTATATCTTGTTTTCAAAATGATTTCAAAATCTTCCTTGTTAAATCAAAAACATCTATCCTGGTTTTAAATACTTTTAGCCTCAAAATAATCTTTATTTTCAATATCAAAATTATCCTTGGTTTTAAACTATCTTTAATTATAATGTACTTAACTTTTAATATTTATATTTAAGATTTAAATATGAAATTATAGTAAAATTTTATATATACCAAAATATTATTCTCTATACTTATTTATGTATTTTAACTATAGTATATTTATAAAGTTTAAAATAGTTTTAATATAAGATAGAAGTTATTTTCAAAAGAAAAACAAATTATCAAAAATACCTTAGGCATGTCGACAACCCCTAGGTATCCATGTCGACATGATGGCAGTTGATTCCAAAAGTTTGAATTTCAAAAGAAGTGTCTATTGGTCATATCCTTTCCCGAATGGACATGGCTGTTGTTTTACTATAAATAGGGGATGTTTTAAATGAATTTACATATATAATTTTTTGATTTCACTCCTCTTCTTCTTCCACACTTCTTTATATACATTTTTACGATTACTTTGCCGAAATCACCATTGAATCTAACTAGATCATCTCTGGTTCGATTCTCTATCACTATCTCAACAAGATCTTAGTGCTATTCAGAGTTATAGGCTTCTTTGTAATCAATCAAGCGAGAAAAGGTGTGATTGTAGCCTAGAAAATCAATCAAGTGAGAGAAGGTGTGATTGTAGCCTAGGAAATCAATTGGGTGAACTTGTTGCCCGTAAAATCAAGTATCTCTACCCAGAGGATTGTGAATCTGGAGTAGTGTACCTCGTGGCCTTGAAATCGAGGGTGTAATTGTAAGAATTGATTTTGAAAGGAAATCTGTAATTGTGTTGCGGGACTGGATGCAGGGTAACTCCGAACCAGTATAAAATCCGGTGTGTTCTTTCCTTTACTGCTTTTACTTTATATTTGCATCTGTGTTTGATTCTGTGATTATATCTGTGTCTGAATATTGCATACATTTGTGTTCAAATTAATATAAACTCAAAAAGAATTAGTAAATTCTTAAAACACTATTCACCCCCCTCTAGTGTTTATTCTAGCCTTAAGATCCGTAATCCACATTTCTCACATACATGCCTATATGTCATGATCTTGCATTCACACTAGGATTGAACCCACCTATAGAATGTTGCATACATAATCACGTTGCATTTTTGGTGGAGTTGATGGTTGTATAGATGACTTGGTTGTATAACATGGTTGTAGAGTGTAAATTACACTATCTATCTCTTAGGGATTACGGGGTTGAAATCTTTTTTAAGGTGGAGAATGTAACACCCCATGAAGGTTAATAAGAAATTAATTAATTAATTATAGGGCAAAAATAAGGATTTCACAAATATTGGAATTTAGCCACGAAAGTTACACCATTGTGTTCGTAGCAATTTTTTGATCAACTTATATATATAAAGTTTTGCAATTGGAGCTCAAATGCAAAAGTTATCGACATTTGAATTTTTCAAATTTAAAATAATTCAAACGAGTTCAAACTTAAAATTTTATAAATTGTAACGTTTGAAATTGAAAAGGTAATAAATAATTTAACGTTAATAGAAACTTAACGTTTAAGGAAAACATTAACTTTAGTTTTAAAAAGGGAAAGGAATAAAAATCAAACGGCAACAAATAATTCACAGTGTAACGACCCACCTTTTTGACCCTCGAAAGTTGGCACTTAATACATTCACTGTATCCAAATGCCGAGCATCCAAGTGCCGGAAAGGCAGATTGTTAGGGTAAAAAGAAAAAAAAGGAACATGAGGAAATAGAAACTCACATGAGAACGACAATATAAAATATAACAAAGACAATAAAAGCTATCACTCTAAAATACACTACATATCAGAGTTAAAAACAAACCCCATCAGCTTGGACAGTTATCATTTCCTAACCTTACAATTACTGATGGGTATATATAATAATACAGCAGAAATAAAAATACTTCTGCAGGTGAACATCCTTCTCTACTCCATGAGCTCCATGTCCCACAACAACACTTGAAAAAATACTTGGTCTGACCTGCGCATTATAACAAAACGACACCCGGATCAGTCTGGAAAACCAACATGAGAAAATTCAAGTAATATGGTGAACATATAACAATTCTGTAAGACCACGCAGCTAAACACGAAACATGTTTTTACCTAATAGGAACAACATCCATAGATGAAAGAATAGAAACAAGTCGAAACAAAACTAGACTTGAAATAATGGAAACAAATAATTAAACATCGAGAAGAGTTCCAGACATTTCTCGATGAAATTAAGAAATCAGTTCAAAGATTTAAATCAAATAAGGAAAAAGAATTTTTCAACAATGACTAGGAGGGTGCGTCCCTTTACCGAAAGTATACATCTAGAAATATACTTGAGAACTACGATGGCTCTCAGAAACCTCCAAGCCGGACCCCACCAACCTTACCGAGTATCTGAGTATTTCACATCTCTATGTGCATATAACTGAAACCCATCTAGAGTGTATGTGATAATACCCTAATGGGAGCAACCCCACATAGCTTGGCCCCTACTCGCTCTTTTGTTATAGTCATTTCCGATAAAGGATACCAACGCTTGGATAAGCAACAAATCATCTTGAATAGACGAAACACAAAGTAGATAGCAGAGTCAAAATCGATAGTTAATAAATCAGCTATCGGAAATAGCAAGAGAATTGTATATGAAGGTTAAATCGCATACACTTACCATCAATAATTGAATCAAGCTTTTAAAACACTTGGCTCACACTTGTGCTTGATTTTTCAAATACTTGTACAATCCTTACGAACCTATTTGAAAAGAATTTACAAAATATTTGAGGTAAATAAGCATTATAAATTTCAAAAACATTAATTATCCCAAAAATAATTAAATCCAATTTGTAACCTTTTATAAATTTTAAAACGACATTAATTATCTCGAAAAATAATCACGTTTATAATCTCTTTATAAATTTAATACAGCGTTGATTATACGGAAAGATAATTAATTAAATTTATAACTTCTTTTATAAATTTTAATCACCACTTATCCTTTATTTTTAAAATTCTCAAAATACTTGAAATTATAGTTTAAACAACTTTCAAGGGGCAAAAACATGATCAAACATTTATTTTGTAAAAATACAAGCTCAAGTTCAACACATAACAAAAGTTTAAGGAGATGATATTTCATAAGTGACGGTATAGCGAAAATCACTATAACGACACTTACACAAATCAAACCATAGGTCATAAATATTTCAGCCAAATATCAATATAATCTACATAAGAATATAAGTAAGGTGCATATAATAGTAAATTAATAACGGCGAGAAACGCCTTAGGGTCTCTCTACATAAGACTCCTGCAAAATAATGGTTATTTATGCAACTGCTTTTCAAGTGAGAATTCAAATCCAAATAAACAATCAAACAATAATAACAAACATATTATTATCAACAATTAGCAATCAATAGCTAACATATCATTTATTAATTAATCCACATATTAATTAACTTCAAAAATAATCTTTTTACTTTACAAGTACAGTACAATGATTTATTCTACTCGCTAAATTTTCAAAATAATCCATTCAATTTAATTATAACAGAACAGTATTTTATTCTGCTAAATAGATATCACAACGACGTATAACTAATTTAATTACGGTAAATGTAATTAAATTAAATCACTATAATTTTATCATTAATTTATACTTCGTTAAAATTGTCAACTATGATCCAAGCATTCAACAATAATCTATAGTAACACATATGTTATATAGTCTATTTAAATGTGAGTTAACTCACCGTAATTCCAATTGACGTTTTCACATTCCCGTTTGATCATCCCAAAATTCAACTAGCTTCAAATTCAATGAAACCAATTCGAATGTGTATATATCGTTGATACGAGTCCAACGCAAAAGACTGTGTCCAAATGACCTCGTTTGAGCATGATGTTGAATTTATAAGAATTCAATTTAATTAAATAATTAAATTTACTTTAACACTTAATTAAAATATAATTAACCTTAATCATAATTAAATCCTTCTTCCCCAATCACTCATCTTTCCTGTACATGTGCACACCAAATACATACATATCCTTCCTATGATACAAAGCTCTGGACCTCCGTTTGATGAACCGTCTTCGCCGTTGCTCCTCGCTTCCTGATCTCTATGTGCCTACCCCAAAAACACTCAACTCGAGACTCGCCTATGGAATGCGACTTGGATAGCATCCTCCTCGACCCACTGAACATTGCACCACCTAAAATGACATCGAGTTCCACCTTCGAGACCAGGTGTAATTCGACACGAGAAAATCAATGGAACCAATGACTAAGCCTAACACTTTCTCCACACATGACCGCACACAACAAAACAAGTATAAATTTATAGATTCCTTAATACGAGTTCAAAGATCCTTGTTTTGCATTTTTTTATTGAGTAAAATTTTTATGTTGATTTTTTAATGGAGAAAGTATATTTTCTTATGTTACAGGAAACTAGAAAATGAATCAGAGAAAGAAGAGTGAAAAGTGAAGCGTGTAGAATACTCTAAGGGTGCGTTTTTTTACGAACCGAAAGGGGCAAACGAAAGGGGCTGGGATGGTGGTAAGTTCGCGAAAGGGGAATGCGTTCTTTTTACGAAAGGGGCAACGCGAAAGGGGCAAAGTTATTATTTTATTATTTGTTTATGTTATTATTTTATTTACGTTAATTATTTTTAAAAACAGAATACAAATGCAGAAATAAAAATTCATAGTTCAGAATTCACAATACAAATGCAGAAATAAAAGTATTGAAAAAAAATGCAGAAAATAAAATGCAGATAAAAAAACTAGCTTCTCCTTCTCAACTGCCTAACAAGACAAATAACAGTCTTCCTAAGCTGCTCGAGGTTGCAAAGGATTGAAACCTCTGCTATCATACTCAGTCAAACAAATCGCGACCTCCCATTCTTCATAATCATCATCCTCCTGCTTCGATTCCATACACCAAGCAAGAGTTTGATCATGCGAAGAACCGCCAACAGACCTAGAAGGACCACCAGTGGGCCATTGCTGTCTAGGCACTCTACGATTGGAGATCTCCGCAGCATCACCCCTAAGATAGTCGCCATAAAGCTATGCGTTGAACTGTAGCTGAACGTGTGGATTTTGTGGAATTATGAACTGACATTTGTTAGTTTGGATGCAACCATCAAAAATCACGTCCAACTGCCTAAAACGAGCAGGCGAGGCATGTTTGTATTTGCAGTATCTTGCTGCAGCTGTATCCCACCACTCGTCGGATCCACTGACCGTATCCTGTTCTTCGTTCCAATAGCCACTTGGAAGGGGCATTTCATCATAAGGACAAACTTTGTAGTCCAATTAATTTCTAGAACACGCATCTGAAATAATTACTTTCAAGGCCAAAGTCAGCAGAATTATTACTTTCAAGGACATAATTTCATAGGTTTTTAGGTCCTAGAAACTAAGGCCCCGTTTGGTTTACAGTTTTTAGTTTTGTATTTTCGTCTAAACAAAAATACGCATTTCTTATGTATTTTTGGAAAACAAACAATTTTGAAAATGAAATTAACATAGAAAATATAAAACAAGTTTTTTCGATTTTTCGTGTTTTGTGACATAAACAAAGGATAGAAAACAATTCCCCCTCCATTGTCCGTTCATCGTCGCAACGGCTAAGAATTGTAAAATACTTTCTCACATTTTCTTGTATTTTGTAACGCAAGTTGAAAACAAAAAACAAAAAACTCAAAACGAAAACAAACGGACCCTAATTGTTTTGCGTATTGTCCTTAAAAGTAATTATTTTAGTTGTGTGTCCTAAAAATTAATTTCACTTGCTAAAGAGGCCCTTGTGGCTAATTCCCACCACTTGGAATCTATAGCAGCTTGTTCCATGGGCTCCACTTACGTTTCAGATTATCGAACTTGTTTTCATTTGCCCAGCGTTGTAATCCAAACCAATTCTTTCGTTGAACGGGATTGTGATATCTTCATACAACTGTGCAACACGGTGGACACGCGTATCAATGTTTTCAAAACAAACATCGATGAACGCGTTTGTCCTGTCGGCATACCAGTCGACGATGGTTCTGGTAGAAGAAGCAGCAGAGTGGCTAGACATTCTGAAAAAAGCAATTCAAAAAATAATTTAAAAAAATTTGAAAAAATATATATGGTAGATAATAATACGAAAAAAGCAAATATAAAAGAATTTACCTAAAAAAATCGACGATGAAGCTTGTAAAAATTGCTGAATTTTCTGATTGTTTGGTTTGGTGATTTGGTTGAGAAATGGTTTGATATATATAGGGAATGAAGAGAATATATCGGTTAGGGATGAACCATTCGCGTCAGGCGGCGTCTGACGCATCAGATGCGTCTGACTCGAACAGTTCGTTTCCAACCGTTGCTTTAAACTGGGCAGCAGTGTGGGGCCCACGCTTGACGCGTCCGATGCGTCGGACACAGTCGCCAACGCTGACTGCCCATTTCAGCAAAAGAACGGTACCTAAGCATTGAACTTAGTTTATTTTCCAATTTCTAACATCTCACTACATAGAATTCCGCCCGCGTATGAAGCACGAACGATAAAACAAAAATAGAATCGCGCACGAAAAAGCGACACGATCTCAAAATAATAATACAATACACTGTTTAACTTATCCTGTTGAATTTCAAAAATACCAACGTTTTCCAAAAAATACATCAAACGACAATTTAAATATTTTCCAAACTAAAAATTATGGAAAAATCAAGTAAATTAAAAGAAAAATACGTCATTAAAATTAAGTCGTTTTATTAACAATTGATTTTCTTGTTATTTATTCGAACTATTTATTATTTTAAATAAATTTGCAAAATGAATTCACCATTATTATTTATTAATTAAAAGGAGTTAACTAAGGCTATTAAATCCATTTAATTAATATATAATCCACAATTCAAATATTTAAATAATCACTATATTTGAATTCAAGTTACTAAATTTTAAACCAATTATTTAAATATTTAAAATTAATTAAATATTCAAAATCAAAACGATAAGATTTTGAGATGTTACACACGGCCAGCAGCAGGAGGTCGATCGACCCCCTCCACTAGGCCAGTCGACCGCTATCGGTCGACCGCCCAAGGGGGAGCGGTCAAATGGTTAAAGAAGAACGGCTAGGGTCTATTGTGGCCAGTAACGACCCATATTTTATTATTTCAAACCGACTTAAATCCTACAATCTAGGAGCATCTTAATCAGTATAAATAACAAGCTAGCCCCCTCGCTTTTATTCACAAGAAAAATTGCAATGCTAGACAAATTCCATTAGTTCTCTTATACGATTCTTTGTTAGATTCAAGATTCAACTCTTAAGGAAGAAGTCAATCAGATTTAAGGTTACACACACACATTTATCTATTTCTATACTTCCATAATCTTTGAATTCTGAATCTAATCAATATATAATTGAATTGTTGTATATTCCAAAAAGAAGAAAGTTGAAGAAGGAATTAGCCAAAGGCATGAAATTAATTCCAAAGAGAATTAGCAAAAGCTATCTGTGAGTGAAAATCTTAATTCCTCGGGGAAATTTGTATATGAAAACCTTAAATCTAAAACCCCAAAATTCCCCCCAAAAATACCAATTCCTGGATTAGTTGGAATCTCAACCGTTTTATGTTAATATAGTAAAATTTAGTTTGTCGTTTGCAATTTGAATAATTTATATTCTATTCAACTTGCACTTCTAATTTTCATTGTTGTGGTGAAGGGTTAGAAAAGAAAATTATTAGAAAATGATGTGTGAATTATGGATTCTTCTATTTGTAGTTTTCACCGCCTATTTTCGTAATTTAAACAAATATGAACCCTTTTTCTACTTCAAGTTTGTATATGTAAAAGTTGAATAGAATATAAAGGGTTTAAATTGTAAAGTTTTGTTTCTTTGGAACAAAGACATTGATTCTATTATGTTAATGTAAAATAAGTTGGAAATTTTGATTCATTTACACACACACACACATGCAAGTCTGTTTTGTTTAGCTAAGGATATTAGCTATTTTGTAAATTATTGTATGAAGCTGTGAATATGGAATTTTTAACATTTTAACAATTAGTATAGAAATTGAAAACCTTAGAATAGGAATATTTTACGCATGCTTAGGAATATTTAGTTATAAATTAGTTAGCCAAAAATTACGTTATGTACAAACCAGTACGATAGGAACGTCCATTGGACGTATAAAGAAAACCAAGAGCAAATTTATTTATCGTGAAATAATGATCATGTGAACAGATAATTAATACTTTGACATAAATAAATATAAGAGCTAACTTCTTTTTACTATGAAATAGTATTAAACAAATGTGCACAAATTCATTGCTATATATTTTTTAGTATCATTTTTTGTATAAATATTATTATAAAAAAAAAGTATGTGTAAATATTGAATGCAAAATATATTCACTTTCTAGAAATAATGTTTTATATCCATTTTTAATCTCCTTAAACAGCTTTCATGTGGCGACTGTTTTGAGAAGAGAATATAGAAGAGTGATGCTCTTGGGCCTTAATGGAATTGCCATGGATTTTGGTCTATTTTTTGAGAAATGATTTGCATTTATTGGCATTAGGGAATGTTGAGAGGTTTTTAAAACATAGGAGGGTAAAATGACAAAACTACTCACTTTTGTTTTTATCTATATTTATTCATATCAAGGGTGTTTTTAGAACAAGTAAAAAATGGTGAAATTGGTAGTAACATAATTTTGATGTCTTTGAGGTTTGAATCAAATACCTCTAGAATTTCAATATAGAGCATTCATTTAATATGGGTATTTTTGCCATTTCATAATCTTCATTTGGAGGTATTCTCATTGTATTTGTTATTTATTCGTATTTATAAAGTTCTTAATGGCTTAAAAATCATTTTGCAGGTTGGGCAAGAACAGTTCTCTCCTAGCTCACCAGGGTGGCCCCCTTTCATGAGAGTGAATTCTGTTTATAAGAGAATGAAATATATCTGGCTTCGGTTTCATATGTATTACAAGTGACTGCTTTATCTACCGTTCATTTATCATCAAGTGGCTACTCTTCTCTCTTGTCTTAAGAGGACTTGGGCTGTTATACTGAAAGCTCATCTTAGTCCTTTACTTCTCTTATTTAAATAGCTTGTACCAAAGAATACATTGTATCAAAGTATCAAATAATCAAGTGATAATAAAATTCTCTTTTTGTATTCAAATCTTTATATGGTATCAGAGCCTATTTGCTTAACAGCATCGTGCCCTGCCATACTCTCATCAGCAACTATCTCATCATCTGAGAATAGGCTGCACGTCTGAATCTCTTCAGATCTAAAGATCATCATCAGAGATTCAAGATTCGATCACCAGAATCGTTCTCTTGATCATCACAGTGCCGTGCCTAGTCAGGAGGTGTCATCATTCATCACTCACCACCCAACTGGCTGCACTAGATATCTCCGCTTACAAGTTGTTGCAAGAAAAAAGGAAAAACACAGAAAACAGATTCAAGAAACCAGAAAATCTTTCTCTCAAATTTGAAAACAGGATTGTGCAGTCCCAAGATCCATCAGAAAATCATCATCATCTGAATCTGGCTACATCATACCTGTTCATATCCAACCCTTGTCAGTCATTTCAAGAATCTGTCCTGTAATCCTTCTTTTATCCCTCTTATTCAAGAAAATATCTTTGCATCATGGCTGAAGAAGATGCAGCTGCATCATCAACCTCTGGTCCAAGAACTACTCAGACCCAATCCAATATTCCCCAAGAATTCATGAGCTCCATCATCAAGCCACAGAGTCAAGCTTTCACTGTTCAATTGGAAGAATCAAACTATCTGTTGTGGAAATTTCAAATGGAAACCGCAGTCAGAGGATATGGAATTGAAGACTACGTTTTTGGAACCATATGTGTGCCACCCAAGTTCACTGCAGACAAAGATGGAAAACTCATAAGTAACAAAGACTATATAACTCATCAGAGACAAGATAGCCTGATCAGTTCTTGGCTGATATCATCTATCAGTGCAAATTTACTACCACAAATTGTTGGGTGCAAAACAACACATGAGATATGGCACACTATTGAACAAGTGTTCAGCTCTTAGTCTGCTGCAAGAGTCATGCAGTAGAAAAGACAACTGCATCACCTAAAGAAGGATAATCTAAACATGAGGGAATATCTCTCAAAAGCCAAAACAATATGTGATCAACTTGCTTCCGCTGGACATAAGATTTCTGATACTGAACAAGTTCTATCCATACTAAATGGTCTTGAAGAAGAGTATGAATCAGTAGTGGCAGTAATATCCTCTAATGAGGTATTACCATCACTACAATATGTTCACTCTATACTCCTCTCCGATGAAGGAAGACTCGAGCAAAAGAAAGCAACCAATTCAGATCACTCCATCAACTACATAGCTAATAACAGAAACAGAAATCAAGAAAGCAACAGTACAGCAAGAAATCACAATAACAATATCCAAAGGGGTGGTCAGTACAATAGATCCAGAGGTAGAGGAGGCAGACAGAATTTCAACAGCAAACCAAGATGTCAGATATGTGAAAGATATGGTCACACAGCAAACAAATGCTACTTCAGATTTGATGCCAATTTCATACCATCTCAACAAGGCAATAACAGTACAAAAGCATCAAATCCCAGTGCAAACTTAATCAACACTCAATCAGAGGCTAAAACCGAAAAAGGAAGTGATGACAGAGCCAAGATTGAAGACATACATGATGATAGCTGGTATCCTGACTCAGGAGCTACCAATCATGTAACCAACAATCTAAGCAACTTAAATCTTGGCAACAGAGAATACAAAGGTACACAATTACTGTATTTAGGAAATGGTAAACCTATTTACATTTCTCATACTGGTAATGCAAGCTTAAGAGGTAAAAGACAACTTTACCTTAATAACCTATTAAGAGTGCCACTTATTAAAAAGAATTTAATGAGTGTGTCACAGTTTGCCAGGGATAATAATGTTTACTTTGAGTTCTACCCAAATCATTGTTTTGTCAAAGATATACTAACAAAGGAAACTCTATTGCAGGGTAAACAACATAAGGGATTATACAAATTTGATGTTACAAATGCAAGACATGATGATCATAAGGAAAATTGGTGCCATATTTCTGAATTAAAAACTGATGAGAGTAGCAAAAGTATTGATACTTGGCACTGTAAACTGGGACATCCCAGTATAAAAATCTTAAAACATATTGTAACTAAATGCAATGACATTTCTGTTGATAAAATTCCAATTTCATATAATTGCACTTTTTGTCAAATGGGTAAAATTCATAAGCTTGCATTTCCAGATTCTGAGACTGTTTATAATAATCCATTAGAACTAATTGCTACTGATCTATGGGGTCCTGCCCCAATATGTAGTGACTATGGCTACAAATACTATATCTCTTTCATTGATGCTTACTCTAGACATGTTTGGATATATTTTCTAAAGGCAAAATCTGAACTAGCAATGCAGTGACACAGTTTATAGTCAATGCAGAAAGACAGACTGGCTGCCAGGTAAAAATTATTCAAACAGATGGTGGAAAAGAATTCCTACCACTGAAAGATTATCTTCAGAAAAAGGGAATCACACATAGGACTACATGTCCTTACACATCTGAACAAAATGGTCTTATAGAAAGGAAACATAGACACATTGTAGAGACTGGCTTGACTTTATTGGCTCAGGCATCATTACCACTAAAATTTTGGCCTGATGCATTCTTTACAGCAGTCTATCTGATTAATAGACTACCCACAAAAGTCTTGAGCTATAAAAGTCCACTAGAAGTACTAACTAAAGTCAAGCCAGACTATCAAAACTTAAAAGTATTTGGATGTCTATGCTTTCCCTACTTAAGACCTTACAATAACCACAAGCTAGAATTTAGATCTCAACCATGTACATTCTTAGGCTATGCATCAAATAAAAAAGGATTTAAGTGTCTTGATAGTAAAGGAAGAATATACATATCCAGACATGTAATCTTCAATGAGCAAAAATTTCCTTTCAGTGATGTAGGAATGAAAACATCTAATAAGGTATATAATGCTAGATACTCATTACCTCCAATAACACTCTTCTCTGAAGAGTTAGCCTCTGATTGCATCATTGACAGTGAGGAAATAAATAATCCATGTACTAGTCCTGTTCAATCTACAAGTAAAACAGGAACAGAACAAGGTAACAACTCTGAAGAATCAAATGATCCTTCCACATTCAGCACTAGCCAACATCCTGACACATGTCAAGTATTGAATGACTCAGTGTCACTCAATACTCAACAAGGTGTCACTGAAGTCACAAGCAGTCAACCTGCTCAACCTGAAAACACTGGACATCACATGATTACAAGAGCCAAGAGTGGCATATTTAAACCAAAGCTCTACAATATTGTATCAGACTGCACTGAGCCCAGTACATATCAATAGGCTGTACATGATATCAACTGGAGATCAGCCATAAGAGAGGAATACAATGCACTAATAAAGAACAACACCTGGAAGCTTGTATCCTTACCAATACACAAAAACATAATTGGATGCAAGTGGACTTATAGAATTAAAAGAAATTCAGATGGTTCAGTTCTTAAGTACAAAGCACGACTAGTGGCAAAAGGATTTTCACAACAAAATGGTTTTGACTTTAATGAGACTTTTTCTCCTGTTGTGAAACCCTCAACCATTAGAACTATTTTAACTATTGCTTTGCACAAGAACTGGACTATCAGACAACTAGATGTCAATAATGCTTTTCTCAATGGTATCTTGCAGGAGGAGGTGTATATGGAACAACCACAAGGCTTTACTGAAAAAGGCAAAGAAAGCCTTGTATGCAAACTAAACAAAGCTATTTATGGACTCAAGCAAGCACCAAGAGTGTGGTTCGACAAGCTAAAATCAACACTTGCCAAACTTGGATACAATCCAGCTAAATCAGACAACTCTTTGTTTCTTAAATTCTCAAATGACACTATTTTATATGTGTTGATTTATGTTGATGATTTTATTATAACAGGCAACAACAATTCAGAAATTGAAAAGACTGTGCAGTACCTACACAGGGAATTTACAATTAAAGATCTGGGAAACCTGAACTACTTCCTTGGGATTGAAGTCAAAAGACTGCCAAACAATGAAATACAACTGAATCAAAAGAAATATATCATAGAAATCCTGGTAAAAGCCAACATGGATAAAGCAAATCCCCTACCTACACCTATGACAAGCAATCTGCATCTATCAAAACACAAAGGTGAATTCATATCCAATGACAAGCAATACAGAAGCATAGTCGGTGCCACTACAACAAAAATACCCTATTACAACGTCTTTTTTACAACGGGCATTGGTTGTCCGTTGTAATAGAAGGCTATTACAACGGTCCATTTAGGACCGTTGTAAAATATACCATATACAACCCCTTTTTACAACGGGCGTTTTTTGCCCGTTGTAATAGAAGGCTATTACAACGGTCCACTCAGGACCGTTGTAATAGATGCCAACTTTTACAACGGTCAAAAATGCCCGTTGTAACAGCCTTAGCCTTTATTTTATCGGTCCACTCAGTCCCTCGTCTGTTTGCTTTCTTCCCTTCACTGCTAAAAGTTTATTTATCGCTAACCCTAAATCCCAAATCGAACGTTCCTATCTAGAATTCCTAGGTTCGTCGACCTCTTCTCCATGGCACTCATCTGACCTCCTCTCTTTCTCCTATCGCCTTTCTTCCTTCCCTTTCCAATCCGCTTCATCTAGCCATGCCAAAGAAGAAGAAAATTAAGTCCATTTCCAACTCTTTGGACTCAGATCTGGATTTCGAGGCTTCATCATTGACCCACTCCGGACGCCGTTATAATGCTTCTCCTTCGGCTATGGTTAGTTCGATTCAAGATGGGTTGATACAACTATTGGCATCAGTAATTTCATATTGGTTTGTAAAGTAATTGCCGGTAGATGCATACTGGAATGAAAGTCTGGCTGGGTAAGTTGCTTCTACAAAATTAACGCTGCCTTTTTATTTTTTATTTTTTATTTTTTAGTGCAGTTAAATGTTTTGAGCTGCTGTTGTAGTGTTATTTTTGTGCAAAATGCATGGAGCTTGTCTGTATGACGTGATTCGAACTGAATTGATATATGCTTTTAAGTTTGATGTTTGCGTGTATCAGTACAACTACATGTCCCTCTTATTAATGGAGATGTACATAAATCTTTTATTACTATTTAGCTTAAAGTTATTATAGCACTAAGTTTAAATTTCAAAGGCAGTACACCATGTTTGTATGATACATGAACTTCCTCTCGTTTAGTGCATTGTATAACACGTATAGCAGATATGAATGTAAGAGTGATTGAATTGCCTGAAGCAGCTAAGGGTGATGTGCGTATAGGAAAAAATGGAGGTAAATTATGCTACTATGCTGGAAATGATAGTGAGAGTTTCAAGTCGTGGGTTTTAGAAGATTTGGTTGCTTGTATGTGGAGATTGAAGCATTGTGTTGATGTAAAAGATGTTGTGGACATGGGTAAAGTATGGAGATTTCTTGGGTTGCTTGTATGTGGAGATTGAAGCATTGTGTTGTTGTAAACCCTTCATTAGGCACATGTACGCTTATAGGGTCAGCTCCAGAGTTGTTTTTTTTAATTCCATTTGTTTATGTCAATAATCCAGGCATTTCTAATTTCTGGTTTGAACTGGACATTTTTGTATGCTCAGGAAGCTATGTCAAGCAATAAGAATAGTTCGCAACAAATATCTCTGTCAGTTGTTTCTTCAATCTTAGATATCAAATCCGAAGATTGGGATACTTGTGCATCAGATGCAAATGGACGTGGAAAGTTTGATCCTTTCACTTCTCATGCTTTTCTCTCAAGCCTAGAGGAGTCGGGATCTGCAGTTCAGGTTAGCTGCACTTGACTCATGTACAAGATACCTAGAACTAAAACTTGAATAATGTCTTCTTCAAGAAGAAGAAACTTGCAACAAATACATAGCTATAGATGTATTCAGTAAGATTGAAGTTTTATTATGACAAATTTATTACAGTAAGATACCATAGAAAATTGTAGAAAAATCCAAAAAAGGTTAATATCATTTGCATTATGATGCCCTCAATTTAATTAAAGTTCAAATAAGGAAAATGAAGACAGAGATCATATGACATACGTGAGTGAACATGAGCGCTCGGAATGAGAATAATATGAGCACTGATATCATTTCCATCGAAAATTTATTTAATTTCACACAATTACATTCGAGAATATAGGGAAACAAAATTGCTACATAGTTGCAATTCTCCATGGTTCATGATTTCAAATAATGCAGAGTTGTACGGTAAATTCATTTGTTGTGTGTTTCTCAATTATATATCATGCCTGAAACTACGAACAAAGTAATGTTTCGATTCTTTCCTAAACAGTTATGTCTAGTGTTTACTTGTAGCCATCTATTATTCATTGGAATCATCCGAAACATTAATTTAAAGAAAAAGTAATATTTGTCATATGTCTATTTAAGTAGATAAATGCTTGAGTGTTAAAAGTCATGGGTTGACTAAGATTGCAACTAAACAAATCGATTAGATATTTGATAAGCTTTGTAGAATTGTTCAAGCTCAATAACTAAATCCTGGTTAAATCGAAAGCATCGGGAATCAACAGTTTACAAATAAATATTACTTCCCTTCTGTAGGTGGAATTAAAGGAGCACTGTGGATGCTAGCTAAGGCATTTGTCACTGTCAATGATTCCGGTTATCATCAACTCATCAGCCACTGGTATCCTACTATAAATTAATTCACATTGCTCACCGATTAATACATTACATAATGACACTATTTCATTATTATCTCTTCTCTAGGTTGCATTCACATGCAGTGATAGAACCCTTTATTATAGCATCCAGGAGACAGCTGAGTGTGATGCACCCGATGTACAAACTCCTCATACCCCCACTTTCGTGACACAATAAACATGAATTCTCTCTCTCGCCAAATACTCATACACGCTAATGGCGCAATTGAGATGAATTTCTTCCCTGGAAAATATGCCTTAACTCTGTCCTCTACGGTCTACAAAAACTGGAATTTCATGGATCATGCACTTCCTACTGATCTCTGCAACAGGTACGTACACCTATAAATTCATATAAAGTATGTTGTAAATGAGAAATGAAAGAGATAATTTTTAAATGGGACAATATATAATTTTATTACAGGCTTTTCTTATGAAGCACTGAGTCTAGTTAAAATTTCAGTTGTATTATTTAGGTAATACCATGTTCTTGAGTCTAGTGCAGCTTGAATGGAAAGAGTACTATATAGAAGCACTGAACAACTTTACATGTCGCCAAATTTTTACCAACCCTTAAGAAATATCAAGTTTATTTAATAGGTATAGTTGTCTAGATAAATGTTTACACAAACAATCAAAATTAATTCGAACATTTTACTCTTTTAAATAATACAATCTAAACTTTCAACAATTTCTTACCATTATCTTTTATATAGCAAACTGTTTCATCACTATGATAAATATCATATTTCAGTGAACTCTTATCAATATATTCAATGCATGATCAATCATTGTACAGTTGTATTTTAACTTGGTTGGAAAAAAGAAATGTGTAAGTTGCAACATAGCCTGCCATATTATATTTGTACACAAAATTTGCATCAAATATTGACATACATTTTGGCTGGAAAACTGTTCTAGACAGTGTTTAGATAATAGCTTGTGAATGAGGATGTGACAAGTTTTGTGCCTTTTTAAGTTTAAATTGGATAATACATACTCTTATTACTCAACTACAATATGAATGTAACTCTCTTTTCCATCTTTCCTCGGAATAATATTTTAGGCTGTTAAGGTTCTATAATGCATTTTCGCAATATATGAATCATAAAAAATAATTATGTTTCTTACCAACATAAAATATAAAAGACTTGGATAATCATACTTTGTTGCATTGAAACACAGTTCTTCCTCAAGACTGAGAAGTATGTTCGTTTGTTTGTTGGAGGAGATGGGTTTGCTGTCGTTGAGAAAAGAAACAAATTACAATAGCAAATTATGGCCAACCTCGCTGCTGCTGGCAGTGGAAAAGATTTAGAGGGTTGTTTGTTTCCCATGAAATTATCATATAAATCGCTCTAGTAATATATGTATATTTGTTGCCTTGATTATTTACCTTTTGAACTTTTCTTGTTGGGTGACAGAAACTGCAAGCGACGATGACGCACTGGATATAAGCAGTTATGAGTTGTCTGGAAGCTCAAGTGATGGCGCAGAAGCTGACGACGAACTGACAGATAAAAGTGCAAGGTTTCCATCTTATTATTTTAGTCACATTAATGCCTTTTGTCCTATAACTTAGCAAAATTAAAACATTTATAACTTGTGTACTTTGCAACATGCACACTTAAAATTCCAAAATTTTAACCAAGATTATGTTTTATTCTGAAATTTATTAAATAAAATGTATTTTATAATTCTCAAAATGCATAGGCATCTGGAATTCGAATTTGGGTCATAGCTACTTGGAAATTTTATATCTTTTGCAATGAGCACGTTAAGTGTCATAGCATGACACTTATATTTTTTGCTTTCTATTTCCCTATATTTCTGTTCTATCCTATACACGATTGAAGTGTTGCATAAACATATTTGTTGAATTTGTAAAGATTGGTTTAATGAATTTGTAAAGACCTGGGATTTATAAGTGTACTATTGCTCTCCTAGTAGTTATCCACTGTCAATAATCACATTTAACTTATTTGATGACATAAATCTTTTTAATTTTAGTTTGATGTTGTACAAATTATTCATATGCCATGTTTATTCTCTGACAATTGATGCAGGAGTCTGGTGCCTTGGGTAAAGCAGTAAGAGATCTACCTTCTTTAGCTATTGGTGATTCTAGTAATTTCGATGTTGTGGCCTTTAAAGACGCAAATAAAGTAAAGCTTATCAAAGCCAGTGAATATATGAATCATATAATATTTTTTATGTTAAGTATTTTTCATACTTGTATCATCTTTTAAAATTGGAATATATAAAACAAATGCAACAACATAAACTTAAGTAACATTTGTAATACAGGTATCCAAACCAGTGAAGATTACAGGTTCTATGCCATCTCTGCTGAATTCCCAGTATTCAGCAACAAAGATAAGACATTGGTATTCCAATTCTTAGTCAAACATGAACAGAAACTCGACTGCGGTGGAGGCTACATGAAGCTTCTCAGCGATGGTGTTGATCAAAAGAAGTTTGGTGGAGATACCCCTTACAGGTAAACTTCATATCACATTTATATTATTACCATATAAAATTTGTCTAATCTGAGTATGGAGGCGCAGTTGCAGGTAATGTTGATGGTTGATGTATTATGGAGTTATGGAGTTGTGGTGGGTGTGTGATGTATCAGTGTGTATGTATAGTGAATGGCAAGGCTGCAGTTTTGGAAGTGTGCAGGCAGTTTTTATGGTGAAGTGGTGGAGGACAATTTAATGGGTAGTATGGATGATGGGGCTGTGGCAGTGATACAGGGTTGGGGGTAGTGGTTTAGGTTGCTTGTTGGCTGTTGGTTGTATTGTGCACGTGCACAGTGTAGGGGTGATAGGCAGTGTTTATGTGATTGTAACTGTTCTTTTTTATGTTTTATAAAGAAATGTATAGTGCACAGTGAAAATGTAAATGAAATGCAAACACACTTGAAATGAAATGATTTTGGTTGTTTTATGATAATATTTATTACTCGTTAAACTATTCATTATTGGTATGGATGTATGCTGTTGTATTTTTTTTTAAATTTGCATTTATTTTGCAACGGTCAGAAACCGTTGCAATATCATGTATTACAACGGGCATTGCTCGTTGTAAAAAGGTGTATTACAACGGGCATTGCCCGTTGTAAAAAGATTTATTACAACGGGCATTGCCCGTTGTAAAATATGGTCAACCTATTACAACATCGCCTATTACAACGGTCGGCTGCCCGTTGTGGAACACATATTACAACGGGCATTGCCCGTTGTAAAAAGCCTGTTTTGTTGTAGTGTGCACTACAGTATGCTACGATAACTAGACCAGACATCTCTTTTAGTGTGAATAAAGTTAGCCAGTTTATGCAAAGACCATCAGATGAACACTGGAAGGCAGTGAAACGCATTCTAAGATATCTCAAGGGTACATTAGACCAAGGTATAATCATGAAATCAAGCAAATCACTAAATATCAATGCATATGCTGACTCAGACAAGGCCTCTGACTATGATGATAGAAAATCCACTACTGGTTACTGTATTTTTCTAGGACTGAATCCAATATCTTGGTGTGCAAAAAAGCAATCAACAGTATCTAGATCAAGTACTGAAGCTGAGTTCAGAAGCCTTGCTAGTACGGCATCAGAAGTTATGTGGATACAATCACTACTAAGTGAATTACAAGTTAACACTAACAGCAAGGCAACAATTTGGTGTGACAATATCAGTGCAATATCTCTTACAGCCAACCCTGTCTTACACTCTCGAACCAAACACATGGAGCTTGACATCTACTTTATCAGAGAACAAGTCATGAAAGACAACATTAGAGTAAGATATATACCTTCAACTCACCAAAAGGCTGATGTTCTCACCAAGCCTCTCTCAAGACAGAGCTTCGTTAAATTCAGACGAGAGCTGAATGTTGACGTTGCTGATTTAAGTCAAAGATCCCAGGCTCCAGTATACATTCCAGAGGCTACTCGAGTACCTGACGAAGACGAGCATCTCAAAGAAGCATCTTCGCCAGCTTCTCGTTACTCTCAACTCAAATCATCACCTAAAAAACTTCAACTGATACTGGAAAGATGAAGAGAGCGTTTATATCTGCAATCGACTCAAAACGATCTACTTTTCTCATGATTTCCCTCAGAAGAAAAATTGATTTCATTTCTCTCAAGCAAACCCTAGCCGACATTGGGTTTGAGGGGGAATATAAGAGAATGAAATATATCTGGCTTCGGTTTCATATGTATTACAAGTGACTGCTTTATCTACCGTTCATTTATCATCAAGTGGCTACTCTTCTCTCTTGTCTTAAGAGGACTTGGGCTGCTATACTGAAAGCCCATCTTAGTCCTTTACTTCTCTTATTTAAATAGCTTGTACCAGAGAATACATTGTATCAAAGTATCAAATAATCAAGTGATAATAAAATTCTCTTTTTGTATTCAAATCTTTATACTGTTTTGGATTGGTCTTGCAGGTTTAACAACATGATACAACAAAGCTGCACAAACATAGGTACATATATGCACATAACATGTATATCACACATTTGGAGAAATAAACCTTGATTGCTAACAGTTTAAGTATAGTACATATTGATCATTAACTATTTTAGATATACGAAACTTCTTAATTAGTGGTTGCGGAAGTCCTAAAGGTTATTAATGTTTGAAGAGTTTTCAAAAGTTTCGTTTCTATTTCTGTCAATTGTTTGATTATAAGCAAACAATGTACACTTGGTCTTCTATATCAATATTTGATGATATCTAGAAACCTGATTTTACAGCAATTCATGGATGACTAAATTATCATTCACAAGGATGTGTGGGATTTTTTTGTTGACTTGCACAGTCCCGTACTG
Source organism: Allium fistulosum (assembly GCA_030737815.1). Taxonomy (NCBI): domain Eukaryota; kingdom Viridiplantae; phylum Streptophyta; class Magnoliopsida; order Asparagales; family Amaryllidaceae; genus Allium; species Allium fistulosum. The sequence continues at coordinate 1,240,354,933 of CM060904.1, read as the reverse complement.
TAGCTTATATGACAAAGGGTAATGCAATGAAATATCTCTTTCAAGTGTTTTTATCTTAGAATTGTATTCTTTATGATGTAACCATGTAGTGTTTTGTGTTCAATACCAAACCTATTATTTCGCTAATCCTTAGATATCTGAAGTGTCAAATCAAGTTAGATATTTGGCAACAGATAACACAATAGTGGTATTGTATATCTTGTATGCGCAGTAATTCTAGAAATCAGTGGTAAATGTTGCTTACGCCATCGAAGTAAATTCTAGTATTATAAGAGTTTGTTTTAGAGGACTTTCACCATATTGTTTCCATAAGTTTATTCTAAATAAGCAAACTTAATCATAAACGTATTTAGCTGCTTATTAGACTGTATGATTGTAAAATGTATGAAATCATCTAAAATAATATATACCATCATTTAATCAGCAAAGTTGCAAATATGGTTATATTTATCAACAACATTATTTTCTGTGTATTTTTCATATTATTGGATTGGATAAATAAGTTTTCACCTTCTTCTAAATTCTTCCATTTATTAACTGTACTACAATATTTAAATTATACTAAAACAAAAATGACAGTATACAGCTAAACTTATAATTTATAACCAAACTATCATTGTGCATATTGAATTCCATGTATTCATAATCGTGTGATGTTAAATTTTGCCTATGGCGGCCCTCATAGCTACATTCCCTTTTTTTCTCGAAAAATAAAAAAGATAAAAAAAAAATGTATAACTGCACATTTTATATCTACACGTCAATTGGAAGCATATATGATACAGTCCCAAATGCATTGTTGGGTATTCCAGATTCTTTGAACAATGAAGAAAATTTCAAGCCTGCATATTTATTGCCAGATGAAATTAGATTAGAAAGAGCTGGAAGAGCAAAAAAATCCATGTCAAAGGCACAGAGCTCTCCTGTTCTTAGGAATGGCCTACACTATGCTAATCTGCATTTGAACGGCTCATTTTGTGCATCAGCGATGAGATTCTGTAAGTAGCTCTTGCTATGCTTTCGCAATGTTATTGAAAAATGTCTAGAACAACTTTTTTTTCTTCTTCTTCTTCACAAAAAAACAAAAGAAAAAAAGAAAAAAAAATCCCCACAATTGTTTGCGTGTAGTAGTCTGCATCTTTTGTAATTGAAATCATTTTCACTACAAACCAATGTGATTCCATTGTTCTGACAACTTGACTATGGCTACAGTTACTTTTTGAAAATTCGTGGATATATATATGGTTGGTTGACATAGTCAATTTATTTTTTATTGTCATTTTTGATTGACAGTTCTTTTATTGCCAAGATGAATCATAGTATGTACTTCATGTATGGTCAATATATGCGCAGCCGGCCCAAGCAATTGGGTTGCCCTAGCCCAAATTTCAAGCAGCTGAGCAAATATGCAGCATTTGCAAGGATTCAAACTTGGGTTGCTCTACTGAATCAACAACACAATATCACCACACTACAAACCTAATTGAAAGTAGCATAATATATAAAATATTTATATCTTGACAAAATACTAAACCACCACAACTACCACTACCACCACCACCACCAAGTATTGCTCTTGCCAGATTGGTTACACTAGATGGCTGTCTTGTTTGCCTTACCCTAGAGCCGGGCCTGAATATATGTATATGTGCACATATATACATACACACATGCACGTGTGATGCGCGTGTACATAGAAATACAATCATCCTATTCTTTTATTTTTCTTTACAAAAAAGATTTTGATTAGAAAAATGATGAAATTAGTAACAACATAATTTTGATGTCTCTGGTATTCGAACGCAAGACCTTCAGAACCTTAGTCTAAAACACTCATTCAACATGGGTATTTTAGTAATTTCAAAAGTTTCAAATAGAGGTATTCTCGTCATATATATAGAAGTTTCAAATGGAGTATTTTCATTATATATATATGTATATGTATGTATACGTATAATATGATATTTGATATGTTTACATAGTTATTTTTTTGGCCTTTTTTATGTTGTGCTAGATACATTAGCTATTCCATAATTGTTGGGCATACATATTAAATCATGAATGTAAGCATATATCATACACCACTTAGTAATATATCATAATACATGAAAATGATTTAGTACATGACATAAGCAATGTAAAAAACTTTTAGATGTTTATATCCACTATACATACATGGATTGTTGGATTGTTTCTTAGAACTAATATTGTATACAAAAATTGTTTACCAAGATATTTGTTTGGCCTATATAATCAGCCTTTTGATTTGCTAAACTATGAATCTCTAATTTGATGTATCCTATAAAGATTATCACATATTGTGATTTCAAATATGTGAAGGGAAAGAACAACGGTTTTTCATTCATTTTAAAGGGCTAGGTGTCCAGTAAATTAGGTAACATAAATTCTGCTCTTCTAGAGTTTATTTTAGATATAAAACAATAGAAATCACGGACATTCATTTATACCTTTGATCAAAATCAATCATCGCTATTTATGTATTCTACTTTATATAGTAATTAGAATGAATGATAAGAAATAAAGAAAATTTCCATTTGATGCATCATAACTAATTAGTTACCTGGTGTTACATGTCAAGTGTTACATAATTAATAAATTCCCAATGTGTTTATGTTAAGCGTAACATCGTTACTACAAATATAGAATATATGGTGTGGGGAACATCATTACCGCAAATATGTCAAATACAACATCATTACTACAAATATAGAACAATATAGAACATTACAACAAAAAATTCTTTCTTAAAATACCTTCTATCAAAAATGATATTTGCAGCAGAATTTACGTTAACATCTTCATCAACCTTTTTTTCTCTCATTCTTGGTTCTCTTACGTCTCCAATTACTGGAATTAGTTTATTCACTGAAATTGTTAGTAATTTTTCCCTTGACTTCCTAATACATAAAAATTATCAGCATTTGATGTCCACAGATGTTCATATATGACATAACTTACCAACACCATGAAGTTTGAGTGAGAAATATCAAAATCTATTTGTACCTCATTTGTTAGCCTATCTGTCCCTATCGCTGCTTATTCTTTGCCCTTGTTTGGCTATTTATTTCCAACATTGGCCATTGTGCCAAAATGTTAGCAATAAGAACTAAAATATAACAACAACAGTACCAACAACAACTAAGCTATTATTCTCAAACAAGTTGGGGTCGATTAGAGATGGAATTCAAAACTAAGTGACAAAATCAATTTAATAGTCATAACAACAACAACAACAGTAAAAAACATGATAATAATAAAAAATAAAGTCAAATAAGTAAAAAAATAATAATAATAATAACAACAACAGCAGCAGCAGCAACAACTAAGTAAAATAAAAATTATATATATATATATATATATATATATATATATATATATATATATAGGGAATTAGGGAAACGGACAAACTTTGACAAAAAATTAGTCTAAAGGACACCAAGTTTTATTTTTTGGCTGAAGGACAACTTTGAAAAAAATTAGGTTGAAGGACAATGCTAGTTCTAACTAGCATTATATTCAGTTTTTACACTATACAAAATGCTAGTTGGACTAGCATTATATTCAGTTTTTACACTACGCAAAATGCTAGTTCTAACTAGCATTGTCCTTCAACCTAATTTTTGTTCAAAGTTTGTCCTTCGGCCCAAAGATGAAACTTGATGTCCTTCAGCCTTCATTTTTTTCAAAGTTTGTCCTTGTGCCTATTTTCCACACACTCGCACACACACACACACACATATATATATATATTAAAAAAACCATGATGGTAATAATAATAATACTAATAGTAATATTTACCGAAGATCAAACACTACGTCTTAGGCTCATATTCACTAGTCCTATGATTTAAAACTTATAACACTACCCCTAAACTAACCCTAAGCAAAAAAACTCTCAGCTCATGGTTTTGATACATGGATCGCTAACTTCCACGCGCTTCTGTCTGACACCAGCTCTTCAGATATATTTCAATCCTTCAAATCCCTTTTTACTACTTCCTCCCATATCAACCTTGGTCGACCTCTATCTTTCTTTGAGCATTCGACACGGCCTATAATTCCAACATGCGCATGTGCCTCAGGATGCCTCCGTTGGAGATGTCCAAACCATCTTAAGCGGTGTTGGACCAGCTTCTTCTCGATTGGTGTTACTCCAAGTTTATCATGTATATTATCATTTCTAATTCGGTCTCTTCTTATATGACCGCAACTTCATCCCAGCATACGCATCTCTGCTACACTTATCTTCTGGACGTGTTGACTTTTAGTAGACCAACATTCTACACCATACAACATCGCAGGCCTGATTGCCGTTCTATAGAACTGAAACGACCCGAAATTTTTCGATCGCGAAAATTCCAGATAGTTAGGAAAAGAAGAAAGAGATAGAAGAAGAAGAAACAGAAAACACAGCACTGATTCTCACAAATCACAGCGGATCAAAATATAATATCAAATAATAACAGTTTACAAAAGAATACCTGTATCTGTCAATTATATTTTTACATCAGAGTTACATTCATACACAAACACTGGACATATACAGATCGCATGTCTCAGATAAACAGAAATAATATCACAGCGGAAACACTCCATACGTTCCTGCCATCCAGCTCGTCTCCTGAGCTCCAGAACGTCCTTACTTGAAAATCTGTAATACTCGGTCTGACCCGAGCATTACATCAAAGTAACACCCGGGTCAGGCTGGAAACCAGCGTGAGTAAACCCATCTAACATGGATTACAACAGCATAAAACTTACATAAAACCCGGGGTAACTCGTGTCAATTTACAAATTCACAATTTGTTAGAGACATCACTTATTTCACACATCAATTTCTAAGTACCAAAACTTAGATTAAATGGTCCAATTCACTTAAATCATTCCATTCCAGCCTATTGATATCACATATAAAGAATTATTGCAAATTTCTAATCGAAGTTTTGGGTATTTACAAATACCCGACTCCGGACTCTTCGAATCCATGTCATCTTAACCCAAGTTATCCAAATGAAATACAATTCAAACTTTAAATACAAGATATCACTGTTTTAACCCAATATATTATACCACACAGCATCACACATCACATACCAGAGATATCAACTAATCTAAGGCACACAATATCATTCAATCATTCATAAGCAAGTTTAATCAACCATACCATCTCTAATTAATTTAATTAACCACAATTGAATTAAATCAATTACTTTAATTACTTTTAAATCCTGCTTATTTAATTAATTACAAACCAATTAATTTATCATAAAATAATCATCCATCTTAATTAATTCTCCTTGATTAATTATTCTTTAATTGCATTAAGTAATTAATCTTTAATTAATCACATAGATTAATTATTCTTAACCATTCACATTAATTAATCTTTAATTGATTAATGACATTCATTAATGATTCTTAATCACTTCTAGTAATTAATGATCCTTAATTAATTACTTCCATAAATTAACCTTAATTAATCATACACAGTAATTAACCATACTGCAATTACTTACCTTAATTAATTAGCTCCTATATTAATCCTTTAATTAATTACACCAAGTAAATATCCATTAATTACTTCTACTAAGTAATTATCCTTTAATTACTTCCCATTAAGTAATTCCCCGTCTTATTAATTTCAGCTAGTAATTTATCCATTAATTTCTTACACTAAGTAATTACACATATCAATCTCATTAAGTATTCATACTTAATCCATCATCAAGTGACTATCTTTAATTAGTTTACAAATTTATTAACTTAAATTAACCACAATCACTTTATAAATTTCAATTGAGTAATTCATCCCTTAATTACCCTTAACAAATTGATTAATCTTTAATTACAGATTAATTATTCTTTAACCATTAATTAATAAACCTTTTTTTATCAATTAATAAAACTTAATTATCAAATTAATTAATCAACTAATCAATCCTTAATAACAGTTAATTAACCCTTAATTAATAATTTCTTGAAAGGAACTTGTCTTTAAATTGTAAAGCTTGACTTCTTTTTTTTCAAAAACTTTGTTTTGTTTTATATAATCTGGACTGGTTATCATTTTAAAATCTTAACCTTACTTTAAAAACAAATTAACACATCAGGAGAAAACTCGAGTCGAACCCATGTTCAACCCGTGCCTGCCTCGAGTCATCCACCATTCCATCTGCTTCGAGACGAACGCGAGAAAAACGAAGAAAAACCCGAGCCAGCCTTCGTTCCCAAACCTGCTCCTTTCCCTGTCGCCAAAACGTGCACGTGCATAGAAGATCGCCGGAGATCTGACCATCCAAACCACCATCGACAAGTCGTCAACGACCTACCCTTCCGATCCCGACCACCCAAACTAAGGACCATGCTCGAAATCGAAATCGAGCTCAACTAACTAAACCTGGAACGAAACAGGTTGCCAAGAAAACGCCTCGACTCGCCTATTCCGACCATCTGAAGCTTCGAAATTCCGGCCACAGCCTCGCCATAAAACCTCACACCCATTCCCCCATGACCGATCCAGTCCGGTGTTTCATCGACGTCGCAAACCTCTGGCAAACCCAGACGTTCCCATCAGTACCCAAAACCCTATATCGATGCCTCGCCGCCGCCACGGTGGATGATAAATCCAGCGAGCAATTTTGTCATGACCCCCTTTCCATCACCTTCCTTCGACCCAAATCCCAATGCCTGAAACCCATGCACTCGCCAGAAAACGCCTCACGACCGTTTCCCGTTCAACTCCTCTTTCCACTTCAACCCCGCAACTAAAAATCACAGTAAAACCACCAAAAATAATATTTTCCTAGGTCGAGTCTAGTTGAATAGGTGAAAACAGGAATTAAGATAACTGATTTTCCTGGAATGTTTGCTTATTTACTGTAAATCCACCTTTCAACACTTTCCACTTGATAAAGTTTTATGTAATCATTTTTACAATTTTGCATACTCTTGTACAAACAAAATTTCTTCAAACGTCTAATATCATTTAGATCAAGAGAAATTGAATTTTGAAAGAGTTGAACATGTCAGAAGCAAGAAGAACAGAGGCAAATATACAGGCATTCACATTCATATATATAGGCACATATGCTTATTTAAACTGATATTTTCCATTTAATCTTTAACGCAGCATGATGTAAAGAAGATTTAATTCTTAGAAAAGAAGTTTACTATCAAAAATGTTTGAACAAAGAATAATGGTCTAGAAAGACTGCTGCTTGCTTGATTTGCTTGTTTTTGATCTTCTCTGTAGAGTTGTACCTGTTTGCTTTAAGTTATGAAATGTAGTAATGTTTATCCCTTTTGTTATATTTTTGATTCGAGTGAAAGAAAATGAAACAAGGTAAAGAGATATATATATATATATATATATAGAAGAGATAGGCTGCATTCTACAGCAAGTTTTCTGTTTTGTTTATCTTATATATATATATATATATATATATATATATATTTTACTTTCTTTGCTCAGAGATTTTCTTGACCTGATTTGATTTTAGGTTTTGTATACTTGGATTTGATGTATTGTGAGCTTGAGAGAGGATGTGCATTAAATGCTATGTCCCCTTGTATGTTTACATACATATCTAAATTCTTAAGTACATATACATTCCATAAATATGTATACAAATTATTTTGTCCTGTTTTGCCTTATACACCTGTATATATATACATATATACTCGTCATAGCCACTTGTATAAGTTCCACTTATGTTACCTACAACAACTCTTAGCCACTTATTTCTGTTCTTAACCATATGCTTTTAGTTTAATTCTTTACCAAGGCTTGAGTATATACATACTTTAATGTACATTGTCTATGTATATTTTGCCAGGGTATGTATATATATATTCACACTTATGCAACTTCCTATGTATTATTTCATATGGCATACATTCAAATGCTTGCATACCTCTATACCTATATATACACACACACACACACAGATATATATATATATATATATAATCTTGCATCATACAGCTTTGTATATATTATCTATATATACTTATATGTATTTTTTTCTTAATTTAAATAGTGGAGTTTATTATTTATTTCCTTTGAGATTTTCATATCCAGAGATTTATAATCCAATATCTAATATAGTTTTTAAACCAATTTATATATGTCCAGATACTTCAATTATCCGAATTTTTATTGGTTCAACTTATAAAAATCAACATTCAATAATTAAAATCAGTTAATTACTCAATTGCGGTCGTCAGGAAACCCAGGTCGTCACAAGAACTTTCCTTTAAGTTTTTGTGGGACTTTCCTGTCACAGAGAATGCCAGACGCTTGTCGCCATTTCACCCATCCCGTTCGAATTCTAAAACTATCATCTTCATCAATTCCACTATCATACTACAACATTGATCCTAATTTCGAAAGGATTCCTTCTTGGGCACTACTTGTTCAGCAAGAGTGACATCTCAATCCTCTTACCTAACACCGCTGAACTCGTATTTCATATACTCTATTTAAGTTCCACTAAGCCTAAAACCCTTTGATTCTAAAGTCTGTCTCCACAGCTCAAGTTGTCTATCAACCACAATTCTACTTTCGTCAATTAGCACAACATCATCAGCAAAGAGCTTACACCAAGAAATCTCACCTTGTATACCCTTCGTAACCTCATTCGTCACTAGAGCAAAAATGTAGGGGCTTAAAGCTGACCCTTGATGTAATCCTATGTTAATGAAAAAGTCACAGGTTCACCCTCGCATGCTCTCACACTAGTCACGACATCATCGTACATATCCTAAATAAGGGTAATTTACTTTATTGTGACTCTTTTCTTTTTCAGAGCCCGCCACATAACCTTTCTCGGTACTTTGTCATAAGCTTTCTCCAAATCGATAAATACCATGTGTAGATCTTCTTAGTCTTATGAAGAACTAAAATAATGTATAAAAACTAACAATACAAATTTGTACAAAATAAGTTAACAATGCATGGAAGGAAACATTACATACTTCTCTAGTTCTTCAGCCTTATGAACACAGTACAAAAAGTGAACTTTGGAGCGCTAGGCCATTTGGTTAAGTATAAAATAAGCTTACAACCTTTTCTTTATGAATTTGCAATGAATAATGTGTAGTAAGTCTATTTGGTCAAATTTCATATGTAAAGTAGGTCAAATAATTATTTTCCCACATTATAAAGTTTCATATATAGCCGTGGACAAAGTAATTACTTTATTTGGATGAATTCATATAAGTTGTATAATAGTAGTCTTTTTAAATATTTTTTTCTATAAATGTAATCTAAGCACTAACGATGCATTGATTGATTATTTTTTCAAATTAAAAATTTATTAGGCATGTGCATGACAGTATGTAGCATATAACAAGCGTAAACAACAATTTTATGATGTATCATGTTAAGTGAGATAGAAATAGTGGTACCTATCGCCAGCAAGTTCAATTGCACTAGTGCTATAGAGACTCTTTCTATTTATAAAATTAGTAACACAACTCCATTGTATAGTTCAAACTTGACTCCAAATGTCGATAAAGATTATAATCCTCTATCCAGATAGGAAGTTCAGTTGTATAATCAATATGTAACGCCCCACCTCTATACCCACGCTAGCCAAGAACACTACGGTGTAGTGCTGTCAACTAGCACGGAGAATACGGCTGTTGAGGAGCGACCATCTATGTAATTGCTTTGTGCGAGCACCGATATGTCAGATAATAAAACATTGCATTTCATCTTTAGAGGAAATCCGACATACCGATACAAACTCAAAGCTACTACACAGTGGCTATAATAGTTTAGGACAATAGATATAAAAATAACACAGATAACATAAATGCGGAATACAAATGGAACGAAAAGTCTCATATATATAATAACTGATATCAGTTACAATACATTTGACACAATACAAATGATACAACTACAACTGTCGACTCAAGGAGTTATATATACAAGTACATTATCGACTAATATACATGAATACATTATCATCTTAAAACAGACACACTGACTACTACAACAAGACGAAGACCACTTCAAGTGATATAAAAAGTCTTCATAGCTCTAGCAGCAACCCAAAGCTAAAAATCTACAACCTGTAAATACTCGGTCTGACCCGAGTATTACATTCAAAAGAAAATAATACCCGAATCAGTCTAATTCAAACTCAGTTATTAATGCATGGAAGCAATAATAATCAAATAGATGACAGTCACAATAATTTCCGTCTATCCAATCCTTTTAACAAAGAAATCGGATAACTAAAAATATAACACTTAACAGTGTTAAGCAAAAATCAGCAGATTTAAATCATCAACAGAGATAAATAAACAAATTATCAAATCGACTAAATCAATTCAAAACTGTCAATTCTGGGTGGCTGCAGTGCACGCACGCGTGCACTGCCTCGCCACCACCGAATATAAAGTCACCACCACAATGAAACTGCAGTGGCAAACAGGTATATAAAAACAAAGGAAGGCTGCAACTAAACTGTAGAAAAGTCATCAACAGTTCAAGCATATACAGCAATAAAGACGAATTCGAGTACATCATGAAGCAGAACCAAGTGCAGTTCAACTGAGATGGACAACTCGAGAATAAACATGTACAAACTGTTTCAGTAATCCAATGCCAACAAGAACAGATGAACATCAGTGCAGACAAGTATGAATTCGAACATGAAATGGAGAACATCATTGCAAGTGCAACAGGTAGAAGATGATGCAGTGAAGCATGTACAAGGGCAGTACATATGAACATCAGTGAATCAACTGGACAGCAAAAGATTTCAAATCTATATGAAATACAGACCAATGTTCAACAATGCAGAAGTGTCAAAGCACAGAGTAAAACTTATGTTCAGCAATCAAAGAAATGCTCAACAAGGCAGAGACTGGGTGCAGACACATGAATGTACACCAGACCAGAGTGTCAACTTGCAAGTCAACAAGCAACAGGGAATTCATGTATGGAGGCTGAACAACAATCCAAACAACAGACAACGAATGAATTCAACATCAGTTCACAACTCAAGTGAAACAAGCCGGAAGAAAATGCAACTATATACAAGACAAACAAGACCAACAACAAAAGCCCTGAACCAATTCAAGCAAATGAAACATGACTCAAGAGTATATGAACACTGTCTCAAATGAAGACCGTGAACTATAACACTGCAGCAACTACAAGTGACAGCAGTGTGAAACTAAACCACAAGGAAAGAAATGCAAAAGAGATATGCAGTGACAATATGGTATAGTGAAGACTTCAAAGGACTAACCAATGCAGCTGTACACAAGTGCACTAGCTACTCGAAGACTGCAATAACTAAGTGATGATATGGATTGATACAAGTAGGCGATAACAAAATGTCAACCAGAGTAAAGGGGTCAACAATGCAACTGTAAGCGACTAACTCGAAATGAATGAAGACTATATGTCAAAAGTCAGAGGCAATACGACCTAATCATCAAAGTGCAGACGAAATGAAGTCAGTGCTTACAATAATGGCAGTAACGGTATGCACCAGCAACAGTGAATCAAGACTTGAGTATCAATGCACATGAATTCACAGTGAACACAAATGGTCAAACTACAGGCAGGAACAACAAGGTAATGAAGCCACTGTCATATGGTCAGAGAACAGACAGGTAAACTCAAGCGATCAAGTGTGGAGCAAATCAATGAAACAGATAGTAACAACCGTAATCAGACAAAGTCAAGCTAAATGCAACATAGTGATATACAATTACAACATGAAGCACTGCAACTCAAGTTCAGTACAAATCTGAACTAATTAGACAGGGATATGAATGCACCAATATTAATGCAGACAGAACAACAACTTTCCCAGTACCAAAGAAACCCATAACCAAAACCCCACATGTAACAGCACTCGAGATCCAGATTGAATACAAAATGTATCAAGATTCAGTGCAACAAATTCGAGACATGAACCAGACTCGAGTGTTAATGATGTACACATGACTACAAAATGCAAAGGCAACTACTGGAAGAAAATTGAACAACAGTATCAATGACAAATGCATCACATAGACAACATCAGAGCGATGTACGTGTACAAATAGTCAAGTGAATGATAAGGCATACATACAGATGACGATGAAAGTGAAGTTCACCAATACAACTCAAGATTTCAGAGTGCAGCCAATGATCATACAACTATATACATACATGAATGTATGTATACAAATGATTAGCCACGAAAGTACAGAGCAATCAGGAGATGAATACAACATGAGTAGTACAGACTACCCTAAATGAAGACTACACGAGCTCAATGTATCAGTAAAACAAGCTCGGGAGTGTGCAACAAGTTCGACCCAGGAAATCGAACAAGTCAAGGCAACAAATAAAATTAGGGCCTCCTGCATATATACCGGAGCCACAAAATCACGTATATAAGATTGAATTAGATGTGAGCAAATTACTCACCTCAGTTCGGTCGAGAGTTGAAGTTTTGAAGCTTCAATCCAGCTGAAATCATCTCGCATGACGATGATTTGAAAACGAGATCGCGAAGCCCAGAAATTGGTTGAATTCGAGCAATCAAGTCATCGACGAATAGAAGGAGCGCCCAAAGCCAAAGCAAGCAAGAATCACCTTCTCGGGCAAAGCCGAGCATAAAGGGAACGAAGCCCCAAATCAGAAAAACCCTAAATCTCGTAAACCTCCACAAGCAAGCGGAAACGAGATCATCTCAAGGCAATCGAGAAGCACGAAGTTCCAAACAGCAAGAAAAATTGCAAGCCCTAATTTTCAGATCGAAGAAACAGAGAATCGTCGCCGCCATTTATATTCGTTAATACGCTTAGGGTTGGCATGAAAAGGAAATGAAGGGGATCGGGTTTGCCCCTGATATCATCTTGGCAAAGCCAAGAAACATGGGCCAAGATTCAAATTGTAAAGCCCGGTCAACATTTTTATAAGAGAATTTCAAATTGATTTTTAAATTTCGATAGCAATTATAATCGTCAAATATCGAAAATCGATTGATGCAAAATACTGGGTTGTTACACAATAAGCCTGCACTTGACTCCAACGGTCGATAAGAAGTATAAAGCATGCTCATTTCTTAACTCTTGTTAATAGAAAAGGGAACCCATTTGTTCTTCTTACATCACCAACACAGTGGTGAAAACAATAATGTGCTACTTTTCATTTTATATTTCATTTAAAGAATCATACAAAATTAAAAAAACTAAAAGAAATAGATTTTAACCTTGAAACCAATAAACATGAATGTAGAACCCTTACATGGAAATAAATTATTATACAGGTTGCCATGTATGAAATAATAGTTTTACTTATATGACCACTTGATATTTGAAACCATTAAATAGTATGGATCACATAGATTGGGACAATGAGAAGAAACAACTCATAAAGCATCAAGGAGCAGTAAAAAAAATAAAAATAGTCCAAACTTGTACTACAATGACACGGCATTTTATCGCTTTGATTTGTGAATATTTGATAAATTTCAAATATTCAATTAATGGCATTTAATGTTCAAATAACCCTATTTTTATTATAAATAAATATGGTAACCTTGTTTTGGAAGTTTGTTTACAAAAATAAGTAGTTTGATGAAAACCTGAAAATATGACCAAAAATCGTTTTTCAAATTTTCGACTTTACATCGAACAAAAGTTGTTGGAACATGTTGTGTACACTAGTGTACACAGATATACAAATAAGAAAAAAAGTTCACTAATTAAAATGGTTTGATTCAAAACTAATTAAAAATGCTTAAGTTAATAAAGTAAAGGTTGACTTTTCTTTTTCATTTTAAAATTAACAAAACACAAAATATAAGACAAAAGTACATAAATTTACCCGCCGTACGTAGCTCGGTTGGTTTGGGAGCTGGGAGATGGGAACGAAAGGACTGCGTCCGGGTATGTTCGAATCCCAGCGCCAAACCATCAGTGGGAGTTTCAACGTTAAGCATCCGTGTGCGACGACTAAATAAAAGCGGGGTAGACACACGGCGTGGTTTACTTAAGTGAGTATCAATGAATACCATGATCTTAAGGTTTCCCATGATCTCAAAAAAAGTACATAAATTTGTGTGCATGGAAATGATGTGCATATGGGTTAGCATGTGTTTTCTTTGGAAAGAAGGAAGGGTATTAGTTCAAGAAAAAGAAAGGGTGTAGCATGAATTAAGGAGAGGTAGTTGTGTAATCTGGTTAAGGGGCTAAGTGTTAATTCACTATATGTTGCATTTTCTATAAAAAGAATCCACTTTCCTTTCTACTTTACTTCATTTAGTTTCATTTTCCACTTTAAACTCTCTTCCTTTCCACTCTTCTCCTTTCTCTTCCATCTTTGTTTTATAAAAGAAAGCGTGTCAAAATTACTTCGTTTCTTCTCTAAATCAATAAGCAAGTTCCTAAAATCATTTCCATTCCTCTAAGTTCCTAAAATCATTTCCATTCCTCTCCACATCTTAAAGATCCAAAATTTTGTGCTCAAATCTTTAAATTGGCCTAGGACCGTGAGCTATTGGAGGAGAAGGGAGGGTTGCAGGAGCATGGGGAGGGTAGAGGAGGTGACTTGTAATGACCCACTCTTTTGGACCATTCAAATCGACAATAAATCCACACATGTCGGACTTGAATAATTCAAAACAATATATTGTTAATTTAAATTGGCAAAACTCAGCATATACAATAAATAAATAATCACAGATCACAGACACAGAGTAATATAACAATAATGCAGCGGAAACAAAAGAATAGTAGTTCATGAAGCTACTATATATATATAACAGAGTTAAACAAGATACAACAGAGGTCTCGAATACATAGATATCTCAATACAATAGCCAAATACAAGATCTGAATACATCACTGAAATCAACTGAATAACTGAAAGCTGGATAGATAGCTGGATCTCCAAGTGAAGCTCCAACTCCAAAGGTGAGTCTCGAATACTGGTACACTCAGTCTGACCCGAGCGTAAAGAAACACAAAACACTCGAGTCAGGATTAACATTCTTATATCAATAAATCCAACCCAAGTGAAATAACGACTGAAATACAAGTGACTCAAAGGATGTTTGGGATAACCATCCTCTAAGGATCCATTAAACTATCTATATATATACAGTAGAATACGCTAAGTAGATAATGTCTAACCAGTAAAGTACGATATCAAAATAGCGTTAAGTCATGGCCCATTCCACCCTTAACACATTTTTATTCCCAAGAGCATATACAAGACCGTAGTTTCCCCAAAACTGGAAGTCACCAGAGGGCAATCCATATACTAAAGGTACAAACCAAAATCGTAGTGGTCGCGAATAGGATAATCAGTATGACAAGGTACATGAGGCAATACCAACTAGGATACTAGTAGTTGCGTGATCCGGACTGATGTTGGGCATAGCAGCTACTACCCCAACACCACGAAACAACACTCCCATAATCGAGGGGTGCACCCAAATCGAATCACAAAAGTAATAGATATGGTAACGAAGAAGTGTGTCCGCTAGAGGTGGCGAACCTCAATGGCCCGACGCGGCTCCTGTTTTAGTCATGTCAGGGGTCATCCAAAATCGTTCTCTTTCTTCAGTCAACGCGTTCACCAAACCATCCACTTCATTCTGGATCAACACTCCGCGTATAATAGTTATTAAAGTGGTTTTCGGTATCGACAGAGAATATGTCCATATCCGATCCCGGTCTCTTTAATAACTACGTATTATTTCACCGATGGTCATTTAATAAACTTTCAAAATAGTTATATTTCAAAACCGACACATCATTGCCATTTTAAAAACCATATCAATGCAATATCACTTTTACTTCAAATAAATCCATTCCCAAAATCATAGTACTTTTCCAAAGTTATAACGCTTTTGAAATCATAGTCTTTTTTAAATAAATCAAAACACTTTGGAAATCACAGCTTTGAAATCATAGCATTTTGGAAATCACAACACTTTTCTTTTAAACAGTTTAGATATTAAAATTAGTATATATAATAAAATAGTTTATAAATAAAGTAATTTATATCAAAAATGATTTATATTAAAATAGTTTATATTAAAATAATTTATAAAGTAAAATATCATTAGTTTAAATATAATTTAAAATTTCTTTGTAAAATAAAATAGCTTCCTCAAAATTCACAAATCGATTCAAATTAACTCGAATTCCAAAATTTTAATTTAATCAAATCTCAAATCATCAATTTCAATTTGATTCAGTTTCTAATAACCATTTCAATCTATCGATTTCAAATACATATCTAAACCATAAAATAAGCCATTTCAATTTCAATATATTTCAAAGCTTTAAATATTTGACATTTCAATAACATCTAATACAACTTCAATTCACGAACTCAAATAAACAAAATATCCCATTTAAATTTATATCATTTGAAATATTCATTAAAGCCACTTCTTAATTAATCCAAGTTATAAAACATATCTTAAAATTTCAATTTTTAATATGTTTCAAATCAACTTATTTAAGTATAATTCTTAAATAATTTAGAATTCCAAATCAATTCAAATTTATCTTTCAACCTGAAACATTTTAAATTCTATATTTAAAAATATATATTTTACATAAATACTTGAACATATTTCATATTGATTCGAATCAACTTTATTAAATCAACTTTAATAAATCTTTAAAGTCAATATTTATTTAAAACCATATATTTCTTTCAAAACCGTAGAAATGTTTTTCAAAAACATTTATATATAGACCAACGATGTCTGTATATAATTTTCTATCCTATGGTCAAGTGATACGGATATTTATCATTTCAATCCGCAATTTAAAATATATTCGGGTATATATCTTTTCAACCCGAAATCCCAAATTCAATTTAAATTGAAAATCGCTTGGGTTTATCATTTCAACCCATAACGATTTTCTCCTATACTAAAGTCCGTTCGGGTATGTATCATTTCAACCCATAGTGATTCTATACTAACAGGGAACTTGCAGAGTGATAACAGATATGATAATAATATAACAACGGTAACAGGCATATATCATCAGTATAATTAACTGATAAGGGTGTCAGATGTCACAGGTGAACAGATACAGATGATGGTGTATATATATCAATATAAATAACAGATAATGATGTCAGGTGTCACAGGTGAACAGATACAGATGATGTCATAGATATAGCAATATAAATAACTAACAACAGCATATTTCAATTGTCGTTTCAATTGAAATCAAATTTAATAAATATAAGAACGTTAATCGTGAGTGATTGCTCACCTTTCGAGGCTAGAGATGCACGAGAAGATGACACGGATACGCACACTGATACGGACATAGAGATTGAGTTACGAATCCAAGCAAAACAAATCGGCACGAATTCAACGATCAAAGCTGATAACAGAAATCGATGAAATCAAATCAAAACATTCAACATAGCAACAAATAAAACATGCCTTGCGTCAAAGTTTAACAATATAATTCTATGTGCTACCGAGATCGAAATGGTCTGAAATTTGGTATGAATAAAGATCAAAACTTGTATTTTAAACTGCAAAAGATTCACTTGTTTTGGACAAGAGACGAGAAAAGTTACGACGTCACGAACATAGACTCAGGTCATGTTTGCAGCAGTGTAAAATAATTTCTAAGTACAAAAGAATAGCTGTCTGGGTCTAACTTCTAGATCCTCGACCACTAATCAAACGATGTCGGATTTGGCTGAAATTTGACAGGCATAAACTAGTAACTTTGACTTCTTTTTAAAAATAAAATCAACCCATTCCGACGTAAGACATAAGAGATACGATGCATCAAACATGAACTCAGGTCGTGTTTACAGCAGCGTAAAATAATTTCTAAGTACAAAAGAACAACTATCTGGGTCTAACTTCCAGATCCTCGACCACAAATCAAACGATGTCGGATTTGGCTGAAATTTGACAGGAATAAACTAGGTAAATTTGACTTCTTTTTTAAAAATAAAATCAACCCACTTAAATATGTGCCGACCATATATACCGAAATATAAAGATGCAGACATAATATTCTAACTAAATAATATAAGTGAACTGTGATATATACTTTTATAGCTTTGTATACACCTAAAGTTCACACATCTTAGTTTATTGAATCCTAACAATTCCAATATATCCACGGTTCACCAAACTATCATTAGATAAACCTTTTTTACTTATATAACTTAACAGATACATATATATATATAGCTAAACGAAAGCTGATGTGTAATAACTAATATATAAACTTTATACTTACAAAACAGAATATATATATATGCCATTGTAAATATCTTTGACACTTTCTTATGTATCCATCTCACACAATATATACTCTCGTATATACTATAACATATATACTCCTGTGTAAAATTATGTAGGCTGACAACTTAAATTATCTTATATATAGCAAATATACATACTACAGGAAAGAAGAGGTCTATAACAACATTATAATATATATACAGGTATATATATATTACTAACAGTAGAATAAAAATACCTAAATACATTTTCAAAGCCAGAAGAAGAAGGCCGAGCACGCTGAAGGGGTGACGTGGAGGCGGGAAAGGCCGGGTTGCTGCTGCTGTGAGGACGCAGCTATGGGTCAGGGGAGGAGGAAGCAAGGTCGAGTGGTCATTGTGCTTGCGTTCAGCTAGAGTGGAAGATAGGAGGAGCATGGAGGGCCTGGGGCGAAGGTTGTCTTGATGGTTGTCATGGCAGGTGCGTGGGTGCTTGCGCGGGTAGCGATGAGGTGGTGCATGAGGACAACGGTGATTAGACGGTGGAGTTGCCGTGCTCGGGAAGGCGATCGTCAAAAGGAGAAGATGGCGGCTGAAGGCGGCAGGCGGGAGAAAGGCAGGGCGGTGGTTCACGCGAGGGAAGTGGTGAGCAGAAGATGGAAGTAGAGGCTAGAAGGTGAACGGGTTCGGTGGAAAGGAGGACGTGAGGAGGGTGGTCAGCCATTGAAGGCAAGTAGGTTGAAAGAAAAGTTCAAAAAGAGGGATAAGCTGAGATGAAGGTCTGTAGATGCAATTATGAAGCTACAGCCTAATAATATACGAATAGATATATAAGTTAAAATTTAATAAAAATCTCAAAAGCAAGATTTGAACGTGGAAAAAAGTGAATAGTATATGAAATGAAAGGCGATGGGAACCTTGAAAGGCCATATGTATTTAGCATTAATTACAAAGTAGACGGTTGCTGTATAGCTGGCAATTGAAAAGACAAATGAAAACAAAAGGCACGGGTACCGATACGGTTACCATTTACACGTATTATGTTTCGTACTGAAATTCAAAATACAGAATTGAATATACTGCAGAGATCAGCACGACGAGACGATCAAAACGGTATACGGATATCAGTGGTATGATTTGAATTATAAAAATTCGAATTTTCTAATAACGGAAAATGCAAGAAAAACACTGAAAAATAAGATCGACGGAGCCAAAGATGTCCGAATTTGGAAAAACGACAAACTGACATCTTGCTCAGAAGATGGTTTAGAATTTTTCTATGTAAAATATTTAGGTTTCGGAAACATTTTATTTTCATCACTTTTAACTGATTAAATTGAAGTAAATTCACACACGAAATAAACTTTCATATTTTCGGACGAAAATTTACCGGTTGCTATGTTTAACTAGACGCATTCCAAATATTAAATTTTTATTTCAAAATTTTATCGTTTAAAATTTCACAAAATTTCAACTAATTACGTTATTAAAACAGTTGAAATTTACGGGTCGTTACATGACTTTGGGTTGTTTTGGTGGTTGGAAGGAGTTTTGTCAAATTTAAAGTGAGATTTCTCACTTTAAAATTAGCTTTAAAATCGAAAAAATTCTGTAACAATTTGGTAGTTGCTTGCTTATGTTGTATGTAACATTTATATTGCTTGTTTGGTTTTGATTCACGCTTAAAAGTCGATAGCATAAATAATCCATTATTTTGTAGGGGACAAAAGTAAAAGGAAGTCGAAGCGTCTTCATAGCGAATAGGTCGCTACGGAAGCACTTTGAAGAATAAGATATTGTAAAGAAATCCTAAAAGATTCTTTGCTTTATTTATTTTTATTTACTTAAGTTAGTAGTTATGTAAATACTTGTGGTGGTGAAAAGTGAATGTTGTTTAGTTATAGTTAACTTACTTATTGGTGGTCTTATTTCGACGTTGAAATCCCATGCTCGTTTTTAGCTATTTACTAGTTGTTTTCTAATATGTTTTGAAATCATTTCCAAAGTCGACTTTTGTTTTCAAATCTTTAGCAAAGATATTAAAGTGGTTAAATATAGAAAGAAATGAGGTTTAAAACTATTTGATTTATAAAAACAAGTTTTAAAAGTTATGCTCTCACTACAAGAAACAGAGCATTTTCCGACGGCTCCTGACCGTCGGCGGTCGTCGGAAAATGCCACGGCAAATTTAGTCTTCGATGAACAGCTTTTCCGATGGCTCCCGACAGGGGCCGTCGACTGTATTTTCTACGGCTACCCGACGGCTTCCGACGCCCATCGAAAGATACGTGGCTGGTTACGTTTGTTATCCAAAGCCGTCTGGAGCCGTTGGAATTTAGCCGTCGGTAGCCGTCGGAACGTGTCGGTAAAATTTGATCTACAGGCCGTCGGAAATCTGCAAATTTTTTCTGCATTTCAGTTCCAATTTGGCCTTCCATCCACAATTCATAAATACAATATCTTTCAACCAACTCAATATATCCAACTCAGATATCCAACATGAAACCAAACCATAGAAATATAACCAAATATAAAAAAAAACATAAATAAAAACCAATTCATATAAAATCCAACTCAAATCATATAAAATCAAACCAAACTTCACTACCATAATTCCCATACATCTAATTGTACAATATATACATAAATGCTTCACCAACACCTTACAATCAACTCCCAAATGTCAGAATCACTACCACCAAGTGTATCATCAAACAATATACATAACAGGTCAAATCCAAATCCACCAACTCAATGTATCGTCCAAACTTACAAAACAATGACACAAAAAAAACATACCTATCAATCCGGTCAATCAGCTCCAGAACCTCCCAAACCAGCAGAAGATGGAAAGTAGCCACCATATTGTTACATGTACTCAGCAATACGCTGATCCAGCAGCTGTGTCCTCTCGATGGTCTGGCGACGGTTCTGATCTTCCAATTGCACCACCCTAGCTCTCAACTCTTCGATCTCTGCTAGATCGATATCAACTCTGGTCGGTTGGCTGGCTCACCTCTGTTTGCTAGCCTACAACACTTATTTAATTTAGTTTATAATCTTACTATCAAAGTTACAATGTAACGTGTTAATTGTTATATATATAAACTTATGACTTAAACTAAAGCGATGCACCAAAAATAAAAAATTATTAAATTGTTATATCTTAATATATTATTCATTACCACTTGATTGCCAAAGCGGTAGCGCCTGTTCCGTGATGGTGGATCCATGACTGCCTCAAAAATAATGTCCTCCTCATCCGTCGTGAGCTGCTCTCGACCGGTATCCTTCAGGAGTTTTTGGCGTTGTTCCATAAACCTTGCCTGCATGAACAAATAAAAATGCAGTTAAAATTTATATCATGATATCTTATTTCATTATAATTTAACAATTAAAACAATTGCTAATAGTACATAAACTAAAATATGCTTACATGGCTCTTGCTAGATTTATCGTCGTGCCATGTATATGAAACTGTCCCGTCCGGATTTACATGCTCGACGTCATGCGTATGGGTAAATACATCCATATACGACACAGAACCCTACGCCTCAGCTTCCTGAAATTGATTATCGTATAATGTTATTGTATATTCAAATTTATATAGCACAATAACTATTTATAATTCGCATTTATTAAATCAGGAAATTATTGTCAAGGACAAAATTTCTCAGCATTTTAGCCTCAAGGACAGACCTTCGGTATTTTAGCTTGAAGGACAACTTTTTTTAGGTATCAGATTTTAAGTTTTTAGGTATCAGTTTGTAGTTATCGGTAGCAGTTTTTAGGTATCAGTTTTTAGTTCGGTAGCAGTTTTGAAAAAATGTTTGTCCTTATGAATAATTTTGAAAGAATGTTTGTCCTTAAGAATAATTTTTAGGAGAATGTTTGTCCTTGTGGTTAAAATATTGAGGTCGTGTACTTGAGGCTAAAAATATACAAATTTTTGTCCTTTAAATTAATCCTCCCTTTATTAAATTTACCAACTCTCGGCGATACTGCGGAAATGACTTCGACCGTCCTCGATGAGTGGTGGGATTTTTGTTCCTATTTGCAGAGTTTCTTTCCGACTCTGCCTGTACATTTAAATTTAATACATTATTTATCGACCAAATATTTTTTGATATTTACGTATCAATCAAATAATTAATAAAAGTTTAGTACACTTACCTTCGCCTCGTCACTATCCCACTGTTTCAGCCACCCTTCCCATACACTCGTCCCCATAGAGTTTGGCTTCTTCCATTTATGCTTCACTGTCGACTGAAAGGGAGTGCGGATTAAGGATCTTAAGGCTAATTTAACACTAGAAGGGGGAGAGGTGAATAATGTTTAATGGATTCTAAGACTTATATGGACTAATTTAAAAATTATGAAATAAACAAATGCAGAACTTAATCACAGAATCAAACACAAATGCAGAAAGTAAATAAAAAGCAGTAAAAGGAAAGAACACATCGGATTTTATACTAGTTCGGAGTTACCCTACGTCCAGTCCTGCACCAAGGCAAACACCTCATACAGATTTTTACTATACCAATGTCAAGATTACAATCCTCAATTTCTAAAGGCCTTGAGGTACCCTCCTGTCTTCGAGTCCGGGGCAAACTCTCTTGATTTACGGGACACAAGATCACCCAATTGATTTCCAGGCACAACCACACCTTATAGAGAGACTCGATACTTTTGATTACAAATTGATCCTATAACTCTGAACAGCACTTTGATCTTCGAGAGAGGGCAGAGAATTAAACAAGAATGAGATTCTAATTTGATTCACTTGAGAATTCGGTAGAATTTCGGCAAGATCTTAAAAATATGAAAATTTTAGAATATGGTTTTGTAGAGAAGGAGTGAAGAAAATAAGAAAATAATTAGTTAAAAAATTCATTTGTGAAGGCTATTTATAGACCAGTAACGGTCATAACCATTCGTGAAGAGATTTAAACGAATAGACACTTCTTTTGAAAATTGAAACTTTTGAATTTAACGGCCACCATGTCGACATGGGGTATCCCATGATGTCGACATCCCTTAGTTAAAAACAATGTAAAATTTGTTTTGAAAATGGTATTGAAAGGAAAACAAGATGAAATGATTCTGGAGTAAAATAAACTAATTTTCCTTTGATTTAAAATAAAGAAGAGTAGAAAAATATATTTTTAGAATGTATATATAAATTTGATTTTAAATCTCAAGTATATATATATTATAAAATAATTTTTAAAAATTAGAAGATAGTTTAAAAAAACGAAGTTTAAAATAAGAGTTTATTTAAAAACAAAAACAAAGAATATTTTAAGGCTAAAACATCTTTTTTAAAATCATTTGAAAAGATAATTTTTAAGGCTAAAACATTTTGAAAAGCAATTTTGAAAATCATTTTGAAAAATCATTTTGAAAAACCATTTTGAAGTAGTTTTGTAAGCTTCTTCCTGCAGAATATTTCATCACATCAGGACTCGAGAACTTGTACAAAACCAGGATGTTCGTGGGTTTGTAAGCCACTTGTCGTAGGTTTGTAAGCTACTTGTCGTGGATTTGTAAGCTACTAAGAAGGTAGAAATGGATTCCATCCCAAATGAAATTTGAAATGAAGATTTCCGTGCTATTATGAAGTTTTAACAAAACTAGACACTTATCTTGAAATCTTTATCTTGATACTCATGAGTCTTCAAACTTGATTTCTTCATTCTTGATCTTTATACTGTACAGTCTTCAATAATCAGTACCTGCCTTATATATATCCTACATAATAACATTCATATATATATATCTAGACAACAGTGTTAGTATATAAGTTATAATAAAATAAGTTACAAAGGTTGTTGTCATCAAAACCACTATCTCCAGTTCCTAACATCGACATGGAATCCCTGTAGTTCTTCCTCATCTTCTGCATCCAGTAATGTCGTACTTGCTGCAAGTCATCTGACTGTATGTCCACGACGGCTTGTGTTTCATGATAAACAAGCAATCAAAAATTAAACAATAAAAGGTGAACAATAAATAAGCGACAAAAACAGATTAAAAATGGAAAAGAGAAGAATATACTTACAACAAAATCCTGTCAAATACACTCGAGGAGGTGGGGAGGGATGTTATCCAACTTCGGCCAACAAGCCGACATCCTACTCTTGTACGCCTCCTTCGAAACCGATAGAACTACAGCTGATGGCTGTAGCTCAAACCCCCTGTGTTAAATATGATACAGAGTAGTATATCGTACACAAAATATTTAAGTTGCTGAAAAAAGCTTAATACTTACCCCTTAGCTCTAGGTACTAGAGTCACGACAGGTCGTTGTGGCGGTTGCGATGGACCGCTGTCATCGCCTCCTGAAGAGTGGGAAGAACTCCTCCTTCTGGACAACATGATATATACCTGTCACAGACAAATCATTTTAAAAGATAACAATAACATAATAATGAAATATATTTTATAGTTAAATGACATAAATGATATAAAGTACATAAAGTGCAAAGTATACCTAATTCAGATTGGGTCTCATATTCCGACGATAAGCAGAATACATTGCATTTTTAACATATATTGCTAAATAAATGACGGAAGTGGAAATGCCATAAAAGATGTAAATAACGATAAACATATCCGGTTTCATAAATGAGATAAATTACATAAATAGCAAAATAAATCTCATTAATTACATCAATTTTGTAATACACCAAGAATTCAACATAGTTACATCAATTGCATAATTACATCAACTACATAATCTCATCAATTACATTAATTGCATAATTACATAACTACCAAAATAAAGCTCATCATTTACATCAATCATCATCGTCTTCTAATTCAGATTCGGTCTCATATTCTACGTTATTTTCCTCCATACTCTCGAACGCTTCTACCAAAACGTTTGATTCATCGTTCAGAGAAATCCGTACGACCGTCTGTAATTTTTATTTCGTTGCTTTGCTCAAGATTTGCCTGGTAAGCTTGTTCGTATGGAATATTCTTACCATCGAACGTAAATCTGGCCTTTGTTTTAAAAACCGTCGACCGATCTGCTTTATCTCTTTTTAAAGACGGATAAGGAGCGTAATAAACTTGTAATGCTTTTTTGGCTAGTACAAAAGGATCGTACTTGTGATAATGCGATGTGTTCTTTATTTCAATAAGATTATAATCCTTGTGCACATTAATTCCAGAACTTGGAACATTGCTAAACCAATTGCATCTAAATAGAAACACCTCCTCCGTGGGTCATGAGAAATATGTCGGCTGCAAAATTTGTGTTAAAACGCCATAAAAATCATTTATGTGATTTTCTGGATCATCACTACCTTTAACAAATACACCTGTATTATTAGTCAATTTTTCTACACCGTATTCTTTGGTGTTAAATTTATATCCATTGATGAAATATATTGGATATGTCTTGACATTTCTTTTTGGCCCCAACGCAAGATGTTTCAAACCTTCATCAACCACACAATTTGTCGGTTCATAAACGTACTTTGAAAACCAATCAGAAAATTCTTTACTAAGATCTCCGTGCGGATGTTCAGTTTCATAAATACTGCATATATGAATAAAATATTGAATTAAATTCTACATGCGCATGCATTATGGAAATGAATAAATCATAAATTATTATTTCAGATTACCTAACAAATGGTGCAACCTCAACACAATTTAGAAGAATATAAGTGTGTGCTACATGAAGATCTCTATCGTCTAGCCATAATTCTACACATTTTCCAGAAGGTCGACCATGTTGTCTAAAATAGATAACATTGTTTCAGAGGACTCTTGTTCGTCGCCTTCGTCAGTACGAGGAACACTTTCAAATGATATGTTCACATGGTCACTGAAATAGTGAGAGAAAAAGAATGAAGCTTCTTCTTTGATGTAAGATTTACATATCGAACCTTCAACTCGTGCTTTTTGCCTCACTTTTTTCTTCAGATGATTCAAGTATTTATGCAAAATTAATTTACAATAACTTTAACTTCCGAATGTAATTAAATTAATAGGTAACATATTACATACCTCTCAAATGGATACATCCATCCATATTGCACAGGACCTCGAAGTCGTGCTTCAGATGGGAGATGAATAGGTAAATGTTCCATTACATTAAAAAAACCCAGCAGAAATATTTTCTCTAATTTGTAGAGCAATATAGAAATATCTACTTCAAGTTTACGTAAACGTTGCACTTTTAAAGTAGTCGAACAAAGTTCTTTGTCAAATAGACTAAGCTCCGTTACTACCTTCCAAACTTTTAACGGCAATAGTTCTTTGAATAGAACGGGTAATAAATTTTCCATCATTATGTGCAGCCGTGGCTTTTCATTTCGCTCAATCTACCGTTTTTAAAGTCAACACATCTACGAAGATTTGATGAAATCCCATTAGGAAATCTTAACCCTTCCACCTATTTTAACACAACTTTAAATTGATTATTATCTAACTCGTAATATGCTTTGGGTTTTTTACTGTCATTTGGTTTCATATGTAGCTCAGGACGTTAGCATAATTCTTATATATCGCATCTTGATTTCAAATCGTCCTTAGTCTTCCCCTTGACATTCAAAATCGTGTTAAAAACATTATCAAAGACATTTTTCTCGTTGTGCATCTTATCAATATTATGATGAAGCAGAAGATGTTTCCAATACGGCAACTCCCAAATATACTATGTTTGCACCAATTATGAATAGTCGATTTGCCTTCAATTTCTGTTTGCACTCCAGTTTCATATATCTTTGGATAGTCCCTTATAAGTTCGTATATGTCTTCGCTTGACCATAACGTTGGTGTTTGTCTTGTTTCTACTCTATTAGCTAAAAGGTTTTCTTGTCTCCTCTGAAGGGATGATTAACATGGAGAAAACATCGATGGCAGTCAAACCATGAAATTTTCTTCCCATTCGGTAAAGAAAATGCCCGTGTTTCTTCCTTGCAATATGGACATGCTAGACGACTGGATGTACTCCTTCCTGAAAGCATTGCATAGGCAGGAAAATCACTTATAGTCCACAACAAAGAAGCAAACAGACGAAATTTTTTTTCTTTGAAACATCGTATGTTTCTACTCCTTCATTTCATAGTGTTTTTAACTCCTCAATCAATGGTTGTAAATAAATATTGATTCCTTGTGTCGGATCGTCGGGACCAGGAACGATAACAGTAAGAAACATATATTGCGTTTTCATACACATCCATGGAGGTAAATTATAAGGTGTGATGATAATGGGCCAAGATGAATATTTAGCACCAAATTGAGAAAATAGCGGAAAACCATCCGTACATAATCCAAGTTTAACATTACGACTCTCCACTGTAAAATTGGGATAAGTTTTGTCAAAATGCTTCCATGCTTCTCGATCGGCTGGATGTGTCAACGTACCCTCCTCCTCCGTTCTCACACTATGCCATCTCATATGAGATGCCGTTACAGAAGATGCGTATAATCTTTGAAGCCTAAGAGTGATGGGTAAGTAATGCATACGCTTGTATGGAACTTCCTTTCCCTTATTTTTTCTTGGTTTGTATCTTTCCTGATTACATATTTTACAATTCCTAAGATTTTATGTCTTCTTTCCAAAACAACATGCAGCCATTTAAACATGTATATATTTTATGATAATGTAAACCAAAAGCGGACATAAGTTTTTTAACTTCATAGTGATTTTCACACATTAAATTATCGAGCAGCATATGTCTTTTTGCAGCTTGTACAATGGCTATAAATCCGGCTTCGGTGATGTTGTATTTTGACTTCATCGTAATGTATTATGCGGTTACTAACAGCTGGGTGTCGCTTTTACAACCATCCCAAAGAGGTTTCTTAGCAGCATCCAGTAAATCATAAATTTATTTTGCTTCAATATTTGGTTCTTCAACATTTTCATTGTCGTCGTCAACTTCAACCATAGGGAACATTGATCGTGCTGCATCTTCGATCATATTTTCTACGGTTTGTCATAATAATTTCATTACCAGCATTATCTAATTTAGACTCTATAGAAGTATTTGCTACAACTTCTCCATGACGATCCCAAACATAATACTCCAGCACGAAACCGTTTTTGCACAAATGGACTTTCACAATATCGAGTAACAAATAAATACTTCAAATGTCTACACCTACTACACGGACAATGAATTTCTACATCGTTTCCGTTATTACTTAAAGCAAATTCAACAAATACGTTTATACCATTATAAAAATCTTCTTTTATTGAGCCTCTCAACCCTCTTCTTTGATAAATCCATCTCCTCCGATCAACAAAATAATCGATCATTTTTCCTATTTGAAAAAATATGTCACAAATTCAAAAATAAATATTGATCATATTACGAATTCACATTTTATTTTTTAATGTATCGATACAAAGACTTATACGCGTTAATTTTACCCCACTTAAGAATACAATATAGAAGGGTTGATTTATGGTTATCTTTTTTTCATGGTCAGTCATCCTACTTCCCATTACAAACACAGTAAACACTTACATTTCGTACATTATTTCATTTTAAACAATTCAACAAAATTTCGGCAGCACTTCCCTTTCGTTTTCTACATTGTACACAAATGCGTGTACGCAGGAAACAAAAAAGAAAAGTGACGGCGAAATTTCGTGAACTGAACGAAATAATGTACGAAATGTAATTGTTTACTGTGTTTATAACTTGTCCAATACAGGGACAAATCCAACAAGCATTATACCAGAAGAAAATAAATGACCGTTTTGTGACAAAAACGACTATTTATATAACGATCATGTACAACACCCATCGGACGGGGCCAAAAAATATCTAAGGGACGTAAAAAAAAGTATTTGATAAAAAAGAATATATATTTACTAATTTTATACATTTCAAAAAATTATTAATTTAGCACATTTGTTCCGCATATTTCATCGAATAAGGCTGCTTTAGTATTGTTATCATTTTCCAATACAATCAAATTTCTTTTAGAATCGTGCATTCATTTTTGTTGCACAAGTCAAGATGTTATACGACTCATGTCTTATTCCAATTAACACAATACAATGGTCGAAACAACGATATACAATGGTTTACATATACACACACTATCACAAATTATACATACTTTTTTCAATTTCACGATAACATATGAAATAGGTATACCATGGGATGCTATAAACCATTATTATACTATTGGAAACAATTGCAATCACTAATTAGCCCTAATTTATCAACTTATGCAAATCTAGATTTAGTGTAAAAATTAGATTTTTGGCAAAAATAAGAGATTATACCTGAGTTAGAGAGCAATAGACATTGATTACGCATCCGAGGAGGATCCAAAAGCTCGAAATTGGTGATTGGAAGCTTGGAGAGGAGATTTGGGGATTTTGGGTTTATCTTTTTCGTGCTGCAAATGAGGAAGAAGAAGGCTCGGCTGAGCCCTGTATTTTGCGAATTTCCGACGGCTTCCGACGGCCGCCGACGGCGCGTTGGAAGTCGTCGGAAAATGGCCGTCGAAAGCCCTCGCTATGTGCTGTCGGAATAATTGCCTTTTCTGGTAGTGTTTATATAACAACAATCGCTATGGACGCAGTTTGAAAAAGAAATCGATTTTTGGAAAAGTAAAGGCTTATCCATTTTAAATATTTTGAAAAGTCATTTCAACTGTGTAATAAGTATTAAAAAAAATCTTAAAGTTTTAAATATATTTTTATGAATTCATTTAGTTATTTAAACAAGAGGTTTAAATTTTACCCCTTTGTTTTCAAAAGTCAAGTTTTGTCAAAAGTTACCATCTTTAAAGGGATGTTTAAATACAAGTCTCAAACTTGTTTTAAAAGTAATTTTCAAAAGAGAAAGGAATCATGAATTACAACACTATAGTTGTAATAAATGTTTCCGAGAAAAGGAAAGAGATTATGGATTATAACATTTTTGTTGTAGTAAATGGTTTCGAAAAAACTAGAAAAGAAGCTAAAATAATAACACTTTGTTCTTATGAACAAATGTTTACTTTTATAAAGGAAGGATGTTGCCTTTTAAATTAAACCTTGGTTTAAACAAGTGATTTTGAAAAATGTTTTAATAACAAATATATAGAACTCTAGGATCCTATTTTTTAGATTTCGAGGTAGGGAAACTTATTTCTATTTTGAAAGTTAGAAGTGAATGTAGAGTCAAGAGTTGAGAGGTAATAATACCTAAACTTGAAGGGTTTCATTTTTAACCGATGAAAAGTACTAGTTTGAAATCGAAGACTAGAAATAAGTTTACGGAGTTAGTTTTCCCAAATTTTTTTAAAGAGATTTGTTTTTTGCAAGGGATTTCTTTGTCAATGCTATTAAATAACATAAAAACAAATATGATAAAGTAGTGCTAAAATGTTGACACGTCTATGGAAAGTAAATTATCTTCTATTTAGCACTAAAAACTAATGAGTAGACTTTCTTTCATCTGTGAGATCTAGAATTGAAGTGTTTGAATAAGGTAAGACCGGGGTGCAACCAGTACCTTGACTTACCCAACTTTGATTCTGAGCAAGGGATAGAAATGTCAAAATGTAAAAAACATGACAAGTATAAGAGGGTTAATTTAGATAAATAGGTCATGATTAATTAAGTATATGGTAGATACTTTATCGTATACTTGACAACAAATTACGAGGTATGGAAACTCGTCTCTATCTTAAGAAGTAAGAACGTATGTCGAAGTAAGAATAGTTTTCTAACTTATCCAACTTCATTGTTAATCAAGGAATAGTACTGTTTGAAATTAAAAAGCGGTGATAAGTATAAGATATCCCATTTTTCATATGCAAACTATACTTGCACCCAGATAGTGGTTTTTTCACTATGGATAACTTGACCTATTTTGACTTAGGAAGTATATAAAAGCTTTGCGATTTCGTATGGTTTGAGGTTCCCTTGGGAGAACCCTTTCCGGTGAAACGTCTCTTGCTTTAAAGGTATATTAGAGATCACCTTCGGGCTTTTATATAGTCCGCTTACTTCTGAAAGAACCGGGATTTAGTCGACTAGAATCCATCGATTGTTGGTTTGGTGAAATCGGGATCGGATAAATTTGAGTTATTCGAAAACCACTTCGAACTAGCATAAGCGTTTGAATTGAAGACATCTTTACGATGATGGAACTAAAGAAGAAGTTCATTGAAGTGCAAGGGAAGCTTGCTATTACTTCTTAGGGTGGTTCCAAAAAGGATGTAGTAGAAGTAGTGCCTTTGGTTTGTTCATATCTTGAACAACTTATATGAATGAATGCAGGAATTGCATTGTAACAAACTAGATTTTCGACCCTCGAAAATGCAAATCCAAGTGCTAGAAAGCCTGATTGTTAGGGGAAAAGAAAATAAGTATAGAAAAGAATCTTACGCAAATGGAATAACATATATTATTTCAATATATAATCTTTACAGCGGAAAAATTTGAACACAATATCGGAATCTAACCTGGATTTAGCCTGGATAGTTATAAATCGTCTGTCCATATAAATGTAAAAAAATGCAATAGATGCAGTGGATAATAGAATACGCCCATATGTAGATGAAGATATCGAGCTCTCCACTAGAAAATCCAAGCGTCTTCAACTAAACCTGAAACTACTCGGATATGACCCGAGTATTAAAAATATCCAGATCAGGCTTGATAAACCAGCGTGAGATACTCAAAATCTTAAATGCTGATCAATCAAAACCTTTGAAAAGAAGGGTATCTCATAAGACCACACCCACACATAAATACAGATGGGTTTTTTATCCTATGATAACCAAAATACTGTATATCAAAACATTTGATATTATTCTTAATGACATTGGTTTGAAAACACTTTTCAAATAAATATATGCACAATGAAAGTATCAATACTTGAACTAAGTCTATGGTAATATATCCGGATTAGGTCCATGGATATACCTGGATGGAATATATGATACAAAAGGTTTAGCTTAAATGTTTGGAAAGTATTACAGTTATTTTGGAAATACAATCAATACCGTAAAGCTCATATTGGATTTGGATTTCCAACATGATAGGGAACTAGGGGCCTTTTCCTTTGATCCTCTCATAGCAAACATAGTTATTGCAGTGCCTTTGTTGTAAGCAAGCCACTTGGCACTACACTTGCTACATTACCAATATCCTGTAGCCTTATTGCTTCTCACAAGCAAGCCACTATATTAACATAAATGCCTTGAGGATCCATATTCCATTGGACTTTTCCATACTCATACAACCAATAGCCTGAAATATATGTCCTGTAGACCATATAATTACCCGCATCATCTTCGAGATGTGAGGCTCGTGAGGCTACGCTTAACTTCTACAAAGCCATGCTTTATTTCACACAAGGCCATGCTTTGATCATATCAGGTTCCACTTTGAATGCCACATTTACATTCCTTCGATCACTATTGACTTCCACGAACATACAACCTCTGAGCTCGTATGTCTCAGAGAAGTGTGTTAAGCTAAGAGAAGTTGCCTTCTCTGCTACCAAGCAGATGTACGTTTGTTAAAGTCAACGTTGCGATCTTAGAAATGCAATGTCAGACATTCGTCCATACAAGTTCGTTCTGGGAATGAACGAAACCGAAGGCACTCCTCCTACTATATCTTTGGGAATCCCCCTAGGATCAGTAGCGAGTAGTCCTTGCATTACGTAGATTTCAAAACAAGACAGGACCACTGCTATAATAAATATCTCTATATTGGGAGCGACCCAGAGAATGTCAACAAGCAGTCCTTCTACTATGAAGATCTTCGGTCTTCAATACAATGAAGATTTTCAGAATGTAGACACCACTGCCATATAAATATAATGTGGTGTAAACCCCTAAGACTCGTGACAACAATCCCTACATTCTGAAGATCCCCGATCTTCAATAATCATCACCTCAACATGTCTTCACTTTCGAACGTATGTATACACTAGTTCGAAGTGGTTTTCAGATAGAAATTACCGAAATTCGATCTCGGTTAATTCGCACCAATCATCGATAAAAAAATTGTTAAGTTCATATGTGACTATCAATCATCATTCAATTTAATTCATCTTTTTATTCATTCATAAATATATATTTATTAAATTATTCCTTTATCATTTTCAAAGTATATGGAATCATTAAACCTCATTTATCAAATAATTTGGTAAATTTAAACCTTTTTATTCTTGGAATAATTCCAAATCACAATTCACCTTTTACTTTGGAAAATATTCCAAATCATTTATTTAAATCTGATATTGGAAAACAATATTTTAGAGCATCCGGGCTTTCCCTTCGATCTATTCCATCTATCGTCTAAAAGAGAAAACGGAGGCCAGGTAAGTTCAGGACACTGGTTGCTCCATTCCTAACCTTAGTTACACACCTTGTTTCTACCGTTTAGATCTCACAAACGGGACAAATGTACTAATCGTTTCCGCATACTCCTTTCATTTTTAGAAATGATTTATAAAACTTCCAAATCATTATTTAAAACACTTATTCATTTTTTTGAAAAGACTTATAAAATATTTGGGAAAGAATACCTAAGTTTAAAGTCATATTTCAAATGTTATTAAAAACTGCTGCAAAAAGTGCTACGAATAGTGCTATAAATGCTTATTTGATAAAAACAACTTTTCTATCATTTAGAAATTCATTTTTTACAACTCAAATCTTTTTTAAAACATTTTAAAAGATTTATAAAATTTATTTCATATTTTTAAACATTTTAAAAATATATATTTAGAATATTTGCTACTTTGTACCTTGAACTACCAAAGCGCGATTTTATCGAAAACTTGATTTGCTCATATTTTAAAATTCACTAAACGAAATCTTGATCATTTTCTTTTATGTAAAAATTACAGTCATAGGAATTCAGAAAATTCTTATCGTAAAGAAATCCGACTCTAATTCAATCCTATAGAAGGATTTAACTTTTACGGCGCGAAATCGCGAACTACTATTACGCGACGCGCCTGGTTTTGACTTGTTTTTCAATTTCTTTTCAAACTTCGTGGAAACACTTTTAAATGTTTATAAAACATTTCTTGACCATTTTAAACAATATTTTCATATTTCAAAATCATCTTCCATTTCATTTCATATTATAATATTATATTATTATAATATTCATTTTAACTCTTTTTAGATATTTAAAATCATTAAGAGGCTAAATAATTTCTATATACATCTTTATATGGATTTAATTCTCAATAAATTAACTATGGTTAATTACTAACCATTTCCATTATGATTTATCAACCAAGTTATCAACCATCTTAACATCCACATAAGCAACCACATTATTATCCAAGTTATCAAACATATCAAACATATCAAACATCCAATATATTTACTTTTCATATCATTATGCTTGGAATATTTTAAAGGTTAATTAGTAAAAGTGTGAGTACTCATTTATGGCTTCACTCCACCAATCTTTTCCGTAGCTTCCCAAATTGATTCCAGCAGCACTTCGACAACACTTCCTCTTCTTTTCCTTGCTCCAGAGCTCCCCGACTTCCTTCCTTTCTCCTTGATGGGCACGGCCTCCCCTTATAAAAGGTGATGGATCTTGGTCTTGATGGTGATGGTGATGGCCGTGGGTTATGTTGAGGAAGAGGAGGTGTTTGCTTTGATTTGGAGGTGTAATACTATAATATATATATGTATAAAATTTTATTATTATTTCTTCATAATTTTTCTAAGATGAAGCCATTAAAGAAGAGCTCTTAGAGCTTTAAAAAGAATGGGGATGAAGAAGAGAATGGTGAGAAAGAATATGTGAATGTAGGTGGGTATTTATAGGAAAAAAGTTTGCAAAATATCTTTAGGTATAAAACCCAAAATACCCTTTCCTTAACCATTATGTAAACTTTATTATTTCAACACTTAACATCACCTTTCACTACATAACTTTATGTCTTAATCACTTAAAATAAAGTAATGATATTATTGGATTTGCGCGTGATTGATTTGATGTTTGCTTTTTTACTTTTGTTAATTACCTTACTTAATTTTACTAATGATATTCTTGATTTTTCTAATGATACTTAGAAAAAGTAAACAGGTTTTGTTATTAAAATCTGTAATATATATGTTAAAACATGCTAACAAAGGTGCAACAATCTTGCAACAACTTATATTGAACAAAACGTTGATTTTCTGTTAAGTGGTTTATAGAATCTGGTCGGTACGTGGGACGCCATGATATCGATAAGGGTTTTAAACACTTAAATAAGGAAAATCGATACACCACTTTTAAAAGGAGTATATTTTGTATATACAAAATTACAAATATTTGTGTGATTTGGAAAATTTATAAGATGTTATCCCTTTAGGAAGTTTCAAGAATAAGGTCTTGATCTGTTTGGTGATGGTGGGAATAATTTTCTAAGTATCGATCATATGTTGGCTTGGGCGAATGGTATCGAACACTTGATATATTATTCTTCTTATAACTGTATAATCAAGGCAAGTTCAATGCCGAACAAGTTAAAAAAGTAATTTGGATTAATGGTATGAAAACTCTGATAATAACTTAGTATAACATTTAGGTAAGGATGTCTTATTATATGCCGGGTGATGAATTATTGGCTAATCCAAAGAAAGCACGTAGAGTACGTGCATAGGAAAAAGCTGAAGAAAAAGAAAAATTAGGACCATATGCTGACATCTACTGTTACTATTGCGGTAAGAAAGGACATTATGCAGTTATGTTTAAAATTAAGCAAATGAAGAAGTAGAGGAGGGAAAACAAAAATTATGATTGGGATGATATAGTCTGTTTCAAATGTAAGGAGAGAGGACATTTTCTATATAAATGTCCTTAAAACAAGAAGAAACCAAGGATTAAAAAGAAGAAAATGGGCTGCTAGCGATGCAAGAACCTAAGACATAAAGTCAAAGATTGTCCTAAACGAACTTGCATTTTTTTCTTCTAAGGGAAACACTTAATCAAGGACTGTCCAAAAATGAAAGTGGTTAACTTAGGCCTCCAAGATAAAGTATCGTCTACCTCAAAAGGGATCCAAGAATAGTGTATATATAGCAGTTCAAGTATCTATATATGTATGATGGTGGTGTGTGATAGGCTGCATTCCCTAAGAAGTTATCTCAAAAAGCTTGTAGTAAAACTAGTAATGGATGTATAAATATGATGTTAATTAATAAACTTCTCTTTGGGTTATCCTCTTAGAGCACTTCCTCTATCTTATGTCTGATCAAATTTAATAACATATTTCAAAATAAGAAAATTATATAATATAAAGAAGTGTTTTTGTAAAAAAATTGTTTAAATAAAGAAATTATTTAAGAATATATTTTATAAAAGTATATTTTATAAAATAAAGTGTAATTAGAAAAAATAAAATGATGTTTGAGAAAGATGGGATTGAGAATTCATATCCTAATGATTTGAAAAGGTATAAAAGGGAAAGTTATGTAATATAAAATAAATTTAGAATTAAATTTATGATGAGATTTATTAACAAAGAAATTTCAAAGGAATTTTGAAATAAAAATTATAATGGTATTACTCCAAATAAATGATAATCGATTTCTTTTGGAAATGAGATAAAAATATTTTTGGGATTAAATATTTTGAAGAAAGGGTTTATAAAGGTATTTAAATGAAAAATAAGAGATTTATGAAGATTTGAAAAAAATTAAATAAGTTGTAAGTAGATCATTGCGTCACAAGATTCTGATCTAAGATTCGAGTAAAGAACTTTAAGGTGTGTACACTAGTCCGAAAAAGGATTTATTACTCGATTCTTGACGACGAACATTGATGAGGGTTTGTGGTTGGGTACTTGATTTTTCTATCATAGCTGAGAGCTATGCAAGGAAAATCGAAAGTTATAATTGGAAAGCTTTATCAGAGTCCGCACTAGAGGATCGAGGGATAAATACTAGTTCGGAAGTAAAGTTGTGGATTCGAATAGTATATCAAATCGGATGATCTGTATACATCATATGAACGTAAGTTTAATAATAAATATTTTGAGCAAGTACCTTCGGATTTTGTTTTTGTGTAATTTCGGGGACGAAATTCTTTTAAGGGGGAAGTCTGTAACGACCCGCAAATGTGTCGGTTTAATAAATTATATTTATTTTTTAATATATTCCAATATAAGGTTTCATAACATAAGTTATGATGTTTTTGATAATAAGTATTTACAAAAAATATTTCCTTTGGAAATATATCGACAAAATGGCCAAAAACTATTTTATCGATAGACAGCTCTATAATCGTAAAATGTCGGATACGAAGCTAGATAGATACACTTATTTTTATAATTAAACAATAATATGAAATAAAATTAATTTATTTATTTTCGGAAATTAAATGAATGTATGACATCCTCAATGATGCCTTTATATTTAATAATTGATTTATAATTTTAAATTGAGATTTAATGATTTAATAACTACTATAATTATTCAATTAATTGTTTTCAAATGATAACAATTCATTTTAAATAGTTATAAAGTGATAATGAATAGTTTATAATAGTTTTATAAAGATATAGAAGTAGTTTGAAATTATGAAGAAAATCGATATTGGTTTATCGGTATAAATGCACTTTTTGCAAATAGTTGTTAACATAAATTTATATGGTTTTATAAATAAAATGAGATCATTTTAATTAATTAATAATGCATACAAATTTATTTTCAAATTTTGTTTACATATATATGTAACTTAAATTAGAAGTGAAAATGTGACCGGGAATTGGTTTCCCGATTTTCAACGGTTTAACGAACGGAAGTTGTTCGAAAGTCATTGCAACCTTTTTTATATGTCACGTACACATATATAACACATAAACACACACCCTAACATATAAATATATCCATGTATGTATACATTATACATGTATACATTTATATATAAATAAAGTTAAAAATATCTAAGATATTTTACAAAACTTAACCCTTAAGTCATCCAAAAGTCAAATGCACATGGCTTGGAAGTGAATGAAGTGATGGAGCACATAGAGAGGGAGGTATTAACGTGTATTGTGATGTGATGGGAGGGGAGTGAGGGTAGTTTGTTACATGCGCATTTAGATATTTTTTCACAAATTTTTCCTATAAATACCCATGCATACTCTTCCATTTCACTTACCTTTTTCTTCATTTTTCCTAAGCTCATCCTCTCCATTTTAATGGCTTCTTCTTTAAATAAGTTATAAAGAAATTTTAGTAGAAAATAAAATAAAACTATATACATACATATACAAAGTCAAATCACCTCAAAACCAAAGTGAATCACCTCCACTTCTCTTCCACCATCCATGGCCATCACCATCACCATCAAGACAAGCTCCATCACCTTTACTAGGAAGAGGCTGAGTCCATCAAGGAGGAAAGAAGGAGTTTGGAAAGCTCTGGAGCAAGGACAAGAGGAGGAAGTGTTGCCGGAATCGATTCGGGAAGCTACGGAAAAGATTGGTGGAGTGGAACCACAAGTGAGTACTCAACGTTTATTAAATAATAAATTATCTCTATAACTACTTTTAAGTATGATAATATGACCGTTTAATCTCTTGATGATTGTATGAATGTTTGATAACTTGTTTGATTATGTGGTTGATTATATGGATGTTGATATGGTTGATAACTTGGTTGTGATAAACTATGAGAAATCATAATAAAAAGGGTTAAATAATTAACCATGATTAATTAATGAAAAATAAATCCATATGGATGTGTATATGGAGTTTATTTAGCCTCTTAATGGTTTTGAAAATATAAAAAGATTGAAAATGAATATTATAATAATATAATATTAGGAAATGATTTAAAGGTGAAAAAGAGATTTAATATGGAAAATATTGGTTTAAATGTTTGAAAATGGTTTATCAATGTTTTATAAACATTAAAATTCAAATTGAAGATCTTTAGAATGTAGGGATTGCTGTCATGAGTCCTAAGGGTTTACCCCATATTAATTTATATGGCAATGATAGCTGCATTCTGAAAATCTTCGTTGTATTGAAGACTGGAGATCTTCATAGCGGAAGGACTGCTTGTTGACATTCTCTGGGTAGTTCCCAATATAGAGTCATTTATTATAGTAGTGGTCCTTTCGTGTTTTGAAACCTTCGGATTGCAAGGACTACTCGCCACTAATGGTAGTAAGAGGAGTGTCTTCGGTTTTGTTCAGTCCCAGAATGAACTTGTATCGACGAATATATGACAGTGCATTTCTAATCATATTAATCGATCACTATCAATGTATTATCTACTTGGTGGCGGAGAAGGCAACTTCTCTTAGCTTAACACCTTTTCCTGAGATGTACGAGCTCAGGAGTTATACGTTGGTAGAATTCAGTTATGTGATTAAGGAATGCCAATATGGCGTTCTAAGTGGAATGAGCTTTGTAGAAGAATTAAGCGTGGCTTTGTTAAAATTGAGCATAGCCTCATGAGCCTCACATCCCGGAGATGATACGGGTAATTTTGTGGTCTGCAGGACATATATTTCAGGCTATCGGTTGTATGATTATGGAGGAGTCCAGTGGAATCTGGATCCTTAAGGCATATAATAGCTTGCTTGTGAAAAGCGGTAAGGCTACTGGATATTGGTAGTGTAGCAAGTGCAGTTCCAAGTGACTTGCTTGAGAAAAGCGATTAAGGCACTGCGGAAACTATGTTGCTATATGTGGATCGAAGGAAAATGCCACTAGTTTCCTATCATGTTGGAAATCCAATTCCAATACGAGCTTTACGGGTTTGATTGTATTCCAAAAATAGTTGTAATTCTTTACAAACATTTTAGCTACCCCTTTGGTATCATATATTCCATCCAGGTATATTCCGTTGACCTAGTCCGGATATATTACCATCAAGGTTTTAAATCTCGGATTTCGGTCACGTCTCGTCTCGAAGAATTTAGATAGCTTATCTCGTATCGGGTGAGATCTCGAACGAGATGAGTGCATCTCGGTCGTCCATCTCGGATTTACATCTCGGTTTCTAAAATTCATTTCGGAGTTATCTCGGAGTATATGTCATGTTGAAAATTAGTTTTCATACACCTAAATTTATAATACTAGTCACTACCTTAAGGAAAACACTATGAACTTACCTTGAATATATCACACGCTTATATTAGTAATTTAGTATGGAAAAATACACTTGTATCATGTAAAATAAACAAATAACTAGATTTCATGAATAATGTTCAATATAATATCATATGAGATAAAGTAGACAAGAAACAAACCGTAACATATGCACCTTTACTTTGTTTGATCATTCACTTAACTTTCCTACACAATATAATGTCTCATTTCTACCTTTTATAATTTATAGTGCTGCAAGGGAAATCTTAATTTTATAACTTCAAATACAAAAGTCTACAAGTAGAATTAAGGTATTCTATGTCTGATTATAGTATTTAATTATTAGCAAACAAAATCTCATTAAGCAACTAATAGCATAGATATTTCAAACAAACGTAGAAAATGGCATACATAGTACAAAAAAATTTCAAGCATTTAGTAATATTATAAGAAAAGCAAAAAAATGATGTACGAATGAACATGTAATCATCAAATGAAATTAATAGATGAAAGAGAATTTCTTTATTGCTTAAAAATAAGCCTTGAGGAAAAAAATTATAGCAGCAAAGACTAAATGAAATCAGATTGGGAATCCATTTGGAACATAAAGTTAAATAAGTAAAGCCCAAAATTTATAGCCGCAAAAAATAAGGTTAGGAAAAAAACTCAAGAAAGTGTCGAAAAAAGAAAAATGAAATCGGATGTAAATTAATTTGGATCAAAAACCTAAATGAAAATCATAAAGTGAAATACTTACCATAATCGGTGTAGATTTTATCATCTTCTTACACTCGTCACTGCCGTAAAATAATAGACAAAGATTAAATGAGATTTATATAAGGAATAAGGGTTAAAAAAAGTACAATTAAGAAGACTTAAATTAAGGTAAAGGATGAGCCAGCCCAATACGGAAAAAGAGTTGATTTTTTCCAAAATTCAAAAATTCGGCTGATATCTCGCTGTTTAATCTCGTACGAGATACCGGACGAGATACTGAAATATCGTCCGAGATTTGGGTCAGACAAGATTCAAACGAAATAGGCTGTTTCGAATAACCCGGCTTGAAAACGAGATATCGGCCGAGATGAGCGAGATTTAAAACCTTGATTACCATAGACTTAGTCTGAATATTGATACATTCATTGTGTATATATTTATTTGAAAAGTGTTTTCAAACCAATATCATTAAAAATAATATCAAATGTTTTGATATAAAGTATTTTGATTATCATAAGATAAAAACCTGTTCGTATTTATGTGTGGGCAGAATCTTATGAGATACCCTTCTTTTTAAAGGTTTTGATTGACATCAGCATTTAAAATTTCGAGTATCTCACGTTGGTTTATCAAGCCTGATTCGAGTATTTTTAATACTAGGGTCAGATCCAAGTAGTTTTAAGTTTTAGTTAAAGATGCTTGGAGTTTCCAAAGGAGAGCTAGATATCTTCATTTACGTATGTACGTATTCTATTATCCGCTGCATATACTGCATTTGTTTTGTTTGGTTGTCAGCATTTGTAAGGACAGAGATTTATTACTGTCCAGGCTGAATATAGGTTAGACTTTGATATTGTATTCAAAATTTTCCGCTGTAAAGATTATATTGAAATAATATATGTTATTCCATTCATTAGAGATTCTATTCTATCTCTATTTTCTTTTTCCCCTAACAGTCGGGCTTTCTGGCACTTGGATTTGCGGCATATGAATACCGATGATGTATTAGTGTCAATTTTCGAGGGTCGAAAATCACCGGTCACCACAAGTCGTTTTCACATACTCCTTTCATTTTTAGAAATGATTTATAAAACTTCCAAATCATTATTTATAACACTTATTCATTTGTTTGAAAAGATTTATAAATAATTGGGAAAGAATATTTAAGTTTAAAGTCATATTTCAAAAGTTATTAAAAAATACTGTAAAAAATGCTATGAATAGTGCTTTAAATGCTTATTTGATAATAACGACTTTCCTATCATTTAGAAATTCATTTTTTATAAATCAAATCTATTTTAAAACATTTTAAAAGATTTATAAAATTTATTTCATATTTTTAAACATTTTAAATATATATATTTAGAATATTTGCTACTTTGTACCCCGAACTGCCAAAGCGCGATTTTATCGAAAACTTGATTAGCTCATATTTTAAAATTTACTAAATGAAATCCTGATCATTTTCTTTTATGTAAAATTATAGCCATAGGAATTCGGAAAATTCTTATCGCAAAGAAATCTGACTCTGATTCAATCATAGAAGGATTTTACTTTTACGGCATGAAATCGCGAACTACCGTTACGTGATGCGCCTAGTTTTGACTTGTTTTTCAATTTATTTCCAAACTTCATGGAAATACTTTTAAATGTTTATAAAATAGTTCTAAACCATTTTAAACTCGTTTTAAACAATATTTTCATACTTCAAACTCATCTTCCATTTTATTTCATATTACAATATTATATTATTATAATATTCAGTTTAACTCTTTTTAGATATTTAAAATCATTAAGAGACTAAATAATTTCCATATGCATCTTTATATGGATTTAAATCTCATTAAATTATCT
Source organism: Allium fistulosum (assembly GCA_030737815.1). Lineage (NCBI taxonomy): Eukaryota > Viridiplantae > Streptophyta > Magnoliopsida > Asparagales > Amaryllidaceae > Allium > Allium fistulosum. Next base: position 1,240,312,049 of record CM060904.1, on the reverse strand, counting down.
ATGGTTAATTACTAACAATTTCCATTATGATTTATCAACCAAGTTACCAACCATCTTAACATCCACATAAGCAACCACATTATCATCCAAGTTATCAAACATATCAAACATCCAATATATTAACTTTTCATATCATTATACTTGGAATATTTTTAAAGATTAATTAGTAAAAGTGTGAGTACTTACTTATGCTTCCACTCCACCAATCTTTTCGGTAGCTTCCCAAATTGAGTCCGGCAGCACTTCCTCTTCTTTTCCTTGCTTCGAAGCCCCCCGACTTCCTTCTTTTCTCTTTGATGGGCTCGCCCCCCCTAGAATAAGTGATGGAGCTCAATCTTGATGGTAATGGCCATGGGTTATGTTGAGGAAGAGAAGGTGTTGCTTTAATCTGGAGGTGTAATATTATAGTATATATATGTACAAAATTGTATTATTATTTCTTCATAATTTTCCTATAGTGGAAGTCATTAAAGAAGAGCTCTTAGAGCTTTAAGAAGAAAGAGGAAGAAGAAGAGAATGGTGTGAAAGAATGTGTGAATGTAGGTGGGTACTTATAGGAAAAATGTTTGCAAAATATCTTTAAGTAAAAAGACCAAAATACCATTTCTTTAACCATTAAGTAAACTCCATTTTTTCAACACTTAACATCACATTTCACTTCATAACTTTATTTCTTATCCATTTAAAATATAGTAATGATTTTGTTGAATTTGGATGTGATTGATTTGATGTTTGTTTTTTTACTTTTGTTAATTAACTTACTTACTTTTACTAATGATATTCTTGATTTTTTTATTGATACTTAGAAAAGGTAAACATGTCTTATTATTAAAATGTGTAATATGTATGTTAAAACATGCTAACAAGGGTGCAACAACCTTGCGACAACTTATATTGAACAAAACGTTGATTTTCGACAAAATGTTTACGGTCAATTTTTGATGTTTTTGTTAAACTATTTATTTAATAATCAAAACTTTAAAATAAGTTTCTTATCATTTTTAAATAATTAAAACAAGTTTAATTTAGTTATAAAACCATATTTAATAATATTAAAATTCAATTGTAAAAATACGACGTCCATTTGTCAACGTGCGAAGAAATTTGTCAATCTTTATAAAACAAGTATTTTTATACTTATCAAACTTTTATCAATCACTTATAATCATTTTATAATAATTTAAAAAGAATTATTTATCATTAAAACAAAAATTGAACATACATCCAATTTTACCGCAAATCGACTTTTGGCATTTTTACGACAAAACTTCAAAATCTCTATTTAATTCTAAAAAAATAAGTTTATCATTCTTATTTATCACCCAAAACTTGATTATTAAGTTTGAAAATTCTATATTTGAATATTTAAATTTAATTAAATATTTCATTTAAAAGTGGTAAAATTATGGATCGTTACATGCATTGGTGCCTGAAGGGTAGTGTTAGCATTCCAAGTGTGATTTGCTAAAAAGTAAAACATAGTCTCGAGCCTCACACCCAGTAATGACTAAAACATGGGATATGCTTCAGGGCTATTGTAACGACCCAAAATTTAACCACTTCGAAATATAATATTTAAAGTGATTTTAAATATAAAAGGTTTTATTATTTAAACAATATTCGATAGGATTTGGAAATTGGAATATATATTAAAATAGTAACATTTGCTTATATCGACAAAAGTGACAAAATCATGATTTTAGAAAAGTAAGTTTAAATGGTTTAATAAATTATTTTAATTTATTTATGAGTGTTTATATTTTTAAATAATATTATACAAATTTATTTTTAAATTTGGTTTACATAAACAAATAGTTTAACTAAAACGTCAAATATGACCGTAGAACATTTTGTCAAAAATAAACCTTTGGTCAATTTAAACTTGTTGCAACGTTGTTGCACCTTTATGTACACAATTTAATAAATATGTTAACATATAAAGGTAGTTAACAATTAACTAAACAAGGTTACTTTTAATAATCACACTTAGAAAATTGTAGAAAGTAATTAGCAAAAGTAAACTAAAAAAGACAAAACACATGTCACATCACATGTGACATAAAGTAAAGTAATCGTCTTATTCTTTACTTAACTCTTAAGTGTTTGAATTTTAAAAGTTTGATGTGATGTGGATGGTAAGTGTTGAATTAAATAAGTTCTTAATTCTTAAGGAATGTTATTTAAGCAAAAACACAAATCTATATTTTAATCTCAAATATTTTCAATAAATATCCATCCTTTTCTTCTTCACTTTTACACCATTTTTTCTCTACTTTCTCAATTTCTCTTACATCCATTAATGGCTATTCACCTTAACAACGTTAAGCCAAAATATTCCCAAAAATAAAACAAAGAAAAATATCAACAAAACGCCGTCCGAACCACTTCAAACTCCTCCTTCCCCCTTTTATTGCTCACGCCCCCCTCTATCCATTTGGACGAGAACATCTTCCCCTTCAAGCTTGGTCGTGGCCTCATAAGGCAAGTACGAGGAAGTTTAGCAAGTTCTAAGAGCTTAAGGCAAAGTTTAGCAAAGTTAGAAAAGTTTAAAACTAGATTGAAAACAACAAAAGGCGAGAACTCTAAATTGTTAAGTAGGAAATGTTTATATGATGTTTTGCAAGTTATAAATGTTGTTTGGATGTTAATAATGATGTTTGATAAGTGTTTGAAAAAGAAAGCAACCACCTTTAAGTCATTTGCAAAAGTTAGTAAGCAAATATGTATATAAATGACAATCATGTGACATTATAATGAAAAAGTTGTTAAATTGATATGCAAGTTCATATAACAAAGTTAAGGTATGTTAAAATGGTTATAAACATTGTTTTGGATGTTTATTGGTTGTATATTGAATATATATATTGAAACAAGACACGGATTTACACGACATATAATCACATGGAAATCACTTTCCAAAAGAAATGAAATGTGATATGTAATCATTTATACCTTTGAAAAATGTTTGAATATGTTTTAGAAATGATTCCAAAGTGTTTAAACTTGTCTCGACAAAGTTTGGATATGAATCTCAAAATACACCTAAAATTTGATACGTCGTGTAACGGTAGTTCGTGTTTTCGCGTCAAAAATTCAAATGAACATTCGATGTAGAATATAGTTCGGAATTCTTTGAAGTAATAATTTTCCAAATCCTTATATCTATATCTTTCAAATAAAATAAGAAAGTCAAGATTTCATCTTGTATATTTTGAAATATGGCAAAATCAATTTTCAAGAAAAATATAGTTTTTGCACTAAATGACCATAGTTGGAAATTGATAAAATAATCATTTTAAAAATATGAAATAAATTCTAAAAATATTTTAAAATGTTTTAAAAGTGATTTAAGTTGAAAAGATGATTTTCTAAATGATATAAAAGTCATTTTGAAGAATATAGCTTTTAAAGCACTTTTCGCAACACTTTTCGCAACGCTTTTCAATAACTTTTGAAATAAAGGTTGAAACTTAACAATTCTTTTCCAAATCCTTAGTAAATGTTTTAAGTAAATGATAAAGTATTTTTAAATTTTTTTTTGAACAATTCAAAATTATTTCAAAGATGGTTAAACAAATAGTTAAGTGATTCAAAAAGGGAAAATGAGTATGCGGAAACGACTAGTACATTTGTCCTGCCTGTGAGATCTAAAAGTGAAAACAAGGTGTGTAACTAAGGTTAGGGATGGAGAAACTAGTGCCCTGAACTTACCTGGCCTTAGTTTTCTCTTTTAGGCGAGGGGTGAAACATATCGAAGGGAAAGCCCAGATACTCAACTTGGATTTTATAGAAATAATCTTCTTATACTCATTATAAAAATCCAAAGAGGCAACTTGTCATATTCGTGGAATTTAAAATGTGATCTCACCGTTATTTCGCCCATAGCATTTGTTGAATACGGAAGTTGATATTGAATAAAAGTAGAGTGATTTCCATAAATCCTATTTTCTCAAAAGATACTCTTTAAAAAAGATTTGAGAAATATTCAAGAAGAGGTTTAAATGATTCCGTATTCACTAAAAGAATATTTTAAAAATATATATCTCTCGAAGATATTTTGGTAAAGGAAAATGAATGAATCGAAAAACAATCACCTAATTACATCATTTTTATCGATGATTGGATTTCGAAGGAACCGAGGTCGGATTTGGGTGATTCCTATCCGAAAACCACTTCGAGCCAATTTACGTGTTCGAAGATTGAAGATGTTTGAAGATGGAGATATTGAGACGAATAATAACGAGAGGCTACTTGTTGATTAATTAGGGATAAACTCCTGATTCACTATATTATAGCAGTGGTCTCTTTGTTATGTAAAACCTCAAAACCACAAGGGCTTCTCGCCTAGTAATGGCCGAGGAAAGTACCTTCAGTTTCGTTCAATCCCAGAACGAACTTGGATGGATGAATCTTTGACATTGCATTTTCTGAGATTATGTACATTTGTTTTTACTAACGTACATCTGTTTGGTGGAGGAGAAGACAACTTCTCTTAGCTTAACACCCTTCCTTGAGACGTACGAGCTCAAGTGTTGTATTTTTGTGAAAGGCAATTAGTAGTCAACGGAAATGGCGAATGTGGCATTCAAAAGTGATATGTGATATGTGAAAGGTAATCATTACCTCTTTGGCCTCATCAACCGAAAATGACCAAAACAGGGTTAGATGCGGCCAGACTAAGTTGGTCATTCCCAATTAGGGTATGATCATCCCCTTCTAGATATATTTCTTTCCGCTATGACGTTAAGGATGTAAATTAATGTGGATGTATGCGAAGAGAGCTCTAGGATAAAGGCCGGTAACGATCGGGGGATGTCATATTCGGTACTACCTAGTTATAGAGGTAGGCCGGTCTTATGTTGGTAGAGGAGCTTTGTGATGGTTCCTCGGGACATCCATCTAGAGGTGTACCCATCCGAAGGTAGTCCCTTCATCTAGTCATTTGTATGGAAATCCATTCTCCAATAAGAACCTACGGAATTGATTGTAGAACCTAGTATGCTGTAATTTAATAATGGTAAGAATTTCGGCTAAGATTAATAAGTTTATTTGCAAGTGTTTTCAAAGAATGTCATTAAAAGTAATATCCTCAAATTTTACGTAATAAAGAGTTTTGGTTATCATAAGGTAAAAACCCATTCCGTGTTTATGTGTGGCATGGTCTTATGATATACCTTTTTGTTTTCAAAACATCATACTTTGAGTTCTCACACTAGTCCCATGACTGACCCGGAGTTTGTTTTTCCCTTTAAACTCTGGGTGCCCTATTTTTCGGGCAGCCAAGTAGTTAGGATACCTTTGGAGCATTTTGGAGCATGTTGGGGAGCATTTTGGAGAAGTCTTTTGGAGTTATGAAGCTGAAGTACCTTATGTAGATATCTACCCATTTTCCGCTGTGTTATGTAGTATGTATTTTCCAGCATATGTACGGATAGACAGTTATAAATATCCCGTTGGATTTGTATTTGACTCTGATCATTTATGTATAATTAAAATGTTGAATGCGATGTGAGATTCTATAATTGTGTTATCTTCTATCTTTATTTTCTTTTACACCCCTGATATCTGCCTCCCCGGCACTTGGATTTACAGCACGTGAATACCGTGGATGTATTAGTGTCGATTTCTAATGGTCAAGGAGATGGGTCGAGGAGACGGTTCATCACACTTGGTACCAGAGCTTATGGTTAAGCGAGAACCATGGCTTTGTTGGGGTATGACTCATTAGAGATAGGGTTAGTAACGCCCTAGAATGAGTTTAGTCTGAGAGAGCGCATAATTAAAACTTTAACTTGAATAAGTATATTCATACTATATAGCATTCCCTAAGATATCTCGTCTATATATTCTAAAGATCTTTTTCTTACTATATACAAATAGTAGAAAATGAGTGGAAGAAGGGGACGAGGTAGGGGAGGAAGTAATACCACAAATGGTCAAACTCCCTCAGCTACAGTAGTTGAGGAAGTAGTAGTTCCGGTGCAGCCCCAAATTAACTTTGCAACTTTATGCAAGAACTATGCCAGCCTTGGTGGTAAACCTTTCAAAGGAACAGAAACCATTATTGAAGTACAAGCTTGGATCCGCTCTTGTGAATGAATTTTCAAAGGACTGAATATTGGAGATGGGCAGAAGAGATTCTTAGCTTCTTGGCAACTACAAGATGGAGCTCTAGTTTGGTGGGAATCTATTACTCAGAATGAGTCAGAAGATAATTTCTCATAGGAACGATTCAAAGAAGTTTTGGAGGAACAATATATGCCGGAAGCAGTAAAATCCCATCTTTACCGAAATTTTATGGATTTTAAACAAGAGGAGGAGATGTCGTTTGAGGAGTATGCTAACAAGTTTAACGAATTATCTCGTTTTGGGCCTGGATTGATAGATACGCCCCTCAGAAAGAATGAAAAGTTTATTTCATGAATGAAGAAGCAATACCATGTCAGAATGACTGGGCATGTGAAAGAACCATTTGTAGACTTAATAGACATGGGATACAAATATGAAGCTTTGGATAAGATAGATCCACCCGTAGTACAAGAAGGAAACAACAATAATTGGAAAAGGAGGAAGTTTAATGGAATGAAGCCGTGGCAGGGAAAACTCAAAGGAGGATCTCAAGATAACCGCTTTAAAGACATCACTTGTAACAATTGTAAGAAGAAAAGCCATATTGTGAAGTATTGTTGGGGTCCCAAAGCTCAAAGTGTTGCCTCTCCTGTGGTTCAGAATTATCTCTGCTATAATTGTCATAAACCAGGGCACCTGATAAAGGATTGTCCCTTTATAAAGAAAGGAGAACAAGCCAAAGTTTATGCTATCAAGAATGAACCTTCAACCTCCAAAGATGTGAAGGGCAAAGGACTGTTGGAAGGTAAATTTTTTATCAAAGATGTTTTAGTTAGAGTATTATTTGATACAAGAGCTTCTCATAGTTTTATTTCTAAAACAACTGTAGAAGAATTAGAACTTGAACCTAAAATTGTTGACGACCCTATCTGCGTAACAAATCCTATAGGAGGTTCCACTAATCTTTGTATGCACTGTGAAAAAGTCCCAATTTCCTATCCTCCCCATCACTTTCCTTTTGATATTTTCGTTTTAGATTTTATTGGATTTGAAATTCTACTCGGTATGGATTGGTTCGCTAAGTACAAAGCTGTGCTCGATTGCGAAAAAAGAACGATATCTTTATGGACCGTCTTTGGGAAAATCATAGAAATATCTTGTGAAGGTCCTAGTTCAAGAAGGGATAGTTTTCTTTATGCTTTAGATACATCCTAGACAGGATTGGAAACAATACCCGTTGTTAAAGAATTTGCAGATGTCTTTGAGGAAGTAAAGAGTTTGCCCCTACATCGAGAAATCGAATTCCGTATCGACTTAGTTCCTGGTGCGATGCCAATTAAACAATGAGATAGAAGGATGGCTCCGAAAGAAAGGGATGAGTTGAATAACCAAACCCAAGAGCTATTAAAGAAGGGATTAATAAGACCTAGTCGTTCAAGTTGGGGATTAGTAGTAGTTTTTATTGCTAAATCAGATGGATCTTTGAGATTGTGTGTAGACTATCGAGATCTAAATAAACAAACCATTAAGAACAAGTATCCTCTACCTCAAATAGATGACTTGTTTAACCAATTACATGGAGCTCGAGTTTTCTCCAAAATCGACCTAGCTACAGGATTCCACCAGTTAAGGATCGTAGAAGATTGTATCCATCTAACTTCATTCAAAGGTCCGAATACTTTCTATGAGTGGTTGGTTATGCCTTTTGGGCTGACTAATGCACCCGCTTATTTTGTTGACCTTATGAATAGAGTGTTTAGAGATGTGCTAAACAAATTCGTGTTAGTCTTTATCGATGATATCCTCATCTACTCAAAGATAGAAGAAGAACATGCAGGGCATCTAGAAGCTGTGTTGGAGATATTGAGAAATAACGTGCTTAAAGCCAAATTCTCAAAGTGCCAATTTTGATAGAAGGAGGTAAGATTCCTTGGACATATAATATCAAGGGATGGAATTTCAGTAGATCCAGGGAAAGTTGCAACTATTCAAGATTGGAAGCAGCTACAAACTCCTAAAGAGATTCGTAGCTTCTTAGGTTTGGCAGGATATTATAGAAGATTCATTCAAGACTTCTCTAAGATTGCCTATCACCTAACGAAGTTGACAATGAAGGATGCTAAATTTGGTTGGACTCCAAAATGTGAAGAAGCATTCCAAGAACTAAAGAAGAGGTTGACAACCGCTCCAGTTTTAGCAATTATAACTGGAAATAGTGGGTTGACTGTTTATACAGATGCTTATGGAGAAGGAGTTGGTGCAGTTTTAATGCTAGATGGAAAGGTGATTGCTTACGCAAGTAGACAACTGAAGACACATGAGAAGAATTATGCAACACATGACTCAGAATTATTAGCCGTTGTGTTCGTTCTAAAGATATGGAGACATTATTTGCTGGGTAAGAATTTTTCATAGTTTATTTCGATAAAACTTTGAATTGATCTTAGTAAATAATATTCCATCTTTTAGGTGAAAAATTCGAACTCTTCACGGACCACAATCTTTGAAGTATCTTTTCACCCAGAAGGATTTAAACATGAGACAATAACGCTGGCTAGAATTTCTTGCGTCATATGATCTAGATATTCTATATACACTCGGGAAAGCCAACGTAGTAGCTGATGCATTGAGTAGGAAGTTAGCTACTATTTCTTATTTGGTAGTAACTCCAACTCTTCTGGAAAGAGTTGCCAGTAAATAGGGAGAAGATAAACGGTTTGAGAAATACATTAAAGCAGCTGAAGAAGGAAGAAATTCAAGCTTTAAAATAGATAACCATGGTGTATTGCGGTTAAATGGAAGAATTTGTGTTCCAGATGTTGAAAATCTTAGGCAAGAAGTATTAGCTGAATGCCACACAGCCAAACTTAGCATTCATCCGGGAATTCATAAGATGTACAAGGACATGAAGCGTACATTTTAGTGGAGAAGTATGAAGAGGGACATATCTATCTATGTCAGCTGTTGTGAAAATTGCCAAAGAATCAAAAGTGACCAACAGAAGATGGCAGGATTACTTCAACCTTTGGAGATTCCAGCTTGGAAGTGGGATCAAATATTCATGGATTTCATTGATGGCTTACCCCGAACAAGGAAAGGAAATGAAGGCATTTGGGCTATCATAGACCGATTAACCAAAAGTGACACTTTATTCCAGTTAAGCCAACAAAAACTGCAGCAAGCCTTGCGGATATATATATGAAGGAGATTGTCCGATTGCATGGAGTTTCGATCAGTATAGTAAGCGATCGAGATCCAATCTTCACTAGTCAGTTTTGGGAAGCACTACAAACAGCTTTGGGAACCAAGCTGAGTATAAGCACTGCATATCACCCTCAAACTGATCGATAGACGGAAAGAGTCAACCGCATTTTAGAAGATCTTTTAAGATCATGTATTCTAGACTTTGGAGGCTTGTGGGAGAATCATTTACATTTAGTAGAGTTCTCCTACAATAATAGCTATCAAGCTAGTATCGGCATGGCACCGTATGAAGCTCTATATGGTCGTCCATGTAAATCACCAGCATGTTGGATAGAAACCGGAGATCGGTTAGTGCTTGGCCCAGATATGATAAGAGAAGCTTTAGAGAATGTTGATATGATTAGAAAGAAGCTAGAAGAAGCCCAAAGTAGACAGAAGAGTTATGAAGACCAAAGGCATAGAAATATGAAATTCTCAATTGGAGATTCAGTCTTTTTGAAAGTCTCTCCAACGAGAGGAGTAGTATGATTTGGAAAAGATGGGAAGTTAGCACCTCGATATATCAGACCTTTTCCCATTCTCGAATGAATCGGCCGACTAGCTTATCGAGTACAATTTCCTGAAAGATTGTCTGGTGTACACAATTTTTTTCACGTATCACATTTACGGAAGCATGTATATGACCCAGAACAAATCATAGAAACGGCTGCTCAGGATGACTTGGAGATAGAACCAAACTTAGTGGTTATTAGAAGGCCCATTCAAATAGTTGATCAAGATGAGAAACGATTAATAAGAAAGGTTGTAAGGTTGGTCAAAGTTCAATGGAGCGGGGATGCTGATGATTGCACATGGGAAACAGAAGATAGAATGAGAAAAGCATATCCCGAGTTTAGGATCGATGTATAGACTTTATCTATCGTTGAGTGTACTCACCGCGTGTGGTGTAGTCGTTTATTGTATATATTCCATCTTATTGAATATATATGTCCTTTTGAGCTATTTTCTTCTTACCTAATTTCGAGGACGAAATTCTTTTAATTAGGGGAGAATGTAACGACCCAAAATTTAACCACTTCGAAATATAATATTTAAAGTGATTTTAAATATAAAATATAAAAGGTTTTATGATTTAAATAATATTCGATAGGACTTGGAAATAGGAACATACATTAAAATAGTAAAATTTGCTTATATCGACAAAAGTGACAAAATCTTGATTTCAGAAAAGTAAATTTAAATGGTTTAATAAATTATTTTAATTTATTTATGAGTGTTTATATTTTTAAATAACATTATACAGATTTATTTTTAAATTTGGTTTACATAAACAAATAGTTTAACTAAAATGTTAAAATATGACCGTAGAACATTTTGTCAAAAATCAACGTTTTGTCGAATTAAAGTTGTCGCAATGTTGTTGCACCTTTATATACACAATTTAGTAAATATGTTAACATATAAAGATAGTTAACAATTAACTAAACAAGGTTACTTTTAATAATCACACTTAGAAAATTCTAGAAAGTAATTAGCAAAAGTAAACTAAAAAAGACAAAACACATGTCACATCACATGTGACATAAAGTAAAGTAATCATTCTTATTCTTTACTTAACTCTTAAGTGTTTGAATTTTAAAAGTGTGATGTGATGTGGATGGTAAGTGTTGAATTAAATAAGTTTACTTAATTCTTAAAGAAGGTTATTTAAGTAAAAACACAAATCTTTATTTTAATCTCAAATATATTCTATAAATATCTGTAACAACCCGGATTTTGGAGATTACCGTTAATATTAAATTATAATGCAAATAATAATTTAATATTGTGATTATAAATGAATTGGAGGAATGAAAATGTGAGTTATTATTGTTTATTTTATATAAACAATGTTTTGATGAATAAAACTTGGGTTTTTAATTTATGTGAGTTAATTTATCTCATAAGATGTTATTTCAACATATTGATGGTTGGAATAAATATAAATGAATGAAAATAAGTTTAGAATATTTTATTTCTGAAATTGGGTTGAAAATAGATGATGTTAGTTATTTATTGAGTCAAAATGGGAAATATTGGAATTTTATTCCAATAATAGCCATATATAGTGAATAAAAAGGGCAAATGAGAAGAAAATGAATTTTTCGAAGTGTATTAATGATTGAAAATAGTGTTGTAATATTTTAAAAAGTGTTAAAACATTTAATACACTTATTTGAGTTAAGAAATAATTTTTATTTGACTCAAATTGTTAAAAATAGTGGTTTTTGTCTAAAAATAACAATATTGTCAAATAATGTGTAAATTAATAGTTTATTGTTAAAATAATATTTTTAAGTGAAAAAAAAATCGACATACTTAGCTCTTAGCTAATGCATTATCATGAGAGTCGCCCTTAACCAGCCCTATTCTCTACATTAGTAGACAAGATTACTTAGTAATTCTCTTTACTAATGTGGGTCTCGGGGTGGGGCATCACAGCTTGGTATCAAAGCAGGATTTCAGAATATAATATGATATATGCAGAACAGTACACAAGATTACCCTACATCAAATATAATACATTTGTACACATCATCCCCAATCGTGATCCATCTTACCTTGTCCTTGTTTTGATTTGTGTCCCTTTTTGATTCCTTTGGGGTAGATAGAAAGGAGTATGTCTAGGAATGTTAATTTAATTCCGTAGTATTCCTTAATTTCTACATTTGAATTGCTAATATATCTATCTACCCTATGAATAATCCTATCTTATCTTATCTTTCAGCTATGTCTTGTAGAGGTAGAGGACGCTCTTTAGTGGCGGGATCGTAGCTGTGACGCCCCACCCCGAGACCCACATTAGTAAAGAGAATTACTAAGCAATACTGTCTACTAATGCAGAGAATAGGGATGGTTAAGGGCGACCCTCATGATAATGCATTAGCTAAGAGCTATGTATGTCGATTTTTTTTCCATTACCTCATATATGGTCGACACACCTAGTCCTTAACTAATACGATACCACGGTGGTTTAGGACCATTTCAAAATAAATGCAATATACAAATATATATATATATATATACAGTCACAGAACAGCAAACCCCGAAAGCTACGAATCTCATGAACATTCTCAGGCCTCTTCCAATTCTGGATGGCTTCGATTTTAGAAGGATCGATCGAAATGCCTTCGGAAGAAACAACGTGGCCTAAGAACTTAACTTGCTTTTCCCAGAAATGACACTTAGAAAGCTTTGCTTTGAGTTGATGCTGTCGAAGTATACTCAAAACAATTTTAAGGTGTCGAGTATGGTCCGCCTTGGACTTTGAATATACTAGAATGTCGTCGATGAAAACAAGAACAAACTTATCGAGATATTCCCGGAATACTCGATTCATAAGGTCGACGAAATAAGCAGGGGCGTTCGTCAAACCGAACGGCATGACGAGCCACTCATAAGAACCATAGCGAGTGCAAAATGCTGTAAGTGGAATGCTATCTTCCGCAACTCGGAGCTGGTGAAATCCCGTGGCAAGGTCAAGCTATGAGAAGACCTTAGCGCCACTCAACTGATTGAACATATCATCAATCCTAGGCAATGGATAGCGGTTCTTGATGGTCAACTCATTAAGCTTGCGATAATCGACGCATAGCCTAAGAGTCCCATCGGACTTCCTCACGAATACCACCATGGCTCCCCACGGTGAAGAACTAGATCGAATGAAATGCTTGGCTTCAAGCCGTAGGAGTTGCTTCTTGAGTTCCTCATTCTCTTTAGTAGACATCCTCGTGGGAGGACGACTAACTGGCTGTGCGCCTGGAATAAGGTCGAGGCGGAACTCAATAGCCCGCTTAGGTGGTAATCCCGAAACAGGCTCAAATAAGTCTGGAAAGTCACGAACAATAGGAATCTGAGACACATTATCATCATCATCTCGAGAATCAAGAGCAAATAAAGAAGCCATGGAATCATGATTGGACTCTTGAAGCAGAAGAGACAACTGAGTAAGAGAATCAGGATGACGAAGATATAAAATTCTCTCCAAACAAAGAATCCTCACATCGTATCTAACTAGCTAGTCCATACCAAGAACCATATCAAATCCAAGAAGTAAGCATGCAAGAAACATTTAACTGTAAACCATCGACAAGTTCCTTCGATACGAATGAGTGAGAAGCACCCGTATCGAAGAGCACTCGAATAGAACGATCATGAAATAAAATAGAACCCTCTAAAATGGAAGAAAATATACCTCGAGACTGAGAAGCATCTCTAGAAGTGGTAGCTACATTAAGATGACCCTGACGAGAACTCTTCTCCCTCTTGGGAAAAGTTGAAATCAAATGTCCCTCCTTCTTACAATAGAGGCATCTCTTAGGCTTGGGACACTCTCTTACAGGATGGTCAGGCGAACCACAATTGAAACAAGCAAAAGGCTTAGCTGAAGGAGTGGATGGAGACTGAGAAGAGGATCCACCTTGCTTCTTCTTCTTATTAGGGTGGAAAGGCCTAGACTTGCGGAAAAACTTTTTCTTGTTCGGATTTCCCTGAACCTCATCCTCAACATCACTATCCTTCTCCCTCTCGACCGCTACAAGCTGAAGGGCCGTATCCACAAGTTTCTCAAAAGAAAGCTCAAGACGAAGCATAAGAGATTTCTTCAAGTATTTCTTAAGTCCAGAGATGAACTTAAGATTCTTCTTATATGGAGTAGAAATGTGCTCAAGACCATACTTAGATAAGGCTTCAAAAGATGCAACATACTCAGAAACTATCGACTTCCCTTGTTTGAAATCAAGGAAACGTCGAGCTGAAATAGCTTTCTCGGATTCAGGAACAAACTTGAGCTCGAATCTCTCATGGAACTGATCCCACTCTAAGGTAGACTCATCAACTTCCACCACAAGCAAGTCATACCAATTCAATGCACGTTCTTGCAACACACTCGATGCGACAAGAACGCGATGATGGCTAGATATCTCCATATGGCTAAATATGCGCTCACAAGAACTGAGCCATACCTCGACCTCTAAGACGGTCTCAGTGCCTCTAAAGATCTTGCCACCAAGATGAGTGAAGTCGCTACACATGCGCGCAAATGCGGATTTGCGTGGAGGAGAAGATTGAGCTGGATCTGGAGGCTGAGTACTCCTAATAAGCTCAAGAATCTGATCGGTAGACATATATACACCTTCGGGACGAGAACCATTGGACGGTCCCGCCGCCGAAGAGCGTCCTCCACCTCTACCAGACATAGCTGAAAGATAAGATAAGATAGGATTATTCACAGGGTAGATAGATATATTAGCAATTCAAATGTAGAAATTAAGGAATATTACGAAATTAAATTAACATTCCTAGACATACTCCTTTCTATCTACCCCAAAGGAATCAAAAAGGGACACGAATCAAAACAAGGACAAGGTGAGATGGATCACGATTGGGGATGATGTGTACAAATGTATTATATTTGATGTAGGGTAATCTTGTGTATTGTTCTGCATATATCATATTATATTCTGAAATCCTGCTCTGATACATGACGCCCCACCCCGAGACCCACATTAGTAAAGAGAGTTACTAAGTAATCATGTCTACTAATGCAGAGAATAGGGCTGGTTAATGGCGACTCTCATGATAATGCATTAGCTAAGAGCTAAGTATGTCGATTTTTTTCACTTAAAAATATTATTTTAACAACAAACTATTAATTTACACAATATTTGACAATATTGTTATTTTTAGACAAAAACCACTATTTTTAACAATTTGAGTCAAATAAAATTATTTCTTAACTCAAATAAGTGTATTAAATGTTTTAACACTTTTTAAAATATTACAACACTATTTTCAATCATTAATACACTTCGAAAAATTCATTTTCTTCTCATTTGCCCTTTTTATTCACTATAAATGGCTATTATTGGAAGAAAATTCCAATATTTCCCATTTTGACTCAATAAATAACTAACATCATCTATTTTCAACCCAATTTCATGAATAAAATATTCTAAACTTATTTTCATTCCTTTATATTTATTCCAACCATGAATATGTTGAAATAACATCTTATGAGATAAATTATAAATTAAAAACCCAAGTTTTATTCATCAAAACATTGTTTATATAAAACAAACAATAATATCTCACATTTCATTCCTCCAATTCATTTATAATCACAATATTAAATTATTATTTGCATTATAATTTTATATTAACAGAAATCTCCAAAATCCGGGTTGTTACAATATCCATCCTTTTCTTCTTCACTTTTACACCATTTCTTCTCTACTTTCTCAAGCTCTCTTACATCCATTAATGGCTATTCACCTTAACAAAGTTATGCCAAAATATTCCCAAAAATAAAACAAAGAAAAATATCAACAAAACGCCGTCTGAACCACTTCAAACTCCTCCTTCCCCCTATTACTGCTCACGCCCCCCTCTCTCCATTTGGCCGAGCATATCTTCCCCTTCAAGCTTGGTCATGGCCTCCTAAGGCAAGTACGAGGAAGTTAAGCAAGTTGTAACAGTTTAAGGCAAAGTTTAGCAAAGTTAGAAAAGTTTAAAACTAGATTGAAAGCAACAAAAGGTAAAAGGTGAGAACTCTAAATTGTTAAGTAGGAAATGTTTATATGATGTTTTGCAAGTTATAAATGTTGATTGGATGTTAATAATGATGTTTGATAAGTGTTTGAAAAAGAAAGCAACCACCTTTAAGTCATTTGCAAAAGTTAGTAAGCAAATATGTATATAAACGACAATCATGCGACATTATAATGAAAAAGTTGTTAAATTGATATGCAAGTTCATATAACAAAGTTAGGATATGTTAAAATGGTTATAAATATTGTTTTTGATGTTTATTGGTTGTATATTGAATATATATGTTGAAACAAGTCACGGATTTACACGACATATAATCATATGGAAATCACTCTCCAAAAGAAATGAAATGTGATATGGAATCATTTATACCTTTGAAAAATGTTTGAATATGCTTTAGAAATGATTCCTAAGTGTTTAAACTTGTATCGACAAAGTTTGGATATGAATCTCAAAATACGCCTAAAATTTTACGCGTCGCGTAACTGTAGTTCGTGTTTTCGCGTCAAAAGTTCAAATGAACATACGAAGTGGAATATAGTTCAGAATTCTTCGAAGTAAGAATTTTCTGAATCCTTGTATCCATATCTTTCAAATAAAATAAGAAAATCAAGATTTCATCTTGTATATTTTGAAATAGGGAAAAATTAATTTTCAAGAAAAATCCAGTTTTTGCATTAAATGACCATAGTTGGAAATTGATAAAATAATCGTTTTAAAAATATGAAATAAATTCTAAAAATCTTTTAAAATGTTTTAAAAGTGATTTAAGTTGAAAAGATGGTTTTCTAAATGATATAAAAGTCATTTTGAAGAATATAGCTTTTAAAGCACTTTTTGAAACACTTTTTGCAACACTTTTCGCAACGCTTTTCATTAACTTTTGAAATAAAGGTTGAAACTTAACAATTCTTTTTCAAATCCTTAGTAAATGTTTTATGTAAATGATAAAGTATTTTAAAAGAAAATTTTGAACAATTCAAAATTATTTCAAAGATGGTTAAACAAATAGTTAAGTGATTTAAAAATGGAAATTGAGTATGCGGAAACGACTAGTACATTTGTCCCGCCTGTGAGATCTAAAAGTGAAAAAAAGTTGTGTAACTAAGGTTAGGGATGGAGTAACCAGTGCCCTGAACTTACCTGGCCTCAGTTTTGTCTTTTAGGCGAGGGGTGGAACATATCGAAGGGAAATCCTAGATACTCAACTTGGATTATATAGAAATAATCTTCTTATACTCATTGTTAAAATCCAAAGAGGGAACTTGTCCTATTCGTGGAATTTAAAATGTGATCTTACCGTTATTCCGCCCATAGCATTTGTTGAATACAGAAGTTTATATTGAATAAAAGTCGAGTGATTTCCATAAATCCTATTTTCTCAAAAGATACTCTTTAAAAAAGATTTGAGAAATATTCAAAAAGAGGTTTAAATGATTCCGTATTCACTAAAAGAATATTTTGAAAATATATATCTCTAGACGATATTTCGGTAAAGGAAAATGAATGAATCGAAAAACAATCACCTAATTACATCATTTTTATCGATGATTGGATTTCGAAGGAACTGGGGTCAGATTTGGGTGATTCTTATCCGAAAACCACTTCGAACCAATTTACGTGTTCGAAGATTGAAGATGTTTGAAGACAGAGATATTGAGACGAATAATAACGAGGGGCTACTTGTTGATTAATTGGGGATAAACTCCCGATTCACTATATTATAGCAGCGGTCTCTTTGTTATGAAAAACCTCCAAACCACAAGGGCTTCTCGCCTAGTAATGGCCGAGGAAAGTACCTTCTATTTCATTCAATCCCAGAACAAACTTGGATGGATGAATGTCTGACATTGCATTTTCTGAGATTACGTACATTGGTTTTTACAAACGTACATCTAATTGGTGGCGGAGAAGGTAACTTCTCTTAGCTTAACACCCTTCCTTGAGACGTACGAGCTCAAGGGTTGTATTTTTGTAAAAGGCAATTAGTAGTCAACGGAAATGGCGAATGTGGCATTCAAAAGTGATATGTGATTTGTGAAAGGTAATCGTTACCACTTTGGCCTCATCAACCGGAAATGACCGAAATAGGGTTAGATACGACAAGGCTAAGTGGGTCATTCTCAATTAGGGTATGATCATCCCCTTCTAGATATATTTCTTTCCGCTATGACGTTCGGGATGTAAATCATTGTGCGAAGAGAGCTCTCGGATAAAGGTCGGTAACGACCGGGGGATGCCATATTCGGTACTGCCTAGTTATTGAGGTAGACTAGTCTTGTGTTGGTAGAGGAGCTTTATGATGGTTCCTAGGGACATCCATCTAGAGGTGTACCCATCGAAAGGTAGTCCCTTCACCAGGTCATTTGTATGGAAATCCATTCTCCAATAAGAACCTACGGACTTGATTGTAGAACCCAGTATGCTGGAATAGTAACAATTTCGGCTAAGATTAATAAGTTTATTTGCAAGTGTTTTCAAAGAATGTCATTAAAAATAATATCCCCAAATTTTACGTAATAAAGAGTTTTGGTTATCATAAGGTAAAAACCCATTCCGTGTTTATGTGCGGCATGGTCTTATGAGATACCTTTTTGTTTTCAAAACATCGTACTTTGAGTTCTCACACCACTCCCATGACTGACCCGGAGTTTGTTTTTCCCTTTATACTCTGGGTGCCTTATTTTTTGGGCAGCCAAGTAGTCAGGATACCTTTGGAGCATTTTGGAGCATGTTGGGGAGCATGTTGGAGAAGACTTTTGGAGTTATGAAGCTGAAGTAACTTATGTAGATGTCTACCCATTTTTCGCTGTGTTATGTAGTATGTATTTTCCAGCATATATACAGATAGATAGTTATAACTATCCCGCTGGATTTGTATTTGGCTCTGATCATTTATGTATAATTAAAATGTTGAATGCGATATGAGATTCTATAATTGTGTTATCTTCTATCTTTATTTTCTTTTACACCTCTGATAATCTGCCTCCCCGGCACTTGGATTTACGGCATGTGAATACCGTGGATGTATTAGTGTCGATTTATGAGGGTCGAGGAGACGGGTCCTCACGGCTATGTGGGTCACACCCATTAGGGTATGGTCATCGAACTTCTAGATCGATATTTATGGATTTGGTATGTGCATGTGAGCACATAAGAAAAGGTTTCAAAGTGACCGAGGTGACGACGTATTCGGTACTATTAAGGAAGGGGTAGGCTGGTTCTGACTCGTAACGGTTGAAAGCTTTTTGACATCGATACATTTTTCTAGAGGTGTACCGTGATAGGCAGTACCCCAGTAGCCTTGTGTATAAAATCCATTCACCAATAAGTGCCTTACGGATTTAGTTGTGCCCAACTATGCTAGAACATGAGACGCAAACATTTCAACTATGTTATATATATATATTTCAAACCCTAGACATTATTATAATATCATTGGATTTTCTAATAAAATGGTTTGGTTATCGTAAGGTAAAAAACCGTCCGCGTTAATGTACGGTGTGTTCTTACGAGATACCTTTATTTTTGAAAGGTTTTATAACATTGAAATCTATATGATTGTGTTTCTCATGCTGGTTTACTAGACTGATCCGGGTGTTATTTTCTTATATACTCGGGTCATACCGGAGTATTTTCCAGCGTTAGCTTTGGACCCTTTGGAGCTTCAGGAGACGAGCTGGATGCCTTCGAGATGTATTTTCATATTTTTATTTTTGTTATATTTCATAATTGCATTTATCAGCATTTATAAGGACAGGCTGTTGTAACTGTCCAAATTAATGGTAGGTTAAACTTTGATTGGATGTTTGTATTGAAGTTTTCTTTTGTAAAGATCATTTGAATATTATATATTACTCGTCACGATGTGAGATTATGTTCTGTCTTTTCTTTTCTTTCACCCCAATAAACTGTCTTTCTGGCACTTGGATGTTCGGCATATGAATACCGTGGATATATCAGGGTCGACTTTTGAGGGTCGAAAAGGCGTGTTGTCACACGTACAGTCATAGATTAACCATTTTCCTTCTCAAAAAATTGGGATTTCAATCATGTCTTGCATCATAGTATATTATGAAAATAACAATATATCCACATTAGATTTTTGTCTATCCAATTCAACATGAGATTGATATCCGTCAGCTAGTAATACTTACGTTGGATTTTCCTATAGTATAAAATGGATTAAAAATTCAATATCAACTATGGTTAATAATCAAAATTATTTTATTAGATGAAAAATATACAACCATATAACTTATCAAGCACCCAAACAAACATATAGTTAACAAAAACATTTGATCAACTCTTAAATATGAACAACATTCAATCAAAAAATGAAAAAAATAAAACCTCATTGGTTAGATGAACTAAAACAAAGAATCAAACATATATCAACTAGTAACTACCAAAGTGGAATTTTTAACATATTAGTGATAAAAAAAACTCATTTGTTTAAACCTAGCAACCCTTCATGTTCAAGATTAAGGAACCGTGGCCCATGTTTGAAAATTTTAGAACTAATTGGAAGGTTAAAATGAAATATTACAAGATAGAAATGGAAGCCGGCTACATTAAATAGAAACTATTATTTGTATCAATTATTTGTAGCAAAACATAATTAGAATATAAATATCAGCTAAAAATATTTCCTAAAATGCAGAAATTAAATAGTTGATATCAAATTTCTTTATTCGATTTATGCTGCTTCTAATTTGGATCTACATTTTTTCTCATTAATTTTTAGAGATTAGGAACGTGGGGTAAGGAAAGGTAACAAAGAAATGGATTGAGAAACTGGTGTGAGATGAATGGGGATAAGAATTTAGAACGTAGGAAATTAGCAAAATTGACAAATATACCCTGTTTATTCGAAACAAAAATATTTTCGTAAAGAGTAGTTTGAAATTTCAAAAGCTTCATTTGAAGCTATTGTCACTATATATAGAAGATATATTAATAATGTATAAATAGCAACGTATAAGCCGTATTGTATAGAATAAATAGGTTAATAAATAACATTAAACCCTATAGGAAGGAAGTTAAAGATAATTATGGAAACTAAACCATGTTTAAAGGCGAAATAAGGAGTTTTCCTTATATGGCATTAATGTGCAAATGTGGGTGAGCTATATTATATATATATAGTATATATATGGAAGTTTATTCAGAGAGCGATATGACTAAGTTATAGGGATGCGAGGTTAATTAAAAGCAAATAGAAGTTTGCCCTGCTAATATGGTCACTAGCTGTGTGACTTTAGGACTGATGTAAGACATCGCCTATAATAAGTACCCACGGTGGATACGAGGTTGGTCCCAATTTCTGTAGGGTAAACCTGCCTAGCTAAGCTAGCTACCGACACCTACGAATAGTAAGACTAATGTGAGACGTCATGGTTTGGGTTATGGGTCATAAGACAGATATCCCAGTATGGGCCTACTTCTAGGTTGGAGGTATTAAGTTGCTGTTGTAGGGTTCTCCTCCTTCCTAATAAAGAAGTATTAAATGGCCGGGATTATCTTTTAGGTACAGTAGTGGGATATCTCTAGAGGAGGTCTGCTTCAAGATTGAGGTATCAAGTGGCTATTGTAGAGTCCCCTTCTTCCCATAAAAGAAGCATTAAGTAACCATATGGAATTTCTTACGATGTCAGATAGAAAGTACCAAAAATGGATCCACCTTGGGTTTAAGTATTAATTGACGAAGATCGAAATAGGATGTAGCTATTAAATGGTCAGAGTCTTCCTAACTCCCATTAAAGAGGTACTACGTGGTTTGGGTGCTTTTTCTCGCATCGGTAGGGCATGATTTAAGGAGATGGGTCATTAGACCTTGTATGTGCATTGCACCCGCGTTAGATTATAAAATTGAACTAGAAAGGTCCCTTGAAATACTGTTAAATGAGCATTATGGAGCTGGGATAGAAAAGCCTTTGGCTTACACTAGAGATATACTTAGTAGGATAAACTATGGGACGTGTAAGACATATTACTTATCTAAGTTATACCGTCTAAATACTATTATGCTAAGACTTGAGATTTTCATTCATCATATATTATTATTCTGACTCCCTCCTCATTACAACCCATATGTCATAGAGAACAATGTTGATGGAGAAGATGAAGGCGGCGATGAAGATTTGTGCCAGTTTAGTTATTTATCTATGTTTGTTATGTATTCAGATGTACCCAGATTTTAGAGATGTTGATGTTTTATTTTGAGATATTATACTATGGATATTTTTGGACATTGTGTTTTTGAGATTTTGTTTTTATGATATAGGTTCTTATTTTTGTTATTATATTTTATCTCTTCCGTTACGAGATTCTGAAAGCATAGATATATAACTTTGAATATTGTTCATTGTATCAATCTTACCAACCAACGATCATCTTTGGAATGGACGTAAGGTTCGATGGGCTTTTATTGGGCCGAAAAGAAGGCCTGTTTCGGAGAGGGTTATTACAGGGAGAGAGGAAGCGCTCACGTTAGTCTTCGTACTTTTCATATTTTTTACCTTTTGATTTCAGATGGATAATGATATTGTTCCATCTAGGATTATCAATCACATCGGTTTCTCAGGTTGCTGTAAATTTGAATGAGATCCCATATTGGTGCTGTTTTCTGGGTTGCTTGGGATGTTTACGCGAATCGATGTTGCCTCCTATCTAGATTGAGTGACCAGTAGTGCTAGGATTTATATGTTCTCTCTCGTATGGAGGAGTCATATCGTGAACGTTATCCGAGATGGTACTTTCGTCCTCTTGCATTTTTATTTCTTGAGCTATTTGAATATTGTTATCATTTTTCTATAATTCACTTTTGTCATTGCGTGATAACCCGGGACATTGTACCAATGTTGAAATATTGTAGCCATCTTTATCTATTATTTGAACACTCTCGTGATTCTCTTGTGATGCATTGTCTTCGTTAGATAGGGTTTCAAAGCATTCTACCTCCATGTCCTATATATTTTGATGAGTTGGCACAGATGTTGCTGCATTAATTTCCTTTGTGATTTCCTCTTTATTTTTAACTACCACTGTTCCCTAGTTTTGAACATGGGTTGCATTTGTTTCTGCCAAACAAGCTTGATTATCTCCATGTCTGCATACTTGATGTCATGGGGAATATTGTGTGCTGCCGATGTTGTTGCTAGTGTTGATTGGTGTGGGGGTCTAATTTGTGTTTTCTTTAGCTACCCATACCATTTCAAACGTGCACAACTTTAGCGGGTGGTCGAAAAAGGTGCAATTTGGGCAAACCACAGGTCTCCATTCATATTCTACGGGTTGACGAAATAATTCATTATTTTAATTCACAATATAAACTTCACTTGGGAATTTAAAATTATTATTGATTTCAATCAGAACTCTGACATATGAAATCTTAATCGCACCTTTTGTGTAGCGGTCCATTTTCAAGGGTTTGCCCAAAACCGAACCAATTCTACTAATTCCTTCTTTCGACTAATATTCCAATTTTAATCCTGGAAATTGAACCCACATCGAAATAGATCGTAACATTTCTTTTGAAAGGATAATATCTGTAGTCCATCACTTTATCGCCATTAGTTTCTTATCTTGTACCGCCTACTAAAATTCTCCCGCAATCTTCCTTGTGTACGAATTTAATTGCATAAAATCCTTTTTCCTTAATGTGAATAAAAAAGTTCTCCTTTAGGTTGTCGAAACCTTTCTATATATGAAGGAAAATAGTAATAGTTTCGAGCGTGAACCAACTACATAAATTACTATAGAATTCTCCTAGAATCTCATAGTTTAATCCACCGTTGAATTCGTCATCTTGGCACACGTCTTTTGGCCTAACATAATTAGGTTGTAGAACTTAAATAGGGTAGAGACCGGGATTTCTTGTTCTATGATAACCGCCTTCCACATTCAAGTGGTTGTCTTTCCCGTTACTGGATTGTTTATCTTGGGAGTAACATTAGCCTTAACTTCTCATTTTTAAGCCCTGTTATGATTCTTGATCTAGCGTGCCTAGTTATTGTAGATCCATGTAGAATTAGGAGCTTACTGGCCTAATTTACTTGTAACTTGCAAAATACGTCGGTTTGCAATCTTTGTTTGACCATAAGGAGTTATGGAAATTTTTGCATCTTGTAACTTTTTTTGTTTCTTTTGTTTACTATAGGTGTAAACCCTTCTTCGTCTATAGTAAATTGGATCTGTAGGATGCATTGATCAAGAAGTATTGGAGGTATGAATGGTAGAAGATGGAATGAGGGGGAAGAGGAGGGATCTCCGAGACTTCCATGAGTGGCGGTTAGAGTTTTTTGAAATTTGAAATAGTTTGAAACCCCCGGTCCACTATCTTTAACGTTTGAAATTAGTTGTAAGCATATTCTATTGGCGTTTATAATTATTTTTACTGGTTAAAAATATTGGGTCATTACAGTATTTTTTCTCGTTTATTAACTAATTGATATCGATTTTTTTTTATTCTATAGTATACAGAGGAGAATATTTATCTATTAGTATTCCTATCTATCATTTACTATAACTCAAAATACTCTTATTTCATCAGTTTAGGGAAAATATATAAACATATATAATATGCTTATTTTGAACAAAATTTATTTTTACTAATAATGTTTCCAAAATGCTTAATGATATCATAAATTCACTGTTTCAATTATTTATCCCCTTTTTCCATCTATTGTAACTATTTCGATTTATCTTCCTAACATAAATCTCTATTTTTCTCATTTTACCAAAGCCTTAGTATTATATTCTCCTTAATTTAAGAAACATTTTTACTTTTATCTCCTTACAAAATCTTCATTATCTCATACATCATGCGAGCATTTACTTGACATTTAATGGTATCGTATATCAAATAGTAAATAGATATAATTTTAATACCTCCTCTTTAATTTGTTTTAATTTTTCTCATAAACTTCTTCTAATAAACTAATAGTGTTTGTGCGTTACGAACAAATGTTCATTCCACCCAAATTCTTTTCCTTTTCCTTAAATCAATAAAATTTTCTTTTGCATATTATCATTTTGCAGTTTATTTTCTTTTGAATGTTAACATTTTGCAATTTGTATGAATTGGTTATGTGATTCAATATGTCTCTTTCCTACATCAATTGAATTAATTGTTGATATCTTTATATTCTCAATTATGTACAAAACCTTTAAACCTTCATCATTTTCTTTGGTTCTCATTCTGATTTGAATTTCCCATTCTGAAAATTTAATCAAGTAATATACTTTTACTCATTTATTAATTAATTTATGTTGATTTTTGTTCTGGGATAATAATTTTATTTGTACGTAAATTGTTACATAATTCAAAAGTCAAAGAAATGAAGGATTAATTTTCAAACGATTTTCTCTATTTATTGTAATTTATCTCTATTTTTTTCATTTCATGATATTTTATTACTTATTAATTTTTTTTGTTATTATTTGACAACGTGCTGTTCTTAATAATAGATGATTAGAATAAAGACAAACTCTATTCATACATCATAAATTGTTTTATCTACACCATAAAATTTGTAATAAAATTTTAAATAAAAATGTCTATATTTAACAAAAAACTAATAATAAGAACGAAAATTCTAATAGTTTACAAATTTTATTTATCTGCTTTGTATATAATCAATATAATTGCTATCATAAAGTAGTTAAAATTCCTACACATCATCAAATGGATTAATTTTAATTTACTTTGGATAATGAATTCTATTCATACAATTTTAAGTTGCATTCATGAGTAATCAATTTAACATTTTTCCCTTGAAAATTAACATTAAAATTAAATTTTAATTATTCAAATTAGCATGATTAATAATGTACTAAAATTCTCTCTATCTTGTACTTAAATCATGTTAAGTTTAAATTTAATATAAAAATTTAGATGGTCTACCATTTTATGTTCAAAACAAAACACAAATTGCTACCTAAATAGTTATATAAATTAAAATTCTATTAAAAATCTGAAAAGGTGAATTGCAGTTTTTGAACTCAAAGTTATTTAGTTTGATTAATGCATGAGAGATAGTTAGTGAAGTGAGATAATTGTTGTACCCTTTTCATTTTATTCCAAAAAGAGGTTTGTTTTGCAGCATGTATGGTGTATATTAAGGAAAAAATGGTGCATTTGATTTTTAGCAAATTTTTGGTGTATGTACAATAATTTATGGTGTATGAATAGAATTTCCTAGAGTAAATTGAGATAATGTGAAGTCTCCATATTACTTTTGGTGGTATTCCAAAATTATGTTGTTATTTCTCTTTTAAAGAATAATTATAGATAATATGTAATTGGCGGAATCTTAATGGTTTCACTTACACATGTTTTATTTCTTTTGATAAAATAATAGTATTCATTTAATTTTTACCGTTTCCTTGCAAATTAGTCTTCATTCCTCACCAAGTTAATTTTCTTTTGCATACTCTTTTGCTATATGAATGGCTTAGTAATTGACAAGACTCTTCATTAAATGAACCGATTGCCTCATTTCTTCATGGCTCCAATTCTCAATAAAATTCTATAACCTTCTTCTTTTATTTCTTTGATTCTGAATATAGTACAAATTTTTCATTTTCAAAAAATTAGCTAAAAAGTAAGGGCCCATTTGGTTTCATTTTGTATTTTGAGTTTTGTGTTTTCAATTTGCACTAAGAAATTGCAAGAAATAAGAGAAGAAGATTTATAATTCTTAGTCGTTGGGATGACCAACGGACAACGAAAGAGTTTGATTGTTCTTCGTGCTTTTGTTATCTCTCGAAACACGAAAAATAAAATAAACTTGTTTTCTATTTAATATGTTAATTTCATTTTTAAAAATTGTTTGTTTTTCAACTATACATACAACGGACGCGTTTTTATATAGATGAAAACACAAAACTAAAAACGACAAGCCAAACGGGCCCTAGGTTTCTATTCATATTTTGACTAACTTATGTTACTTTTCTAATTTAAGACTAACGATTTTATTTGTAAGTATACTGTTGCAGGTGTCAATATGTAAAAGAATTGAAAAATTAGTTTCCAGGCAATATTTCCAATTTATGGTAACTTAGTTTTTACTTTTCATTTCAAGATATTTTATTATATTATTAAAGGCGACTAGAGTAAATTGAGATGGAGTTATGTCTCCAGTGTTAATTTAATTGTACTTCGAAACTGCGTAAATAGGTTTCTTTTTTTTTGGAATTTAAATAGTAAGTACAACATATGAATCATGTACTAAATAAAAGACTTGGATATAGAAAACCAAGCCACTTGCAATATAATATTCCATCATAATCTATACTTATTTCTTTCTCTCCCTAGGTTCCTCCTAATCTCCTAAATATAGCACCACATGATTTCCTTATTTTTTCTCTTCACTTTTTGGAAAAACTAGTCATTCCTTTATACTGCTATCTGCTAAGCTTTGGAAGCCCCCAATTATTAGCACTTCCTTCCAAATGCTCTTAGTTTCATGATGTTGGAAATACAAGTGCATGTTAGTTTCATCTTCACTCTCACACATAGGGCATAGGGAGACATTCATAAACCCCGTGTAGCTCTAGTTTATCTTGAGTTAGGATAGCATTTTATTAACACTCTCTACATGAAGTGGTTTTGATTTTGCATGCCATAGTTATGCCAAATTCTGCTACTCCATGGGTCATTGTCGGTACTGAGGTTGTTCATAATTAGATCGTAAATAGGTTTCTGTTATAAATAACTATAGATCATGTTTCAGTTTATATGATGCACTAAGAAACTCCATTCAATACAGATTTACCTAATACGTATAATTCAAAATATTAATTAACTATCATAGGCTTAAGAATGTTTAAGAATTATAAAATTATTTCTCCTATGATAATGTTATTGAACAACATTGTTTTGTAAGAAGCAATATATACATTTTATTTTTAAACTAGATGTTGTTATATTTACATACACATACCTACGTACATACATATATGTATACATATATTTTTTCAACCTTTAAATACTTAAGAATGGTAAAATTAATTTCCAATTGTAATAGTGTTGAAGTACATTTTTTGTAAGAAGTATGTGCTTATATATGATTTTTTTTTTAAAATTGAATACCTAGTTGGTTGTACATAATTGTAATACAAGTAAACATATGTACATTGGTTTCAAACCACGCTAAGAAATATTCAAATCTGTGTTCTCACGGACCAAAACTGGAACGCCTAACCTTTGAGATAGTGATGCTAGACATATACATTTAATTTTGTAACTCAATGTTATTATATATACATGTACATACATACATGTATGTATGTATTTATGTATGTATATATGTATGTATGTATGATCTTTCTCATTTTCTTCTCAATTCCATCGAATCGGTATTAGTTTTCTTTTGTAAATTATTATTCTGTGCTATATCCAAATCAGTTAGAATTTATTGTGCTTCTTTTCCACATAAATCTGCGGTCCAGTTAAATAAATCCTCCCACTATTTACGTGTTTAATTATCAACCAAATCACTTAACCTTTATCTATTTCTTTACTCTACCTTTGGATTTGAGTTTTCCTTTCTTGAAAATATAACTAAAGAATGTTTCATAACTCACTTTTAAACTAATTTATATTGATTTTTCGTTTGCTACTGACTTCTTTAATTGCAGATTTACAGAAAATTATTAATAGGGACTTTTTGTCCGTTTTAATCATTAATAGGAATTTGTCATCCAAATCCTCGTGCATATAAATTGTTGGAGGTTTTAACTTGAGTTAATGAAATCTATATGTTAGAGAATGTAAAGACAAAATGTGAGGTGATTTTCCAGTTTCTAGTAACTTATCTGTATTTTTCATTTCAAAATATTTCACTACTGCATTAAAATTTATTTAATTTTATAGTAGAAATATAGGTGATTATAGTCTAATGAGATGTTATTATGTCTCTTTGATTAAATTATTATTATTTTAAACTTATTTAGTTATGTTCTCTTATAAAATATTTATGGAGAATATTATAGTTTATACAATTATTCAAATTATCAGTAATTTACAAAAATTCAAGAGTTATAGAATTTTATTTAGTAAAAGAATTACGTTAACTGCACAATGACTTTTTAGGAGGATTGCATGACATGTCCTTATCAATGATTAAAATGGACAAAAAATCCCTGCTAATAATTTTTTATAAATCAAGTCCCTGCTCCGATTAGTTTGTTGCATGTTATTCTCACCTTTTAATACCTTTAGTTTTAATCTTTAAAATGCAATTAATTTTTGTAAAAGCGTCGTATCAAAAAACAATTTTCACAACTAAATCACAAATTTTGTTATCTTTCTAATGATGAGCATTATTATTAAAAGAATGGAAAAATTAAGCTAGTGTTTGGCTTAAAAACGAATTGTATTTTTGGTTTTCAATGTATATCTCAAATATGAGAAAAGTGGAGCAATAATGAAGGGAATGGAAGAAAGATGGAGGGGATGAAGGAACGACGAAAGGATGGATTATTTCTCGTGCTTTTGTTCGATTCCTTCCCAAAACACGAAAAAAGAAAGTTGTTTTCTATTTTGTATGTTAACTTCGTTTTCTAAATTGGTCGTTTTTGATAATATGCACACATCGTGCGCATTTTGTATGAACGAAACCCAAAACTAAAAATGACAAAACAATCGCAACCTAATTTTTAGACATACGTATAACGATTGGAATCACGCTATGCGGGATTCGAATCTATGACATCACGGACTAAAGCAGGAGCGCTTAACCTTTGAAACAGTGACGCAGCGGATTAATCAAAACAATGTAGATCGATGAATGTAGTAATCGATGGATTGGAAGATACTGAAATGCCGAAATTCGTTGATCCGAAGATACCAAATTCTAGCTATCCCGAACTCGTTGATCGCGCACGATACCGGGTTCAAAGATCTTCAATTCTTCAAGCGTTGATCAAGCGCACTTGATTCCACGAATCAGCTTCTGCAATCGTTGAATCGAGCGCACTCGATTAACCGAAAGAGGAGATGGGAGATTACACTCAACTACCAATTTGAATGAAAGCACAAAGCTAACAAAGAGAATTTTATTCAAAATCAACAACAACCTTTACAAAATGACACAACTTGCCTATTTATAGGCTACAACACATGCCATAGAAAATTACACAAGTCTTAAGTCGTTTCCGACTCATCACCTACGACCTACGACTCATCATAGGTCGTTCACGACTTATTAGATTACAACACAAATTAGAAGTATACGACTTAGTACATGGCGACTCATCATTACTCGAGTTACGACCTAAACAACAAACAGTGACATTACAACACAGTGTCAACGACTTACGAGTTACAACACAGAAACACAAATCTACGACTTATGACTTAAGTACATGGCGATATACGACTTAAAGAAATACAACATAATACCATACAACGACTCAACACTTAAGTCGTAGACGACTTAACGACTCATCATAGCTCGGCAACGACTTATCCTCAGCAGTGACTTAAGAAACCAGACGACATAACAAATCAGCGACTTACGAATCAACGGCAGAGGTTAACGCAGCGTAAGAATCAACGGTATCCAGCTTCACGCGACTTAAGACATATCCCAGACGCTACTTCTTGTCTTACTGCCTCACCAGTAGGTCGTGCCTCGTCTATACGATCTAACTGTTTGTTAACTCGCCTATCTTCACTAAGTCGTTCCAACGACTTAAGAGCTTTGTTAACTCGCCTATCTTCACCAAGTCGTTCCAACGACTTAAGAGCTTTGTTAGGTCGCCGTTCTTCACTAATTCGTTCCAACGACTTAAGAACTTTGTTAGGTCGTCGTTCTTCACTAAGTCGTTCCAACGACTTAAGAGCTTTGTTAGGTCGTCGTTCTTCACTAAGTCGTTCCAACGACTTAAGAGCTTTGTTAGGTCGCCGTTCTTCACTAAGTCGTTCCAACGACTTAAGAGCTTTGTTAGGTCGCCGATTTCGGAAGATCGAGCCTTCTTTGAAACCTGTCTTCAAGCTCATGCATTCATACACTCATGCACATTTGATTTGACTCTGTCTTCAAGCTTGTATCCAGCTGTCCAGTCTTCAATACCTGTCACATATAATTCAAAAGCAGTAATCTGGAAAATAATATTTAACTTGAACAGAAAATGAAAATATTTTTGTTATATTATTTGCCTCAGTTATTTGGGGTGTTTCTTTTCATATTTTTTTCTGACAGGGACCAAATATTTGCACGGACAACCTGTGATATACACAGTATGGAAGACACCAAGCAACAGTTCAGGCAAAAATGCACAAAGGAGAAGCCAAGTGCACAAAGTAGTACTCAACACAGCAAGCAACATAACATGATCAAGAAATGCATGTACATGGATGAACATACATGCATCATAAGACTTGGTACAAGAAACTACTCAAGTGCAAGTTCATACTCAAGTGCAGCCAAATATGTAGACAAGCCAAAAAAATGGACACGGCACAAGGTCAAACCCGAGTCATCGACTGGATTCAACTCAGGGCCAAGCAACCAACAAAACAAACAAGAACCAGGTTCAGCAAAATGTAGACAAGCCAGTGCAAGAAACAGAGCAGTACACATAGGCAGCCCATCAAGAAAAAACAGTGAATGCATCAGGAATGTACAAGAGAAACATAGGCAGTAATATGATATACAGAGGACTTGGAGCATCAGTTCATGTTAAAGAACAAGGTTAGCATGGTACCAGTTCAGTCCAGACCAAGAAAAACCAACAAAGCTCAACACACATATGTTTGTATATATCGTGGAAATCAAAACTCAATGTTCAGATTAGTCAACAGTTTTAGAAAACCAAAGATCACTTTCAAAGTTCTGATTTTCAAAAATGCAGAAGTTTTCAAGTGAAGCAGTTTTCTAGAGGACAACAGAATACAAATACTTCAAGTTCTGGTTTAACAAATGCAGCAAGGTACAAAGGTATGTGAACAAGTTTAACAAAGGTTCAAGTTCTGGTTTAACAAAGGTTCAATTCTGGTTTAACAAATGCAGCAGAAAGGAGCTAACAAGCTCAGATTGGAAATCAAAAACAAGCCAGTGAACCAAAATCCAACATACCAAATAATATCACATCGCAATTCATCATCGGCAAAGCAAAATCAAGCCAGTGAACCAAAATCCAGCATATCAATACATCATCGCAATCCAACATACCAGATTTCTCAAAGTCCAACAAAAAGATTAAACTCGAGATTATAGGAAATAAAGCCTATAAATAAATCCCAATTCATCATCGGCAAAAGCGTGCGAGTGTAACCAAAATCGAGAATAATCAAGTAAACCAGAAGGCAGAAAACATACCAAATAATATCACATCGCACCGGACGACGAAGTCAAAGCAATTCGAGCAATCAATCAAGGAGAATGAAGGAGCAAGCTACCAGAAACGTTTCTCACACTAGATTCGATCAATCAGAGCATCAAAGCAACTGGAATCGCGTGCCCTAGTTTTCACAGAGTGGAACGAGAAAGAAAAATGCCGTGCCCTAATTTTCACACAAAGAGGAACGAGAAAGAAAAGTAAAGCGGGAAATGGAAATTGCTAAGGTGTGGATTGATGGTGTGGATTGATGGTTGAGATTTTGTTTTAAATGATGGTGTGGATCGCTGAGGTGTAAAATTTTATTAATTTTATTAATTTGAATATATTTATAGCTACTGCAACATTTTGCTGATATCTATGCTAACACATTGAAGTGAATGTTGCAATAGACAAAAATCAGCATAGCTATCGTTACATTGTAGCTAGCAACACCTTGTAATTTCGTTGCAATAGGCCATCTATGGCGTAGTGTTGGTTCATCACCCTCATGAATGTACTTGGTGCATTCGATAGACCAAACGGCATTACCAGCCATTCATACAATCCTTCCCTCGTCTTGAATGTTGTCTTCCATTCATCCCCTGGTCTAATGCGAATCTGATGATAACCGCTCTTCAAGTCAATCTAGAAAAGATTACGGACCCACTAATTTGATCTAATAAATCATCAAGCCTCGGCATCGGAAATCTGTATCTGACTGTGATCTTATTCAATGCTCTACTATCTGTACACATCCTCCACGTTCCATCTCTTTTGGGTACCAATAAAGCTGGTACAGCACAAGGACTTAAACTCTCCTGCACACGCCCATGTTCAAGCAATTCTTCCACTTGCCTCCGCAACTCTTCATGTTCCTTCGGACTCATTCGATAATGTGGTCTGTGTGGAAACACAGCACCTGGAACAAGATCTATCTGATGTTGTATATCCCTCAATGGTGGCAATTCCGTTGGTAACTCTTCTGGAAATACATCGTCAAATTCTTTCAAAACTGGTTTTACTTCTTCTGGGATTTCAACCTCTTCCTGACTCTCTCGCCCAATCAACAAGAACACTTCAGGCTCCTCCTCTACTTCCTTCACAAACTCCTTCAAAGATAACAAAGTTTTGAGCTCTTCAATCTCCTCCAACTTGTTTTCCTCTTGTTGTCGCTTCTTTGGAACTAGAGTAATCTTTGTGCCTTCAAACATGAAACTGTAACTGTTGGTACGCCCATCATGTTGCACCGCCCTATCATACTGCCACGGTCTCCCCAGCAACAAATGACAAACGTCCATATCTACCACATCGCACCAGATTTCGTCTTTATATTTCTTCCCAATCGAAAACTTCACACAAGCCCTTCGTCCAACCTTCACTTCCCCGCCTTTCCTTAACCAAGCTAGCTTGTACGGTTTCGGATGTTTCTCAGTCTTCAACGCCAACTTCCTCACAGCTTCTGAAGAAATTATATTATCACAGCTTCCAGCATCAATGACAAATTTGCAAACCTTCCCCAGAATGGTACATGTTGACTGAAAAATATTGCTCCTCAACCAACTACTATCCTCCTCTTGCTTTGGTGTTAAACAGGACCTCTTCATCATTAGATTATATCCTTCCTCTCCCGACACTTCTTCGTCCTCCTCTTCAGGTGGTGAATTGGAACATTCAGCTTCTTCATCCTCATCCTCAACCTCTGCTATCATAGCTCTCTTCTTCGGCTTTGGACATTCGCTACTTTTGTGACCAAATTCCTGACAATTGTAACATTTGAAACCGTTGTTAACCTTTGTCTTCTCAGCCTCCTTCACTACTAGTCTACTGATAGGTTTAGAAACATTAGAACTCCCACCAACACCCTTCACTTGATTGTTAGAATTAGTAAACACACCACTTCCTCGTCGTCCCTGTTTCTCCCAAGCCAACGCTTTCTGATGTGCTTCCGCTACAGATCTAGGATCAAACATGTTAACCATATCCTGAATCTGCATTCGCAATCCCCCAATGAATCTAGATGTCAACTGCTCTTCTGTTTCCATAATATCATTCCTTGCAATCAGTTGATAAAATTTGTCAGCATAGTCATTCACAGATTTTGTTCCTTGTCTCAAGTTTTGCAACCTCTGGTACATAAGCGACTGATAGTTATAAGGTAAGAACGTCGCTTTCATCAATTTCTTCATCTTCTCCCAAGATTCAACCTTTGACTTCCCCATTCGTTCACGTGTAAGTTTGGTTTGCTGCCAACATGCCAAAGCTCTACCCCTCAACCTTGTAGCAACCAACTTCACTCTACGATGTTCTGGAACTTCTTTGAAGTCAAAAATCTCTTCAACATTAGCCACCCAATCTAGAAACTCCTCCGCTTGCATACCACCTTTGAATTCAGGAATTTCAGTCTTCATCCCCGACTCCCACTTGTGATCATACTCAGAGTGATTTCTTCCTTGTCCTCGTCCTTGTCCTCGAACACTACCACCATCATACTCTTCTTCAAAATCAGATGTATATCGTTCTCTATCTCATCCACCCACATCTCTACTACCATCACGTCTACCACCATCTTACCTTCTATCTACATTCCTCCGTTCACGATCATCCACGTTCCTCCCACGCCTTTGATCATGGTCAACACTTCTTTCTCGATTGGATTGTGGTGAGACTCTACTTCCCCCATGGTTAGATTCAGGTGAAACCCTTCTCCGATTCTGATTCATCTCTAACATCATCTTCTCTAATCGACCAATTCCTTCGTTAAGCTTTTCACTAAAGTTTTCATTGATTCTTTGCTCCATCTCATCAGCTTCTTCTCTTCGATACAATGCTTCAACGTTTTGATGTCGATTAGCTCTCCTTGGTGGCATACTTGAAATTTTACAAACTCTTCAAATTCAAACACAATTCGAACTTTGATCCAAAATGAAATGGATCGGAAACTCCCACTTCGTTGCAAATCGCGATGAACACGATGAACACAATTTCTCCAAATCACAAATCCGATCTTCAAACTTCAAAAGTATGCACGACCCACTTCTTCAAATTCTCGGTCGTGTTCCAATCTATACTTCGTCTTCAAATTTCTTCAAAGTGATTGGCTCCAAGACTCGATTTAGCTATGATTGGCTAAACAAGCTCTGATACCAAAATGACGCAGCGGATTAATCAAAACAATGTAGATCGATGAATGTAGTAATCGATGGATTGGAAGATACTGAAATGCCGAAATTCGTTGATCCGAAGATACCGAATTCTAGCTATCCCGAACTCGTTGATCGCGCACGATACCGGGTTCAAAGATCTTCAATTCTTCAAGCGTTGATCAAGCGCACTTGATTCCGCGAATCGGCTTCTGCAATCGTTGAATCGAGCGCACTCGATTAACCGAAAGAGGAGATAGGAGATTACACTCAACTACCAATTTGAATGAAAGCACAAAGCTAACAAAGAGAATTTTATTCAAAATCAACAACAACCTTTACAAAATGACACAACTTGCCTATTTATAGGCTACAACACATGCCATAAAAAATTACACAAGTCTTAAGTCGTTTCCGACTCATAAACCTACGACCTACGACTCATCATAGGTCGTTCACGACTTATCAGATTACAACACAAATTAGAAGTATACGACTTAGTACATGGCGACTCATCATTACTCGAGTTACGACCTAAACAACAAACAGTGACATTACAACACAGTGTCAACGACTTACGAGTTACAACACAGAAAGACAAATCTATGACTTATGACTTAAGTACATGGCGATATACGACTTAAAGAAATACAACATAATACCATACAACGACTCAACACTTAAGTCGTAGACGACTTAACGACTCATCATAGCTCGGCAATGACTTATCCTCAGCACTGACTTAAGAAACCAGACGACATAACAAATCAGCGACTTACGAATCAACGGCAGAGGTTAACGCGGCGTAAGAATCAACGGTATCCAGCTTCACGCGACTTAAGACATATCCCAGACGCTACTTCCTGTCTTACTGCCTCACCAGTAGGTCGTGCCCCGTCTATACGATCTAACTGTTTGTTAACTCGCCTATCTTCACTAAGTCGTTCCAACGACTTAAGAGCTTTGTTAACTCGCCTATCTTCACTAAGTCGTTCCAACGACTTAAGAGCTTTGTTAGGTCGCCGTTCTTCACTAAGTCGTTCCAACGACTTAAGAGCTTTGTTAGGTCGCCGTTCTTCACTAAGTCGTTCCAACGACTTAAGAACTTTGTTAGGTCGTCGTTCTTCACTAAGTCGTTCCAACGACTTAAGAGCTTTGTTAGGTCGCCGTTCTTCACTAAGTCGTTCCAACGACTTAAGAACTTTGTTAGGTCGTCGTTCTTCACTAAGTCGTTCCAACGACTTAAGAGCTTTGTTAGGTCGGTCATGACTTAGACCCTCAATATCCTTAAGTCAGTCACGACTTAGTACTTGGCCTGCATCAAACAGTGATGCCAGATATATACGTGTAATTTTGTAACTCAATGTTATTATATATTCATACACACATGTATGTATGCATGCATGCATGCATGCATCTAGGTATGTATGTTCTTTCCCATTTTCTTCTCCATTCCCTTGAATCACTATTAGTTTTCTCTTGTAGATAATTAGTTTGTATTAAATCTAAAACAATCAGATAATTAGAGGATGCCGCGTGGGATATGAAGTATTTACACTCTTGTGATTCAGCACACTTTGTGCCCGACCTTGCTTTTCTTTTTCTGGGTTTAAGTATTTATGGGGCCTAACTCTGCTGTTGACAACAATATTGACGACGGGGACTAGCCACCCTTGTCTATTAGTAGTTTAGGTGATTCAGCCTAAATCCTGTTTCTTTTTTTCATTTACTAGTTGCTTTGGAGCATGTTCCAGAATAGCTGTTCTCAAATGATTTATATATGTAGACGGTCCACTCCAAAACCGGCTAGTTTTGCTATATAAATCGATCAAGTAATTCATTGTGCTTCTTTTTCCTCATGAACCTATATTCCACTTAAATAAATTATCTCACCGTTTTTGTGTTCAATTCTCAACCAAATCACTCAACCTCTATCCATTTCTTTAGGTCACCTTTGGATTTGAATTTTTCTTTCTTGAAAATATAATTAAAGAATGTTTCAAAGCTTACTTCTAAACTAATTTATGCTGATTTTTTATTTGCTAGCGACTTGTTAGCTGCATATAAATTGTTGGAGGTTTTAACTTGGGTTAATGAAATCTATATGTTAGAGAATGTAAAGACAAAATGTCAAGTGATTTTCCAATTTTTTGTAACTTATCTGTATTTTTTTCAAAATATTTCACCACATCACTAAAATTTGTTTATTTTTATAGTTGAAATATAGGCTATTAAAGTCCATTGAGTGGTTTTAAGTCTCTTTGAATTTATTATTATTTTGAACTTATTTAGTTATGTTCTCTTACAAAATATTTATAGAGAATATTATAGTTTTTACCATTATTTAAATTATCCTTATTTAAAAAATAATTCAGGAGTTCTAGAATTTTATTTCGTAAAAGAATGGTGTTAAACTACATGGTGACTTTTAAGAAGTAATATGTGCATGTTACTTTGAAACCCAACATCAGTACATACACATATAAATTATAAATATTCAATGATCTAGTATTTGGGATTGTTATTAGTGTCAACGACTACATGACATAAGTATCATTCTTAGTTACTTCATTGAAGACAAGTGTTGTAACAACTCACACAAAAGGTTCGAATTTTGACTAAATCGAGACCCAAGTCCATTAGGTTACGGATCGTTGGTTTTGGTAACATAAGTATATTAGAGTGCGATCAATATAAACTCATAGCGGAATTGAAAAATATAATATAACATACATATTGACTAAGGCTACTACCTTAGAATATCATTCCTTGGATGTTTAATTGCCTTGCCAGCACCAGGCATGAATAAGAAGACTTCACCATCTATAGTTCTCATCTTGCTCCAGTATCTAGTCCTTCTAAATCTAACATGTGGGTTGTTATAAGGAGAGGGGTCAGAACAACATTCTGGTGTTAGAAAAATTACATACTTTATCCATCACATTAATTTATGTCGAGATTTCCATTTAAGTGTTATGTCTATTATTTACAACTAATATGTTAAATCATATATATGCATATGACATGTCTGACCTAACCTTCTCCAAGGTATCATTATATATATTTACCTACATACATATATATCTAAACATATACAACCTAAACCTCAACCTCTTAATACTTCTTGAATAGGGAGGAGGCAGACCCAACAACCATTTAATACCTCAGTCCCCGAATCGGGCCCTCCGCAATATAACTGCCAGTCAATCGGTCCAAACTACAAAGACCGATGACACCTAAATAATGCTTTATAATATAATTGATGTATTACTAATACATCCCAACTCTAGAACTTACCCTCAACTATAGGCCACATGCCCTTTCCAGTCCTACGCAACTACCGTCAGTCATTACCTAACAATGTGAGAGAAAGTACCCAAGCCACCTAATACCTCTTTAATAGGAATTAGGCACACTCTGACCATTTAATACCTATATCCTAGGCAGATCCCCGTCGTTTAATACCTAAGCCAAGGCGGACCCCTCTTTGGTATTCCTAGCTGACATTGCACGGAATCTCATCAGGCCACTTAATACTTCTTTATAGGAAGAGGCGGACCCCATAATGGCTACTTAATACCTTAGACCTAAAGCGGACCCTCCCGAGATTTCCCACTATCGTGCCTAAATGGTAACTCCGACCATTTAATACTTTTTAAATAGGAAGGAGGCAGTAGACCTATCAAAATATGACCCAACCCATTAACCCAACCCATTTACCCTACTTATAAATGTGTTGGGTCAACCCATTTATTAATATTATTAAATGGGTTATGGGTTGGGTTGACCCATTTTTAAAAGGGTTGTAAATGGGTAACCCATTTACCCATTTATTAATAACATTAAATTTTAATATAAATTTGAAAAATAAGAATTTTGAACATACATTGTAGTTTTTCATAGAGACTTAACATTTGTACTTAGAAAATAACAGGCTACCACATCCCCATATTTGAATTCTGCCTAGTGCAAAAGCTGCTATTTTTTTGTTCATACTGCAATAACTCCATCATTCTAACTCGGAATCAGGCGAGACTTCGACCGATGAACTTCCACCTAAATTACGGACAGTATGGAACACTCGGATACTTCTTCGTGTGAACGCACACTGTAGTTCTCCAAGGGGACTGACAGTTGTACTTAGAAAATAATAGGCTACCACATCCCCATATTTGAACTCCTCGTAGTGCAGAAGCCGCTATTTTTTTATTCGGACTGTAATAACTCCTTCGTACTAACTCGGAATCAGGCGAGATTTCGATCGATTAACTCCCACCTAAATTACGGACAGTGTGGAACACTCGGATACTTCATCGTGTGAACGCACACTGTAGTTCTCCAAGGGGACTGACAGTTGTACTTAGAAAATAATAGGCTAACACGTCCCCATATTTGAACTCCGCCTAGTGCAGAAGCCGCTATTTTTTTGTTCGGACTACAATAACTCCTTCGTTCTAACTCGGAATCAGGCGAGACTTCAACCGATTGACTCCCACCTAAATTACGGACAGTATGGAACACTCGGATACTTCATCGTGTGAACGCACACTGTAGTTCTCCAAGGGGACTGAAAGTTGTACTTAGAAAATAACAGGCTACCACATTCACATATTTGAACTCCGCCTAGTGCAGAAGCTGCTATTTTTTTTTTGTTCAGACTGCAATAACTCCTTCGTTCTAACTCAGAATCAGGCGGGACTTCGACCGATTAACTCCCACCTAAATTACGGACAGTATGGAACACTCGGATACTTCATCGTATGAACGCACACTGTAGTTCTCCAACGGGACTGACAGTTGTACTTAGAAAATAATTAACTATCGCATCCCCGTATTTGAATTTTGATGAAAATTAGAATTTTAAATTTTTATCGGAACTCAAAACATAAATATTAGAATTAGAATTATTTCTATTTATTTGGTTTTTATTAGTCAAATTAAGTTTAAATATTTAAATGGGTAACCCACTTATTAAGTGGGTTGGGTCATAAATGGGTTGGGTCATAAATGGGTTGGGTCAAACTCGACCCAACCCATTTTGACCTAATCCAACCCGTTTGACAGGCCTAGGAGACAGACTCTACAATAGCTACTTAATACCTCCGACCTAGAAGCAGGTCCTACATCCTACATATATCTCTTTCCTACCGGTCCTACGGTTGGAGATGTCCCACAATAGTAGTAAGTATACACAATTGTTGGTAGCCTCTAGGTGAAAGGCATACTTTTTTGTGTAACTCTACTAGCCTCGCATCCCAACCCACTAAACCAAACAAATCACCCAAAGTCCAAGTGTTGGGCTAAGCCCACTAGTTCATGCTTCTTTTGAATGTATAAATGAAGCTATATAATTTCCTACTATGAAAATTATATTGCTTTCTACGTGTATTTAATAGTATTAATACTTACTTGTTTGCTACGTGATTATTCCAATTTTATACGCTTAGACTTTGGTTTCCTTCTATGTCTAATTAAATGGCAACTGTCTGCAATAACCCATCATTAATGACAATATTGCACAATCTCTAATGATATTTATTTACCCATTTTAAAATCCACTTATCACACCTATTCAATTTCCCTATAAATGTCACGTTAAATTTTCTAATCATTTCCTATTTAATTTTTTTAAGTCTCTATCAACCACAAATTTATTGCCTATTAAATTTGTAATTAATATCCATTAATATCGGAATTTCTATTCCTTCCTTTTTTTCAAACTCCTAATCCTATAATTATTACTTGATCAATAATTAATACGAGTATCGTTGTAAATTACGTTGTATGGATATATATATATACAGTCGTTAAGCGCAGTTATACGAATATATTGGGAGCTCTATGAAGTTAAAGCATGTGAAGAAAAATGCTATTAGGAGGACTCAAAATCTGAATGTACAATGTGACGGTTTGAGATTCCATCTGCATTATCAAAAAGATTTTTTATGTTCTTCTTATAATTATTTAATACTTAAATCCAATTATAATATATTCATGATATATACATACATATATATATATATGTATGTATGTATATGTATATATTGTTTTTTAGGTTGACAATCTTCATAGAGTATCGATCATTTGGGAGGTATATTATAGTACTTACAATTTCAGGTTGGTGGAAAGATCGACCACTAGTGGATAGACTGATGATGCTTTGATGGAATTTGCAAAAGGTCATCCATGTGCTTGATATATATAAATATATTCTCAAAAATCTAGAAAATGCAAAATAGATAAAATATCATGCTAAAGTTGAAGACTTGAAGAGTCAAGGTATAGAAATGATCATTGATGCCGAGGAATATGTATTTCATTCACATACCGTTGTTATATCCGAAAGGGCGGATCGTAAACCCAACTATGACAATATTCTGAGTGGTGATAATTTTCATTTAGATAATAAGCTCTACTTTCAAGTATCATTAATACAATAAAACATAAATTAATACTTGGATATATTATGACCAATGGTAAATGAATACATCAATAAAATAATCAATATCCAAATCAAGCAAGACTTATGTAACATCCCCCATTTCTAGACCCGAGAATGATTGTCGATGCAACTGCAGTCATCACAAGAATTATTTTATATCTATAAAATAAGATCTGGTTTCTTCCTACAACATTGAATAAACAGAGTTGCTAAGTAATTATCATTGCATAAATTGACTTTACATTTTCATTTCACAAAACATGCCCATGTGGGTGTAAATATAATAATGACACACGAATACATGTGATATGCTTGACATATTAAGATGCCCAATCACACTTAACTAGTTAGTTAACTAGATTTTAGAGTAATAGAATATAAAATAACCATTATTAACTACTAAGCCTTATATTTCGTCTTCGAAGCTTTCATTAGTTTACTACAAGGCTGATTCGATAGACTCAACCTACTATAACGACTGTGTAACACCCTTAATTTTGATTAACATGATTTAAAAAATTCAATTAGAAAAATAAAATAATATATGGTGATAAGGAGAATGAGATTAGATGATTAATGTGGGTCGTGCCTTAATTAATGGACTAATAAGAATGTTTTGAACTTAAATAAGAAGGAGGAACAATGTGAGGGGCAAAATGAGAATAAGCCTTATTTCCTAACATAAACTTTTCTCTCCCATTATCCCCATTCACATTTCATTCGTACTAACTAAAGCAAAGACATGGCTAGCCATTGCTAGAGATCTAAGAAGAGAAAAGGCTAGGAAATCAAAGGATAAAGCTTATGTGGATCAAATCAATACTCAAATCTCAACTCTCTTTATGAAATAAAGGTGAATAATAGTTATCCATCTCATTATTGCTTGTTTATTTTGGTTTTATGCCTATACCCGAATCATATGTTGTTATTATACCATGCTATGACCGATTGATTGAATATATACTTGAAATGATGAATTATTGGACTTATTATGGAATTATGTAATAGGTTTTAACAGTGGAAACCTAATTCACGATGTCCAATTGTCTTGAAATTTGGATATGGTATTCATAACATTATTTTAGAAGTGGATTCTTAATTTCATAATTTTCCAAACAAGTACAAATATTTTACGAATTTACTAAGTAAGGAAAATGATTTATTTCGGGTTTTGATTATTAAAAATAATTAAATAATGTTTTTGGTTCCGAAATTTTTCTATGTCAAAGAATATATTAATTCTGATTTTAAGTGATTTTTGGGGTTTTTCTCAAGTGTTTATGATTTTATATGAATTTATTAGGCTAAAAAGGCTTAATAATAATAATAATAAAATAATTATATAAGTTAAATGGTTTTCAAATTAGGAATGATAAATTTGGTTTACCTTAGTTTTCTGGAAAACAATAACGTATAGTTTTAACCAATAGAAATTTGACAAGGATTGGAGTTGGCGAAAAGAAATTGCTTTTTGAAGAAATAAAACAGTTTTTATATTGATTAAGAGATTGCCGCGTCGTTATTAATCAATGTCGACATCCATCCGTGTCGTAGCTATCGATGCCACATATTTTATATCAGCTATAGTAATAATACCACTACTAGAAAAGGCTGAAATACCGATAGCAATTGGCGGCGGCTTCCGACGGCACTTTTCCAACGGCTTTCGACGGGTCGTCGGCGACTGTCGAAAGCCGTCAGAAATTCGCGATTTAGAGGCCTCAACCGAGACCTTTCTTCCTCATTCCAGCATACGAAAAAAAGATGATTAAACCCTTAAAACACAATTTCTTGTTTCCAAACCCCAAATTCAAGTTTCTGAATCTTTCACGGCTGCTTAATCACTCTTTAATGCTTCCAATATCAGGTATAATCTTTTATTTTCACGAAAAATCTAATTTTTACCCTACATCTAGATTTGCATAAGTTGATAAATTATGGCTAATTAGTGATTCTAATTGTTTATAATAGCCTAATGATGGTTTGTAGTACCCCATGGTACACCTATTTCATTTGTTAGCATGAAATTGTAAAGATTAGGTATAATTTGTGAATTTGTGTGTATGTGTAAACCATTATATATGTGTTATTTCTAGCATTGTCTTGTGTTAATTGGGATTCTAAAGTATTATGCAATTTATGTAATTGATGAGATTTATTTTGCAATTTATGTAATTTATGTCATTTATGAAACCGAATCTGCTTATCGTCATTTACGTCATTTATGTCATTACCATTTCTATCATTTATTTAGCAATTTATGTTAAAAATGCAATGTATTCTGCTTATCGTCGGAATATGAGACCCAATCTAAATCAGGTATATTTTGCACTTTATGTACTTTATGTCATTTATGTCGTTATTATACCATATATTTCATTATTATGCTATTATTCTCTTATAAATGATGTGTCTATGACAAGTATCACGTCGTCCAAAAGGAGGAGCTCTTCCCATTCATTGGGAGGCGATGGTAACGGTCTATCGCAACCGCCACAGCGTCCCGCTATGTATCTTGTGCCTAGAGCGGAGGGGTAAGTATTAAGGTTTTTTCAGCATCATAAATATTTTGTGTACGATATAATAATCTGTATCATATTTAAACCTAGGGGGTTCGACCTACAGTCGTTATCTGTAGTTCTATCAGTTTTGAGATATTCGTACAAGAGTAGGATGACGACTTGTTGGCCCAAGTGGGATAATATCCCATCCCACATCATGGAGAGTATATGGCAAGATTTCATTGTAAGTATAATCTTCTGTTTTCCATTCTTAATTTTTTTTTGTTGCTTATTTATTGTTCATCTTTTATTGTTTAATTATTTGTCGCTTGTTTATCATAAAATGCAAGCCGCAGTTGACATACAAGCAGATGACATGCAGCCGGTATGACACTACTGGATGCGGAAGATGTGGAAGAATTACCAGGATTCTATGTCGGCTGTGAAACATAAAGGGGAGAAGCCGAACTGGATG
This sequence comes from Allium fistulosum, assembly GCA_030737815.1. Taxonomy (NCBI): domain Eukaryota; kingdom Viridiplantae; phylum Streptophyta; class Magnoliopsida; order Asparagales; family Amaryllidaceae; genus Allium; species Allium fistulosum. The sequence goes on along the minus strand of CM060904.1, from coordinate 1,240,267,298 downwards.
GGAACGAGTGTGTGGGAAGGATGGTTGGCGCATTGGGATAGTGACGAAGCGAAGGTAAGTGTACTAATCTTTTGTTAATTATTTGATATCGATATGTAAATATCAAAAAATATTTGGTAAGTAAAAAATGTATTGTTCATTTAAATGTACAGGTAGAGTCGCAAAGAAACTCTACAAATAGAAACAAAAATCCTGTCACTCATCGAGGAGGGTCCAAGTCGTTCCAACAATATCGTCAGGAGTTGGTAAATTTATTAAATGTGAATTGTAAATAGTTATTGTGCTATATAATTTTGAATATACAATAATAGTACATAATAATCAATTTCAGGAAGCCGAGGCGCAGGATCCCGTATTGTACATAGATGTATTTACCCGTACTCATGTCGTCGAGCATGTAAATCCAGACGGGACTGTTTCATACAAATGGCATAACGATAAATCGCAGGAGAGCCATGTAAGCATATTTTAGTTTATATACTATCAGTGATTGTTTTAATTTTTAAAGTATAATGAATTAAGATATCATGCTATTAATTTCAAATGTATTTTTCTTTGTTCATGCAGGCAAGGTTTATGGGACAACGGTAGAAACTGTTGGAGGAAACTGGTCGAGAGTAGCTGACTAAGGACGAGGAGGATGTCAATTTTGAGTCAGTCATGGATCCACCTTCATGGAACAGACATTACGGTTTTGGCAATCAAGTGGTAATGAATAATATACAAAGATATAAAAATTTAGTAATCTTTCAGTTTTAAAGAACTTCACGTCGCTTTAGTTTCAATAATAAGTTTATAAATATAAAAATTAACATATTATGTTGTAGCTTCAATAGTAAGATTATAGTAATTGAACTTTTACTAAATTAAATTAGTATTGCAGGGCAGACAGAGGAGAGCCAGCAAAACTAGAGCTCGGATCTATCTAGTAGAGATCGAAGAGTTGAGAGCTAGGGTGTCGCAGCTGAAGGAGCAGAATCGTCGGCAGGCCATTGAGATGACACAGCTGCTGGACCAGCGTATTGCTGAGTACATGCAACGGTATGGTGACCACTTTCCATCTTCAGCTAGTTTGGGAGGTTTTGGAGGTAATTGACAGGAGTGATAGGTATGTTTTTTGTTTTGCGTCGTTGTTTGGTATTTTTTGATGATACATTGAGTTAGTGGAGTTGGATACTTCGAAATGTTGTGTATATTATTTGATGGTACATTTGGCGATGGTAATTTTGACATTTGTGAGTTGATGGTGGGGAGTTGGTGTTCCATGGTGTATATTTTGTACAATGACATGTATATACATTATTTTAATGAAGTGTTGGTTTGATTTTATGTGAGTTATGCTTGGTTTAATTTCCTTTATGTGATTTGAGTATATTTGTATGATTTGATATTATATTGAATAATTGAATTGGATATGTGCTTTTGTGTGAATATATTATGTTTTTGTATTGTGTATATTAGGCTAAAATGCAACAGAAAACTGTAAAAGTTGCTTCAGAATTTCCGACGGCTTCCAACGGTTGGCGACGGCCTTTAGGTCGAAAAATTCCGACGGTAAATAGTGGTTTTTTTGCTACCTCGAACGACCACGTGTCTTCAACGGCCGTCTAGAGCTGTCGAGCATTCTGTCGGTAGCCGCCGGAAAGATTACGATGGATGCTGTTGGAAGCCGTCCGAAAAACTGTGCGGCGATGGGATAACTTACGACGGCTTTCGCGTCGATTTCCGACGGCCGTCGAAGGCCTCCAGCCGTCTGAAACTGTACGTTTTCTTGTAGTGTAATAGTATTGTTTTCAAGATAAAGGTATTATGACAACAATGTCGCCTCTTTTTATATTGACTATAGTAATGGAGCCTATTTTTATATCGACTATGGTAATGCAGTCTAAAGTAATGTCGCTTGCTTTTATATTGGCTATGGTAATGCCGCCTGTTTTTATATCAACTATGGTAATACCATCTGTTTTATATCGGCTATAGTAATGCTATTAATATTACCTTTGAGATAAAATTATCGAGGCAATGATGTAGTATGTTTTCAATATCGACATTCTTTATAGTGGAGGCATATTAACCGCATTATCATATAAACGATATTGATGATTTTATGATATTGATGTCGAAGGTTATCAATGTCGACATTCCTATATTTCCATTTTAAAAGCTTTATATTATGTAAACCTTATAACTTATATTTTATACTATGCAACATAAATGATAGTGGTCTTATGGTTTTATGATTTATAAATTGGAATAAATTATATAATTTCGGCATAAAGAGGTGTTGCATTGTATATTGGCCATAGTGATGTCGTAAGTCATTGGTTTAATGGTTTTATTTAAAGAGCTTGATTACCTAAAGTTTCGACGTGCGATAACTTCTAATTAATTTCGAAGTTAATGAAAGCTATTTCATAAAAGCATATATCTTGGCATAATATTTTGGATAAAGTAAAGGGCTATAATTTTCTTATTTTAAATATGATTTGAAGGGATAAATCGATTATATAGAATTATGTTTTTAAGGAAATGAAAAAGGTATTTAGCCCAAGATTTTACTATAGAGATTATTTTTCTTATCTCCTTTAGATAAATTGTGATAGGATAAACTGACTCAAGAATTAGAGAATATAAAACCAGATAATGGGACTGGTATGAGGTAGCGCTCTTCAACTGTTAGCCCATAGTTTATATTAGTTACAATTCCAGGGCATAAGGCTTTGTTAAGGGTAAAACTAAAAATATGTTTATGCAGCGAAAGGAATCTACTTAGATAGGTTATTGGTCGGTCTGCAAAACCATTAGGTTCATAGTGAGCCTAGCAAAACTATGAGATTGACAGATATTCAGTTTAAACTAAGATGATTGTGTTTGCACAAACAATCCATTTTCCTTTTATAATTAGAGAAATTTGGTATATCTAGTAGGCCCGACTTAGCCATATAGTTTTGTAGTCATCCTGGGAAAACTATAAAGTAGAGTTAGACACTCACTCAATTGAGATAGATTAGTTAGGATTACCTGTGTTGCATGCATGCATATAATTGTTTGTTTATTTAACCATTATGAATGCTAGAGCATGATTGTGATTGATATATTTTCAAAAGATACTAGTAAGGGGAAAACTCATTCCGCTCAGTGGCGTGGTCTCACTAGATATCTATTATTGAGACGACATATTATTATTCACATCATGCTTTTTGTCTGACCTGAAGTTTTTGTTTCCCGTTTAACTCTCGAGTGCTTATTTGAGTAGTTCGAGAGTAAGGTTTAAAGATTTTAGGTTAGACGAATAAAGCTTCCAAAGACATGCAATGGGGCATAGCTAGTTATATAGGAGTCTATTTATGTCCACTGTGTTGTTATCATTTTGTTTGAATGTATGTAATGGTAGAAGTTGAATCTGTCTAGTAGTAAACTCTGATCAACCAAGGGGGCATCTTCATATGTCACTCTTGGAGTATTTGTAATAATTATATTTTATCTGAACCTGTGCAACGTTTGGGGGTTATGTAATGAATATGGAAATTGTTAATGAAATGTGTTTTAAAAAAATTCATATTCCTATTTGTTTAATGTTAACGATACTATTAACTGTTCTCATTTTGTCACTAGAGAATAATACTATTGATGACTGCAACATCAGTAGCGCTTATTTCGGGCCTCAAAATGAGGGATGTCACAACTTGGTATCGGAACAAATGTTATGTAAAACCAAAAGAATTTTGTAAAAGAGTTTTTTAAACATAATCCTAATGAATTAAAGAATGAGATTGAGGTATGCGATAACACTATCGTAACGTACTTGTATTTGCTATATATAAGTATATATCTTATCTCTATTCTTCCCTCTCTCTTAGACCGTTCTTCGGTATCTTACCAAGATACGAATGTAGATTTAAGGAAAGTAAGATATGAAGGCAGGAGATGGAAGAGTGAATCTCGGTGAAGGAAGCATAACAACCAATAGAAATGTTATCCCCAACACTAGGAGGAATTTGGGTCGACAAACAACTGCTAATGTTGGTGCTGGAACACCATCGTAAGATATGGAAACTATGTGCTAGTTCTTTGTCAAAATGAGGCAAGTTGGAGTTGCAGCTGGATTAGTTGGTGGTAATTCCAGAGGAGAAAATCTCTTGAAGTTTCAGTTGTCAACAAATATGCTGTGCTAAGTCAGGATTATGCAAGGCTCGAAGGAAAGCCATTTATTGGAATGGAAGATACTATCGAAGTTGAGAATTGGCTGTTGCATTGTGAAAGGATCTTTGTTGATTTAAGCTAAACAATGAGTAGAAGAGGAGAATGGCGTTTAGGCAATTGCAAGGAGTTACGTTGTACCGGTGGAATAGCGTAACTGTGGGGGTACCAAAGGAATACTTGACTTAGGCAGAGTTCGGAAGGAGATTTGAGGACTCATGTCTGAAATAGCCAAGTCGACTTTGCTCAGAAATTTTGCTGAGTTGGAGCAAGTTGATATGCCAGTACTTGGGTATGTGATAGGGTTTTAGGAGTTATCCAAGGATCGATATGCTACTGAGGATATAGTGATCAAGAGGAATGAGAAGTTCATTAGAGGATTAAAACCAGAGCTTGCCAGAGCAACATTACCGCATCATAGATATCTTTGTGATGTAGTAGTGGAGATGGCATTGAGGATCGAAGAGATGCTTGCACTGTTTAGCAGTAACAAGCAAGTAGAGGCTCAGGGTATTCAAAGTCAGAAAAGAAAGTTCTTTTAGAAAAAGGGAGCTTAGAAAGGCGGAGATGCCAAGAAGGGAAAAGTAAATGTTGTCTGCTACTTTTATGACAAGAAAGGACACTTTGCCAACAAGTGTTCGTTTCGGGGATGGAAAGAAGGTCATTGGAAAGAAGAACATCAAGTGTTTCAACTATGACCATATAGGGAATTACAAGAATCAGTGCAGAGAACCAGCAATTGTTGAGAAAGGAAAAGTGTTTGCTTTGGAACCATCTGCCTCGAGACCAATAACGAAGGAGAAAAAAAGGCTATGATGGGATGTACACTTTTAATTCATGGCATACATGTTAGAGTATTGTTTGATACCGGTGCATCATATTCTTTTATCTCTCATTATTTGGTAGATAAGCTTATTTTAGAACCATCATGCCGTATTACTTCCCTAAGGGTTGCGAATCCAATAGGAGGGTATGCCGCTCTAGGGACGAGATGTGACCATTTAGAGTTTGTGTTGTTAGGTTATATACTCGCCTGTAGTTTGCATGTGTTTGATTTTATGGGCTTTGGAAATATATTGGGTATGGATTGGTTAAGGAAATATGATGCTAGGATATTTTGCTAAGATAGGAAAATATCACTAAGACACCTAATTGTAGCGATCAAATTATATACTCAGTAGAGAACTCAAATATTGATGTCTGTGCTTTATTGGATACAATGGAAGAGGAAGACGAGTTGAATCAAGTTTTTATCGTTAGGGAATTTGCAGATGTTTTCGAGCCTTTTACAAGACTACCACCAAAACAAGCTATTGAGTTTCGAATAGATTTAGTACCGACCTGACCCCATAAGTAGACCGCTTAGCAGAATGACACCTACTAAGATGAAGGAGTTAAAGGTGCGCCTGGTGGACTTAGAAAGGTATAGTTTCAGTAGACCAAGCAGTTTTCCTTAGGGAGCGGCTGTGATATTCGTAAAGAAACCGGATGGGTCGTTAAGGATGCGTATCGATTATCGAAAGCTGAATGAGATGACGGTAAAGAATAGGGTATCCCTTGCCAAGAATAGATGATTTATTTGATCATTTGAGTGGAGCTAAAGTATTTCCCCATTTGGATTTGCAATAGGGTCTGATCAATTGAAAGTGGCATAGGATAGTGTTCCTTCGACGACATTCAGAACAAGATATGGTACCTACGAGTGGTTAGTAATGCCATACGGGCTGACTAATGCGCCTGCTTTCTTTGTAGATCTGATGAACTAGATCTTCCGAGAGCATTTAGATAGATTCATGTTAATATTTATAGATGACATCCTGATATATTCTAGGAATGAGCGAGATCATGAGACTTACCTTAGAATTTTGCTTGAGATGTTGATGCAACATTAATTAAAAGCAAAGTTTTCGAAATGTCATTTTAAAAGAAAAAATGAAGTTCCTTGGTCATGTAGTCTCATAAAAAGGGTTATCAGTAGATCCAGCTAACATTGAGGCTGTTAATAATTGAAAGAGACCCGAGACGGTGACGGAGATAAAAAGTTTTCTTGGATTAGCTGGCTTTTATCAGATATTCATCAAGGATTTCTCTCATATAGCATCATCGATAACTAAACTAACAAGAAAGGACATAAAGTATGTTTGGACTGATAAATGTGGGAGGCATTCCTGAAGCTAAAACATTTATTGAACAATGCGCCTGTGTTAGTTGTATCAGATGAGAATCAAGATTTGGTGGTGTATACGGATGCATGTGGAACATGATTATGAGATGTGTTGATGCAAAATGGTAAAGGAATTGCCTATGCTTCTTGACAGCTTAGACCACATGAAGTTAGATATTTAACTCATTGTTTGGAGTTGGGAGTTATAATCTATGCTTTGAAAGTATGGGGACATTACCTTTTGGGAGAAATATTCGAGTTGTTTATGAATCATAAGTCCTTAAGATATTTATTCTCCAAAAAGGAGTTGAATATGAGACAGCAAAGGTGGTTAGAGTTTATAGCAGCTTACGATTTTGGTATTGAGTATACGCTAGGAAAAGGAAACAAAGTAGCTGATGCACTTCACTGAAAACATTAGAATGTAGTATTAGCCATAATAGCGGAGTGGAAAGATTTAGAAGCATTGACTACTTATAGTGTGGAATTAAAGTTAATGGCTAGTCCTAGTCGGCATACTATCATGTTGTCTTGTTTAGATGTTCGACTGCCAATGCTTGAAAGGATGGCTTCTAAACAGAGAGATGATCCATTATTAGCTGAACGTATCAGAAGATTCGAAGGTGGAGTTGAGATTGATGATTTTAAATATTTTTATCTTGACCAAAATGGATGGTTGAGAAAGAAGAGATGATTGTGTGTTCCAGATGTGGGAGACTTTAGGAAGGAAGTTCTTAATGAGTGTCATCGATCGAAGTTTACCATTCATCCTGGAGGAATTAAGATGTTCCAGAACATGAAGGGATGTTTTTTCTGAGAAGGTATGAAAAGGGATGTAGGCTTATGGGTAAAGCGATGTCTAAATTGCCAACAAGTGAAATCCGAGCATCAGGAGCCAAGTGGTTTGCTTCAGCCTTTAGCTATACTATTGTGGAAATGAGATTATATATCTATGGATTTCATTGATGGTTGCCAAGGTCAAATATGGGAAATGAGTGTATATGTGTTATAGTGGATAGATTGACTAAGAGCGCACATTTCATTCCCGTTGAGTCAATAAGAACGACACCTATTTTGGCTAAATTATTTATAAAGAATATTGTGAAACTGCATGAGATTCCTAGTAATTTAGTCAGCGACAGCGATTCTTTATTCAGTGAATTCTGGAAGAGTCTACAAGAGGTCTTGGGCACCATGCTCAAGATGAGTATCTGCTTACCATCCATAGATAGATGGACAAATGGAAAGAGTTAACAGAATCTTGGAAGATTTGTTAAGAGCTTGTGTGTCAGATTTTGGAGGATCGTAGGAATACCATCTACACTTAGTCGAATTTTCCTATAACAACAGTCATCAGACTAGTATAAGTAAAGCATATTTTGAAGCTCTGTATGGAAGACTAGGTAAATCTCCCGTATGTTGGTTAGAGACTGGAGATAGACTAGTTCTTAGTACAGATTTGGTGAGAGAAGCCACGAAAAAGATTGAGTTGATCCAAGGGAGACTGAAGGAAGCTCAGTTTAGGCAGAAAAGTTATGCAGTTAAGAGACGTAATGACTTGGAGTTCTCAGTTGAAGATAATGTTTTTATCAAGGTATTACCGATGAAGGGTTTAATACGATTTGGGACGTCAAGAAAATTGGCACCTAGGTTTGTTAAACCATTTCCTATCATAAAAAGGATCGGGAAACTCGCTTATAGGATAGAGTTACCAAGTAGTTTGGTGAGAATTCACAATGTTTTTCATGTTTCTCATCTTAGGAAGTGTGTTCGTGATCCAAAGACTACTATTTCTCCAACCGCATTGGAAGACTTAGTGGTGGAATCGGACATGACTATTGTTAGGCAACGAGTTCGTATTGTGGTTAGGGATGAGAAAAGTTAAGAAACAAGATAGTCAGACTAGTGAAGGTCCAGTGGAGTGACGATGAGAGAGACAATACTTGTGAGACAGAGGACGGGATAAGAGACATTTATCCTAATTTGTTTTGATGGTACATTTTATACTTGCTTTATATGTTTATTATATACCTTATCGTGATTTCGAGGACAAAATTATTGAAGGAGGGGAGCCTGTAACACCTCTAATTTTGATTAACATTATTTAGGAAATTCAATTAGATAAATAAAATAAAATAATGTATGGTGATAAGGAGAACGCGATTAGATAATTAAAGTGGGTCGTGCCTTGATTAATGGACTAATAAGAATGTTTAGAACCTAAATAAGAAGGAGGGATGATGCGAGGAGCAAAATGGCAATAAGCCTTATTTCCTAACATAAAACCTTCTCTCACATTATCCTCATTCACATTTCATTCATACAAACTAAAACAAAGACAAGCTCAGCCATTGCTAGAGATATAAGATGAGAAAAGGCTAGAAAATCAAAGGATAAAGCTTAGGGGGATGAAATTAACTCTCAAATCTCAACTCTTTTTATTAAATCAAGGTGAATAATAGTTATCCATCTCACTATTGCTTGTTTATTTCGGTTTTATGCCTTATACCAAATCATATGTTGCTATTATGCTCTGTTATAATTGAATTGTTGATTATATGCTTGAATGTTGAATTATTGGATTTATCATGGAATTATTTAATATGTTTTAAGGGTGGAAACTTAATTCACGATACCAATTGTCTTGAAATTTGGATATGATGTTCATAACATTATTATAGAAGCGGATTTTTAATTTTATAGTTTTCCAAGAAAGTATGAATATTTTATGAATTTCCTACGGAAAAGCATTTATTTTGGGTTTTAATTATTAAAAATTATTAAATAATGTTTTTTGTCTTGAAATTTTTATATGTCGAAGAATATATTAATTATGATTTTCAGTGAATTTTGGGGATTTATCTCATGTGTTTATGATTTTATATGAATTATTAGGCTAGAAAGGCTTAATAATTATATTAAAATAATTGTATAAGTTAAATGGTTTGCAAATTACTTTGGAATGATAAATCTGGTTTATCGCAGTTTTCATGAAAAGAAATCTATAAAGTAAAGCTTTAACCAATAGAAATTTAACAAGGATTGGAGCGGGCGAAAAGAAATTGCTTTGTAAAGAAATAAAACAGTTTTTATGTTAATTACGAATTGCCACATTGTTATTAATCAATGCCGACGTCCATCTAATCCGCTGCTATCGATGCCCCATATTTTATATCTGCTATAATAACACCACTAGTATTGTTTTCAAGATAAAGGCATTATTGCAATAATTCGGCCAAATTTTTATATCGGCTATGGTAATGTTGCCTATTTTTATATCGGCTATGGTAATGCCACTTGTTTTTATAACAGATATGGTAATGCCGCCTATTTTTATATTGGCTATAGTAATGCCACTAATATTACCTTCGGAATAAAATTATTAAGGCAATGATACCACCTGTTTTGAATATCGACATCCTTTATAGTGGAGGCATAATAGCCACATTGTCAAATAGACGATATTAATGACTTTATAATATTGATGCCGAAAGTTATCAATGCCGACAGTCCCATATTTCTAAGTTTAAAAGCTTTATACTATGCAAACCATATGACTTATAATTTATATTATGCGACATAGATGATATTGGCCTTATGGTTTTGTGATTTATAAATCAGAATAAATTATATAGTTTCAGAATAAAGAGGTGTGACATTGTATATCGGCCATAGTGATGCCGTAAGTCATTAATTTAATGGTTTTATTTTAAGAGGCTTGATTGCCTAAAGTTTCGAGGTGCGATAAACTCTAATTAATTTCAAAGTTAATGAAAGCTATTTTATAAAAGTGTATGCCATGGGATAATATTTTGGATAAAGTAAAGGGCTATAATTTCCTTGTTTTAAATACGATTTCAAGGGTTAAATTGATTATAAAGAATTATGTTTTCAACGAAATAAAAAGGTATTTAGCCCAGGATTTTACTAGAGAGATTATTGTTCTTATCACATTTAGAAAAATTGTGATAGGATAAATTAACTCAAGACTTAAAGAATATAAAACCAGATAATGGGACTAGTGTAGAGTAGCATCCTATACTTCAACTAGTAGCCCCTAGTTGATATTAGTCCACAATTCCAGTACGTAGGGCTTTGTTAAGGGTAAAAGTATAAAACTAAAAGTCGGTTTACACATCGAAAGGAATCTATAACTTAGATAAGTTATTGGTTGGCCTGAAAAACCATTAAGTTCATAGTGAGCCTAGTAAAACTATGAGACTGACAGATAGTTAGGTTAACAATAAGATGATTGTGTTTGGATGGACAGTCCAGTTTCTTCCTAACAGTAAGTTGGAGAAATTTTAGTATATGTGGTAGGTCCGAGTCAGCCATATAGGTTTGTTGTCAACCTAGGAAAACTATTAAGTAGAGACAAACAATTAGTTAATTAAACAGATTAGTCAGGATTACCCATGTAGCATGCATGCATATGATTGTTCATGTTTATTTAACCATTGTAAATGTAGGAGCATCATTGTGATTGACATATTTTCAGAAGATACTAGTGAGGGCAAAATCTATTCTGCTCAGCGGCGTGGTCTCACTAGATATATATTATCGAGATGGCATACTTTTATTCACACCAGACTTTTTGTCTAATCCGAAGTTTTTTCCTCCTTTAACTCTCGGGTACTCATTTTAGTAGTTCGAGAGTAAGGTTTTCAGGTTTTTGGTTTGACGAATAAAGCTTTCAAAGACATGCAGGAGGCAGAGCTTGCTATATAGGAGTCTATTTATGTCCACTGTGTTGTTGTTTGAATGTATGAATTAGTCTAGTAGTAAACTCTGATCAACCAATGGAGCATCTTCATATGTTTCTCTTTAAGTATTTTGCAATTATTATATTTTATCTGAACTTGGGCAAAGTTTTGGGGTTATGTAATGAATATGGAAATTGTCAATGAAACATGTTTTAAAAAATTTCACATTCCTATACTTCTGATGCTAATGATAGTGGTAACTGATCTCATTTTGTCACCAGAGAATAATAATATTGATGATTGTAGTATCAGTAACGCTTATTTTCGGGCCTCAGAATTGGTAACTGGTCTCATTTGGTCACCAGAGAATAATACTATTGATGACTGTAGTATCAGTAGCGCTTATTTTCGAGCCTCAGAATTAGGGATGTTATAAAGTGGCAATGAGTTTATGGGGAAAGCAATAATAAAAACATGGGTCAGATTTAAAATACGATATGAATAGTACATTTCCCCAAGAAAAACAGAGTGAGACCATGCCTTTAAGAGGAATGCGTTATCCCATTATTAATTATTAGCATCAATTACATTATATCATGAAACATCAAGACAACATATCATGTGCATCACTTCATACATACGTATAACCTATAATTAATATCAAGTTAAGAACTATGTAATTGTGTAACTACCCATCCTTCGTAATACTCAAAAATCATCATTTCACATCAATGACCGACTTTCGCATATCATAAAAGACAGATTGTCGCATATAATATACCGAATATACATGAACATAATATGATGACAATATAAAAGATAGGGCACTAGCGGAAGCAAGTAATAAATAAATATCAATATAGAAAAGTCAAAATACATCAACTCTCAATAACATGGAGTTCTGAAGAAATATGTTATACAACCGTCACATATAAAAATAATAGTCTGTCATGTACTATAAAAATACATATCTAAAATATCGATGCCACGCCTCCAAAATGCTCCAATTGTGCATCCTGATAGTGTATCCCTAAAAGAACCTAACTCCCAAAGTACTCAATCGAGTACCTGAGTGTTTTCATGGTATAAATAGACAAAGACAAAATGCAAGTCAGACTTAAAGCCTGGTGTGAGGGGGACTATATCAAAGTACTGTTATCAAAACTGGTACTAAGGCCCATTTAGTCCTCTCCATGTATGTGGCTCAAGGGTAATCCATGCCATCCATAAACAAGTAAAGTAAACCTATCTCAAAATAATAGGAAATCATACCATAACCTGCTCTTCTCCTGGATCCAACAAATAAGCAAATTTATAATATCGTGCTACACTATATAATAAAACTATCATATACAAAACAACATAACAAAAATCGTGGCTCAACTGTCACACCAGGCTACTTTGCCATGGGTCTCCTGGTAAGGCCAAAACCCGCCAAGTATTGCCACTAATATAAGACCAATACTTACGACACTCCCAACGCATCATCCACCAAATAATAATTGTATTGAACCTAAGTCGATATATACATGTGCCTAACCCCTATCATTTATTTACCATGAGAACTAATGACAAGTACGTTCCAGCCTACAACCCTTACTACAGCGTAGCCCAAGGTCTATAGCTATGGTACCGAGATAGAATATCTCATATCCCCGGACCATCACCACTCGAAGAAACGCAAATGAAACAACAACCGCTCATGCTAAAAATGATTTATAATCATCAGATTCTAAGGCCAAGGTCGTGGGAAACAGACTCACGCCATACATGCAATATCATATGGAACCATATATCGTAATACTCTAGCCATCACATATCAAAATTACCGGATGGTTCTATAAAAGTTACCATACAAATACAAAATATCATCAATCATCCACTATTACCTCTACTCCGTTTACTTCTCTGATTCACCCTCTCGGTCTATCTCAAAATCTATAATATTTGGAATACGTTATAGAGTGGGTCTCGCATGGGCCCCAAAATAAAAGCTCTTTAAAACCTACCAAAACTTCATGGATTGTAGCCCCTGAAACAATATGAATAGTGGTCCAAATTGCGTCTCAATCCGCGTTCATATGCGTAAGTTATCGCGTTTCAAAGTTTCAACCGAACTGAGCGACAAATAACAAAAGCAGCATTTTAGACGTCTAAATTAATTTTCAAATGTCTAAATTAATTTTAAGACATCAGAAATACCCAGAAATACATAGGAAAGTTTTGGGAAAAATTATCTGAAATTCAGACATCTGAATAAAATTTTCAAAAGTTTGAAAAGCTAGTGCAAGAAAACCATAAACTTCAAATGTCCATAGCTTTTGATCCGTAGCTCCAAATGACAAGCCTTTCTTCTATTCTGATCATGATGAAATTCTATTCAACCTAAGGACTCCAAACCATTAATTTATACACTTTTGAAGTAATCTCCTTTCATTGAGTGTTTTCGACGTACGGTTCCGTACCACCGAGATATGTTGCACGACCATCACCCGACTCAAATTCACATTCATATTATAAATTGTTCAACATTCATATGAGTACTACTTTATAATCAACGAACGACTTTGAGGTAATGAACCAATTTCACAACCATTCGAGTTTAAGAACTCGATCCACCATTCTGACTCATACTTCCACCATTCAAATGACAACTTCAACTATAAATGGATTACTTATCACCAAAATCAATAATCAAACAATACAATTTAATTCATACTAAACATCCTAACACATCAAGTTATACAATTGATACTTAAAAAACACTTATTTAACTAAATCTTTTCAATAGAAGTACAATCTCATTGTCTACTATTTTATAAAATCATTCCATTATTTTATAAAATACAATACTAGCTTATTAATCATTCTAAGCCATTATAGCACTTCATTTCTTCATTAAAATTAGGTATTCACCTCATAATTATTTTGTAAAACCTTATAATTATTTTATAAAATAATTCCTTCATGCTATTTTATAAATCTTATTCTTTTACAAAATATCCCTTTATAATTTTTATAAACTATTTTATAAAATACTTCATTTATATCATTTCATAAAATGTCATACTATTTTATAAAATATATTATTTGTATTATTTTATAAAATCTTCCATTTTATAAAATATATCATTTACACTATTTTATAAAATCTCATACTTTATAAAAATATCCCCTTTATAAGATTTTATAAAATATCTCATACTATTATATAAAATATTTCATTCATACTATTTTATAACATACTCATACTTTTTTATAAATTATACTGTTTATACTATTTATACAATTTTATAAAATCTTCCATTTTATAAAATATATTATTACCTATAAAATTATTTTTTTACTTAAATAATATTTATAAACACTAATTAAGCTTCACTAAGCCTCTGTACACTTTAATAACAAGTGTAGAGCTAAAAACTAACTTAATTAGCTTAGTGACATTTTTAAAACTTATTGAAATGGTTTAGCTAATACTAAATAATGATATGAACATAATCATATCACAAAATTAGCCTATAATCCAGCACAACATCACACACAATTATTCAATTAACCCAAAATCCATTCTAAGGTTTACTATCTTTTGTAAAATTAGTAATTATGGTTTCCAACAAATAATTAGCTAATATAACCATGTTCGCAATATGAATATAAGCCTAAACCAAACAAAACATTCTCTAAATTACTTTATATAACTTCATAATCATAAATAAACAAATTAATGAAGTTTAACAAGTGAATATAGTTAAAGAATCGTCCCACTCACCTTCTTTTTCACCAAATCAAGCTCTAATCACTAGAAACCAATTCCATGCTCTCTTTAAGTTGAGATCTTGCTCCAAACTCAACCTCATGCTAATTCCGTAGTGGGTTATGTAAGGAATGAGTAGAGAGGAAATATGGTTATTTTACCGAGATTCATAGAATTTTATTTAAGCATGATATGGTTGATTCTGGGCTAGACTTAAAAGATAGAGCATGGGAAAAGATTAGAAAACATAAAGAAAAGCAAGGCTGAAATCAAAATGAATGAGGAGTTAGCTACATATAAGCTAAATTATGAGTAAGCTAATGGGCTTAGACCAAATTCATTTCATCCAAATAAATCACTATTCCACTCTAAAAATTTATCGAATCCAGACATAATCAAGCTTATACTCGGTTTTTCTACGATGGAAAAGCAGTCTCATTTACAGGTGTCTCGAATTCTTGTTCATCCATCTTTGAAAAATCACGTATAACAGGTGTTCCACTTAATTAAAGATTAAATATTTAAATTAATCAATTAAATGTTCGATCGTTACAATTATAGGGTGTTACATTCTTCCCTCCTCAATAGAATTTCGTCTCCAAAATTCCTGAGTATGGGAAAGTAACATGACTAATCAAAATTCCTGAATCTCAATTTCAAATAATTTCGGCAGTAGTTTCCCTTATGCTATCAGCATTACAGAAACTCCCAAATTAGAATGCATTACAAAACTGGGTAGTATGCGATAACCTACGTTTTCCCACATTTCCCAATAATACATACCTCTTTTTAAGAAAGCTTCTCACCATTTAAATGCAATATAATTAAATAAGCATTTTTAAATGTCCATGCTTCAGCTCTCATGTACCCAATTGTAATATATCAGGAGGATTATGAACCAAAACAGAAACAACGAATTCTACATGTATAACCTTAGCATAGTAACCAATACTACCATAATCATACATGATAGTCTATTAGAGTAAGCTCAAGTGAGTCAGTATCAAAATGTACCACATATTTCGAGTTACATCAAAAGGAAGTAGACTTGTATATATCCCATCTCGACCCCATAGTGGCATGGATGATATGCGATCGTTTTCATATAGCTATCGCTATCACTCTTCGAACGTATTGTTATTATGAAATATTAACTACCGTACAAGCAATTAAACACACAAAACAAGCAATAACCAATCAATAACAATCAATAATAGTAAAAACACAATCAACCATCAAACAATAGCAAACAATGATAAGAAATAATAACTAACATACAATCTATCAAACATACAAGCAAGCAACAAAAATCAACATCGATAAAAATCAGTAACTAACAAAATCGACCATAAAAACTACATCAAACAACAACAACAATCAATAAACAATAATAAATAATCAGCATACAATGAATACACAAACAACCATTGAGCAGGAAAAAGCAAGGCATATAAAACAATAAAGCACCCAAAAAGAGTCTATATCGACAAGCATGGTAACTAATCAATAGTCTAGTGCGCATGTCAAACCATAAACTCCAATGAGTCCATTCGACATTCAAGATGAACAAAATGCCTAAGTGTGTAACCCTTTTTGTGAATACAATACAGGAAAGACTATTACACCTCTTGTTGCAAAAATGAAAACTTACACGATATGTGGGATCATTGAGTCTCGAAACTCTCAAATATATCTAGCAATCAATACCTTACCTCTCCTTCTCGTGTAAACATAACACATTCTTCCAAAGGAGGAAATTCTATAAATTAAATCGTTACTAAATGGTAATCTACAAATGCATGGGATTGCTTTGGTTCAAACTTACCTCAATTGCACAATGTCATAAGGATAATACAGTAAGTGCGCTACGACGTTCGCCTAAGTGAGTATCATCTCTCACTTAGGAATTATCTGAATTGTTACAAAACTAGTTAAGAAATCCTTTCTCGAACTACCCCAAGAAACCTTAGTTATACTATACTAAAATTGACAATTACTAAAGACCATTCAAACATTACTATGCCTATTCAAACCTTTCGTTTGCTTGGAAGAGTTCTTTGTTAAATTAGGGTCGACCACTCGACTCTTCTTATGCGAACTCCGATTTGATTCCTTGATGTGACTACCGAAATCTCCTTATACGACCAAGATCATGCTTCAAAAATCTCTCAGCCACCTGAAGAATTTGACTCAAGTACTTGCCTATAAGAATCAATTGAAAAACCATTTCGGAACTGGTGCAAATCACCTAGAAACTCTACACTCAAACTAGGGGTTAAGAACTAGTATTTGAATGGACCGATCTTTAGAAAATACCTTTTTAGTACATAGGATTACTCTTATCACCTAAGGTTTACTAACACAAATAAAAACAAATCTAGCATGAACAACTTTAGAAAAGCAATTATAAGTCATCCGCTCGACATTTTCTCATTACTGGGATCCACCGAATCCTACTTGGAGGCAAATCCAAGTCACACTTCATTGACCAAACCCACTCAACTCCAAAGCTCATGCATCAAGTAAGAATAGTACTACTCTTATTTGCTTTACCTCGGCTTTGTAACTAAGGTTACTCATACAATGTTTATCTTCATAGAAGAATTTACCTATTACGAAAGGTGTCAAGTTTAGCCTATCAACCATGTAACTAGCAATGGATAAATATACCGCTCAAGTATCAAAAGGAACAAAAGTGAGTTCCCCCAATATAAAGCATACCTTACTATATAAGCTCCTTTCGTTTTCCCAAAGTAGTAGGCCAGTTAAGACCTAGTAAAGCCCATAAGGCATAAGTCATCATCACTTCCCCACCTCTAAAAACATTGGACAATCCTTCTTCAAGTGATTAAACCAATCGTAATCGAAGTAGTCATGCTTGCTTTATCTAGAACACATCTCATAGCGACAGGCCTCCATCTGCCACGTGAGTATTATACTAGGCCGACAATCAAATTTAAACGGAATTAAACAAATGCAATCGTTTAAAACAAGAAATAAAATTAAGAAAATCACGTAGCTAATTAACCATCGCTCAAACAAATGGCGGGTCGACCAAAGAAGTACCCAGGTCGACCGTTGGCGGTCGACCCAAGGTAATGAACGGTCGACTATTAATGTTTTAATTAGAGGATCTGGAGGTAGATTGAATGATTTAGGTGGAACGAAATATTATTCTTCCATGCCAAGTTTCTGATGTACACCTTTGATTAAAATAAAGGTTGCATAAGGAAAATCTAATGCTCCAAGTTAACTCCAAACCCCTATAAATATAGACCTAGTTTCTCCCTTCTCGTCATATTTTCTGGATCACAATGCGGAGCTCTGCCATTCTCTTTTCTCTAAAATCTCTAGAATCCTAAATGTAGTAAATCTATTATACATACATACATATATATATATAAGTAGAGAAATGCAGAGAATAAGAGAGGAGAAGAATATGATCGATTCAGAATGCAGAAATAAAGATAAATCATGAATTTTTAAACTCAAATCTAAATTTAATTCAAACATTTACCAGATCTTTAATTCTAATACATATATACCTTTTTATATTTTGGATTTAAAGTAAGAGGGAGTCAAATAAAAAGGGAATGGATCTAGGTCTTGAGAACTGGAGCTAAAAAGTTACGTTGGAATAATTATATACTTTTGTATAATATTAGATTTATATCGTTGTAGATCCATTCCTGTATGCCTGAAATATAAATTGGAATTATAGGCTAAACCTATACACATGTAATGCAATTTTAAAATCTGCCTACATATTCTGTAGTTGTTAATTTGATATATCTATATGTTATATGAATGTAAACATGGAAATGATTTAGGCATTAAAAATCTCTAAAATTATTATTGAATAGTAGTTGACCATGACTGCATAAATGATGTAATAATTCCAAATTTGTTATTTAAATGGATATTGAAAAGTAAGAAAGCAAAACAAAGAAATCAAAGTAAGATTTTTGGGGTTTAAGTGGTAGTTTAATTCGTTGGAATATAAGATGTTAAATTATAAATTTCTATACATACCAAGTTTAAAATAAGTAAAGTGTGTTGTTTGAAATGATAGGGAATACACCAAAAAAGAAAGAGATGTATAAAATAGGAATATTTATAGTATTTTGTACTGTCTATATTAATAACTACAAAAAGATAATTCCTTGTAATTCCAAATGCTACAAAACCTTCCTTTCTGGATAAGATACTGAAATTTACAATGTTAACATTTACATGATAAATATGTAATTCCAATGCACTAAAATGCAAAAAATCCCTAAATGTTAAATAAAGAGATAAAATTATGACATGAACATTCTAAAAGAAAAGATACGCAATACCAACAAAAATGCGAGTTAAATAAAAAGAATGTAAGAATAGGAAACAAAAAATTAAAGGGTTAAAGGGGAATAGAAACATAAAATGGGGAAAAGGGCAAAAGAATGGAAAAAAGACATTATAAATCATTTTAAAAAAAGCAGTCATAACCCTAAAAGTAAGCAAGATATAAACACATAAAAAAGTAAGGGCTTATGGTCAATAGTAAATATAGAGGCAAAATGATTAAGAAAAGATGAACGAATATATATATATATATATATATATATATGTCTATATATGTCTGTGTGTTATGTAAACGTAGCCTCAAGTATGCGTTTATGATAGGTGTGAACTATTGAAGTTAAAAATGATTGTATAAATAGAATGAAATTAGTCATTAAAAGAGGTTGGAATGAGAGGTCAGTAGTGTTATACAATAGAAGCCTGTCAACCGCAAGGGGCTACCAACAGTTGTGTATACATAACTGATATGAGACATGTCCAATCATAGGACCTGTGGAGAGTATACGCTTGCATATAGATAAAGGAATACCCCAATAGAAAATATAGACTACTTCAAAAAAATAAGAAAGGGGGTATTGCCTTGATTGTAGTAGGCTATCTAAATTGAAAGGTGAGCAAGGAACGACACTATGACAACATGTCAGGTGAATTAGTACAAAACAAAGGAGTAGGGTTGTGCATAGGTCGAGAATGTCATCAATCCTTAGCGGCCAACAGAAAAGACATGGGTTACACCTAATGGGCTACATTGCCGACTAGTGTATGGTCCATGTTAGGTCATGCATCGCCACATTGTTTGCTGGTTTGTTTGTTAGAAGGCAATACTAGTTAACCATATTAGGGAAGTCTTTCAAACATGCATGAGGTAGTCCGTGGAGCTGAGTCCACAGTCGATGGGACTAAGTCCACAATATTTATAGTCTGTAGAGATGAGTCCACAAGTAAGAAGCAGAAAAGAAAATCCCCAAAAATGCAACATAGAAAATGGCTAAGTTATTGTAAAGTCGTTAGTAGGCACTATGGGAGTTCCTCAGTATGCGCAACGACTAGATTGTGATACATCAAGGGTGATGTATCCTAATAGGATGCTGATATAGAAATACTAGTGGGGATAGAATCTAGGTCCAATGGGGGATCGTGGTACTTATATTTATATATATGTACATAGTTAGAATCTAATATGGGTGGATGGGATGTATCGTATGCGTACGTGGAGTCGAAGCATCTAAATAAAACTAAAAGACATAACATGAAATGGAAGATAATCAACATAAACTAGTGTTATGTATAAAGCATATAATTTACCAATCACAAGAACGTTGTTCTGACCCCCTTCTTATTACAACTCATAGGATAGCTTAGACGAACAAGTACCGGTACAAGGAAAGAACAGTGAAGGGTCATGCCCTTATCCATGCTCGACACTGGCAAGGACACTAGACATTAGAAATGTCAAATCTTAGTCAGTGACTATGTGACTTATTATTTTTTATCATTCCGCTGTAAGTTATATCATTAGTGCTCTAATATGCATTCATTATTATTTGCATGACACTAAACTAATGATCTG
This sequence comes from Allium fistulosum, assembly GCA_030737815.1. Taxonomy (NCBI): domain Eukaryota; kingdom Viridiplantae; phylum Streptophyta; class Magnoliopsida; order Asparagales; family Amaryllidaceae; genus Allium; species Allium fistulosum. The sequence goes on along the minus strand of CM060904.1, from coordinate 1,240,246,560 downwards.
TACTTTAGTGGACTTGGGTTTTTGATTTAACGTAAATCTAGGCACACTAGGGTGCAGGTAGTAACAACAAGTATAAGGCTATTGATACTGTAAGTTAACTTTCTATTGAGACTATTAAGGTAACGCTATTGAATCTATAGCTATCTAGTTAGTAATCTATTGTTATTGAATCTATACCTATCGAGCTTGTAATTTAAAGCTATCACATACGTGAATTATGAATATGTAATCAAACAAATACGTAAGCCATCGAATATATAAGCCATCAAATATGTAAGCTATCAGTATGTAAGCTATCGAGTATGTAAGTTGTCGAGTATATAAGCTTTCAAATATTTAAGCTATATAATATGCAAACTACCAAACATATAAGATACCAATATGTAAGCTACTGAATATGTAAGTTATAGAATATGTAAGCTATCGAGTTTATATGATGGCAAAATTGCAATTAAGTAAAAATGTGTTATTTTTCTAAATAAATTAACTATTATTTGACTAATTCTTTATATGTGCCTCATAAACTTCATCTTTTACCCAAAATGACTTTTCATGGCTTCTCTCTCTCCCACCATCCCTCCCACACTCTTAGCCATCTATGTCAATCAATATTTTGTTCCTATCACTTTTTCCGTCCTTCCTTCCTCTCTCATACCCATTTTACATGATCCTTTCCTTCCTAATCCACTTAATCTGCCCCCTCCTTCTTCCCAAGCTCAACCCCTCTCCTTTTGTAGGATTGAATTAACCCTATGGGGATGAGTAGGGTTTATAAAAAATTCGTAGATAAATAAAAATTGCAGCACAGATAATAACACAGTAAATGCGGAAATAAAAATGGTACACAAGTTTACCTAGCTTTGAAAAAATCCGCCTACTATTGCCCCCAAGGTTTCTACTAGGAACTAAACAACAGATGCTTATAGACCCTGTAAACTCGCGACCCTCGCTAACCTGATTTTTCCAACCCTATGCTTAAAACCCTGCCGCAACTCAACCTCTGAGTTGAGAATTCTCGAATTATGCCCCATAGCTCATAACCTAGTTAACACTAGAGTTTTTAAATTTAGAAACAAAAATATAAATGAAATAAAATTATAACCCCTAATACCATATAAACTTTAGCCCAAATAAAACAATGGCCTAAATTAAAATAATTAGAGAATGTAGCGTATCACTTTTATTTTTCCAGTGCACTTTATTTCTTCAGCCGATCCCCCTTTTGGCTTTGTTCCGATTTAGGTTCCAATAATTAAAGCTGCCGATTCAATTGTTCTATCGATCGAAGTGGAATTATCACCTTGAAGATTTGTCGATCGCTGCTTACTTGATTCCTCTCGGTTGCTTCATCGTTGAGTTGGATGATATGAAAATTGGTACATGATTTTTATGCTCTTCAGAATTTGCCAAAACTCGTATAGAAATTTAGCCGATAATGATATGGGTATTTATTGGGTTTGAACCCCTATATTTTCATTTTGAGATTTTCAGTTTGAATATTTCAATTACCTTTTTTTGGCCGTGGATTTTCTGACTATCATATGCTTTTCTGACTTGTTCACTTGTGATATATATTCAAATATAGTGATATATCTTAATTGTACTTTGAAATATTTTTGACAGGCTGATAACGATTTGGTTGCTCTTTTCGTATCTGTGGTTTGAATTCTTTCGGTATTGAGATGTTGGCAATATTTGTTTTATTGTTCGCTGTGAATCTATACTTCTTCTTTGACTTACTGCTCTAGTTCCTAGGTGGTCACTGTCCTTACATATGCACTGATACGTCCTAGCCTTGTATTGATGCCCGGTGCTTGTGTGTGTTGCATTAATTGGAGTATTGTACCGTGTATGCATGTATTCGTTGTTGTGTAGCATTTCCACTGCCTTGTACCATTTAGTACATGCTTCCATTTTCTAATACTCTGGACCTTGTGAGTATATTTCTGCGTACTGAACTGATGCCTGTTGTTTTATTCATATTCACTTGTATGCTTGGTTTGAATTGAAATGATCCACTTGTTTCCATGTATATACATACATATGTATGCATGCATATATATATATGTGATTATGTGATGACACATGCTCATTTTAATGTGCACTTGTATATGCTGCTATTGGCTTGAGATGTTGCATACATATTGGTTCATCTTAAGCTCTGAATTGCTTTTCTATTCACTATGTACATATGTATATACATATATGCATATACGTATATTAGTGTGCTTTCTTTTGCTGCTTTTGATAAGTGCACTTGAGTTAAGTCCGAAACATAGTTGCACTTGTGTTGAGCCCGAGCTTGCTTGGGGCTTAACTTTTGTATTTGTCCCCGCAATTTATTGATACAATTGCGAATGGATTTTGTATATGTGCACGGCCCTATGGCATATACAGTGATACACTATGCATGTCATATGCTGCTCATGTGCATTAGTTTTGGTCCCTATCTAAAATATGAAAACAAACAACCCAGATAACTAAGACAGTATTAAATCACAATTATAATTTTATTTTGCAATTTAGGTTTGTTTCTTTTTCCATTTTACTGCATTGTTTATTTGACAGGGATAGCAGATGACTGGACACAAGCTGGAGCAAGTAAATCAAGATCAAAATTGAGCGTGAGTGAGTGAGAGCAAAATAGATGTAGAGAAATTGTGTATATGAGAGTATGGATATTTGTATAGTGACAATTTGTATTGTAATTGAAAATTGTAAATATAGTGGAAGCAAATAATGTGTACTGTTTAAAATTGAAATAAAATATATTATTGAATAAAATATGTGTTCAAATAATTCAATTATTTTATTCTACAAATATTTATTTAATTTTGTAAAAATAAAATAGTACTATAACAAACACATTTAACGAATATATATATATATATATATATATGTTTATTACCATCAAACAAAAATTATAAACCATTGTATTCTACAATCTTCCCATTTTGATGATAACAAACATATATTAAAATTTTGAATTAAATAAATGTGTTTGGTATGATGTGTTCAACCTCCCCTTATTTAAATGCTCCCTCTACAACTAAACTCCTCCTACACAGATGCGTGTAGTTGAAAATGAGAAATTGATTTTTCAAAAATAATTTCAAAACAACTTTTGAATAATAAAAACATTCTCAAATATCAATAAGGTTATTACTTAATCATCAAAATCTTAACCTCTCTCCCCCTTTTGTTATCGGAAAAAATAATAATAGTGATTGAAATAATAATGAAATTTGATTATAATTATAATATCAAATATAGAGGGAAATATATATCGCAAATTCCAATTAATGAAACATAAATCATAATATTTTATTTATTAGAAACAAATTCCATTTTAGAGAAATGGTGGGATTATGGTTTAGGGATTTTATACAGTGACATCAGTTTGGTATTTTCAATAAAGGAGTAATTTGGGAGTCTTCCTTTTAAATATTATACCAAAAAAATATTAAGCACTTTCTAACGATGCATAACCGTGAGGACTTTTTAATAAGAATGGAAGCACATATATAGAAATTTAAGTAATTCATCCATGCACAAACGCGAGGACTTTTGAATGAGAGTGGATACTTTGGGATAAATTTATTTTACAAAAATGTTTCCTTGTTTTGAAATATCAATTTATGTGCACTATATTAAATTATGGTGTATGGATTGAAAGAAAAGGCGATAGTGATAAAAATGATCATGGAATAAGTACTAATTTAACAATATTATAAAATTCGTTAAATTTTCATGAAAGTTTAAATTATACTTCCTCTTGTTATGAAATATAATTTAATCACTATCTATCAATTTCTCAAACATTATAGATAATTTTGAAAAATTTCAAAAAGGTTCAATCAGTCAAAGATTATCTTTTCTAGAGTAAATTCCTTATCAAAATAAACAAGTGTATTTCATCAAAGTAAAAAACCTAAGTTATTTAAAAAAAAACGAGAAATCAATTTTCTATAGGGGGTTTTGTGAAATGTGTGCTAGTTGAAAATCAGTTGAAAATAATCAATCAAATGATAATATGATTTCAACATGATGTTTGTTACCACTTATATTTGGATTGACCAAGGTGACATATAATGGTATATAAGAATACAAGCAGAACTTTTACTTCTCAAAATCACTCAAATTGATTTTCAAAATTTTCAACAAGACCATTTATATCAATCAAAGGAAAAGGCATTTATATTGAAGGAAAAACACAAATATTTTTCCAACCATTACTTTATTAGTCGTGAACAAGACAATGAGAGACAATTCCATCAAAGTAATTGAAATTTCCTGTTTTGAAAATTCAGTCCATTTGAAACCATTATTTGAAAGCTTAAATTTCAAAATTAGATTCGGCTCAAAATAGGGAAGTTCTAGATATTTAAAATCCTATTTACCAAAATTGTTTTCAAGTCAAACGATAAAACAACCAAAAGTTATGACTTAAATACTAAAACCTGTTTGTGTAAATCAGAAATATCTTTCAAGTAGTGTCCTGAAATGATTGAGTTTTCAAGACTTTCCAAAATAAATCACCAAAAACTCAAAACAACAAAATTGTAGCATTATCATTTAGCTTTCTAGAACGTCAAGAAATTAAAAAATCGGAGTAAATTTTTTCAAGTTATGATTGCAATACTATAGCTGTGTCAAGAAGTTTTGAAACTATTTTCAAACATAACTCCAAATGATTTGTAGTTTTTCATCTTTTTAAGTTCGAATTCTTAAAAAACACAAAAAGTAAAACTTATAGATTTTTCTTCTATTTTCCAGAAGATTTTAAATTTTGCAAATCGGAGTTAAGAAGCTCAAGGTATGGTAGAAAATACTGCAACAATGCCAACGAAAATAGAATTAACAATAAGAGAACAAAATAGAGTTTAGAGATCATACCTTACTTACCTTCAATGTCGTGATATCCAAAATGCTTAGATCTCCACCTCATCTTTTTAGACTAAGGAATGTTAGAATTTTTTGGCTCATCAATTATATTGAACAACTCAAAATCTATCTCTATCAAAGTTGTTCCTTAGCTCGCTTTTGTACCTAAATGTTAGAAGAGTCGAGTGGTCTATCAAATGATGTAGGCCCACTCCTATATTCATTTGTAGCCTTTGGTACCCAAACTCGTTAATATAAAAAGCCGTTAGTACCTACAATTGTGCCATTGGGGACTCAAACTTGTTTAAATTTCAAAACATTTGCATTCGTACCTTTTGGAACCCAAAATGTTTAACGGTTTTGTTTTTGTTTCTATTCCAGCATTTGTTTTGATTATGCCCTTTTTTTCCACAAATTAAACATTTTAAAAAATATTTTTCAAATTTGACATTATCTGAATTTCTTTTCTTAATCGGTTCAACTTTATCAAAACCAAGTCCTTTTTTTTAATAAAAATTTGATATTTTTTAGCAACATATTCAATGATTTTTCTCCCTCTAAAAATTTCTTTATTGTTAATTCAAGTTGTTGAATCTTAGTTCTAATGACATTATTTTCATTCAAAAGTCAGGTGCATCTTTTGATAGAATTTTCTCTTTTTGCATTGTCTTTATTTTTCAAGGTCAAAATTTCATTTTTTAAGAGTTTCAATTTTAGTTCTGGACCTATTTATTTCTTCATCTAAAGACTGACACTTCTTACAGTTTGAGTTATACTTTTTAATTTGTTCAATCATAGATTCAAACTCATTATTTATCCAAAGTAGATTATTTTTCTCCGATTCAAGTTTATTATATCTTCCTTTAAGTCTATCATAGCTCGTGTTTACCTCGTGATGTAACAATAATAAATTAGTATGTGATAATTTTGATACCTCACTCGGTTCATCGTCGCTGTCGCTAAATTCTCCCATCATAAGGCACTTATTTGCTTCTTTTTTCTCACTATCGGTGTTCTCCCCTTCGCCATCACTGTCATCCCAAGTGGTTGCGAAACTCTTTGCTTCTTCTTTTTTCCTTTATCAAATCAATTCCACGGATAGTTTGGCTTAATGTGACCCGGCTTCTTACATTTGTGGCATATAACCTCCTTCTCTTCAGAATCATCTAAAACTTTGACAATTTTAGTTTTTATCCATTGATTTATTGCTGGTTTTCCATGCTTTTGGCTCCACTTCTTGAATTTCATCAATAGTGGTAGCTCAGCCGTGGCGTCGTCATCATCAACGACTGTTTCTTTTTTAAGTCTCCGCTTTGACGTTTTTCTCTGCCCTTCAATTCCATCTCATAAGCGATGAGATTTCCTATTAGCTCCTCCAATTTAAGCATTTTCAAATATTTGGATTCTTGAATTGTAATCCTTTTCATTTTGAAATTCCTAGGGAGGATTCTCAGAATTTTTCGGACCATCTCCAATTCTGTATAAGCTTTTCCTAGAGTTTTGGATTTGAATACTATATTTTGAAAATGCCCATACATCTCTTTTATATTTTCGTCTTTCATCATCATGAAATTCTCGTATTCATTGCTGAGTATTGCTAGATGAGATTCCTTAACCTACGATGTTCCTTCATGAGTAACTTTAAGTGTATGCCAATTTCCGACGTAGTTACACAAAGAGAAACACGATTGTATTCAATTTTATCTACTGCACAAATAATAGAATTCATAGCCTTAGCATTAAAACGATGTAAACTAAGCTCACTAGGATTCCACTTATCTTTTGGCTTAGGAACTTTGTTACCATCTATATTTTCCGTAGGTAAATTATATCCAGTTTCAACTATGTCTTATGCATCTATAGTATCTAGAAAAAATTTCATCCTAGTTTTCCAAAATGAATAATCAATACCACTAAACATGGGTGGCCTGATAATAGATTGACCTTATTAAAACTAGTCATAGTTAAAAAAGTGATTTTTTTTCTACCTAGCTTTGATACCACTTGTAGGACCGAATTAACACTTGGTGGGAGGGGTGAATATGGTTTATAAAAATTCATAGATAAATAAAACTTGCAGCATAGATAATAACATAGTAATAGCGAAAATAAAAATGTCACACAAGTTTACTTAGCTTCGGCAAAACCCGCCTACTGCTGCCCCTAAGGTTTCTACTAGGAATCAAATAATCTGACGCTTACAGACCATGTAAACTTGCGACCCTCACTAACCTGATTGTTCTAACCCTACGCTCAAAACTCTGCTATAACTCAGCCACTAAGTGTGAATTCATGAACTACGCCCCGTAGCTCGTGACCTAGTTAACACAAGAGTTTTCAAATTTAAAAACAAAAATATAAAAGAAATAAAATTAGAACCCTAATACAATATAAACTTTAGCCTAAATAAAACAACGGCCCAAATCAAATTAATTAGAAAATGTAGTGTATCCTTCTTATTTTGCCATTGCACTTTACTTCTTCGACTGATCTCCTTTTGTCTTTGATCCGATTTAGATTCCAGAAATTGAAGCCGCTGATTTAACTATTCTATCAATCGAAGAGGAATTGTCACCTTGAAGCTTTGTCGATCGCTGCTTGCTTGATTCCTCTCAATTGCTTCAACACCGAGTTGATGATATGAAAATTGGTACATGATTTTTATACTCTTACGATTTTGTTCAAACTCGATCATAATTTTAGCTGATGATGATATAGGTATTTATAAGGTTTGAACCCATATTTTTTTTGACATTTTCAGTTTGAATATTTCAATTACCTTTTTTTTGGCCATGGATTTTCTGAATAATGGTCATATGCTTTTCCGACGTGTTCACTTGTGATATATATTCAAATATAGTGATATATTTTGATTATACTTTGAAATATATTTGATTGGCTGATATCGATTTGGTTTCTCCTTTCATGTCTGCGGCTTTGAATTCTTTCAATGTTGAGATGCTGGCAATATTTGTTTCGTTGTTCATTGCAAATCCATACTTCTTTGACTTCCTGCTCTTGTGTCTAAGTGGTCGCTGTCCTTACATGTGCACCGATACTTCCTTGCATTCTATTGATGCCTGGTGCTTGTGTGTGTTGCATTAGTTGGAGTATTGTACTGTGTGTGCATGTGTTCGTTGTTGTGTACCATTGACATTGCCTTGTACTATTTAGTTCATGCTTCCAGTTTCTGATACTCTATACCTTGTGAGTATGTTTCTACGTACTGAACTGATGCATGCTATTTTGTTCATGTCCACTTGTATGTTTGGTTTGAATTGAAATGATCCACCTGTTTCCATGTATATACATACATATGTATGTATGTATATTTGTGTGATTATGTGATGACACATTCTCATTTTAATGTGCACTTGTTTATGCTGCTATTGGCCTGAGATGTTGCAGTACACATTGGTTCATCTGATGCTTTGAATTGCATTTCTATTCACTGCGTACATATATATACATACATATATATGTATATATGTATATTAGTGTGCTTTTTTGGGCCTCTTTTGATAAGTGCACTTGAGTTTAGTCCGAAACATGGTTGCACCTACGTACACTGCTTGATGCACTTGTGTTGAGCCCGAGCTTGCTTGGGGCTTGACCTCATGTATTTGTCCCTGCAATTTATTGATGCAAGTGCGAATGGATTTTAATATGTTCGTGGCCCTATGGCATGTATAGTGATGCACTGTTCATGTCATTTACTGCTCATGTACTTTGAGTGCTGTTTTTTTGATCCAATTCAATTCACTATCGATCTCCATGAACTCTTAAATCAGCAACTCTATTCTTCCACAACTACGTCATTTGGACTCACGAAACAACCTAATATTAGTGCAAACAACTATGGAATCACAAATCTAACCATAAGACGATCCAATATGAAAAGTTGAAGGCAACCAATTTGGCAATATTATGGTCGGCGCCGACCCCTACCCTTGGAGTTGCACCGACCTATACAAGCTAAGGAGGTAGTGACCTATTTTCATGGGGAATTTGTCTAGACGTGGAGAATGGTTTGGAGATATTTTATGCGAGATTCTAGGCTCCCTACCTCTATAGATAGGTGGGTAGGGCTCATTTTTAGGATCCTTTGACTCTTTCTCTCTTTATTCTATTTTCTTGCAATCAAGTGTCGAAGTTGTACCGACTCATAAGAACTTCTACCTCCAAGTTACAACGTAAGCAATAAAATTATAAAGTGGTTGTTTGTACTAAAATTAGGAACAACACTCTTCAGAAGGGTTTGAAGAGATAGAAATGAAGAATTAAATGTAAAAAGAGGATTATCTAACAAACACTTCAAACAATAATCAGAAAAACAACAAAGGAACACAGAGATTTAGAGTGGTTCGGCGTGTTGCCTATGTCCACTATGAAATGATTGATCTTTATTAACTTTTGCTTGCTAGTTACAGCGGATTACAATAGTAAATCTCGAGTACAATAGTGAAATTCGGGTACAATGATGAATCTGGCAGAGTCTAAACGTCAAAGAGCCAAAAGATCCCTTTTCTATAGGTTCTGGGCTGCTATTTATATGCCTAGGTTGTAAATATCTCGCTCAGATCTCGGGAGACCACTTCTGGCACGTGGGTGGGCCTACGGGATCGATGCCACGCGATTTGCACTCAGTCCATGATCGATACGAACAAATTTCGTATCGATCAAGATTTGACCCAATCGAGTCGAAATTGGGCATGAGCATTCTTTAGGTTGTACGCAAGCTCCGGTGAAAATTTGGTGGCATTTGGACTTGTAAATTATGAGTTTTGATCGATGCAAGCTCGCGTTTTCCCTAGGCTGTCTTGTTCATATCGATACACTACGTATCGATTTGTTCGAATCGTTCTTGAGCACGTGCCTGCAAGTTGACGTGGTGCGAAATTCTTGGATCGATCCACTTTTTGTGTCAAACGATCAAGTCTTCCCTATGTATGCGCCTTATTTGTATCGATCTTCTTTGCTTTGTTCGTATCGATAGCCTTTGCTCTATTTGTATCGATCGTCTTTACTTTGTTCTTATCGATCGCATTGCTCTTTTTCGTATCGATCGATTGCTTTGTTATATTCGTAAAAAATCGAGTGATTGGTTCTGTTCGTATCGATGAGAAATGGCTATTCCATATCGATCTGTGGTCGATCGATACGGAATGTACATGATGTTTAATCTTACGAACTAAGCTCTTGCATCGCAGTCGATGGATACGAAATAGGCAATAGCCGATTGATTGGAAGTGAGCCTGTCTCCTAATGGATACGAAGAAGACCATCTTCGATGGATACGAACAAGACAGCTGTTGATCGATACGAAGTGGAGTTGTTTGCTGATGGAGTCGAATAGATCGATACGAATAAAGCCTATTCCCCTGATGGATACGAAGTATTGCGTTCTGATGGATACGAATAGATACTCGCCGATGGACACGAACATGCTGGACTTTTGATGAATACGAATAGATGGATGTGCAATGATGGACATGGTTGTGTTGATTTCCTTGACTTGTATCGATTATATCTTGAGCATACGAACTTGGATTGACCTAAAATTTGGGGCGCTAGCTTTCATAGCTTTTCTTGTCATGTCTTGTCAATTATAGTTTGATCTGAACTCGAACAAAATTCTTCGATATCCATAGTGAGCCTGCGTATAACCGATCTTTGGGACGGACCGCCCTCGGTTTCCAGTAAAGTTCCTAGTATCACGGCCTTGCCAAAAGGTGGGATAACATTTGCCCCCAAAGTATGTCTTGTGAGAACATGACGTGCTTTGAAAAGCTGCAATCTTCATTTTGAAAAGTTTTATCTGACTCATCAAACGGTTGTTGTTTTCTTGTTGAAAGTTGTAATCTGTGATTGATCCATAGAAACATAAATTATGATCCGTAGACTGCCAATTGTCGTACTGTATACTGTTGTAATTGATCAATGTATGATAGTAATTTGTCGCTCGTTGTTGTAATTGTCACCAGACAAGTATTCAATTTCTGCGAATTTTAAAGATTGGATGTTAGTTCATTAAACATGAATGTATGTTAGCCTGACTCCCGTTAACGTTCGTACGTTCACGAGTCATTGTCCGGTTTTCAGTTTTTTGTATCGAATTCAGTTTCGATCCTCTCCTGAATCTACGTGAAATTCGAGTTGTAATGACGTTTGGGGGTCATTTTGGAGTATTCCTTCGTATCGATCCTCTCCTAGATCGATTCGGGACGAATGAACGTAGAGTTCGTACCGATAGAGTTGTATAGTCTGGATATTATTTTATACTGATCTTCGCATCGATGGCTATAAATCCCTGCAACTTTCAAAATGATGGGTACGAACGAGTGATTTCGTATCGAGAGACTAATGAGGGATACAAACAGAGCAACTGGTCCCCTGTGTATTTTTTGTATCGATGGATACGAATCTTTAGGGTCTGTGACTTGATGGATACGAACAGTGCAGTTCGTATCGATGCGTCTTGGATGGAGTCGAAAACAGTGGATACAAACAAGTGTTTCGTATCGATGTAATTCGATGGTTCAGAAAAATCTTTACTGCAAACTTCATACCGATAAAGTTTGAGTCGATGGATACAAATAACTAAGTCGTATCGATCCGATGAGAGACCTGTTGAAATCGGTTGCTTTGACTGGGAGGCGAAACGTTTTTCTTCACTTCTTGGGTCCATATATAAACATTTTGTACTTAGAAATTTTTTCATCTGCTTTCATTTTACCTTTCTGCCTTCGTATCGATAGGATTCCTAAAGCAAGAAAACAGCGTTCGTCTTCAAATTGACCTAAACTTTAATCCATTGAACTAAACACTCAAATTAGGTAATCAATCGATGAATTCATGTAAATATCGTTGAGACTCGAGATTCGTTGCCTGCTTGTTCGAGGTCACGGCCTATTCCAGCGTCGTTGATGCCGGAGTTGGGTCATCATGGAGTTGAGAAGAGAGCAATCGCGTCTTCGTTCATAGGAGAAGAAGGAACGAGGAGGGATACGAAGGAATTAGAGGAAAGTTGCTTGGCTCTAATTTCGTACCGATGAAAAGAAGGAGATGGCTTGACTTTGTATCGATTTGATGAGTAGGGTTCGTATCGATGCAGAGTTGATTGATGAATAATGAAATTCGTGTCGATCTGGAGTGGAGGCAATTCGTATCGATTCGAGGCACAAAACCGAAGGGTAAAAGATCGGTACGAAATGCAGGGTAGGTTACCGATGCGAATCTCTCCATATTCAATCGATACGAAACATTGCCTATTCTGATTGAACGAAGCTTCCGATTTGCGATTGATATGAACTTAACAAATACCGATCGATACAAAACTGACATTTTGGATCGATACAAACTTGACAGATTTTGATCGATACGAAATGGAGGCTTTTGAACTGAAAGATCCAAACTTTGACTTTGATGAATACGAACTTCGTACAAATTCGAACATTTGACCCCAACGAGCTTCGGCCTTGCATAACCGGACTTAACTATGAAACTTCATACTTGATTGACTTTCGAAGCTCGTCGATGGAACTGTAATTTAACAAACTTTATCTCGGATCGGTCTCTGAAATTTGGATGGCACGGTTGTGACGGTCAGCGATGACAGTCACTTCTAGTTGAATTTCGAAGTCTCGTCGTTTGGACATTTCTCTAACTCTGTAGAATCTCTCAAGTATTATGTAGCACTGCACTACACAACACATTCACACACTTCACACCGGGGAACACACGGGCTTATTATCGTCTAATGATGTTTTTCAATAAGTTGATTAGCTATGGAGTCCACTAGTTCACAACAACAAGAGCTTCAGAGTCCATCCCCTTTAGTCATAGATATTCCATAAAAACTTATATCTTTGCATAATATTTTCGATAAAGTAAAGGGCAATAATTTTCTTATTTTAAATACGATTTGAAGGGATAAATCGATTATAAAGAATTATGTTTTTAAGGAAATGAAAAAGGTATTTAGCCCAGGATTTTACTAGAGAGATTATTTTTCTTATCTCCTTTAGACAAATTGTGATAGGATAAACTGACTCAAGAATTAGAGAATATAAAACCAGATAATGGGACTGGTGTGAGGTAGCGCTCTTCAACTGTTAGCCCATAGTTTATATTAGTTACAATTCCAAGGCATAGGGCTTTGTTAAGGGTAAAACTAAAAATATGTTTACGCAACGAAATGAATCTATAACTTAGATAGGTTATTAGTTGGTCTGCAAAACCATTAGGTTCATAGTGAGCCTAGCAAAACTATGAGATTGACAGATATTCAGTTTAAACTAAGATGATTGTGTTTGCACGGACAATCCAGTTTCCTTTTATAATTGGAGAAATTTTGGCATATCTAGTAGGCCTGACTTAGCCATATAGTTTTGTAGTCATCCTTGGAAAACTATAAAGTAGAGTTAGACACTCAGTCACTTGAGATAGATTAGTTAGGATTACCCGTGTTGCATTTATGCATATAATTGTTTGTTTATTTAACCGTTACGAATGCAAGAGCATGATTGTGATTGATATATTTTCAGAAGATACTAGTAAGGGGAAAACTCATTCCGCTCAGTGGCGTGGTCTCACTAGATATCTATTATCGAGACGACATATTATTATTCACATCATGCTTTTTGTCTGACCTGAAGTTTTTGTTTCCCCTTTAACTCTCGAGTGCTTATTTGAGTAGTTCGAGAATAAGGTTTAAAGGTTTTAGGTTTGGCGAATAAATCTTCCAAAGACATGCATGGGGCATAGCTAGTTATATAGGAGTCTATTTATGTCCACTGTGTATGTAATGGTAGAAGTTGAATCTGTCTAGTAGTAAACTCTGATCAACCAAAGGGGCATCTTCATATGTCACTCTTGGAGTATTTGTAATAATTATATTTTATCTGAACCTGTGCAACGTTTTGGGGTTATGTAATGAATATGGAAATTGTTAATGAAATGTGTTTTAAAAAATTTCATATTCCTATTCATTTAATGTTAACGATACTATTATCTGATCTCATTTTCTCACTAGAGAATAATACTATAGATGACTGCAATATCAGTAGCGCTTATTTCGGGCCTCAAAATGAGGGATGTCACAACTTGGTATCGGAACAAATGTTTATGTAAAACCAAATGAATTTTGTAAAAGAGTTTTTTAAAACATAATCCTAATGAATTAAAGAATGAGATTGAGGTATGTGATAACACTATCGTAACGTACTTGTATTTGTTATATATAAGTATATATCTTATCTCTATTCTTCCCTCTCTCTTAGACCGTTCTTCGTTATCTTACCAAGATTCGAATGTAGATTTAAGGAAAGTAAGATATGAATGCAGGAGATGGAAGAGTGAATCTCAATGAAGGAAGCATCACAACCAATAGAAATGTTAGCCCAACACTAGGAGGAATTCGGGTCGACAAACAACAGCTAATGTTGGTGCTGGAACACCGTCGTAAGATATGGAAACTATGTTCCAGTTCTTTGTCAACATGATGCAAGTTGGAGTTGCAGCTGGATTAGTTGGTGGTAATTCCAGAGGAGAAAATCTTGAAGTTTCAGTTGTCAACACCTATGCTGTGCTAAGTCAGGATTATGCAAGACTCGAAGGAAAGCCATTTATTGGAATGGAAGATACTATCGAAGTTGAGAATTGGCTGTTGCATTGTGAAAGGATCTTTGTTGATTTAAACTAAACAATGAGTAGAAGAGGAGAATGGCGTCTAGGCAACTGCAAGGAGTTACGTTGTACTGGTGGAATAGTGTAACTATGGGGGTACCAAAGGAGAACTTGACTTAGGCAGAGTTCAGAAGGAGATTTGAGGAAAGATTCATGTCTGAAATAGCCAAGTCGACTTTTCTCAGAAAGATTGCTGAGTTGGAGCAAGTTAATATGCCAGTACTTGGGTATGTGACAGGGTTTTAGGAGTTATCCAGATATGGATGTGCTACTATGGACATAGTGATCAAGAGGAATGAGAAGTTCATTAGAAGATTAAAACCAGAGCTTGCCAGAGCAACATTACCGCATCTTAGAGATCCTTGTGATGTAGTAGTGGAGATGGCATTGAGGAGCGAAGTGATGCTTGCACTGTTTAGCAGTAACAAGCAAGTAGAGGCTCAGGGTAGTCAAAGTCGGAAAATAAAGTTCTTTTAGAAAAAGGGAGCTTAGAAGGGCGGAGCTTCCAAGAAGGGGAAAGTAAATGTCGTCTGCTACTTTTGTGACAAGAAAGGACACTATGCCAACAAGTGTTCGTTCCGGGGATGGAAAGAAGGTCATTAGAAAGAAGAACATCAAGTGTTTCAACTATGACCATATAGGGAATTACAAGAATCAGTGTAGAGAACCAACCAATGTTGAGAAAGGAAAAGTGTTTGCTTTGGAACCGTCTGCCTCGAGACCAACAGCGAAGGAGAAAAAAGGCTATGATGGGATGTAAGCTTTTAATTCATAGCATACATGTTAGAGTATTGTTTGATACTGGTGCATCATATTCTTTTATCTCTCATTATTTGGTAGATAAGCTTATTTTAGAACCATCATGCCGTAATACTTCCCTAAGAGTTACGAATCCAATAGGAGGGTACGCCACTCTAGGGACGAGATGTGACCATTTAGAGTTTGCGTTGTTAGGTTATATACTCGCTTGTATTTTGCATGTGTTTGATTTTATGGATTTTGGAAATATATTGGGTATGGATTGGTTAAGCAAATATGATGCTAGGATATTTTGCCAAGATAGGAAAATATCACTAAGACACCTAATTGTAGCGATCAAATTATATACTCAGTAGAGAACTCAAATATTGATGTCTATGCTTTATTGGATACAATGGAGGAGGAAGACGAGTTGAATCAAGTTTTTATCGTTAGAGAATTTGTAGATGTTTTCGAGCCTGTTACAAGACTACCACCATAACAAGCTATTGAGTTTCGAAAAGATTTAGTACCAAGACCTGACCCCGTAAGTAGACCGCCTAGGAGAATGACACCTACTGAGATGAAGGAGTTAAAGGTGCACCTGGTTGACTTAGAATAGTATAGTTTCAGTAAACCACGCAGTTTTCCTTGGGGAGCGGCTGCGATATTCGTAAAGAAACCGGATGGGTCGTTAAGGATGTGTATCGATTATCGAAAGCTGAATGAGAAGACAGTAAAGAATACTTAGAATAGGGTATCCCTTGCTAAGAATAGATGACTTATTTGATCATTTGAGTGGAGTTAAAGTATTTCCCCATTTGGATTTGCAATAGGGTCCGATCAATTGAAAGTGGCATAGGATAGTGTTCCTTTGACGTCATTCAGAACAAGATATGGTACCTACGAGTGGTTAGTAATGCCATATGGGTTGACTAATGCGCCTGCTTTCTTTGTAGATTTGATGAACCAGATCTTCTGAGAGCATTTAGATAGATTCATGTTAATATTTGTAGATGACATCCTGATATATTCTAGGAATGAGCGAGACCATGAGACTTACCTTAGAATTTTGCTTGAGATGTTGATGCAACATTAGTTAAAAGCAAAGTTTTTGAAATGTCATTTTTGAAAGAAAAAATGAAGTTCCTTGGTCATGTAGTCTCATAAAAAGGGTTGTCAGTAGATCCAGCTAACATTGAGGCTGTTAATAATTGAAAGAGACCCGAGACGGTGACGGAGATAAAAAGTTTTCTTGGATTAGCTGGCTTTTATCGGAGATTTATCAAGGATTTCTCTCTTATAGCAGTACCGATAACTAAACTAACAAGGAAGGACATAAAGTATGTTTGGACCGATAAATGTGAGCAGGCATTCCTGAAGCTAAAACATTTATTGACCAATGCGCCCATGTTAGTTGTATTGGATGAGAATCAAGATTTGGTGGTGTATACGGATGCATGTGGAACATGATTATGAGCTATGTTGATGCAAAAAGGTAAAGTAATTGCATATGCTTCTCGACACCTTAGACCACATGAAGTTAGATATTTAACTCATTGTTTGGAGTTGGGATCTATAATCTTTGCTTTGAAAGTATGTGGATATTACCTTTTGGGAGAAAGATTCGAGTTGTTTATGAATCATAAGTCCTTGAGATATTTATTCTCCAAAAAGGAGTTAAATATGAGACATCAGAGGTGGTTAGAGTTTATAGCAGCTTACGATTTTGGTATTGAGTATACGCTAGGGAAAGGAAACAAAGTAGCTGATGCACTTAGCTGAAAACATTAGAATGTAGTATTAGCCATAATAGCGGAGTGGAAAGATTTAGAAGCATTGACTACTTATAGTGTGGAATTAAAGTTAATGGCTAGTCCTAGTCGGTATACTATCATGTTGTCTTGTTTAGATGTTCGACTTCCAATGCTTGAAAGGATGGCTTCTAAACAGAGAGATGATCCATTATTAGCCGAACGAATCAGAAGATTCGAAGGTGGAGATGAGATTGATGATTTTAAATATTTTTATCTTGTCCACAATGGATGGTTGAGAAAGAAGAGATGATTGTGTGTTCCAGATGTGGGAGACTTTTGGAAGGAAGTTCTTAAGGAGTGTCATCGATTGAAGTTTACAATTCATCTTGGAGGAACTAAGATGTACCAGAACATGAAGAAAAGTTTTTTCTGAGAAGGTATGAAAAGGGATGTAGGCTTATGGGTAAAGCGATGTCTAAATTGCCAACAAGTGAAATCCGAGCATCAGGAGCCAAGTGGTTTGCTTCAGCCTTTTGCTATACTACTGTGGAAATGAGATTATATATCTATGGATTTCATTGATGGTTGCCAAGGTTAAATATGGGAAATGAGAGTATTTGTATTATAGTGGATAGATTGACTAAGAGCGCACATTTCATTCCCGTTGAGTCAATAAGAACTACACTTATTTTGGCTAAATTTTTATGAAGAATATTGTCAAACTGCATGAGATTCCTAGTAATTTATTCAGCGACAGCGATTCTTTATTCACTAGTGAATTATGGAAGAGACTACAAGAGGTCTTGGGCACCAAGCTCAAGATGAGTATCTGCTTACCATCCATAGATAGATGGAGAAATGGAAAGAGTTAACAAAATCTTGGAAGATTTGTTAAGAGCCTGTGTGTCAGATTTTGGAGGATCGTAGGAATACCATCTACACTTAATCGAATTTTCCTATAACAATAGTCATTAGACTAGTATAGGTAAAGCATATTTTGAAGCTCTGTATGGAAGACCAGGTAAATCTCCAGTATGTTGGTTAGAGACTGGAGATAGACTAGTTCTTGGTACAGATTTGGTGAGAGAAGCCACGAAAAAGATTGAGTTGATCCAAGGAAGACTGAAGGAAGCTCAGTTTAGGCAGAAAAGTTATGCAGTTAAGAGACGTAATGACTTGGAGTTCTCAGTTGAAGATAATGGTTTTATCAAGGTATTACCGATGAAGGGTTTAATACGATTTGGGAAGTCAAGGAAATTGGCTCCTTGGTTTGTTAAACCATTTCCTGTCATAAAAAGGATCGGGAAACTCGCTTATAGGATAGAGTTACCAAGTAGTTTGGTGAGAATTCACAATGTTTTTCATGTTTCTCATCTTAGGAAGTGTGTTCGTGATCCAGAGACTACTATTTCTCCAACCACATTGGAAGACTTAGTGGTGGAATCGGACATGACTATTGTTAGACAATGAGTTCGTATTGTGGTTAGGGATGAGAAAAGTTAAGAAACAAGATAGTCGGACTAGTGAAGGTCCAGTGGAGTGATGACGAGAGAGACAATACTTGTGAGACAGAGGACAAGATTAGAGACATTTATCCTGATATGTTTTGATGGTACATTTTATACTTGCTTTATATGTTTATTATATACCTTATCGTGATTTCGAGGACGAAATTCTTGAAGGAGGGGAGCCTGTAACACCTCTAATTTTGATTAACATTATTTACGAAATTCAATTAGATAAATAAAATAAAATAATTTATGGTGATAAGGAGAACACGATTAGATAATTAAAGTGGGTCGTGCCTTGATTAACGAACTAATAAGAATGTTTATAACCTAAATAAGAAGGAGGGATGATGCAAGCGGCAAAATGGCAATAAGCTTTATTTCCTAACATAAAACCTTCTCTCACATTATCCTCATTCACATTTCATTCTTACAAACTAAAAAAAAGACAAGGCCGGCCATTGCTAGAGATATAAGATGAGAAAAGGCTAGAAAATCAAAGGATAAAGCTTAGGGGGATGAAATTAACTCTCAAATCTCAACTCTTTTTATTAAATCAAGGTGAATAATAGTTATCCATCTCACTATTGCTTGTTTATTTCAGTTTTATGCCTAAAACCAAATCATATGTTGTTATTATGCCATGTTATAATTGACTGGTTGATTATATGCTTGAATGTTGAATTATTGGATTTATCATGGAACTATTTAATATGTTTTAAGGGTGGAAACTTAATTCACGATACCAATTATCTTGAAATTTGGATATGATGTTCATAACATTATTATAGAAGCGAATTTTTAATTTTATAGTTTTCCAAGGAAGTACGAATATTTTATGAATTTCCTACGGAAAAGCATTTATTTTGGGTTTTAATTATTAAAAATTATTAAATAATGTTTTTCGTCTCGAAATTTTTATATGTCGAAGAATATATTAATTATTATTTTCAGTGAATTTTGGGGATTTTTCTCATGTGTTTATGATTTTATATGAATTATTAGGCTAGAAAGGGTTAATGATTATATTAAAATAATTGTATAAGATAAATGGTTTGCAAATTACTTTGGAATGATAAATCTGGTTTATCGCAGTTTTCATGAAAAGAAATCTATAAAGTAAAGCTTTAACTAATAGAAATTTGACAAGGATTGGAGTGGGCGAAAAGAAATTTCTTTTTAAAGAAATAAAACAGTTTTTATGTTAATTACGAGATTGCCACATCTTTATTAATCAATGCCAACGTCCATCTAATCCGCTGCTATCGGTGCCACATATTTTATATCTGCTGTAATAACGCCACTAGTATTGTTTTCAAGATAAAGGTATTATTGCAATAATGCCGCCTAATTTTTATATCGGCTATGGTAATGCCACTTGTTTTTATAACGGATATGGTAATGCCGCCTATTTTTATATTGGCTATAGTAATGCCACTAATATTACCTTCGAGATAAAATTATTAAGGCAATGATGCCGCCTGTTTTGAATATCGACATCCTTTATAGTGGAGGGATAGTAGCCACATTGTCAAATAGACGATATTAATGACTTTATGATATTGATGCTGAAAGTTATCAATGCCGATAGTCCTATATTTCTAAGTTTAAAAGCTTTATACTATGCAAACCATATGACTTATATTTTATATTATGCGACATAGATGATATTGGCCTAATGGTTTTGTGATTTATAAATCAGAATAAATGATATAGTTTCGGCATAAAGAGGTGTGACATTGTATATCGGCCACAGTGATGCCGTAAGTCATTGATTTAATGGTTTTATTTTAAGAGGCTTGATTGCCTAAAGTTTCGAGGTGTGATAACCTCTAATTAATTTCGAAGTTAATGAAAGCTATTTTATAAAAGCGTATGCCATGGGATAATATTTTGGATAAAGTAAAGGGCTATAATTTCCTTGTTTTAAATACGATTTCAAGGGTTAAATTGATTATAAAGAATTATGTTTTCAACGAAATAAAAAAGGTATTTAGCCCGGGATTTTACTAGAGAGATTATTGTTCTTATCACATTTAGAAAAATTATGATAGGATAAATTAACTCAAGACTTAAAGAATATAAAACCAGATAATGGGACTGTTGTAGAGTAGCATCATATACTTCAACTAGTAGCCCCTAGTTGATATTAGTCCACAATTCCAGTGCGTAGGGCTTTGTTAAGGGTAAAAGTATAAAAATAAAAGTAGGTTTACACATCGAAAGGAATCTATAACTTAGATAAGTTATTGGTTGGCCTGCAAAACCATTAAGTTCATAGCGAGCCTAGTAAAACTATGAGACTGACAGATAGTTAGGTTAACAATAAGATGATTGTGTTTGGACGGACAGTCCAGTTTCTTCCTAATAGTAAGTTGGAGAAATTTTAGTATATCTCGTAGGTCCGAGTCAGCCATATAGGTTTGTTGTCAACCTAGGAAAATTATGAAGTAGAGACAAACAGTTAGTTAATTAAACAGATTAGTCAGGATTACCCATGTAGCATGCATGCATATGATTGTTCATGTTTATTTAACCATTGTAAATGCAGGAGCATGATTGTGATTGACATATTTTCAGAAGATACTAGTGAGGGGAAAATCTATTCTGCTCAGCGGCGTGGTCTCACTAGATATCTATTATCGAGATGGCATACTTTGATTCATACCAGGCTTTTTATCCGATCCGAAGTTTTTTCCTTCTTTAGCTCTCGGGTACTCATTTTAGTAGTTCGAGGGTAAGGTTTTCAGGTTTTTGGTTTGACGAATAAAGCTTTCGAAGACATGCAGGAGGCAGAGCTTGCTATATAGGAGTCTATTTATGTCCATTGTATTGTTGGTTGAATGTATGAATCGGTCTAGTAGTAAACTTTGATCAACCAATGGAGCACCTTCATATGTTGCTCTTTGAGTATTTTGTAATTATTATATTCTATCTGAACTTGGGCAACGTTTTGGGGTTATGTAATGAATATGGAAATTGTTAATGAAACATGTTTTAAAAAATTTCATATTCCTATACATCTGATGTTAACGATACTGGTAACTGATCTCATTTTGTCACCAGAGAATAATAATATTGATGACTGTAGTATCAGTAGCACTTATTTTCGGGCCTCAGAATTAGGGATGTTACAGAGTGCCAATGAGTTTATGGGGAAAGCAATAATAAAAACATGGGTCAGATTTAAAATACGATATGAATAGTACATTTCCCCAAGAAAAACAGAATGAGACCATGCCTTTAAGAGGAATGCGTTATCCCATCATTAATTACTAGCATCAATTACATTATATCATGAAACATCAAGACAACATATCATGTGCATCACTTCATACATATGGATAACCTATAATTAATATCAAGTTAAGAACTATGTAATTGTGTAACTACCCATCCTTCGTAATACTCAAAAATCATCATTTCACATTAACGATCGACTTTCGCATATCATAAAAGACAGATTGTCGCATATAATATACCGAATATACTTGAACATAATATGATGAAAATATAGAATATAGCGCACTAGCGGAAGCAAGTAATAAATAAATATCAATATAGAAAAGTCAGAATACATCAACTCTCAATAACATGGAGTTCTGAAGAAATATGTAATACAACCGTCACATATAAAAATAATAGTATGTCATATACTATAAAAATACATATCTAAAATATCGATGCCACGCCTCCAAAATGCTCCAATTGTGCATCCTGATAGTGTATCCCTAAAAGAACCTAACTCCCAAAGTACTCAATCGAGTACTTGAGAGTTTTCATGGTATAAATAGACAAAGACAAAATGCAAGTCAGACTTAAAGCCTGGTGTGAGGGGGACTATATCAAAGTATTGTTATCAAAACTGGTACTAAGGCCCATTTAGTCCTCTCCATGTATGTGGCTCAAGGGTAATCCAGGCTATCCATAAACAAGTAAAGTAAACCTATCTCAAAATGATAGGAAATCATACCATAACCTGCTCTTCTCCTGGATCCAACAAATAAGCAAATTTATAATATCGTGCTACACTATATAATAAAACTATCATATACAAAACAACATAACAAAAATCGTGGCTCAACTGTCACACCAGGCTACTTTTCCATGGGTCTCCTGGTAAGGCCAAAATCCGCCAAGTATGGCCACTAATATAAGACCAATACTTAGGACACTCCCAGTGCATTATCCACCAACTAATAATTGTATTGAACCTAAGTCGATATATACACGTGCCTAACCCCTATCATTTATTTATCATGAGAACTAATGACAAGTACGTTCCAACCTACAACCCTTACTACAGTGTAGCCCAAGGTCTATAGCTATGGTACCGAGATAGAATATCTCATATCCCCGGATCATCACCACTCGAAGACACGCAAATGAAACAACAGCCGCTCATGCTAAAAATGATCTATAATCATCAGATTCTAAGGCCAAGGTCGTGGGAAACATACTCACACCATACATGCAATATCATATGGAATCATATATCGTAATACTCTAGTCATCACATATCAAAATCACCGGATGGTTCTATAAAAGTTACCATACAAATACAAAATATCATCAATCATCCACTATGACCTCTACTCCCTTTACTTCTCTGATTCACCCTCTCGGTCTATCTCAAAATCTATGATATTTGGAATATGTTATAGAGTGGGTCTCGCATGGGCCCCAAAATAAAATCTCTTTAAAACTTACCAAAACTTCATGGATTGGAGCCCCTGAAACAATATGAATAGTGGTCCAAATTGCGTCTCAATCCGCGTTCATATGCGTAAGTTATCGCGTTTTGAAGTTTCAACCGAACTGAGCGACAAATAACCAAAGCAACATTTTAGACGTCTAAATTAATTTTCAAATGTCTAAATTAATTTTAAGACATCATAAATACCTAGAAATACATAGGAAAGTATTGGGAAAAATTATCTGAAATTCAGACATCTGAATTAAATTTTCAAAAGTTTGAAAAGCTGGTGCAGGAAAACCGTAAACTTCAAATGTCCATAGCTTTTGATCCGTAGCTCCAAATGACAAGCCTTTCTTCTATTGTGATCATGATGAAATTCTCTTCAACCTACGGACTCCAAACCATTAATTTATACACTTTTGAAGTAATCTCCTTTCATTGAGTGTTTTCAATGTTCGGTTCTGTATCACCGAGATATGTTGGACGACCATCACCCGACTCAAATTCACATTCATATTATAAATTATTCAACATTCATATGAGTACTACTTCATATTCGACTAACGACTTTGAGGTAATGAACCAATTTCACAACCATTCGAGTTTAAGAACTCGATCCACCATTCCGACTCATACTTCCACCATTCAAATGACAACTTCAACTATAAATGGATTACTTATCACCAAAATTAATAATCAAACAATACAATTTAGTTCATACTAAACATTCTAACACATCACGTTATACAATTGATACTTCAAAAACACTTATTTAACTAAATCTTTTCAATAGAAGTACAATCTCATTTTCTACTATTTTATAAAATCATTCCCTTATTTTATAAAATACAATACTAGCTTATTAATCATTCTAAGCCATTATAGCACTTCATTTCTTCATTAAAATTAGGTATTCACCTCATAATTATTTTGTAAAACCTTATAATTATTTTATAAAATAATCCCTTCATGCTATTTTATAAATCTTATTCTTTTACAAAATATCCCTTTATACTTTTTATAAACTATTTTATAAAATACTTTATTTATACCATTTCATAAAATGTCATACTATTTTATAAAATATATTATTTGTACTATTTTATAAAATCTTCCATTTTATAAAATATATCATTTACACTATTTTATAAAATCTCATACTTTATAAAAATATCCCCTTTATAAAATTTTATAAAATATCTCATACTATTATATAAATTATTTCATTCATACTATTTTATAACATACTCCTACTTTTTTATAAATTATACTTTTTATACTATTTTATAAAATCTTCCATTTTATAAAATATATTATTTATCTATAAAATTATTTTTTACTTAAATAATATTTATAAACACTAATTAAGCTTCACTAAGCCTCTGTACACTTTAATAACAAGTGTAGAGCTCAAAACTAACTTAATTAGCTTACTGACATTTTTAAAACTTATTGAAATGGTTTAGCTAATACTAAATAATGATATGAACATAATCATATCACAAAATTAGCCTATAATCCAGCACAACATCACACACAATCATTCAATTAACCCAAAATCCATTCTAAGGTTTACTATCTTTTGTAAAATTAGTAATTATGGTTTCTAACAAATAATTAGCTAATATAACCATGTTTGCAATATGAATATAAGCCTGAACCAAACCAAACATTCTCTAAATTACTTTATATAACTTCATAATCATAAATAAACAAATTAATGAAGTTTAACACGTAAACATAGTTAAAGAATCATCCCACTCACCTTCTTCTGCACCAAATCAAGCTCTAATCACTAGAAACCCATTCCATGCTCTCTTTAAAGTTGAGATCTTGCTCTAAACTCAACCTCATGCTAATTCCTTCGTGGGTTATGTAAGGAATGAGTAGAGAGGAAATATGGTTATTTTACTGAGATTTATAGAATTTTATTTAAGCATGATATGGTTGATTCAGGGCTATACTTAAGAGATTGAGCATGGGAAAAGATTAGAAGACATAAAGAAAAGAAAGGCCGAAATAAAAATGAATGAGGAGTTAGCTACATATAAGCTAAATTATGAGTAAGCTAATGGGCTTAGGCCAAATTCATTTCATCCAAATAAATGACTATTCCACTCTAAAAATGTATCGAATCCAGACATAATCAAGCTTATACTCGGTTTTTCTACGATGGTGAAGCAGTCTCATTTACGGGTGTCTCGAATTCTCATTCATCCATCTTTGAAAAATCACATATAATAGGCGTTCCACTTAATTAAAGATTAAATATTTAAATTAATCAATTAAATGTTCGATCGTTACATGTAGGGTGTTACATTCTTCCATCCTCAATAGAATTTCATCTCCAAAATTCCTGAGTATGGGAAAGTAACAAGACTAATCAAAATTCTCGAATCTCAATGTCGAATAATTTCGGCAGTAGTTTCCCTTATGCTATCAGCATTACAAAAACTCCCAAATTAGAATGCATTACAAAACTAGGTAGTATGCGATAACCAACATTTTCCCACCAATAATATATACCTCTTATTATCAAAGCTTCTCACCATTTAAATGAAATATAAATAAATAAGCATTTTTAAATGTCCATGCTTCAGCTTTCATGTACCCAATTGTAATATATCAGGAGGATTATGAACCAAAACAGAAACACAGAATTCATACATGTATAACCTTAGCATAGTAACCAATACTACCATAATCATACATGATACCCTATTAGAGTAAGCTCAAGTGAGTCAGTATCAAAATGTACCACATATTTTGAGTTACATCAAAAGGAAGTAGACTTGTATATATTCCATCTCGACCCCAAAGTGGAATGGATGATATGCGATCGTTTTCATATAGCTATCGCTATCACTCTCCGAACGTATTGTTATTATGAAATAGTAACTACCATACAAGCAATTAAACACATAAAACAAGCAATAACCAATCAATAACAATCAATAATAGTAAAAAAACAATCAACCATCAAACAATAGCAAACAATGATTGGAAAATAATAAATAACTTACAATCTATCAAACATATAAGCAAGCAACAAAAATCAACATCGATAAAAATCAGTAAGTAACAAAATCGACCATAAAAAACTACATAAAACAACAACAACAATCAATAAACAATAATAAATAATCAGCATACAATGAATACACAAACAACCATTGACCAGGAAAAAGCAAGGCATAAAACAATGAAGCACCCAAAAAGAGTCTATACCGACAAGCATGGTAACTAATCAATAGTCCAGTGCGCATGTCAAACCATAAACTCCAATGAGTCCATTCGACATTCAAGATGAACAAAATGCCTATGTGTGTAACCCTTTTTGTGAATACAATACACGAAAGACTATTACACCTCTTGCTGCAAAAATGAAAATTTACACGATATGTGGGATCATTGAGTCTCGAAACTCTCAAATAAATCTAGCAATCAATACCTTAACTCTCCTTCTTGTGTAAACATAACACATTCTTCCAAAGGAGGAAATTCTATAAATTAAATCGTCACTAAATGATAATCTACAAATGTCTGGGATTGCTTTGGTTCAAACTTACCTCAATTGCACAATGTCAATAAAGATAATACAGTAAGTGCGCTACGATGTTCGGCTAGGTGAGTATCATCTCTCACTTAGGAATTATTTGAATTGCTACAAAACTAGTTGAGAAATAATTTCTCAAACTACCTCAAGAAACCTTAGTTATACTATACTATACTAAAATTTACAATTACTAAAGACCATTCAAACATTACTATGCCCATTCAAACCTTTCGTTTGCTTGGAAGATTTCTTTGTTAAATTAGGTCGACCACTCGACACTTCTTGTGCGAACTCCGATTTGGTTCCTTGATGTGACTACCGAAATCTCCTTATACGACCAAGATCATGCTTCAAAAATCTGTCAGCCACCTGAAGAATTTGACTCAAGTACTTGCCTATATGAATCAATTGAAAAACCCTTTCCGAACTGGTGCAAATCACCTAGAAACTCTACACTCGAACTGGGGGTTAAGAACTAGTATTTGAATGGACCGATCTTTAGAAAATACCTTTTTAGTACATAGGATTACTCCCATCACCTAAGGTTTACTAACACAAAGAAAAATAATTTTAGCATGAACAACTTTAGAAAAGCAATTATAAGTCATCCACTCGGCATTTTCTCATTACTGGGCATCCACCGAATCCTACTTAGATGCAAATCCAAGTCACACTTCATTGACCAAACTCACTCAACTCGAAAGCTCATGCATCAAGTTCGAATAGTACTACTCTTATTTGCTTTACCTCGGCTTTGTAACTAAGGTTACTCATACAATGTTTATCTTTATAGAAGAATTTACCTATTACGAAAGGTGTCAAGTTTAGCCTATCAACCATGTAACTAGCAATGGATAAATATACCGCTCAAGTATCAAAAGGAACAAAAGTGAGTTCCCCCAATATAAAGCATTCCTTACTATATAAGCTCCTTTCGTTTTTCCAAAGCAGTAGGCCAGTTAAGACCCAGTAAAGCCCATAAGGCATAAGTCATCATCACTTCCCCACCTCTAAAAACATTGGACAATCCCTCTTCAAGTGATTAAACCAATCATAATCGAAGTAGTCATGCTTGCTTTAGCTAGAACACATCTCGTAGCGACATGCCTCCATCTGCCACGTGAGTATTATACTAGGCCGACAATCAAATTTAAACGGAATTAAACAAATGCAATCGTTTAAAACAAGAAATAAAATTAAGAAAATCATGTAGCTAATTAACCATCGCTCAAACAAATGGCGGGTCGACCAAAGAAGTACCCAGGTCGATCGTTGGCGGTCGACCCAAGGTAATGAACGGTCGACTATTAATGTTTTATTTAGAGGATCTGGAGTGTAGATTGAATGATTTAGGTGGAACGAAATATTTTTCTTCAATGCCAATTTTTTGATGTATGCCTTTGATTAAAATAAAGGTTGCATAAGGAAAATATAATGCTCCAAGTTAACTCCAAACCCCTATAAATATAGACCTAGTTTCTCCCTTCTCGTCATATTTTCTGGATCACAATGCGGAGCTCTGCCATTCTCTTTTCTCTACAATCTCTAGAATTCTAAATGTAGTAAATCTATTATACATACATACACCCATATATATATATATAAGTAGAGAAATGCAAAGAATAAGATAAGAGAAGAATATGATCGATTCAAAATGCAAAAATAAAGATAAATCATGAATTTTTAAACTCAAATCTAAATTTAATTCAAACATTTATCAGATCTTTAATTCTAATACGTATATACCTTTTAATATTTTGGATTTAAAGTAAGAGGGAGTCAAATATAAAGGGAATGGATTTAGGTCTTGAGAACTGGAGCTAAAAAGTTACGTTGGAATAATTATATACTCTTGTATAATATTAGATTTATATCGTTGTAGATCTATTCCTATATGCATGAAATATAAATTGGAATTATAGGCTAAACCTATACACATGTAATGCAATTTTAAACTCTGCCTACATATTCTATAGTTGTTAATTTGATATATCTATATGTTATATGAATGTAAACATGGAAAAGATTTAGGCATTAAAAATCTCTAAAATTATTATTGAATAGTAGTTGACCATGAATGCATAAATGATGTAATAATTCCAAATTTGTTATTTAAATGAATATTGAAAAGTAAGAAAGTAAAACAAAGAAATCAAAGTAAGATTTTAGGGGTTTAAGTGGTAGTTTAATTCGTTGGAATATAAGATGTTAAATTATAAATTTCTATACATACCAAGTTTAAAATAAGTAATGTGTGTCGTTTGAAATGATAGGGAATACACCAAAAAAGAAAGAGATGTATAAAATAGGAATATTTATAGTATTTTGTACTGTCTATTTTAATAACTACAAAAAGATAATTCCTTGTAATTCCAAATGCTACA
This sequence comes from Allium fistulosum, assembly GCA_030737815.1. Classification (NCBI taxonomy): domain Eukaryota; kingdom Viridiplantae; phylum Streptophyta; class Magnoliopsida; order Asparagales; family Amaryllidaceae; genus Allium; species Allium fistulosum. Next base: position 1,240,217,347 of record CM060904.1, on the reverse strand, counting down.
AAACCTTCCTTTCTGGATAAGATACTGAAATTTACAATGTTAACATTTACATGATAAATATGTAATTCAAATGCACTAAAATGCAGAAAATCCCTAAATGTTAAATAAATAGATAAAATTATGACATGAACATTCTAAAAGAAAAGATACGCAATACCAACAAAAATGGGAGTTAAATAAAAAGAATGTAAGAATAGGAAACAAAAAATTAAAGGCTAAAAGGGGAATAGAAACAGAAAATGGGAAAAAGGGCAAAAGAATGGAAAAAAGACATTATAAATCATTTTAAATAAAAGCAGTCCTAACCGTAAAAGTAAGCAAGATATAAACACATAACAAAGTAAGGGCTTATGGTCAATAGTAAATATAGAGGCAAAATGATTAAGAAAAGATGAACGAATATATATATATATATATATATATATATATATATATATATGTCTATATATATGTGTGTGTTATGTATACGTAGCCTCAAGTATGCGTTTATGATAGGTGCGAACTATTGAAGTTAAAAATGATTGTATAAATAGAATGAAATTAGTCATTAAAAGAGGTTGGAATGAGAGGTCAATAGTGTTATACAATAGAAGCCTGTCAACCATAAGGGGCTACCAACAGTTGTGTATACATTACTGATATGAGACATGTCCAATCATAGGAGTTGTGGAGAGTATACGCTTGCATATAGATAAAGGAATACCCCAATAGAAAATATATACTACTTCAAAAAAAGTAGGAAGGGGGTATTGCCTTGATTGTAGTAGGCAATTTAAATCGAAAGGTGAGCGAGGAACGACACTATGACAGCATGTCAGCTGAATTAGTACCAAATAAAGGAGTAGGGTTGTGCATAGGTCGAGAATGTCATCAATCCTTAGCGGCCAACAGAAAAGACATGGGTTACACCTAACGGGCTACACTGCCGACTAGTGTATGGTCCATGTTAGGTCATGCATCGCCACATTGTTTGCTAGATTGTTTGTTAGAAGGAAATACTAGTTAACCATATTAGGGAAGTCTTTCAAACGTTCATGAGGTAGTCCGTGGAACTGAGTCCACAGCCGATGGGACTAAGTCCACAATATTTATAGTCTGTAGAGCTGAGTCTACAAGCAAGAAGCAGACCAGAAAATCCCCAAAAATGCAACATAGAAAATGGTTAATATAGAAAATGCAACATAGAAAATGACAAGAAAGTAGGAACTATGGGAGTTCCTCAGTATGCGCAACGAAGAGATTGTGATACATCAAGGGTGATGGATCCAGATGGGATGCTGATATAGAAATACTAGTGGGGATAGTATCTAGGTCCAATGGGAGACCGTGGTACTTATATTTATATATATATATATACATAGTTAGAATCTACTATGGGTGGATGGGATGTATCGTATGCGTACGTGGAGTCGAAGCAACTAAATAAAACAAAAGGACATAACATGAAATGGAAGATAATCAACATAAACTAGTGTTATGTATAAAGCATATAGTTTCCAGTCACCAGAACGTTGTTCTGACCCCCTTCTTATTACAACCCATAGGATAGCATAGTCGAACAAGTACCGGTACAAGGCAAGAACAGTGAAGGGTCATGCCCTTATCCATGCTCGACACTGGCAAGGACACTAGACATTAGAAATGTCAAATCTTAGTCAGTGACTATGTGACTTGTTATATTTTATCATTCCGTTGTAACTTATATCATTAGTGCTCTAATATGCATTCATTATTATTTGCAGGACACCAAACTAATGATATGTACTTTAGTGGACTTGGGTTTTTGATTTAACGAAAATCTACGCCCACTAGGGTGCGGGTTGTTACAACAAATATAAGGCTATTGATACTGTAAGTTAACTTTCTATTGAGACTATTAAGTTAACGCAATTGAATCTATAGCTATCTAGTTAGTAAGCTATTGCTATTGAATCTATAACTATCGAGCTTGTAATTTAAAGCTATCACATACGTGAATTATGAATATGTAATCTAAAAAATACGTAAGCCATCGAATATATAAGCCATCAAATATGTAAGCTATCGGTATGTAAGCTATCGAGTATGTCAGATGTCGAGTGTATAATCTTTCAAATATTTAAGCTATATAATATGCAAACTACCAAACATATAAGATACCAATATGTAAGCTACTGAATATGTAAGTTATAGAATATGTAAACTATCGAGTTTATATGATGGCAAAATTGCAATTAAGTAAAAATGTGTTATTTTCCTAAATAAATTAACTATTATTTGACTAATTCTTTATATGTGCCTCATAAACTTCATCTTTTACCCAAAATGACTTTTCATGGCTTCTCACCCTCCCACCATCCCTCCCACACTCTTAGCCATCTATGCCAATCAATATTTTGTTCCTATCACTTTTTCCGTCCTTCCTTCCTCTCTCATACCCATTTTACATGATCATTTCCTTCCTAATCCACTTGATCCGCCCCCTCCTTCTTCCCAAGCTCAACCCCTCTCCTTCTGTAGGATTGAATTAACCCTAGGGGGTGAGTAGGGTTTATAAAAAATTCGTAGATAAATAAAAATTGCAGCACAGATAATAACATAGTAAATGCGGAAATAAAAATGGTACACAAGTTTACCTAGCTTTGGCAAAATCCGCCTACGGTTGCCCCCAAGGTTTCTACTAGGAACTAAACAATTGATGCTTATAGACCATGTAAACTCGCGATCCTCGCTAACCTGATTGTTCCAACCTTATGATTAAAACCCTACCACAACTCAACCTCTGAGTTGAGAATTCTCGAATTATGCCCTGTAGCTCATAACCTAGTTAACACTAGAGTTTATAAATTTAAAAACAAAAATATAAATGAAATAAAATTAGAACCCCTAATACAATATAAACTTTAGCCCAAATAAAACAATGGCCTAAATTAAATTAATTAGAGAATGTAGTGTATCACTTTTATTTTGCCAGTGCACTTTATTTCTTCAGCCGATCCCCCTTTTGCCTTTGTTCCGATTTAGGTTCCAATAATTAAAGCCGTCGATTCAATTGTTCTATCGATCGAAGTGGAATTATCACCTTGAAGATTTGTCGATCGCTGCTTACTTGATTCCTCTCGGTTGCTTCATCGTTGAGTAGGATGATATGAAAATTGGTACGTGATTTTTATGCTCTTTAGAATTTTCCCAAACTCGTATAGAAATTTAGCCGATAATGATATGGGTATTTATAAGGTTTGAACCCCTATATTTTCATTTTGAGATTTTTAGTTTGAATATTTCAATTACCTTTTTTTGGCCGTGGATTTTCTGACTAATGGTCATATGCTTTTCTGACTTGTTCACTTGTGATATATATTCAAATATAGTGATATATCTTGATTTTACTTTGAAATAATTTTGATAGGCTGATAACGATTTGGTTGCTCTTTTCATATCTGTGGTTTGAATTCTTTCGGTGTTGAGATGTTGGCAATATTTGTTTCATTGTTTGCTGCGAATCTATACTTCTTCTTTGACTTGCTGCTCTAGTTCCTAAGTGGTCACTGTCCTTACATGTGCACTGATACGTCCTTGCCTTGTATTGATGCCCGGTGCTTGTGTGTGTTATATTAATTGGAGTATTGTACCGTGTATGCATGTATTCGTTGTTGTGTAGCATTTCCACTGCCTTGTACTATTTAGTACATGCTTCCATTTTCTAATACTCTGGACCTTGTGAGTATGTTTCTACGTACTGAACTGATGCCTGTTGTTTTGTTCATATTCACTTGTATGCTTGGTTTGAATTGAAATGATCCACTTGTTTCCATGTATATACATACATATGTATGCATGCATATATATGTGATTATGTGATGACACATGCTCATTTTAATGTGCACTTGTATATGCTGCTATTGGCCTGAGATGTTGCAGTACATATTGGTTCATCTTAACTCTGAATTGCTTTTCTATTCACTGTGTACATATGTATATACATATATGCATATACGTATATTAGTGTGCTTTCTTTTGCTGCTTTTGATAAGTGCACTTGAGTTAAGTCCGAAACATAGTTGCACCTATGTACATGCTTGATGAACTTTTGTTGAGCCCGAGCTTGATTGGGGCTTGACCTTTTGTATTTGTCCCCGCAATTTATTGGTACAATGCGAATGGATTTTGTATATGTGCACGACCCTATGGCATATACAGTGATACACTATGCATGTCATATGCTGCTCGTGTGCATTAGTTTTGGTCCCTATCTAAAATATGAAAACAAACAACCCAAATAACTAAGACAATATTAAATCACAATTATAATTTTATTTTGCAATTTAGGTTTGCTTCTTTTTACATTTTACTGCATTGTTTATTTGACAGGGATAGCAGATGACTGGACACAAGCTGGAGCAAGCAAATCAAGATCAAAATTGAGTGTGAGTGAGTGAGAGCAAAAGAGATGTAGAGAAATTGTGTATATGAGAGTATGGATATTTGTATAGCGACAATTTGTATTGTAATTGAAAATTGTAAATATAGTGGAAGCAAATAATGTGTACTGTTTAAAATTGAAATAAAATATTTTTTTGAATAAAATATTGGTTCAAATAATTCAATTATTTTATTCTACAAATATTTATTTAATTCTGTAAAAATAAAATAATACTATAACAAACACATTTAACGAATATATATATATATATATATGTTTATTACCATCAAACAAAAATTATAAACCATTGTATTCTACAATCTTCCCATTTGGATGATAACAAACATATATTAAAATTTTGAATTAAATAAATGTGTTTGGTATGATGTGTTCAACCTCCCCTTATTTAAATGCACCCTCTACAACTAAACTCCCCCTACACAGATGCGTGTAGTTGAAAATGAGAAATTGATTTTTCAAAAATAATTTCAAAACAACTTTTGAATAATAAAAACATTCTCAAATATCAATAAGGTTATTACTTAATCATCAAAATCTTAACCTCTCTCCCCCTTTTGTTATCAGCAAAAATAATAATAGTGATTGAAATAATAATGAAATTTGATTAAAATTATAATATCAAATCAAGAGGGAAATATATATCGTAAATTCCAATTAATCAAACATAAATCATAATATTTTATTTATTAGAAACAAATTCCATTTTTAGAGAAATGGTGGGATTATGGTTTAGGGATTTTATACAGTGACATCAGTTTGGTATTTTCAATAAAGGAGTAATTTGTGAGTCTTCCTTTTAAATATTATACCAAAAAAATATTAAGCACTTTCTAACCATGTATAACCGTGAGGACTTTTTGATATGAATGGAAGCACATATATAGAAATTCAAGTAATTCATCCATGCACAACCGGGAGGACTTTTGAATGAGAGTGAATACTTTGGGATAAATTTATTTTACAAAAATGTTTCCTTGTTTTGAAATATCAATTTCTGTGCACTATATTAAATTATGGTGTATGGATTGAAAGAAAAGGCGACAGTGATAAAAATGATCATGGAATAAGTACTAATTTAAGAATATTATAAAATTCGTTAAATTTTCATGAAATTTTAAATAATACTTCCTCTTGTTATGAAATATAATTTAATCATTATCTATCAATTTCTCAAACATTATTGATAATTTCGAAAAGTTTCAAAAAGGTTCAATTAGTCAAAGATTATCTTTTCTAGAGTAAATTCCTTATCAAATTAAACAAGTGTATTTCATCAAAGTAAGAAGCCTAAGTTATTTAAAAAAATGAGAAATCAATTTTCTATAGGGGGTTTTGTGAAATGTGTGCTAGTTGAAAATCAGTTGAAAATAATCAATCAAATGATAATATGATTTCAACATGATGTTTGTTACCACTTATATTTGGATTGACCAAGGTGACATATAATGGTATATAAGAATACAAGCAAAACTTTTACCTCTCAAAATCACTCAAATTGATTTTCAAAATTTTTAGCAAGACCATTTATATCAATCAAAGGAAAAGGCATTTATATTAAAGCAAAAACACAAATATTTCTCCAACCATTACTTTATTAGTCGTGAACAAGACAATGAGAGACAATTCCACCAAAGTAATTGAAACTGTTTTGAAAATTCAGTCCATTTGAAACCATTATTTGAAAGCTTTAATTTCAAAATTAGATTTGTCTCAAAATAGGGAAGTTCTAGATATTTAAAAATCCTATTTACCAAAATTGGTTTCAAGTCAAACGATAAATCAACCAAAAGTTATGACTTAAATACTAAAACCTGTTTGTGTAAATTAGAAATATCTTTCAAGTAGTGTCCTGAAATGATTGAGTTTTCAAGACTTTCCAAAATAAATCACCAAAAACTCAAAACAGCAAAATTGTAGCATTATCATTTAGCTTTCTAGTACGTCAAGAAATTCAAAAATCGGAGTAAATTTTTTTAAGTTATGATTGAAATACTATAGCTGTGTCAAGATGTTTTGAAACTATTTTCAAACAATACTCCCAATGATTTGCAGTTTTTCATCTGTTTAAATCCGAATTCTTGACAAAACACAAAAAGTAAAACTTATAGAGTTTTCTTCTATTTTCCAGAAGATTTTAAATTTTGCAAATTGGAGTTAAGAAGCTCAAGGTATGGCAGAAAATACTGCAACAATGTCAACGAAAATAGAATTAACAATAAGAGAACAAAATAGAGTTTTGAGATCATACCTTACTTACCTTCGATGTCGTGATATCCAAAATGCATAGATCTCCACCTCATCTTTTTAGACTAAGGAACGTTAGAATTTTTTGGCTCATCAATTATATTGAACAACTCGAAATCTATCTCTATCGAAGTTGTTCCTTAGCTCGCTTTTGTACCTAAATGTTAGAAGAGTCGTGTGGTCTATCAAATGATGTAGGACCACTCCTATATTCATTCGTAGCCTTGGGTACCCAAACTCGTCAATATAACAAACCGTTAGTACCTATAATTGTGCCATTGGGGACTCAAACTTGTTTAAATTTCAAAACATTTGCATTCGTACGTTTTGGAACCCAAAATGTTTAACGATTTTGTTTTTGCTTCTATTCCAGCATTTGTTTTGATTATGCCCTCTTTTTCCACAAATTAAACATTTTAAAAAATATTTTTCAAATTTGACATTATCTGAATTTCTTTTCTTAATCGGTTCAACTTTATCAAAACCAAGTCCTTTTTTATTTTCAATAAAAATTTGATATTTTTTAGCAACATATTCAATGATTTTTCTCCCTCTAAAAGTTTCTTTATTGTTGATTCAAGTTGTTGAATCTTAGTTCTAATGACATTATTTTCATTCAAAAGTCACGTGCATCTTTTGATAGAATTTTCTCCTTTTGCGTTGTCTTTATTTTTCAAGGTCAAAAATTCATTTTTTCAGAGTTTCAATTTTAGTTCTGGACCTATTTATTTCTTCATCTAAAGACGACACTTCTTACAGTTTGAGTTAAACTTTTTAATTTGTTCAATCATAGATTCAAACTCATTATTTATCCAAAGTAGATTATTTTTCTCCGATTCAAGTTTATTATATCTTCCTTTAAGTCTATCATAGCTCGTGTTTACCTCGTGATGTAACAATAATAAATTAGTATGTGATAATTTTGATACCTCACTCGGTTCATCGTCGTTGTTGCTAAATTCTCCCATTATAAGACAATTATTTGCTTCTTTTTTCTCACTATCGGAGTTCTCCTCTTCGCCATCATTATCATCCCAAGTGGCTGCGAAACGCTTTGCTTCTTCTTTTTTCCTTTATCAAATCAATTCCACTGATAGTTTGGCTTAATGTGACCCGGCTTCTTACATTTGTGGCATATGACCTCCTCCTCTTCAGAATCATCTAAAACTTTGACAATTTTAGTTTTTATCCATTGATTTATTGCTGGATTTCCATGCTTTCGGGTCCACGTCTTGAATTTCATCAATGGTGGTAGCTCAGCCGTGGCGTCGTCGTCGTCATCAACGACTGGTTTCTTTTTTAAGTCTCTGCTTTGACGTTTTTCTCCGCCCTTCAATTCCATCTCATAAGCGATGAGATTTCCTATTAGCTCCTCCAATTTAAGCATTTTCAAATCTTTGGATTCTTGAATTGTAGTCATTTTCACTTTGAAATTCCTAGGGAGGATTCTCAGAATTTTTCGGACCATCTCCAATTATGTATAAGCTTTTCCTAGAGTTTTGGATTTGAATACTGTATTCTGAAAATGCCCATACATATCTTTTATATTTTCGTCTTTCATCATCATGAAATTCTCGTATTCATTGCTGAGTATTGCTAGATGAGATTCCTTAACCTGCGATGTTCCTTCATGAGTAACTTTAAGTGTATGCCAATTTCCTACGTAGTTTCACAAAGAGAAACACGATTGTATTCAATTTTATCTATTGCACAAATAATAGAATTCATAGCCTTAGCATTAAAACGATGTAAACTAAGTTCACCAGGATTCCACTTATCTTTTGGCTTAGGAACTTCGTTACCATCTATATTTTCCGTAGGTAAATTATATCAAGTTTCAGCTATGTCATATGCATCTATAGTATCTAGAAAAAAATTCATCCTAGTTTTCCAAAATGAATAACCAGTACCATTAAACATGGGTGGCCTGACAATAGATTGACCTTCAGAAAAAAGCATTATTAAAACTAGCCATAGTTAAAAAAGTGAATTTTTTCTACCTAGCTTTGATACCACTTGTAGGATCGAATTAACCCTTGGGGGGAGGATTGAATAGGGTTTATAAAAAAATCACAGATAAATAAAGCTTGCAGCATAGATAATAACATAGTAAATGCAAAAATAAAAATGTCACACAAGTTTACTTAGCTTCGGCAAAACCCGCCTACTGCTGCCCCTAAGGTTTCTACTAGGAACCAAACAATCTGATGCTTATAGACCATGTAAAATTGCGACCCTCACTAACCTGATTGTTCTAACCCTACACTCAAAACCCGGCTACAACTCAGGCACTAAGTGCGAATTCATGAACTATGCCGCGTAGCTCGTGACCTAGTTAAGACAAGAGTTTTTAAATTTAAAAACAAAAATATAAAAGAAATAATATTAGAACCCTAATACAATATAAACTTTAGCCTAAATAAAACAATGGCCCAAATCAAATTAATTAGAAAATGTAGTGTATCCTTTTTATTTTGCCATTGCACTTTATTTCTTCGACCGATCTCCTTTTGTCTTCGATCCCATTTGGGTTCTAGAAATTGAAGCCGCTGATTCAACTATTCTATCAATCGAAGAGGAATTGTCTCCTTGAAGCTTTTTCGATCGCTACTTGCTTGATTCCTCTAAATTGCTTCAACACCGAGTTGATGATATGAAAATTGGGACATGATTTTTATACTCTTACGATTTTGTTCAAACTCGATCAGATTTTAGCTGATGATGATATAGGTATTTATAAGGTTTGAACCCCTATATTTTTGTTTTGACATTTTCAGTTTGAATATTTCAATTACCTTTTTTTGGCCATGGATTTTCTGAATAATGGTCGTATGCTTTTCCGACTTGTTCACTTGTGATATATATTCAAATATAGTGATATATTTTGATTATACTTTGAAATATATTTGACTGGCTGATATCGATTTGGTTGCTCCTTTCATGTCTGCAGCTTTGAATTCTTTCAATGTTGAGATGCTAGCAATATTTGTTTCGTTATTCATTGCAAATCCATACTTCTTTGACTTCCTGCTCTTGTGCCTAAGTGGTCACTATCCTTACATGTGCACTGATACTTCCTTGCCTTCTATTGATGCCTGGTGCTTATGTGTGTTGCATTAGTTGGAGTATTGGACTGTGTGTGCATGTGTTCGTTGTTGTGTACCATTGACATTGCCTTGTACTATTTAGTTCATGCTTCCAGTTTCTGATACTCTATACCTTGTGAGTATGTTTCTACGTACTGAACTGGTGCATGCTATTTTGTTCATGTCCACTTGTATGCTTGGTTTGAATTATAATGATCCACATGTTTCCATGTATATACATACAACATATGTATGTATGTATATCTGTGTGATTATGTGATGACACATTCTCATTTTAATGTACACTTGTATATGCTGCTATTTGCCTGAGATGTTGCAGTACACATTGGTTCATCTGATGCTTTGAATTGCATTTCTATTCACTGCGTACATATATATACATACACATATATGTATATATGTATATTAGTGTGCTTTTTTGGGCCGCTTTTGATAAGTGCACTTGAGTTGAGTCCGAAACATGGTTGCACCTACGTACACTACTTGATGCACTTATGTTGAGCCCCGAGCTTGCTTGGGGCTTGATCTCGTGTATTTGTCCCTGCAATTTATTGATGCAAGTGTGAATGGATTTTAATATGTTCGTGGCCCTATGGCATGTAACTGCAAGTGTGAATGGATTTTATTGATCCAAGTTACAATGTAAGCAATAAAATTATAAAGTGGTTGTTTGTACCAAAATTGGGCACATCACTCTTTGGAAGGGTTTGAAGAGATAGAAATAAAGAATTAAATGTAAAAAGAGGATTATCTAACAAACACTTCAAACAATAATCAGAAAAACAACAAAGGAACATAGAGATTTAGAGTGGTTTGGCGTGTTGCCTACGTCCACTATGAAATGATTGATCTTTATTAACTTTTGCTTGCTGGTTACAGCGGATTACAATAGTAAATCTCGAGTACAACAGTGAAATTCGGGTACAATGATGAATCTGACAGAGTCTAGACGTCAAAGAGCCAAAAGATTCCTTTTCTGTAGGTTTTGGGTTGCTATTTATAGGCCTAGGTTGCAAATATCTCGCTCAGATCTCGGGAGACCTTTTCTGGCACATGGGTGGGCCCACGTGATTGTTCACACGTGATTTGCACTTGGTCCGTGATCGATACGAATGAATCTCGTATCGATCAAGATTTGACCCAATCGAGTCGAAATTGGGCATGAGCATTCTTTAGGTTGTACGCAAGCTCCTGTGAAAATTTGGTGGCATTTGGAGTTGTAGATTGTGAGTTATGATCGATGCAAGCTCGCATTTTCCCTAGGCTGTGTTGTTCGTATCGATACACTTCGTATCGATTTGTTCGAATCATTCTTGGGCACATGCCTGCAAGTTGACGTGGTGCGAAATTCTTGGATCGATCCACTTTTTGTGATGAACGATCAAATCTTCCCTATGTATGCGCCTTATTCGTATCGATCTTCTTTGCTTTGTTCGTATCGATAGCCTTTGCTCTATTCGTATCGATCATCTTTAGTTTGTTCGTATCGATCGCATTGCTCTTATTCGTATCGATCGATTGCTTTGTTATATTCGTACAAAATCGAGTGATTGGTTCTATTTGTATCGATGGGAAATGGCTATTCCGTATCGATCTGTGGTCGATAGATACGGAATGTACATGATGTTTAATCGATATGAACTAAGCTCTCGCATCGTAGTTGATGGATACGAAATAGGCAATAGCCGATTGATTGGAAGTGAGCCTGTCTCCTGATGGATACGAAGAAGACCATCTTCGATGGATACGAACAAGACAACTGTTGATCGATACGAAGTGGAGTTGTTTGCTGATGGTGTCGAATAGATCGATACGAATAAAGCCTATTCCCCTGATGGATATGAAGTAGTGCGTTCTGATGGATATGAATAGATACTCGCCGATGAACACGAACATGCTGGACTTTTGATGGATACGAATAGATGTATGTGTAGTGATGGACGTGGTTGTGTTGATTTCCTTGACTTGTATCGATCAAATCTTGAGCATACGAACTCGGATT